>CM065809.1:128342000-129542000 GCA_033398695.1 Orobanche coerulescens
CAAGGGCCTCTCAAAGCCGATCCTGACATCTGTGCTGAAGTTCTTACCCGGAAGGCTCGGTAACCAACTCGCAAAACTGGATTCTGTGTCCCTTGAGTCCACACTTGTAACACGCTACTGGCGGGGAAGGACAATTTGCACGTACATGCCTCGGCACATTGCAGTTGAAACACCTCGGCATACCGAATATATAACTGCTAGGTATAATGGAATATAACATCGCAAAACAACATACCGGAGATGCCAACTCAGCACAACATATCGACGTAAGGCAACCTACATGCACAAAATCATAGCAATGACGGTATACATTCGGCGATTTCAATGCCCCGAATGATAACCAGCACACAATTACAAAACATCATGAAACAATCACAGATGTACACAATCATACAAATCCAATCTCTAACAGCTCGCACAGGTGCGATAACACGCAAATCACGACGAAACGACAACATTAAAGACCAACATCACACCTCTCACAGAGGGCTAACACAATAAATGCATGGCGAACGACTCAACGCTCACACCACCAATTCAATCACATCTCAAAGGGCCAACACCCTAACGATAATGCTAAGATCATACACACATTCTCTGACCGCAACCTGAAATGATAGGTTTTAAAAATGAAAACCACCTTTTTGAAAAATAATTTGGAAACACCAGTTGATCTTTAAGTATCACGTTTCGAAAAAGTAATAAAAACAGCGCCATCTTGGATTTGAGGACCGTCTTGCATTTGACAAAAACGAAGACATCTTTCTTTTAGAAAAAAAAACATTCAGAATATTCGACCTTCGGGTCTAAGCAAATGCGTTTTCTAAATTACTGAGAATATCTCAAAATATTTTGGTCCTCAGAGTAGAAGAATTTTGAAGCATATAGTTGCACTAGTAGGTGCCTTGGAAATATAATCCATTTTAAAACTATACCTGGAAGTTTCTTCTATAAGATACTTAAGACTTTCAGAAATCCATTAGGCCCGAATGCCCAAAAAAAAACTCACATATATCAACATTTGCTTACACATTTCATAGTACATGCATCAAATCATTTCGAAATCAAAACAAGGCATGTCTTTTCCGGAAAACAAACAGTCAAATAATCACAGTTGAAACCGCCTAGGATCGAGGTGAAACCACTGATCCCATTCGAGGCCTCTAAGGACCCTCCCGAACTAGCTAGTGAACAAGCTCGTGAATCCAGAGTGAAGTCACGGATTCCTGCGAGGCCTTGTCGGACCCTCCCGGAGTGAGCAAATCACACACATATACATTCCCATTCCATATCAAGCACGAAGGTTTTACGAGAATACTTGCATAACGAGCAAATCATTTCGAAATCATTAGCAACGACACCACTCCTCATATAGACAAAATATGAGAGTCGAATAAACACATATCACGAAACCAAAAATCTACATAAAGATTCCATCACTTAACAACTAATGATACAAGTAGCTCGTGCCACACGAGGCACAAAACAAAGAAGAGATACTTACATCCACGTGTCGCACGAAGATGATGATCGCCCCACGATACTAATCACGACAAACGAACTCAGACGACGCGTCGCGACACGACTCAGTCAGACAAAATCCGACGAGACAAGACTCGATAGACACAACTTGATCCGATAGCCTAGGTTTCCACAACCTGGCTCCGATACCATTTATGTAACACCCCCAATCCACTCAAGGATATTACACGCCGTAGACCTTTTCCTCAAGGATCTACCAGACTGGTAACTAAAATCAAATATCTCAACGTCGCCTTTAAGGCTAAAATGACTCAGTAGACCGATTTGGTCTTTCAATTAATACATACAACTCAGTCTCAATATATGCCCACGCAGGGGTAAAAATACAACACACTCCCGTACAATGGGGAAAAATACTGCAGCGGAAATAAAATACAACCAAACCAATACGACATCATATGGATCCTCATGTGATTAGTATCGATCATCTCTCATCATCCTTCGTGCCGACACTATGTTATGCTCCCCAAAACATGCATGCAATACATACATCCACCCCTGATTACTCGGGGTTAGCAAAATCCTACTATTTTGCTAGTGCAAGTACAGAATCATACGAAATGTAACAAACAAATAGAAATCACAAATTGGGTACGACAATTAACTACCAAAGCCTTCCCGAGAGGTTTTATTAATTAAAAAGCAATCAATGAAGTGTTTGGAAATAAATTCCTCATCTCGGGGATTTTTAAAAGTAGAAACCTTGTTGGACCTCAAGTCCTTCATTGAAAAATAACCATTTCAAGACGAATGGTTCTCGGCCCAAAATAACTTTCCGTAAAACGACCTTTACAAAACCATTGCGATCTCATCCCAAATATCATCAAATCACAGTACATGAGAACAATAGCAAGGTCCGTTTTCCAACATCAAAACCCCACAACTAAAGGACTAAACACATACGAAAAAATACTCTAGTGCCATCCTAGCCGAGTAGGCCAATGAACAACTTCCTCTTACACATTTAGTCAATGCATGTAATGATGAAAACACCATTAAAAAACACTCGTTTCCGGAAACGCCATAACCCAAAACACATTTGAAAAATGCACCACAATTAACCGTCGATCCACGCCTCTGTGGACCCCTACCTAGACCCCATCGGATCTAAGCCGTAGTGGTTAAAAGCAAAGCTTGCCGATCCACGCCTCTGTGGACCCCTACCGAGATCCCGTCGGATCTAACCCGTAGTGAGCATACAGACACCCATCACTCATGCAATACTAATATGCTAAGAATGTAAGTTCATTAAGAATACTTGCTAGAAATGGCCACTTACCCGACATAATTATCATACTCATCACAATACCCCCATCATGAACAATCAATCACAACAAGACAACAAAATTAACACGGAATACACAACTCCACAACATTAAACAAGCAGGGATATCATTAAAGCCCTCAACGTTCAAAATAATCAAATCATAATCAATTCACACGAATCATATTCACGAGGGTAAATCAACCATCGTAAATCCAACATGTAAACTCTATTTGGAGGACACAAATCGTATAAGAAAATACTTGCCTCAATAATTGATGCCGAAAGCTCCGACGACCACGGTTCACCCGGTTGATCCATTGAAATCCCAACCCTTATTATAAATACATAATAGACAATTTAATATAAGGGTCCAATTTAATATCTTATAATTTCAAGGTAATTAATCGGTTAACATATTACCTCAATTGCCGCCCTTAATTAATTGATCGGATCAAATGACCAGCGATACTCAACCCAAGTCCATATCTCGATTATTGCTCCAACCACAAACTCCAAACTCAGACTCGTTCCGTGGTATAATTACACCAATCCACACATTGACCAAATTATCACCATCTCCATCTATATCTACGTCTTCCCCGTTCACAATCCCAAGATGACCACATACACACACATACAATATACGCACAAACACTCATAATTACCCGTATACATACATATGGAATATATATATACATATAATATACACATACACACAAACACCTGTATATATATATATATATATATATATATATATATATATATATATATATATATATATATATATATATATATATATACTCGCCTGCACACAAAACACACACGCCTGGACAGAACACACACACAGAAACACATACACACACAACACCTATATATAATTTTGCGCACACATATAGCTCACATACAACACATACAACCGTCGGCTTCCGATCACTCCAACCGCCGGAACCGGACTACCAAACACTCTCTTATAAAACCACCATCGGCTACCACATAACTGAAACCACCCAAACTGTAATATCCGCAATTTTCTATTTTCAGTAAATTTCTTTTTTTTTTGGCAGGAGTACGTTGTAAAGGCTCGCCTGTGAACGTTTCGCCATTCTGAGAATGATTCATTCTACACTTTTTGACATTTGAGTTTGTTTCGATGTCGTTTTGCTGAGTTCCGTGCTTTTGGTGACTTTTCCGCATTTGATTTCGATTCTCACGAATCTCGTTCGAAACTACTGTTTCGAGTTTCCCGTAAGTCCGTTTAACTTTGTTAGACGTGTTGTAAACTTCGGTTTGGTTATTCGATCACGTATCGTGATTTTCGGGCATTTTGGGCTATTTTGTAATTTACCCAAAGTCGTGGGTATCCGCATTCGTAATTGTTGTCTTGACCCTTTTTCTTGGTTACGTGCGATTATTTGTTATATGATATTTTGTTTTGGATCGATGATGTTGTCCGCGAGCATTTCGTCGTGTTCGTTCCGTGCGTTTTCGAAAACCGAATTGTCGGGTCATGGCGGATGGGCACTGGCCGGATGAGTGCGGCAGGCATTGTCGGGAGTGCTGGGCACTGGCCGGGAAGACGCGGCAGGAACCGGCGTAGCGTGCGCTACTGCCGAAAGACTGCGCATGCTAGCTCGGCAGGAGTAGTGCACGTTATTCGGCCGGCCGACGCACGCTATCGGGCTGGGCAGAGAGGTTCCTGGAGTTCTGGACTCGGGGAGGATCGGCAGGTAGCGCACGCTACTGTCGGTCGTGGCGGGCGCTAATCGGCATGTGTAACGCACGCCGTCGGCCGACTAGCGCATGTTACCTGGCCGAGCAGTTTAGTCCAGAGGGTTCTGGACATGTCGGCTAGCGTGCGCTAGCATCCGCGCAGCGCACGCTATCGGGGTCGGGCAGGCGAGTCCCGATCGGCAGGTCGGGTCGATAGTGTCGGGTCATGCGGGCCCCGACCGAGGGTTCTGGGCGATACTGGCCGATAGCGCACGCTACTGCCGGAAGGCTAGCGCGCGCTAGGCCGCGCCAGTATAAATATGGCTGAGCAGTCATATTTCCATCCGTTATTCATTTCCTTCTTCTCATTTCCGCGGCTGGAGGCTTTGTGTTCAAGAAGAGATGTTGTCAAGCAATTAATACATGAAGTTTGGGAGTTCATATCATTGATTAATCATCCTATAACATCCTTTGATCCAGTGAATCAAGGTTAGATTTCCTAGAACCCTATCTTTGGGAAATTTTGGGGGTTTTGGGTTTTTGTCCGATTCGTTTCGTATTGTTGATTAATCCATGATGGGTATGATTAATCTTAGTAGCATTATTGTGTTTAACATCATTTAATCCATTGTTCTTCGTCGAATCAAGGTATATTTCTTGATTTTCCTTCAAGTTGACTTTTTAGGAGTTTTGTTCTTGATTTAATTTTCCATTCGGTTTTGATAAACCGATTGTTGTCTAATGATGTTATTAATCGTATTCTATGGATTGTATATCCATACTTCTAGTTGGTTTAACTCTATTGACAATTTGAGTGTTCTTGGGAATCATTGAACATTTAATGTTCGATTAAATGTTTCAATGAGTTTCTTCCAATGTCTTGAAGTAATTCCTAGTGTTGTTGGTCTCGGTCCTCATTGTGATCTTGTTTTTGTTGTTTCTTCCGGAGGATTATAGGTCCTCGAGGATTCCGAGTCGATCATCATTTTGTGTTGGTAATTCGTGCGTTGTTATCCTCGTAGTTTTCACGGTGCTATCGCGTGCATGATTACGTTCAGGAGTTCGGGTCTGCCCGACCATATCTCATTCATCGTCTCGCTTCTATCGTAGTTTTGAGGCAAGTATTTTCTTATACGAGTTGTGTTCTGCAAATGGAATTTACATGTTGGATTTACGATGGTTGGTTTACCCTCGTGACTGTGATTCGTGTGAGTTGAATTTGATTTGATTATTTTGAAATTTGAAGGTTTAATGTTGTGGAATCGTGTATTCCGTGTTAATTGTGTTGTTGTGTTTTGAAGAGTTTGATAATGGTGTCGGATAAGTGTCCATCCCTAGTAAGTATTCTTGATGAGCTTACATTCTTAGCATATTAGTATTGCATGAGTAACGTGTGTGTGTGTGTATGCTCACTACGGGTTAGATCCGACGGGGTCTCGGTAGGGCTCCACAGAGATGTGGATCGACGAGCTTGCTTTTAACCACTACGGGTTAGATCCGACGGGGTCTCGGTAGGGGTCCATAGAGACGTGGATCGATGGTTAATTGTGGTGCATTTTTACAAATGTGATTTGATTATGGCATTTCCAGATATGAGTGCTTTTGAACGGTTTTCATGATTGCATGCATCGACTAAGTGTGTAAGAGGTAAGTTGTTCGTTTGGCTTACTTGGCCAGGATGGAACTAGAGTATTTGTCGTCTGTGTTTAAATCTTGGGTTGTGGATTTTGATGTTGGAAAACGAACCTTGATATTATTCTCGTGTACTGTGATTTGATGAGATTTGGGATGAGATCCCAACGGTTTGTAAAGGTCGTTTTATGGAAAGTGATTTTGGGCCGAGACCCATTCATTTTGAAATGGTTATTTTTCAACTAAGGACTTGAGGTCTAACAAAGTTTCTATTTTTAAAATCCCCGAGATGAGGAATTTATTTTCAAACACTTCTTTAATGGTTTCTAATTAATAAAACTTCTCGGGAAGTCTTTTGTAATTATTTGTCATACCCGATTCGTCATTTCTATTTGTTTGTTACATTTCGTATGATTTCATACTTGTACTAGCAAAATAGTGGAATTTTGCTAACCCCCGAGAAATCGGGGGGTGGATGTCTGTTTTGCATTCAGGTTTTGGGGAGCATGACATAGGGTCGGCATGAAGGATGATGAAAGATGATCAATACTAATCACATGAGGATCCATACGATATCGTATTGGTTTTGTTGTACTTTATTTCCGCTGCAGTGTTTTACCCGTTGTACGGGAGAACGTTATGTTTTGACCCCTGCGTGGGCATGTATTGAGATTGAGTTGTATGTATTTGTTGAAAGACCAAATCGGTCTACTGAGTCTTGTTAGCCTTAAAGGCATTGTTGAATTGTTTGATTTTGTTACCAGCCTGGTAGATCCTTGAGGAAAGGTTCTACGGCGTGTAATATCCGTGAGCGAATTGGGTGGGGGTGTTACATAAATGGTATCAGAGATTTAGGTTGTGGAAACCTAGGCTATCGGGTCAAGTGGTGTCTGTTGAGTTTTGTCTCGTCGGATTTTGTCTGACTGAGTCGTGTCGCGATGCGTCGTCTGAGTTTGTTGGTCGTGATTAGTATCATGGGGCGATCATCATCTTCGTGCGACCTGTGGATGTAAGTCTTCCTTCTTTGTGTTGTGCCTCGTGTGACACGAGCTATTTTTATGATTATTTGTTAAGTGATGGAATCCTTCTGTGGATTTTGATTTCACGATATGTATTTAGTCGACTCTCGTATTTGGTTTATACGAGGAGTGTCGTCGCTGCTGATGTCTTTTTTACTGTTGTTTTTGTCCGTTGCTGATGATTTTCGAATTGATTTGCTCGTTTTACAAGTCCTCTTGTGGAAGCTTTGTGCTTATACGCGTTCGACTTGTTCACTAGCCAGTGCGGGAGGGTCCTTAGAGGCCTCGTATGGGGTCAGTGGTTTTGTTCTGAATCCTAGGTGGTTTTCGACTGTGGTATTTTACCATTTGTTTTCCGTTAAAAGACATGTATTGTCTTGATTTTAAACGTTTTGATGCGTGTACTAGGATGTGTTTTAGCGCACGTCGATATGTATGAGTTTTGGGCATTCTGGCCTATTGGATTTTTAAAAACCTTGAGTATCTTAGAAAATAAATCTCGATACATACTTTTAAAATGGATTGTTTTCTCGCGGTACCTTCAAGGTGCCTACTAGCGCCACTGTGTGTTTCAAATTTATTCCAATTTGAGGACCAAAAATATTTTGAAATATTTTCATTGATTTAGAAATGCAATTGTTTAGACCCGAAGGTCGAATATTTCTAAAAAGTTTTAATTTAAAGAAAGGTGTCCTCATTTTTTTTCAAACGCAAGGTGTTTTTTTTTCAAAGTCTCGATGACAATGTTTGTACTACTTCTTTTTATATATGATACTCAAGATCAACTCGTGTTTTCAAATTATTTTCAAAAGTTTTTTCGTTTTTAAAACCTACCGTTCCTATTTACGGTCCAGGAATGTATATGTGACGTTAGCGTTGTTGTTAGGATGTTGGCCCTGTGAGTTGTAATCGAATTGGCGGTGTGAGCGTTGAGTCGTTTTCCACACATTTATTATGTTATCCCTCTGTGAGAGGTGGGATGTTGGTATTGAATGTTGTCGCCTCGTGGTGATTTCTGTGTTATCGCACATGTGCGAGCTGTTAGAGCTCGGTTTGTTATGACCGTGTGCATCGGTGATTGTTCCGTTATGTGTCAGTTGTTTAATGTATTGTTGCCTTGCTTCCGTTTTTGTGAATTTCGTGGACGAGGTCGAAGGTAATACCCGTACTATTTTGACTTCTGTATTTTCTCTTTTTCCATTATTTCGACCTTTACAAACCGTTGGGATCTCATCCTAAATTTCATCAAATCATAGTACACGAGAATAATATCAAGGTTCGGTTTCCAACATCAAAATCCACAACCCAAGGTTTAAACACAGACGACAAATACTCTAGTACCATCTAGCCAAGTAAGCCAATCGAAGAACTTACCTCTTACACACTTAGTCGATGCATGCATTTATGAAAACCGTTCAAAAGCACTCATTTCCGGAAATGCCATAATCAAATCACATTTGTAAAAATGCACCACAATTAACCATCGATCCATGTCTATGTGGACCCATACCGAGACCCCGTCGGATCTCACCCATAGTGGTTAGAAGCAAGCTCGTCGATCCACGTCTCTGTGGACCCCTACCGAGACCCCGTCGGATCTAACCCGTAGTGAGCATACACACACACACGTTACTCATGCAATACTAATATGCTAAGAATGTAAGCTCATCAAGAATACTTACTAGGGATGGACAATTATCCGACACCATTATCAAACTCTTCAAAACACAACAACACAATTAACACGGAATACACGATTCCACAACATTAAACCTTCAACGTTCAAAATAATCAAATCAAAATCAACTCACACAAATCACAGTCACGTGGGTAAACCAACCATCGTAAATCCAACATGTAAACTCCATTTGCAGGACACAACTCATATAATAAAATACTTGCCTCGAAACTACGATTGAAGCGAGACGATGAATGAGATATGGTCGGGCAGCCCCGAACTCCTGAACGTAATCAAGCATGTGATAGCACTGCGAAAACTACTAGGATAACGACGCACGAATTACCAACACAAAATGGTGATCGACTCGGAATCCTCGAGCACCTATAATCCTCCAGAAGAAACAACAAAAACAAGATCACAACGAGGACCGAGACCAACAACACTAGGAATTACATCAAGACATTGGAAGAAACTCATTGAAACATTTAATCGAACATTAAATGTTCAATGATTCCCAAGAACATTCAAATTGTCAAATTTTGAAATGGTTATTTTTCAACTAAGGACTTGAGGTCTAACAAAGTTTCTATTTTTAAAATCCCCGAGATGAGGAATTATTTTCAAACACTTCTTTGATGGTTTCTAATTAATAAAACTTCTCGGGAAGTCTTTTGTAATTATTTGTCGTACCCGATTCATGATTTCTATTTGTTTGTTACATTTCATATGATTTCATACTTGTACTAGCAAAATAGTGGAATTTTGCTAACCCCCGAGAAATCGGGGGGTGGATGTCTGTTTTGCATTCAGGTTTTGGGGAGCATGACACAGGGTCGGCATGAAGGATGATGAAAGATGATTGATACTAATCACATGAGGAACCCTCAGAGGACCCGTCGGTCCATCCCAGAGTGGATATAAACCATTATACAATTCATATATATTAATTTAAAAGTCGACAACGCACAATCATAAACATATACTTGCCTTTGAGACATCGAGAATTCGGACGGAAAAGAGTATAAGTACGGTAGGTCCGAGAATGCACTCCCAGCACCTAAACGATTCGTAAGGAAAACGATAATCAATAATCCATACTCAAATTCACGAAACTACAAAGATAATCATATAGAGGTTTAAAAATCACCCAAACCCTCTCAAGTCCGAACAAGGTACAAAACAAATCCATATAATCGTAGGGGAAACATGGGTAAGGGGTAGACGCATCATTCTCAAAGATCTCAAGCTCCAAAACGGAAAAATCGGATGAATCTAAGAAAATCTACAAAAAATTCCCAAAACTAGGGTTCTAAGGAATTTACCTTGATTTGGAAGAAGAAATGGATTAGATGTTGTGTAATCTTTGCTATTCAACCAAGGATAATGATAGCTGAAGAAGGATCTCCTAAAAAATGCTCCAAATCGCCCAACCCACTGCTCCCATCGGAAAAAGGAAAGAAATGATGTAAATGACGATTTCAGGGGTTGACTGTCCCTTATATAAAATGCCAGGTTAGCGCGCGCTAAGAATAGGGTCTAGTGTGCACTAACGGGCTCACCCGGTAGTCCAGTGGCTTCTGTCCTAAGGCGTTAGTGCGCGCTGCCACACCTTAGCATGCGCTAACTGTTGTCCTGCAAAAGTTCCAGTTCACTGCCCAACTCCGATAGCATGCGCTATGACTGGGCATTAGCGCGCGCTACGCAACGCCTTTAGCATGCGCTAGCTGCTGCCTAGCTTGCGTTACCTGCTAGTCCAGAAAGTAAAAATACCTCACTGCCTCTGTCGACTCAGCACATTAGCGTGCACTACGGACGATGTTAGCACGCGCTACTGACCACGAATTGTAACACCCAAAAAGGCGGCTATTACAGTGCCGTGGACCCCACACCGGGACCCACCAGGAGATACCAAAATACAGATTAAATAATTATTATCTTGTGATACCGAACCACATTAAATAGTCACTACTCCGATTAGGAGTTTATTAATGGTATCGCCAACGGCCTTATGATACACAGGATCCGAAATATAAGTATAAACCATATGGAGATGGAATATACTGCAAATAATAGTACAAATGACAATAGTTCAAATGAAGCGGAAATTAACATTACACGGTTTAAACATAACCGGACAACAACAGACTTGGGCCCCCCGAACTAGCATCCCTCGAACCCTTTGCCGTCACAATGCTCTTCCCGTGCCTTGCCTTTGCCTCGACCTAAAATACAACACAAGCATTTTTCCCAAACCACAGGGTGAGATATACATGATAATAATTCTCAAGACATTATACGATTCACATATATTAGATCTCAAGGAAACATCCTGACTATTGAGCATACCCCTCAGGCGTATGAACAATCAGTCACAAACCGTCGAACATATCCAATCATACATAGACTATGAATGACCAAACAATATAGCTCAAGATGGACATCACAATACGCCCGATCCGGAAATGTCTCCGTGTACATGTCCACCCCGTATATGGAATCCAGAATATACGTGTGACAATGTACCTAATTAGCCTCACGAACTACGTCTCGTATGCACAGTCCAATACAGAAACATCCACGTATGTCTATATATCTTCCTGGCTAAAAATCCTACACAATAACCAATCGGCACACAGATATGATTCCAGATATTTCACGATACAACATGATAGCGAATTCAATAAATCACCTATCCGATTAAGGATTAAGAAACTTACCAAAGTGACAATAAGGATCAACGAGATCAACGATTCGAAGGTGATGAACTTGGGAATGTAATCCCATGATAAACAGAACATCATTAAGAACAATATCGAACTATGAATCACAGATTCAATAAGTGTTTTATACACACAAAACGTATAACCATCACAAGAATTCAATCATTATTATAACCAAGCAAGATAACTTGCCTCAATTCCGTAGGCGAAAGATAGTCCCTCTCCAAATGATCAAATGGACGGTATCCACTACACCAAAAATAGGATTTTATGACATTGAAACTCGCTGGATTTGTGACTGTTAATGAAAGTCACAACTTTATGACTGCCAATAACAGTCACAAAGACCAAACAGTGATAAATCCAAATATTTGTGACTGTTAATGACTGTCACAAGTGTTGTGACTGTCGTGAACGGTCATAAATTTTTTTTCTTTCTCTTTTTCGTTTTGTTTATCCTCTAAAAACAGTCATTTCTCTCTCTCTCACTATTTCTATCCTCACCGTACGTCTATCTCCCATTTAACCTCTCCCCTCGCTCTCATTCCCTAAGATAAACACACACCACGAATCCACGATATATTCCCTAAAATTGAATCAGCACACAAATATGCAAACCCGCCGCAGCGGAGAGGCGAGTGGCGCGGCTGATAGGGGTGGGCGATGCTGAGACATTTGCCAGAATCTAGGGTTGGAGTTCTGGTTTGAGGGTCACGGGCTGGTGGTTAGCGGTTAGCGGATGAAAATTGGTGGTGAATGAACTTCGACCGATCTTCGACCTAATAAGTGTTTTATCCAATGTTTTTATCTGTAATTTTTCTTAATTTGTTGTTCTTTGTGATATAATTTATGGTGTGATAATTCCGTTCCATTGAGTTGGTTTTCATTCTTTATTCTTCTCCAACATTTGTTTCTCGTCACTTAATGAAAAGAAATGGCTGGTTCATTTAGATGTTTACAGTTCATTACTACATAAGTAAATCCTAAAACTAGTAAATGTGATGTTGAGTGGATTCTTCCTTTTATTCTTTTCAAAACTGATATTGTCGTTACTTTTTTTCAAGTCTTATTATTATCATTACCATTTTGGTGGTAACGTGAGCCATATAGGTATTTCAGTTTTTACAAGGGCGTAGTTATTTCGCTTTTTATGATAGCGTGTATTGTATGCCGTAGTGCGCTATTGTTTAAATAGCGTATGCTGCTATTCTTTTGAATCGGTCATCCTTTAATGCATTCTACATACTTTATCTGGGCTGAAGCGATTATCTATGAATTTTAGTGAATTCGTGATTTCAATTGGAAGAGCTGCTTTCAAGCTTTCAACACTTCAACACTCAACTGTTTTCTGAATATTGATGTTCCCATAAATATCATTTTTCCAAGTATTTTCAATCGCTTAAGTGATTCCCAATTTTTGGCTAAAAGAAAAAGTGGTTCTTAGTGTTTTCAAATGCCGCATACTTGCTAACGGCACACAGAGCGCAAGTGGAAACACGAAGCGAAGCTTCGGGGCTATAGAGAGTTGTTGGCTATATAGAGCTATTGGCTATGTGGTTTCTTTTATTCCCAATGGGTTGGTTCAGGTTTTTTTACATGTGTTAATTTCAGCATTACATTGTGAAATGAAATGATTTTAGAAATAGTGAACCATGAGTATTCTCAGTCAGTCTTTTGCTGCCTTATACTGCTCTGATGTATTGTTTTCTCTATCTCCATATGTGGATGATATATAGTGTCGGCAAGGAGAATGGTCAGAACTCTGTTATTCTGAACTATGTTTTTGACAGGGTAGTTATTTGCAGTCAGATCTCCTCTCCTCCCTTAGATTTGATTTTTTATTTTCTTTTGAAGAACAATTAGTTTGGTGTCTAATAACATGAAATACATTTAGTCTAATCAATGTTAAGTACAATGCTTATATTTTTTTGAATCAATTAATTGTTATGATGTTCAGAATTCCTTTATGGTCGTAGTTTAGATGATATAAAATCTTTTCATTGTGAAGGACAATAGTTATCACTGTGGTTCAGCTTTGTTCTTGAAGTTGAATTTTTCTTGAGCACATTATAGGAATGATATTAAAAAATGTCCTTTGGTTTGAAAACTACTTTTGTTTACCTTTCTACAACTGGGAAGTGATGAAGCACAGCATGTAGCGTTATGCTATGGATCTGAATAGTTAACAAACTTTCAATGCTTTGCAGTTGGTGATGCTATCATGGAGTTATTTTTCAGTTGTATTTACTGACCCTGGAGGTGTGCCTCTAAATTGGCGGTCGACTGTAGATGAAGAAAAGGGAGATATTGACCCATTGACTGCAACAGAATTTACACCCGACTCAAAGAATGGTACTATCCGTTATTATAGAAAATGCAATCAGTTAAAACCACCTCGCTGCCATCACTGCTCTGTTTATGAGTTGCTTATTTCTAAGTCATTTGGAATTGCTGAATTATATTTCTAAGTTATTTGGAATTGCTGAATTTCTGAGCCAAGCTATGCTGACACTATTGCCTTAGTTAATAAACACTTGACAGAAAGGGCATCTTTCACGTTCATTCGTCTCAAAATTCAGGTGAATATTCTTGCAGTGTGAACTTATGTCGATATTAGTGGGTCTAGACCGAGTTGATTTTTGATTATCTTCGCATTTTGCTTCATCGTTTCATCACATTTTTTCTTCTTGGAGGAGTTGGTGGTGTGTTTGTGTTGTTGAGACTGGATAGAATGCTGCCATAGAGTACATAGAACTTTGCGCAATGACTTGATACTATTGTGGGCCAATATATATTTATTTGTATAGTATCCATGCTTAGATTTCATGAATTTTTCATCTTTTATTGCTGAAATTATTGTATAGATTGTTGTGCTCGAAGAACAAAATGATGAGTTCTCGGAGCAGATGGAGGATGAAACAAAGGCTATTGACAGTAACACAAACAATTTGGACGCAACCTCAGAGAGCGAGGGATATGATGAAAAGCCCAACATGAATGATGTGCCAATGGATGAATATCAGGTGACTTTTTGCATATTTCGCGTCTTTTGCTCTTGTTGTCCATTGGGTTTTCAATTTATTGATGATCGTTAGTTTAAAAGTTATGCTCCTTATATAGACATATCACGGTAACCAACACTACCCTAGGTTTGGCCAAATTTAAAAAAATAATTACCCAGCTAACTTTGGGAATTACAAAGTTCACCCTTGAGGTTACATATGTATTATACTTTGCTCCCTCCTCCAGTAGTGGAGCTAAGTCACCATACGTCATTAAACATTTGGACATTATAGCCCTCATCTTTTCAAAATATTATAAATAACCCCATATTATCTTCTAACATTTTATAATTCACATGCCTCGGTTCTTCTAAGTATTAAATTTAGGTTATATTTGTAATATTTTTGAAAAGTTGAAGGGTGTAAGAATGAATATTTGATGGTGTCGGAAAATTCTGTGAAGTCCGTTGACGATTGGTGTGGAATGGAATTGGAATCAAGCCTCATGGATTGTCTTTGTAATGTTCAAATTTAACTAGGTTTTCTTGTAAATACCACAAACTATAGGGGTAGTTTTTGTAATTAACCTTTTCTTCAAATAACATATAATATTTCATAAAATGAGAGAGAACAAACTTTCCAACTTTTTTGAGGAAATACAAATTACATGAACTATTTATTTATTGCACCTCTGATTTCAGGCTACGAAGAAAAATCCTGTAGAACGGCAAGATCTGAATGTAAGTACATTGGATTTGAGTTTAACTGCCGACCTCTTCCTTTCTGAATGTGAAACGAAATGATTCTAGAAATAGTGAACCACGAGTATTCTCAGTCAGTCTTTTTGCTGCCTTACGCTGCTCTGATGTATTGTTTTTTGTCTCCAGATGTGGATGATACATAGTTTCGGCAAGGATAATGGTAAGAACTATGTTATCGTCTATGAATTTATAGCATAAATATCCTCGTTGGTCCTGCACTAAGTGTCTTGTCAACTTCGTTTAAATTGAATGAAGCCAACATCCTAAAGGTGACGCTGCTTTACCCTTATCTGTTTTGATTTCATGTCTTTCAGTTGTCATGATTGTACCTAATACAGAACCCTTTTCGCTTCACAGAATTTCCCAAATATGGATGCTTGCATAGCATTTGCATTTATTTTTAATGCTGGGACCGCCCACAAATACATTGGCGCTAAAACTCCGCCACAGGAAACACAAGTAAGTGAAAGTTCTGCATCTTTCTGAAGGAGATGAGTGACTTGCAAAGAGCTTGTGTTCAGTTTTCTGGAATTTAATGCTTTTGCTTTTATCACGAACCATTTGACGATTGATTATAAAATGATTTCATCAAATTATTAGCTCATATCAAAGTTAAAGAAGCTTTAGACGAGGTTTACGGTAATAAAATGTTGCAACTGAATCTTGTGATGTTATCTGCTATTGAAATTGAATGATCTTTGAATGTGACATCTTTAATTGTTTTATTTTTAATAACCTCCGCTTTTCTTTGTCCTGTGTATCCCCTTTCGGTTATTATGCAGGTAACTTCTCTTTCCGAGGTCATACTCACAAACAAGGTATGGTTGTACTGATCCCTCTTCCTGCTTGCAATCATTAGCTTTATATTTGTATGTAATACTGGAAGTGATCATATTTCTTCCCTATTTTACAGATGTAGAATTGAACGATCCAGCATATTTCTTCCCTATTTTACAGATGTATAAGTGATCATATTTCTTCCCAAGTTTGGTAGTGTAATACCCGATATTTTTTGTTCTGGATTCGTTGAGTTTTCGGGGTTTTATCGGATTGTTATTGTCCTCGTCGTTGGAATTTTGTGCCATGTTTAGGTGTGCCTTGTTGGGACATGTGTTTGGAGGCATTTCGGATCACTATGTGAGTTTCTGGGTTTTTGTGGTGTAGCGCACGCTACGGCGATGTGGTTATCGCACGCTCATCGAATGCATGCCGCTAACCGCGATCCGAGGCGGTCTAGGAGCTCTTGGGCGGGCCGGGGCTTTGTTAGCGCACGCTAAGGTCGATAGCTAGCGCACGCTATCGACTGCTTAGCGCACGCTCTTTCTTCTTTCTAGCGCACGCTACCCGGTTGGTGCAATTCTGTCTAGGGGCCACTGGACTGGTTTCGTGACCCGTTAGCGCGCGCTACGCTCATGGGTCTAGCGCACGCTAATAGTGTTATTCGGTAAATTTTGGGCGTTGACCTCGTTAGTGCGCGCTAATGTTGTCTGGTTAGTGCACGCTAATGACTGTCCAGTATAAATACTGGACAGCAGGCTTCACTTCGTCATTTCTCACTTTTCTTCATCCCTTCCGACGGGAGTGAGCTCCAGAGGCGATTTTGAGCGATCTTCTTCTTCTAACTTCATCTTCGAGCAGAATTGTAGGTGTTTAACAACATCTAATCGTCTTCTTGGTCCAAATCAAGGTAATCTCTTCTTAGAACCCTAGTTTCTTGAATTTGGGGTTTTTCCTTGGATTTGTGATTCTTACCTGATCTCATCCGATCGGTTGTGTATTCTTGTTTATCTTAACCGTAAACTTCAGATTTTGTTAACCATTCATCGATTTTTATCGCCCGGATCAATGATTCTTGATTTCTTTGAGAACACTTAGATCCTTGTTGTTTTTAGGATCGTTTCGGATTTCGATTAATGTTATTGATTCGTGGTGATGTTATTTTCGTAGTATTCGTGGGATTGCCGAATCCTTGGTCATTTTTGGAAGCTCGAGAACTATCCGACCGTGTCCGTTCGTTGTTCGGTTGCTCGTGGTATCGAGGAAAGTATCTTGGCCATATGTTTCATGTTTCGTAGGCATAATTATTGATAAATGATTTTATGCGAAACCGAATGTTTAATGAACGTAAAAAGGGATCGGTATGTTCTCGATAAAATAATTCGTGTACTTCGTGAATATATGTGTTCTCGGAATATGTGTGTTGGTTTTGTATGTTGAAAGATGCTATGATCACTTTGAGTGAGTTTAATAGACCGTAATCCTTTGCCGGGGATTACGTAATATTATGTGTACTTGTTCGGTAAGAACGTAATGTGTGTGATATTAGTTGTTACTCCTTTGAAAGGAGGTTGTGATGTTTAAGTGTTGCTTGGCTGGATGTTCTGCTCATTGTTATGTGATCGTTGAAAGTGATGTGCCTCCGGGTAGGATTGATAAATCTCCGGGATCTATACCTGTTAGTATGGGTCGCGCATGACCGTAGGGTTATCCACCGGGTATGTCTTGCGGGGACTCCGAGGTTCGTGGCTTGTTAGTCCGATGCCGGGATAACTGATGGGGTTATCATCGGGTATGTCTTGCGGGGACTTCGAGGTTCGTAGCTTGTTAGTGCAATGCCGGGATAACTTATGGTTGTGGTTTGGTTATGTACATATCTGTGGTTGTAGTCACGTGACTGCGGTTACGATGACATGTGATTTGATATAGTTTCCCTGTGGGTTATTCACTCGGGTTTGTTCTACGGGAGCATCTGAGGTCCGTGGCTTGCTAGCACGGGACGCGAATAATCTGTGAAAACAGCTTGGTATGGTATGATCAGGTCGTGGACCCCATGTGTTGTTATCGAAATAAAGATTTTGGGAAAATGTCTTTTGGGCAGTGTCCCTAAATATTTTCGATAGGCTTGAGAATTCTTAAACCCCAAATGTTTTCAAAACTCCCGAGATCGTAAAATGTTTTTACAAGATGTATATCGGGTTTACACCTATCTTTCGATTTAACCGTTTTGATCAGTGATTTACCTCGGAAAGTATTTTTATGACTAATATGTTCCGCGGAGTATGATATGTATGGCTTGTATTTGTATTTTATACTTGCACTAGCAAAACAGTGGAGTTTTGCTAACCCCCGAGTATTCGGGGGGTGGATGTATGTATTGCGTCCAGGTACTTGCAGGTTGCTGGGGAGCAAATTACAGGTTTGATACGAAGGATGATGGAAGACGACGATACTAATCACATGAAGACCAATTGCAGAGTATTTGTTAGAGTCTTGTTGGTTAACCCTCCAATGGTCTGTTCTCCCATTTTATGGGAGTGTTATTGTATTCTAGACCCTGCGTGGGTATGTGTTCTGGGAAAGAATCGTGTATGTAATGATGTGTGTGTTGAGATAAAGATCAAATCAGTCTGATGGTCTTTCATATAGCCATGTCGGCATATGTTTAATGTATTATTTTTTGTATTAAGCCTAGTAGATCCTCACGGAGAGGGTCTGCGGAGCTGTAATATTCCCTATTGGTTTGGGGTGTTACAGAATATGGTATCGGAGCTTAGGTTGAGTAAACCTAGGATGTCGGGTTGAGTTGTGTGTTGTCGGGTCTTGTCTTGTCAGATTTGGTCTGACTGAGTGGTGTCGCGACGCGTCGTCTGAGCTGTCGGTCGTTATTAGTATCAAGGCTCACATATCATCTTCGTGCGATCTGTGGATGTAAGTTTCCCTACTTTGCTGTGTCTCGTGTTATACGAGTGTATGTGATTCTGTGTTATTATGTGGAGTTTTTAATAACCTCTGCTTTTCTTTGTCCTGTGTACCCCCTTTCGGTTATTATGCAGGTAACTTATCATTAAGTGTTGCTTGGCTGGATGTTCTGCTCATTGTTATGTGATCGTTGAAAGTGATGTGCCTCCGGGTAGGATTGATAAATCTCTGGGATCCATACTTGTTAGTATGGGTCGGGCGTGACCGTAGGGTTATCCACCGGGTATGTCTTGTGGGGACTCTGAGGTTCGTGGCTTGTTAGCCAGATGCCGGGATAACTAATGTGGTTATCATCAGGTATGTCTTGCGGGGACTCCGAGGTTCGTAGCTTGTTAGTGCGATGCCGGGATAACTTATGGTTGTGGTTTGGTTATGTACGTATCTGTGGTTGTAGTCACGTGACTGCGGTTACGATGACATGTGATTTGATATAGTTTCCCTGTGGGTTATTCACTCGGGTTTGTTCTACGGGAGCATCTGAGGTCCGTGGCTTGATAGCACGGGACGCGAATAATCTGTGGAAACAGGTTGTTATGGTATGATCGGGTCGTGGACCTCATGTGTTGTTATCGAAATAAAGATTTTGGGAAATGACTTTTGGGCTGTGTCCCTAAATATTTTCGAAAGGCTTGAAAATTCTTAAACCCCAAATGTTTTCAAAACTCCCGAGATCGTAAAATGTTTTTACAAGATGTATATCGGGTTTACCCCTATCTTTCGATTTAACCATTTTGATAAAGTGATTTACCTCGGGAAGTATGTTTATGACTAATATGTTCCCTGGAGTATGATATGTATGGCTTGTATTTGTATTTTATACTTGCACTAGCAAAACAGTGGAGTTTTGCTAACCCCCGAGTATTCGGGGGGTGGATGTCTGTATTGCGTCCAAGTACTTGCAGGTTGCCGGGGATCAAATTACAGGTTTGATACGAAGGATGATGGAAGACGACGATACTAATCACATGAAGACCAATTGCAGAGTATTTGTTAGAGTCTTGTTGGTTAACCCTCCGATGGTTTGTTCTCCCATTTTATGGGAGTGTTATTGTATTCTAGCCCCAGCGTGGGTATGTGTTCTGGGAATGAATCGTGTATGTAATGATGTGTGTGTTGAGATAAAGATCAAATCGGTCTGATGGTCCTTCATATAGCCATGTCGGCATATGTTTGATGTATTGTTTTTATATTTAGCCTGGTAGATCCTCACGGAGAAGGTCTGTGGCGCTGTAATATTCCCGATTGGTTTGGGGGTGTTACACGTAGTGTTCGCAATTAGAAGCTAAAGCATGAATGAAAAAGTTACAAGAGACTGTTTGGTGAATAAGTTGCATAAGTTCTTTACTTGTGTATAAGTTGTATAAGTGCTTTATTCCCAATGGGTTGGTTCGGATTTTTTTTACGTGCTAATTTTGAGCATTACATTGTGATTTTTATGTCTTGAAAAAAATTAATTGGAGTGTTATGTAAATACTTTGAGAAATATGTTTGCATTGTATTACGAATTCATTGTGAAAAATAATTAGATTGAATTCAAGGAAAAATGGGATTTTACTATTTTTTTTATATTTTTTTTCAACAATTTGTGACTTCTAAAAATAGTCATAAGACAATCATGAAAAATGATATTTGTGACTGTCCATGGAAGTCACGAAAGTTGAAATTCGTGACTGCTAATGACTGTTACAAAAGTGGAAATTCGTGACTGCTAATGACAGTCATAAATGTATTTGTGACTGCCATGGAAAGTGGTATTGTAAAGTCATATAAATGAGGTTTGTCACTGTTTTGTGACTGGTGATTTTATGACAGTCCTTTGTGACTGCTTTTGCTATTTGTGACAGTTTTTGACAGTCATAAAATCGTGATTCTGGAGTAGTGATCCTCGACTAAAATACTCACTCGAACGAGCAACCTTGAATGAAACATAATTCATTCAATTATACATTCACATAATATTAATATCAATTCGTAAGAAACGACGCCCGCAACCTACCAGAATAATTCATTCCACCCTAATGAATATTCTACCAATTATTGAAGGATTCTAATACAACTAGTTCGTCTTCCACAATCGGATTACTATACTAAAATGTCCTTTAATACTCTTGTCATTGTTATGAACAAACATCTTCAATTCATCATTAAAATCGGTTTGACCAAGTTTTTATGTTCTACAACATCTACTACTATACCAGGACAATCATAAAGAATTCGATACTCAAACTATGATGACATTATCATTCACAATCAGCATCTCCTTCTTAAGAACACTATCTACGCTATAATGCTGATCAAATACATTCTTAAGTTATCAACACGTTCGATTAATAAAAAGTTATTGTTGTATTCATCAATATCCTTATCATTTCTCAAAGATTTGTTAAGCCAAACAAAAAATGAGGTTATCACTCTAATATCTCTGAACAAGAGAACACCATCCTATTTTTAACATTGTCAAGTTCTTCCCAAGGTAAGTAAATACCTAATATGGTGTTTAAACATTTTTATGATAACAATTTCATCGATTAAACCTAACTATGATGAAGATAAATGGTTATCATCGTTCTGCTGACGTTAATACATCCAGGAAGATGAGCGTGATTCTTATAAACATGGTTACTATCATTATAACATCAAGAACATCTTCATTCCAAACCCTTAATTATCATTTTCATCAAGAAGAATTTAGCGTACGTTAAAACCTGTTACGTATGCTATCCCAACAATGTTACGTACGTAACCATCCGTCAGAGGCTACTGTCTCGACTTACACTTGCCATAACGTATGCTAAGGACTAAGAATTATGTACGCTAATACTAGTTGACTTTGACCGTCTCGACAGCCCAACACCCTTCACATGCATGGCCATTCATGTGCGGAAGTCAACTGATGTCTGATTCCCTCTTAACGTACGCAATGGATGACATGTTACGTACGTTAAGATATAGAATTAACGTACGTTAATCTAACTATGTAGCGTACGCTAACGCTACCATAACAGTAAAAAAATACAATTCCCCAATTAACATCTAACCATCAAACATGAAGTGAATAACAAAATAAGTAACTCAATTCTATAACCTCTCAACAGTATAGTCATATACTAAATGCAACATGATTCAATGAAATTCAAATTATCTAAACAATACAACAGTAAGGATGAAGAATTACAGTCGGATATTACATACTCCCCTCTTAAAAGGAGTTTCATCCTCGAAACTAAGGGGTAAATAATTTGGGATATCTCTCTCGCATGCTATCTTCGGTTTCCTACGTAGCCTCTTCGACTCCATGTCGTGACCACTGAACCTTCAGTAGGGGAATCGTCTTGTTCCACAACTGTTTGATCCTTCTCTCAAGTATTCATACGGGACGCTCCTCGTATGAATGATCCTCCGCTATCTCGATCTCATCGAACTGAAGTATATGACTCGGATCAGCAACATACTTTTTCAGTTGGGAGACATGAAACACGTTGTGAATCTGACTCAAAGCCGGTGGCAAAGCCAGTCGATAGGCCAGATTAGCTACATGCTCCAAAATCTCAAACGGCCCAATGTACCTCGGGCTCAGCTTGCCTCTCTTACCAAAACAAAAAACACCTCGAGTAGGAGATACCTCAATTAGCACATGGTCACCAACCTCGAACTCAAGCGGTCGTCGACGGTGGTCTGTGTAGGACTTCTGTCGGCTTTGAGCCGTTAACAAACGACTCCTAATCAGAGCGATCTTCTCACGGGCTGCTAACAACATATCGGGTTCCGTACCCAAGAATTCTGACAGTTCGTCCCAACACAAAGAGGACCTACAACAACGGCCATACAATGCCTCATACGGTTCCATCTGAATCGAAGCATGACAACTATTAATATAAGTGAATTCCACCAAAGGTAGTTGGGTTTCCCAATCGTCCTTCCAATCAAGAGCACACGCCCTCAACATGTCCTCTAGAGTTTGGATAGTTCTTTTAGACTGACCATCGGTCTGCGGATGAAAAGTCGTACTAAACTTCAACTGCGTGCCCATCGCACGATGAACTGCCTTCCAGAAATGCCGACACGAATCGCCCGTCACGATCTGATACAATACTCTTGGGGGTACCATGTAACCTTACAATGTCTTTAATAAATAGCTGCGCCAATCTCTCGGGACCCCACGTGTCTTTAATCTCCAAAAAGTGGGCTGATTTGGTCAGCCAATCCACAATCACCCAAATTGTATTCATCACTCGACGTCTCGTCGGAAAGATAGTGATAAAATCCATCGATATGCCCTCCCATTTCCATTCGGGGATCGGGAGCGGTTTCAGTATTCGTGCGGGTCGCTGATGCTCAATCTTAACCTGCTGACAGGTTAAACATCTCAAAACAAATTCGGCAACTTCACGTTTCATGTTCGCCCACCAATAACCTTGCTTCAAATCCTTATACATCTTACTAGACCCCGGGTGAATAGAGTACGGGGTAGCATGGGCCTCTCTCATGATAGAGTTCCTCAACTCTTCGTCTGCGGGTACACAAACTCGATTCCTGAAGCGTATCAATCTATCCTCGTAGATCACAAATCCAGGGGCTTTCCCTTGAGCTACTTCATCCCGAACTCGAGATAAGAATGGGTCCGTAACCTGCTTCGATCTAATTATATCATCAAGGGATGATGAAATGTCAAGTGTGCAAAGTTGTCCCTGAATATGCTGTAACCAGACTTCAATTTCCGGCCTCAAAAGATCTAACTGCAATTCTCTCTGAACTGTCAAATGGCCAAGCATTTGCTCATGCACTGTCTTATGACTCAAGGCATCGACAACCACATTTGCCTTGCCCAGATGATAAAGGATATCGATATCATAGTCTTTGATTAATTCTAGCCACCTTCTCTATCTCATGTTCAACTCGTTCTGAGTAAAAATGTACTTCAGGCTCTTGTGATCAGTAAAGATCTGACAGGTAACTCCATACAGATAGTGACGCCATTTTCAAAGCAAACACCACGGCTGCTAGCTCCAAATCATGGGTCGGAGAGTTAACTTCATAGGGTCGTAATTGTCTCGATTCATAGGCAATCACATTCCCATTTTGCATTAACACACATCCAAGTCCTTGTCTCGACGCATCACTATACACCACGAATCCCTCCGTCCCTTTTGGTAGAACCAAGACAGGTGCTGAAATCAATCGACTTTTGAGATCGTCAAAACTTTGCTGACATGCCTCTGACCACAAGTACTTCTTATCCTTACTTAGTAGGTTAGTCATCGATTGCGCAATTTTGGAACAACCTTCCATGAACCGTCGGTAGTAACCTGCTAGACCGAGGAAACTACGAACTTTCTTCATATTCTTCGGAGGTAGCCAATCTCGAATAGCTTCTGTCTTCTGTGGGTATACTCTCATCCCTTCGGCTTATATCACATGCCCAAGGAAGATAACTTCAGGCATCCAGAATTAACATTTAGAAAATTTCCCATAAAGTTGTTCCCGCCTCAATGCATCGAGAACTTGGTGGAGATGACGCTCATGCTCTTCATGGTCACGAGATTAAATCAAGATGTCGTCAATAAAAATGACTACAAAACGATCCAGATAATTAATGAAAACCCGATTCATCATTTCCATGAATACCGCCAGTGTATTAGTCAATCCAAATGGCATCACCACGAACTCATAATGCCCATAGCGAGTACGGAAGGCTGTCTTCGAAATGTCAGACTCTCGAATCCTCAACTGATGATAACCGGACCTCAAGTCGATCTTAGAAAACACAGCAGCTCTCCGAAGTTGATCCAATAAATCATCAATACGAGGCAATGGATATTTGTTCTTGATGGTTGCCCTGTTCAGCTTACGGTAATCAATACATAAACACAGAGATCCGTCTTTCTTCCGTACAAATAGCACTGGTGCTCCCCAAGGGGACGCACTAGATCAAATATATCCCTTCTCAGTCAACTCCTCAAGCTAGTTCTTCAACTCCTGCATCTCATTCAGAGCCATACGATACGGTGCTTTCGAAAGCAGGGACGTACCTGGCTCTAACTCAATAGTAAACTCTACCTCACGATGTGGAGGTATGCCTGGGAACTCATCTGGAATTACGTCTGGGTAGTCTCGGACTACCAGAATATCGGCCAATTCAACTGGTCGATCTGCTGTTTTTGTCATGTAACACCAATAACCAATACACCCTTGATTAAGCAGTTTCACTGCTTTCATAGCACTGATGACTCTCTCGGAACGGATGGGATTATCACCCCAAAAGATACACTCGAAACCATCATCAGAAGTGACGGTTACCATCCTCTTGCGGACACTAAGTATGTCATCATGACGATCCATCCAATCGATACCCAAGATTATATCATCCTTAGGTAAATTGACCACAATTAAATTTGACAACCACTCACGGTCGTTCATATGAATCGGGCAGTCCTGGACTTCACGATCTCCAATAATTCTTCTACCATAGAGTAGACCAATCACATAAGGCTCACAATTGATAACATGGTCTAGAGGCAAACAACTTAAACAAGAAGCAGATATAAAGGAGTGTGAAGCGCACATATAAAAAAGAACACAAACAGGCTGAGAGTGGATCTCTGGTATACATGCAATCATGCTGGCCTCGGGATCTTCAGCCTTCTTCATCTCGTAAATCTTGGGTTTCGCAACTTCGGCACCAGGTGTACCACTTTGATTCCCACGGCCCATTCCCCTGTTTGCCTTGGTAGTCGGATAAGAAGCGGACGGAGGCACACGGTCCTGGACAGAAGACTGAACTGGAGCATGTGGCGCTACTGGTTCACCTCCCGGTCCATTCCTGCAATAACAAGCACGATGCCCATTCTTCCCATAAGTATGACATGCGACGGCCGGCTTCGGGCATTTGGAGCTGACGTGTCCCTGGTTTCTACAGTTATAGCACACAACAGATGAGTTGACCGTTCGAGAGTGCGATCCGGCTGGCTTCGATGCCATGTGTGGTCGATCAAAAGGGTTTGGAACTGACTGGGGCTTCCTGAATGTCCCCCGGTTACTCTCAGTCTGGTTCTGGTTCCTGGATCTTTTGTTGTTGGACTGTGGTTGCTTCTTGGAAATCTCATTCGCGGTGAGTTCGTATTCTAGAGCTTTCTCAATGAACTCCGGTAGGGTCGTACAGTGGTGATTCAACAGCTGCATTCTCATTCAGGGTTTAAGCCTCTTGAGAAAATATTTGATCTTATCAGCCTCCGTTCGGACAATCGACGAGGCGAAAGGAAGAAGTGCCTGAAATTTCTCGGCAACAGATAGTACATCATCTTCAGACGGGTCCGGGTTTAGAAATTCTGACAGCTTGGCCTCACGGAGTGGCCCTGGATACTAACGGTCTAGCATGAGGTTTTTAAATTCCTCCCAAGTATATACACCATCAGCTGGCCTCACTGAAAGCCACCAGGTGTGAGCGCCCTTGCTAAGAAAGTAAGCTGATATGGAGATGCGATTCTCTTCGGGGCAGTCCACCATATCGAATAATTTCACAAAGTGCTCAATCCAATGTACAATGTCAACAGGCTCAGAGGAGCCTTCAAAGGTCGGAGGTCGCTGGCGAGAGATGTCGCTGATGATCCGACTCACGGGACCGCCAAGCATAGGAGGTGGAGGATGAGGCCCCTGTTGCTGGCCAGTAGTATCTCTCTGCACATCTTCCATTAATTGACCCATCTGGGTCATCTGGGCCATCATCCCCTGCATCACAACATAAGGATCGACACGCGTATCCTCACGTCCGGTGTGGTGCGATTGGTCCCTAGAAGGCGAATCACTACCTGTGGAACTATGCTCCACATTCACGCCTGTTGGCTCGTGGTATCGGGATTCGGCACCTTTTGCGGCCTCATTCCCCTATGCCACGGCCTCTCAGATTTCTTTCCATACTGAAAGAATCAAACCATAATGATAACCATAAGTATAATTCATGATACTAATCAAAATTCATGATAAGTGTGGCTACCCAAAATATTATCCGGAGATAGATATTGCTGGAATGGATGGATATCAAACAAAGTGCGAGAGCACTTCCGTAGAGAAAGTAAATAACACAAGATTTTCCGGGGTTGTTAGTCCCGGGCTTGAATGCTCTCGCGGGATATTATTAATACGAATATTTGGGGATACAAGTATTAATGTTAGAATGCTATTACAATGAGTGTAACGATTCTAGTTATCTAATCTAACGAGCGTGTAGATTATCGGAAGAACCAGATGTGATGCTCTGTGAGTTCTTGTAACAACGTTGATGAGCTGCGACGGCGATGAGAGATCGATAGACTCTCAAGGCGTGTATAAACTGTATGTTTGAGATCCGGGGCTTGTGAATCTGAACTGTGGAGACTTCTTGGCTCTGCCGACCGTATTTTGGTTGAGAGGTACTGAGAGAGAAATCCTGAGATAGATTCCGGTGAGGAAGCCGGGAGCCTGAGAATACGTATGACTGTATGTATTTCCGTGAATGAGGTAGGAATGGATTGCCAACTGAGAGCTCTTTCTGAGTAGAAAGGGGGACTGAAAATTGTGAACCTTTTTCGAGTTGCTGAATGTCCTCTATTTATAGGACCGGGGCACGCCGAGCGATCGCCTTTGCTGTATTATAATAAGCGGGCGATCATCTTTTAGCACATGGGATTGTCCCTTTAAAGTCCGCAGGACTTGCTGGCAGCCAGCTGTGCGGCCCAATGAGAAGCCTGCACATGTCTGAGTCGCTGTCACGGGCGGCTCCACATGGTACCTTTCGGCGGGCTTGCCGGTAGGTGATAAGGTGGTGCCAGGCTATGGTCAACGATCCGTGAATCGCGGCGGCTGTCGTGGATCTGCACATGGGAGCTGTTTTGAGTTTCAGTCTTCATGGTCTTTGATGAACGAAGGTCTCAGTACGTGGCGTAGGATGATCGTCTTAGGTCGGATATCAGAGACGGTCGCTGGACGCCGAAGGCGATCGCCGAGAGAGTCGATCGCTAGATGTTCGATGGTGGACTATTATTTCCACTTAGGCGCGTTCGCCGTAGCATGATTGGTTGTGGACTCGGTCGCTCGGCCTTGCAGTCGATCGCCTGTCGAGGTGAATGAATCTCGGCACAACAATTGCCCCCCAGCTTTCTCCGACGTTGGAAACGTGGGGCAAGCTGGTTCTGCTGGCGATCGCTGAATTATGGCGAGTGACTTTGCATTTTACTGAACTGGCGATCGTCATTGAGCGGTTTGATTCTGAATTTGGATGACCCGGTTGGTCGCTTCGCTGAGCACGAAATGGTAATGGGCGTGGAAAAGTCTCTGCACACGTGTCGGATTCCTGTTGGAGGATACTGTCGGTCATTTGTGACTCCTCGTCTAGCGTGTCCTTGAAACGACGCGTCGCGGGTTTCAAGGGAGCATTAATTACGACGTTTGCACTTCCGACCCCTGAGATTCTCCTTAATTGCACAGGAGACCCTTCCACCTCCTATAAAAGGACGCAGGGACGCAACGTCAAAACTCTTACGCGTTTTATACTAGAGAAAGAAGGACTTTGCTGAAGAATATTTCTGAGAGATTCGACTGCCGATCGTCGATCGATTCCATCCTTGGGTAAGAAAAATTCCTTTTCTCCTTTCTTCTTTGAGAATGACTGGAACATCATAATCACACGGAGCAAGCACCAGCTCCGGCGCCGGGGCACCGACTGCCCGGGGAGGATCCTCTGCCGACTTCCATCTGGAGACTACCGCTGAGGCTATCCGGGCCGGAATTGACCCTACGGAAATCGAGGCTTTTTTTAATGAAGCCGACGTTGCTAAGGAGGCGGCTGTTGAACACAGGCGCTCGCAGATGGAGAGAGATCTGGCGGTGAGGGCCTATTGGGAGAGGCATAGTGCCTTTGGCCAGGCTTATGTGGCCTTTGCTGAGATTATGGAGAGGCTGGCCGGTCCATCTCCAAGATTCGATTTCTGGGAGTATTCGATCGCTTACCCTTACCAGCTTGCTAAACGGTCTCAATTTCGGGCTGCGCAGCGATCTCTGTGGTCTCTTGACCAAATCAGGAGTTCGGTGACCAGGAAAGACCTGTCCGTCTGGAGGACGAGGTATCACATTCCTTCAGATGTGGATCTATTTGCGCCGGCGGAGAATGAGCGAGCCGACCAACCTCCGATGGGTATGGTCACCGTGAACGAGGCGATTATGGAGGCTGGGCTACGTTTCCCTCTATCTTTTGCTGTCTCCCGTCTGCTGGCTACTTGGAACGTGGTGCCACTCCAGTTGACGCCGAATACTTGGCTCCAGATAATTTGCACTCTCACCCTGTTCGGCGGTCACCGCCTGTACCACCTTCCTTCACCGTCAGAGATGAACCACCTGTTCAAACTGACGGCTCAAAAAGGGTCAGTCGGAGGCTATCACATTCAAGGCCGATCCGGTCGGGTGATCCTTGGAGTCCCGAACAAGGTGCGGGGTGACCCGGCGAAGTGGTTCTGGGTCGCCGGCACGTGGAGGGCTTATGCGAGTGACAATCCTACGGGCGAGCTAGAGATCCCCACTAGCTTTCGGGATAGGAACCCCGGTAAGGGTTTAGACTCTCCCTTTGTTCGGATGTGTTCTGAACTGATCTAATTTGATTTCGTTGTTGCAGGTTTCCATATTCCGGCGATCGAGGAGCTGCCTTTTGATTTCCTGGTTGTCTGGGAGCGGATACGGAGCTTGTCGGACGACGACTTGGACGCTAGCCGGATCAACAAGGAGAGTCGTTGGTTTTCGGCTCAGCTATTCTGTTTCCCGAGACATCTCTCGGTATCAGGTAATCCTATCTGCGACCTTCAATTTCTTGGCGATCGTCTCGCTTGAGGGAGATGTCTAACTGTCGTTCGACTGTCTTTATTGTAGAGGTCCGCTTTCCTTGATTTTTGGCGCCCCCACCGGAGATCGCCATGTCGAATCCTGGAGTTTTGGGCCGTCTCCGCCAGAAAAAATCATCTCGGACTCCTCCTGTTGCGTTGCCTATCATTCCGGAGGTGGAGCCTCGTGTGGAGACGATCGTGGCTGAGGAAGAAGTTCCGGAGGAGGGGCTTCGAACGAACCGCGAACAGCCGAGGTCGGAAGAAACTCCGGTTTCTGCCCCTGCCGGCGAGGTTCCGATCTCCGCGCCTCCGATCACCATTATTCCTCCGGAGAATGAGCCTATTCCTTCCGCGGCTTTCTTACGGGAGATGGCGATCGCCGATGCTGAGACCCCTCGAGGGAAACCATACTTCGGTCGCGACCCCGAGAGGGCTGAGAGGTAGACATTGCTTGTTGAGTTGAAACTTGTCATTTGCGTAGGAGATATGCTAACTCCTGTTGTTTTGATGCAGGGTTCGTAGAACTGATCCAACTTGCCCGTCGATGGTGGTGGATTTCTTAGCGAGCCGATCTCCTCGCCAGACCTGCAATATCCCTTTATACGTCAACCGGGCCGTTTCCGCTCTGCCGAAGGCCTGGACGACGGATTTGGATGCGATTGCTCGTCAGCGATCTGGGAGATCGATGCAGGATGCTTTTGCTCATTCTCTCCAGGCGGCGACAATGGCTGCCCAAGCTGTGCAGGAGTTTGAAGGGCGTCCTTCCACTATTCGCCTGCAGGCTGATCTCGAGGCGGCTCGGAATCAGAACGCCGACTTCGCTGACAAGATAGCGGCAATGGAGAAGGATTCCCTGGTCGCAGCTAATCGGGCGAGCCAAGAACTTGAGCTGGCGAGAAAGGATGATGGGCTAGCCCGGGTGACGGTCGATCGCTTCCGGGACTGGATGACAATTGTCGTGCGGGCACAAAAGGCCACTGAGAAGGAGGCCGATCGACTGAAAGTGACCATCGCTCGGCTGACTAGAGAGCTGGCATAGTCGAGGGGGGAGACAGCTGCAAGGGAGGACGATCTCCAGGGCGTGCAACATGCGATGGCGGAGCTGAAGGGAAAGCAAGAGGCGACCGAGGCCGATCCCTTTCGTAATGTGGAGTTTGTCAGCGAGTTCGCCTATTATATGGCGTTCGCTGACTCGCTCCGAGTTGCTAAGAAAGGAGGATTGGAGGTCGGCCCTCTAGCCGAAAATTTCAAAGCGTACGCACTGGAGCACCCTCTTCACCCTGACTTCTCCGTGCCTATCTTGGATCTTGCGGACATCGGTGTGGACCTGAGCTGGTATCCGACCCTGGCGAATCTTATTCATCCCGATGCTCCGGAGGATGTGGAGGCTGCTCCGCAGGCTGGCGAATGGTCGCAGATGGATCCGGGGGCTGAAGGCGAAGGCCAGGATTGGGCCTGAGGCACTTCTCTTTTACTGTTTTAGCTAATCGCCTTGTAATTTGTAGCTTTCTTTTAGTACTTAGGCCTTCGGGCGACCTTGTATGTACCTTTGAGATTCCAAGTAATGAAATGAATGTTTGGTTCTTCGATTTATCACTTGAATGATTGCTATTTTTGAGTCTTTTGCTTGAATTTGTACAAATGTGTGAGGAGAGATTGTTGCAAGTGTAGGTCTACGTGAATTGATAAAATCATATAGATAACTTTTACAATAAATTCGATTGCTGCACAAACATCTGATTAATGCCGATCGCCGTATGTAATTGAATAGGGACGATAGTCGAGTATATATCTCCGCACTCTTTTCCCCCTTGTTTTTGTTCACTTAGTGAAAGTAAGGGGACGAAAATAAATCGTTGAGTGAGCGGTCTTCAAATTTGTCGAATCCTCGAAAGGAGCCATCCATCTCGGTCTTGAGGAGCTGTGCGCGATCGCGGAGTTCGATGGACCGACCTCCATGATCGTTTCTTATGCACGAGCGAAATTCCGTCTGATGGCTAAGTTCTCGTGACTCACTTAATTGGTAGGGTCTTCCGAACGTTGCGCCTCGCCTCGTATTTAAACGAAGGGCGTGCGGTCTCGGTCTGGAAGATTCCTTGCGCGGGGCGTCGTCGGATTAATCAACTCCACTTCCGCGGCTTGTTAGCTCTGCTTCCACCTCAGGACGCCATGAAGATGGCGACCCTCGACGGTGTACGTTGAGACGGGGGTAGGGACATGTCGCATTGTCCGGGCCCACCATGTTAGATGATGAACCTTTGAGGGCGGGCGAGCGTGTCCACTGATTAGTTTTGGAGGGCCCTCAGACTACGCCGGCCTCGTATTTAAACGAAGGGCGGGCGATCGTGGCCCAAAGGGACCTTGCATGGCCGAAGCAGTCGGTTCCATCGACTACCAGGACCATGGCTGCACTCTTCTACCTCGGATCGTCATGTAGATACCGACCTTCGACGGTGTACGTTGTGCGGGGGAGGCGATATCGTGCCTTAGTCCACCATGTTAGATGATGAACTGTAGAAGGCGAACGAGTCCTCCGGTTTCGAAGTGTTTGTCCAGGCAGTAGCCTTTGGTTTGATGAGGTGGGAAATCGGGGAGATACGTCGGAGGTTCCCTTCTCTTAATTGAAGCATACGGTCGCCGTGGTTGATCGAGGGGTCGGCTCGTACGAGCTTTCCAGCCTGTTCGCGTTCGACTCGGGCGACCGTGTTGGGAGATTGGAGGGGATCCGGCTAAGCCAATAAGCTGTCCAACTTGCTTTCCTCGAACAATTTCCAGAGTTGTTTGAGGAGGTCGCGACATTGGTTGGTGCTGTGGCCGGGACCCTTATGGTAGGCACAATATTGATTGTGGTCCAGATGACCATGGTCCCTTATCGCCTTTGGCTTGTTCAGTGGTTCGCGCCCTTTGACGGCGGAGTTCGGTTGAATGTATGGAGGAGATGGGCTTTCATGTCCTCGAAAGTCTTGCGATCTCCGGGTGGCTTGGCGACCGCCTTCTTGGTTTTGGCGATCGCCGTCTTTCGGACAGGAGGTGGCGTTTCCTCGCCTAGGTGGAGGGTGAGCAGCTTCTGCCTGGCCAGAAAGTCGGTAGCCTTGGCACGGAAGATCGCGTAAGTTGGGGGGATGTTCTTCGTCAAGTGTCTGAACATGGGTGAGTGACCATAGAATCCCCCCAGGACTGAATAGAGAACGAGCTCGTCACTGATGGGCTCGCCAGTGAGGACGATTTCGTCCACTCGGTCGATGTAATCTGCGTCGGATTTGTCTTCCCCCTGCCTAATTTTCATCATGCGGTGGGGGCCTTCTTGTAACACCCCCAATCCGCTCAGGGATATTACACGCCGTAGAACCTTTCCTCAAGGATCTACCAGGCTAGTAACATCATTAAACATATCGACAATGCCTTTTAAGGCTAAAATGACTCGGTAGACCGATTTGGCCTTTCAATAAAGCATACAACTCGATTACAATACCAGCCCACGGAGGGGTCGAAATACAATAAACTCCCGTACAACGGGGAAAAGATACTGCAGCGGAAAAGAAAATACAACTAGACCAATACGACATCAACGGGTCCTCGTGTGATTAGTATCATTCATTTTTCATCATCCTTCGTGCCGACCCTGTGTTATGCTCCCAAATCTGAATGCAAAAACAGACATCCACCCCCCGAATACTCGGGGGTTAGCAAAACTCCACTGTTTTGCTAGTGCAAGAATAAAGTGCAAATACGAGCCATACAATTCACATTTCACGAATAACAATAACCAGGAATTCTCAAAGATTCAAATACAACGAAACGAATACTTCCCGAGGCAAGAGTTTGAGTAAAACTTTCCAAAACCGAAAGATCACCAATCACGGGAAACGATTTATAAAACAGTTTAAAATGCCATCGGGAGTTTTAATAGAAAACAATTTAGGATTACCGAATCCTTCTCTTTCCAAAATTAACAGGGGTCACAGCCCAAATGTTTTGTTTTCGCAAATAGAAAACCGACAACAATGCACAGGGCCAGAGCCCAACATCACGTGTCCTCGACGGACATAAAAATCAACACAACGTAATCACGCACGTGCATCGCCTAGGACCAGGATGAAGCCACAAATCCCACTCGAGGCCTCGAAGGACCCTCCCGAGCTGGCTAGCTAAACAAATCACACACATGCATCTCCTAGGACCGGGACGAAGCCACAAATCCCACTCGAGGCCTCGAAGGACCCTCCCGAGCTGGCTAGCTAAACAAATCACACACATGCATCGCCTAGGACCGGGACGAAGCCACAAATCCCACTCGAGGCCTCGAAGGACCCTCCCGAGCTGGCTAGCTAAACAATTCACACACAAACCACAACCATAAGTTATCCCGGCATCGGGCTAACAAGCCACGAACCTCGGAGTCCCCGCAAGACATACCCGATGATAACCCCACCAGTTATCCCGGCATCGGGCTAACAAGCCACGAACCTCGGAGTCCCCGCAAGACATACCCGGATTGGATAACCCTACGGTCTCGCCCGACCCATACTAGCAAGTATGGATCCCGGAGATTCAACAATCCTACCCGGAGGCACATCACATATAACAAGCACACAACAATAATCGATTATGAAGCCAAACAACATTAAGCATCGCAACCTCCTTTCAAAGGAGTAACAACTAACATCACATCATGTCAAAACTGCAATACACTGAAATGAAGCCATATACGTACACACGCATTATCAAACACCACATAAACACCAAACATATCCAAAGGATCCACGTAGTCACTTACCACCCACACAATTACAAAACACACGCGTTTTGAAAGAGAGCCTTTAACAAGGCTAAATGAATCTTTAGAAAATAATTTTCAAACGACCAAACAAACACATTTAGACGATCACCAATTATCATATCCCCAAAACAAGAAATGTATGGACAAGGTACTTGACTCGAAATCGGCACGCAAGTATTCCGACGAACACGGCTCAACTGGAAAGCTTCGAAACGCCCGATGCTATCGAAAAGGAAGACGACAACGAATGGAAGGGTTCAACTCGGTTTCTTCGTAAGAAACTCGACTCTAACATCATATAATCAATAAATCATCGATCATACGAGGAAGAATAATCGTAGAATGCCCGAAAACCCCTCTAAGACATTTTACCGGACACCTTCAAGGCGTCGATCAAGAACTCGACCAAACAACGAATCAATACGATCCAACCATGGAATAATAAAGGAAATGATATAATTCATCGAAATAGTCATCAATCCATCATAGTCCTAGGTTAAAACGGATTAAACGGACGAAATCAACCAAAATACCCAAATTCCCCAAAACTAGATTTCTAGAAATCTAACCTTGATTCGGTAGATCGGAGGATGTTATAGGACGGATGATTGATGATATGAACTCAAGAACTTCGTGGATTTGTTATTAAACAACATGGCTCCATGATAAGCACACCCTCAGCCGCGGAAGAGAAGGAGAAGAAGGAGAAAAATGGTCAAAAACCCGTCTGCACAGTGTGCCGCGGCCCAGCAGGAGTGTGCCGTAGCCCAGCAGGAGTGTGCCGCGGCCCAGCAGGAGTGTGCCGCGGCACAGGGCCAAATCTGTCGGCAGTGACTCGGCAGTGTGCGGCGGCCCTGCCGGCATGTGCCGCGGCACAAGGTACAGAGTGCTCGGCCAAAAACTGGGAATGAGAGTGACTTAGCTATTTCGACCATAACTCCCTCGTCCGGACTCCGATTGACTCACCGTTTGAACCATTGGAAAGCTAACTCGATGATTTATAATATTGCAAAGATTCAGAATTTTTAGAGTTTCAAAAAATTAATGGCGATCTAACAAAGTCGAACTCATACGTGGAAAAGTCGCTAAAGAACACGGAATTCAACAGAACGACACCGAAACGAACTCGGATGACAAAAAGTGTAGAATTAATCATTCTCAGAATCACGAAACGGTCATGAGTGAGTCGTCAAAACAGACTTCCACCGAAAAAAAAGAAATTACCAGAAATCGAAATCACGGGTATTACATTCTACCCTCCTTAAAAGAAGTTTCGTCCCGAAACTTAAAATAAGTAGGGAGAAGCAATATCCACTGTCAGGAAAACTCGACGAGATACCCAAAAACCGAAAACTCGCGCCCGACGGCGAAACGCTGCAAGAAACGCAAAGGAACATACGGCGTGAAAACACGCTCCACGACGATCAACACAACGCCACCGATAGAGACATAATAAAACCAACAAGTGACAAGCGTTATCAAACAGATAATATAGTCAGGTCAATTATCCGAACAATCACAAATACAACGAATGAAAATCAATATGATTGACCACCCCTACGGTACATCAATCAAAACGCGAGCCAATAGCTGAAGAAATACGGACTTCCACCGCCCAAGGTTTGGAAGATCGAAAACGAGAGAAATTTCCCGAATATAAGGAAATTAGGAAGGAGTCTGAACGCTCAACAATCACGAAACGAGATCAACAAAAACCGAACAATCAAACGATCGAACCACAACGATCGAGACAACAAAAATCGAACAATCATGTTCGAATCACGAAGAACAATAAAATTCAAACAACAACTCCCAGGTTCACGTCTCGGTTCGAGACAATATTTGATCCGGTGAAAACAACAAGATGTGATTCACATATGATCCTTAGGAAAGGGAATAGCAATTGAAAAGTCACAACGACAAACGAGCAATTTCGAAACACCACACTCGTTCGATCAATAAAAGCAAGGGATAGGGCATGCTCAGAAAATGTTAACGAACATAAACGAGTCGACAGAGTCGAAAACACTTCGAATAAAAGAACTAGTAGAACCAAAAGATGTTACATCCGAACAAGGTTCATAAGAATCGAACCGAACTCGGAAAAGTCATAGCGATAACCAGATTGACCCAAAACAAGATCACAGCTCGTCCGATCGATGAAACCGAAATATAGAACAAGTTCAGTAAGTATCAACGAATACGAGCGATTCGATAGAATTGAGAAAGAGAAAATGCAGAAGCCAAAAATAATACGGGTATTATATTCGACCCCTTCTAAAAGAAGTGTCGTTCCCGAAACTCGCAACACGAAATCAAGGTGACAACACAACAAGCAACTGACAGAAACATCCTTCAAAGGCCTCTCAAAGCCGATTCCGATGACTGTGCTGAAGCGCGAAATCCGAAAGTCTCGGTAACCAATTCGCAAAACTGAATTCGGTGTCCCTCGAGTCCGCACTTGAAACGCGTTACTGACGAGAAGGACAATTTACACGTGCATGCCCCAGCACATCACGGTTGAAACGCCTCGACTCGGCATACCGAAAATACAAATGCTAGATACAATGGGGCATAACGTCGCAAAACAACATAGCAGATATGCCAACTCAGCACAACGAAGAATCATAACACATACCGTATACAACGATTACCATCGTAAAGTAATACACACACACAAACACTACAGCAACGACGGTATCGTTCGGTGACCTCAACGGTCCGAACAATAACCAGCACATAATTACAAACATCATGAAACAATCACACATGTACACAAACGTACAAACCCAAGCTTTAACAGCTCACACAGGTGCGATAACACGCAAGCCACCACGAAATGGCAACATTAAAGATCGTCATCACACCTCCCACGAAGGGCTAACAAAACATATGCGTGGCGAACGACTCAACGTTCACACCACCAATTCAATCACAATTCAGAGGGCTAACAGCCTAACAACAATACCAACATTATACACACCTTCTCCGACCACAAGCACGAAATGATGGGTTTTAAAAACGAAAACCACCTTTTGAAAATAGTTTGGAAACACCAGTTGATCTTGAGTATCACTTTACAAAAAGTAGTGCAAACATTGTTATCGAGACTTTGAAAATCATCTTGCATTTGAACACAAATGAGGACACCTTCTCCTAGTGAAAAACTTTCAGAATATTCGACACTTGGGTCTAAGCAACTGCATTTCTAAAAATAATTGAAAATATCTCAAAATATTTTGGTCCTCAATTGGAATAATTTTGAAACATATTGCGGCACTAGAAGGCACCTTAAAAGTACCGCGAGAAGATAATTCATTTTAAACGTACGTCTCGAAATTTATTTTCTAAGATACTCAAGGTTTTCGAAAATAATTCAATGGGCTAGAATGCCCAAAAATTTAAGGTAATTACACAAAACTTTATAGCACCGTGTGTCCCGCGTCGGAACCCACCAGGCTAAAAACTATTTACAAAAACGACAAGAAGGCCGATGACGGTAGTATTTTCCAAAACTCACAAAATCATTTGAAAACACCAACTACCGTCAAGACAATCAAGGCCAAAAACTCGGTTAAGGGAATCGGTTTTCGAAATCAAACTCAGTTGGCATAAAGCCGAAAGCCATTTGAAAAAAAAACTCACGCAGCGAATAAAAGAAATACAGTTCGACATGCACAGTCCAGCAACAATACTCCTCATACGAACGAAATATGAGAGTCAAATAGTCACGTATCAAGAAATCAAAATCCATAAAAGGATTCCGTCAATTAATTCATAATACCTGTCACTCGCATCAGACGAGGCACAAACACAAGGAAGGGAGACTTACATCCACAGGTCTCACGAAGATGATGATCTCCCCACGATACTAATCACAACCAACCAACTCAGACGACGCGTCGCGACACGACTTAGTCAGACAAAATCCGACAAGACAAAACTCAACAGACACCACTGACCCGACAGCCTAGGTTTCCACAACCTAGGCTCCGATACCATTTATGTAACACCCCCAATCCGCTAAGGGATATTACACGCCGTAGAACCTTTCCTCAAGGATCTACCAGGCTAGTAACATCATTAAACATATCGACAATGCCTTTTAAGGCTAAAATGACTCGGTAGACCGATTTGGCCTTTCAATAAAGCATACAACTCTATTTCAATACCAGCCCACACAGGGGTCGAAATACAATAAACTCCCGTACAACGGGGAAAAGATACTGCAGCGGAAAAGAAAATACAACTAGACCAATACGACATCAACGGGTCCTCGTGTGATTAGTATCGTTCATCTTTCATCATCCTTCGTGCCGACCCTGTGTTATGCTCCCAAATCTGAATGCAAAAACAGACATCCACCCCCGAATACTCGAGGGTTAGCAAAACTCCACTGTTTTGCTAGTGCAAGAACAAAGTTCAAATACGAGCCATACAATTCACATTTCACGAATAACAATAACCAGGAATTCTCAAAGATTTAAATACAACGAAACGAATACTTCCCGAGGCAAGAGTTTGAGTAAAACTTTCCAAAACCGAAAGATCACCAATCACGGGAAACGATTTATAAAACAGTTTAAAATGCCATCGGGAGTTTTAATAGAAAACAATTTAGGATTATCGAATCCTTCTCTTTCCAAAATCAACTGGGGTCACAGCCCAAAGGTTTTGTTTTCACAAATAGAAAACCGACAACAATTCATAGGGCCAGAGCCCAACATCACGTGTCCTCGACGGACATAAAAATCAACACAACGTAATGCCTCGAAGGACCCTCCCGAGCTGGCTAGCTAAACAAATCACACACATGCATCGCCTAGGACCGGGACGAAGCCACAAATCCCACTCGAGGCCTCGAAGGACCCTCCCGAGCTGGCTAGCTAAACAAATCACACACATGCATCGCCTAGGACCAGGACGAAGCCACAAATCCCACTCGAGGCCTCGAAGGACCCTCCTGAGCTGGCTAGCTAAACAATTCACACACAAACCACAACCATAAGTTATCCCGGCATCGGGCTAACAAGCCACGAACCTCGGAGTCCCCGCAAGACATACCCGATGATAACCCCACCAGTTATCCCGGCATCGGGCTAACAAGCCACGAACCTCGGAGTCCCCGCAAGACATACCCGGATTGGATAACCCTACGGTCTCGCCCGACCCATACTAGCAAGTATGGATCCCGGAGATTCAACAATCCTACCCGGAGGCACATCACATATAACAAGAACACAACAATAATCGATTATGAAGCCAAACAACATTAAGCATCGCAACCTCCTTTCAAAGGAGTAACAACTAACATCACATCATGTCAAAACCGCAATACACTGAAATGAAGCCATATACGTACACACGCATTATCAAACACCACATAAACACCAAACATATCCAAAGGATCCACGTAGTCACTTACCACCCACACAATTACAAAACACACGCGTTTTGAAAGAGAGCCTTTAACAAGGCTAAACGAATCTTTAGAAAATAATTTTCAAACGACCAAACAAACACATTTAGACGATCACCAATTATCATATCCACAAAAGAAGAAATGTATGGACAAGGTACTTGCCTCGAAATCGGCACGCAAGTATTTCGACGAACACGGCTCAACTGGAAAGCTTCGAAACGCCCGATGCCATCGAAAAGGAAGACGACAACGAACGGAAGGGTTCAACCCGGTTTATTCGTAAGAAACTCGACCCTAACATCATATAATCAATAAATCATCGATCATACGAGGAAGAATAATCGTTGAATGCCCGAAAACCCCTCTAAGACATTTTACCGGACACCTTCAAGGCGTCGATCAAGAACTCGACCAAAACAACGAATCGATATGATCCAACCATAGAATAAATAAAGGAAATGATATAATACATCGAAATAGTCATCAATCCATCATAATCCTAAGTTAAAACAAATTAAACGGACGAAATCAACCAAAATTCCCAAATTCCCCAAAACTAGATTTCTAGAAATCTAACCTTGATTCGGTAGATCGAAGGATGTTATAGGACGGATGATTGATGATATGAACTCTATAACTTCGTGGATTTGTTGTTAAACAACATGGCTCCATGATAAGCACACCCTCAGCCGCGGAAGAGAAGGAGAAGAAGGAGAAAAATGGCCAAAAACCCGTCTGCAGGGCCTTAAATAGGCTGCACAGTGTGGCGCGGCCCAGCGGGAGTGTGCTGCGGCACAGGGCCAAATCTGCCGGCAGTGACTCGGCAGTGTGCCGCGTCCCTGGCGGCATGTGCCGCGGCACAAGGTACAGAGTGCTCGGCCAAAAACTGGGAATGAGAGTGACTTAGCTATTTCGACCATAACTCCCTCGTCCGGACTCCGATTGACTCACCGTTTGAACCATTGGAAAGCTAACTCGATGATTTATAATATTTCAAAGATTCAGAATTTTTGGAGTTTCCAAAAATTAATGGCGATCTAACAAAGTCGAACTCATACGTAGAAAAATCGCTAAAGAACACGGAATTCAATAGAACGACACCGAAACGAACTCGGATGACAAAAAGTGTAGAATTAATCATTCTCAGAATGACGAAACGTTCATGAGCGAGTCATCAAAACGGACTTCCGCCGAAAAAAAGAAATTACCAGAAATCGAAATCACGGGTATTACACTTCTGGTCTGGCGACCTTGGCGGCGAAGTACGACGTAAAGTCGTTCGCCAGTTTCTCAAAGGAAATGATCGATCGTGGTGGTATCGAGACGTACCACCTATGGGCCAGATCGCCTAATGTTAACGGGAAGATTCGGCACTTGGTTGCATCTGATGCCCCACACCCAATCATGTATATCCGGAACTTACTTAGATGAGTTTCGGGGTCCGACCTCCCTTTGTATAGAGGTGTTTTTGGAGGGGCGATCCTTGGTTGCACGGGGGCGAGCTCGATGTGGGCCGCGAGCGGCTCGGTCGGTCCGATGATCTTGCTTCCGGCGCTTGCCCTAGTGTCCAAGAGTGCTTTCATCCCGTCGAGCTGGCGTTGCATAGCGGACATCGCCATGGCCTGGCCGCTCGCGGCTGAGCGATCAGAGCGGGAGCCGAGGCGATCTAGTACTGACCCCCTGGCGTTCAGAATGGGGGCCAAGAGGCTGATCTGCCTTCGGCTGGGAGTTGGGTAGGCCGAACTCCTGGTGACGGACTCGGAATCCGTCGTCTCGTGGTTGGGGCCAGATTGCCCCGATCGCCATGATGGATCGCTCTCCACGCGACTGAACACGGAACCGTCCGATCTAGCGAGAGCCTTTTCTCGTGACTTGGGGCTTTCTGATGATCGCTCGCCCAGTAGCCCCTTGAATTTCCGTTTGCCCACGCGGCGGATGGCCGATGGAGTAATAGTGGAAGTTGCGCATGCTCTCCGTCGCTCCTTTAGGATGGCCATAGCCTCCTCGATCTGCTCCGCAGTTTGGATCTGATCGAGTGAGAGGCTGGGACCACCCCTCAGATGCGGGATCGAGAGTCTCACATTCCTGCGACTTCCCTCCGCCGTTGGCTGGGGCTCGGATTGAGCCAGGACTCGGTGTCTGGCGGTTTGGAGAGTGGATCTCTTCGGTGCAGAGATGGATGCCATGATTCTGAAGGTTTTCTTTGAAGCGCAGTGAGTGTCACTTCAAGTATATGCCCCGAGAATAGTGAGTGTTCTTCGGGACGGTAGGAAAAAATGAAGGTTTAGATTCCCCTTCTTCTAGCGCCAATTGTTGCTACCCAAAATATTATCCGGAGATAGATATTGCTGGAATGGATGGATAGCAAACAAAGTGCGAGAGCACTTCCGTAGAGAAAGTAAATAACACAAGATTTGCCGGGGTTATTAGTCCCGGGCTTGAATGCTCTCGCGAGATATTATTAATACGAATATTCGAGGATACAAGTATTAATGTTAGAATGCTATTACAATGAGTGTAATGATTCTAGTTATCTAATCTAACGAGCGTGTAGATTGCCGGAAGAACCAGATGTGATGCTCTGTGAGTTCTTGTAACAACGTTGATGATCTGCGACGGCGATGAGAGATCGATAGACTCTCACGGTGTGTATAAACTGTATGTTTGAGCTCCGGGGCTTGTGAATCTGAACTGTGGAGACTTCTTGCCTCTGCCGACCGTCTTTTGGTTGAGAGGTACTGAGAGAGAAATCCTGAGATAGAATCCGGTGAGGAAGCCGGGAGCCTGAGAATACGTATGACTGTATGTATTTCCGTGATTGAGGTAGGAATGGATTGCCAACTGAGAGCTCTTTCTGAGTAGAAAGGGGGACTGAAAATTGTGAACCTTTTTCTAGTTGCTGAATGTCCTCTATTTGTAGGACCGGGACACGCCGAGTGATCGCCTTTGCTGTATTATAATTAGCAGGCGGTCGTATTTTAGCACATGGGCTTGTCCCTTTAAAGTCCGCAGGAATTGCTGGCAGCCAGCTGTGCGGCCCAATGAGAAGCCTGCACGCGTCTGAGTCGCTGTCACGGGCGGCCCCACCTGGTACCTTTCGGCGGGCTTGTCGGTAGGTGATAAGGTGGTGCCAGGTTGTGGTCAACGATCCGGGAATCGCCGCGGTTGTCGTGGATCTACACATGGGAGCTGTTTTGAGTTTCAGTCTTCGTGGTCTTTGACGAACGAAGGTCTCAGTACGTGGCGTAGGATGATCGTCTTAGGTCGGATATCATAGACGGTCGCTGGACGCCGTAGGCGATCGCCTAGAAAGTCGATCGCTAGATGTTCGATGGTGGACTGTTATTTCCACTTAGGCGCGTTCGCCGTAGCATGATTAGTTGTGGACTCGGTCGCTCGGCCTTGCAGTCGATCGTCTGTCGAGGTGAATGAATCTCGGCACAACAATAAGTTAATAGCAATAAGGAATTACATATTTAAGAAGACAATTCACAATAAATTATCGAAGCTACGAGTGTCACACAGAATATCATATCGACATCGAGTCGAACAATTTTAATCATATAATCAATCCAGAATTTACCTCTATTTATCAATCAGATAAATCCTGTCACAGATCCTCGAAATAACAAGATCAACAAAGAAATCCATTCTAATATCAACATCATGCCAATAATTAAATCATGGCTCATAAAGTATATACCGTATTTGGTTCGTAGGGTCAGGCTCTTGCACAGGTCACACGTGACACGAAGGTCTGTTGATACTAGTTTATTTCACAACGACTCTTAAAGAGAAAACAATGTTGTGATACCATCTTCTGTAACCCCCCAAAAGGCGGCTATTACAGTGTCGTGGACCCCACACTGGGACCCACCAAGCGATACAAAAATACATATTAAATAAGTATTATCTTGTGATACCGAACTACATTAAATAGTCACTACTCCTATTAGAAGTTTATTAATGGTATGGCCAACAGCCTTATGATACACAGGATCCGAAATACAAGTATAAACCATATGGAGATGGAATATACTGCAAATAATAGCACAAATCAAGCGGAAATTAACATTACACTGTTTAAATATAGCCGGACAATAACAGACGTGGGCCCCCCGAACTAGTATCCCTCGAACCCTTCGCCGTCACAATGCGCTTCCCGTGCATTGCCTTTGCCTCGACCTAAAATACAACACAAGTATTTCGCCCAAACCACACGGTCAGATATACATGATAATAATTCTCAAGACATTATACGATTCACATATATTAGATCTCAAGGAAATATCCCAACTATTGAACATACCCCTCAGGCACATGAACAATCAGTCACAAACCGTCGAACATATTCAATCATACGTGGACTATGAACGACCAAACAATATGGCTCAAGATGGACATCACAGTACGCCCTATCCGGAAATGTGTCCGTGTACATGTCCACCCTGTATACGGAATCTAGAATATACGTGTGACAATGTACCTAATTAGCCTCACGAACTACGTCTCGTGTGGACAGTCCAATACGGAAACATCCACGTATGACTATATATGTGCCTCGCTAAAAATCCTACACAATAACCAATCGGCACGCAGATATGATTCCAAATATGTCACGATATAACATGACAACGAATTCAATAAATCACCTATCTGATTAAGGATTAAGAAACTCACGGAAGTGACAATAAGGATCAACGAGATCAACGATTTGAAGGTGATGAACTTCGGAATGCAATCCCATGATTAACGGAACGTCATCAAGAACGATATCGAACTACGAATCACAGATTCAATAAGTGTTTCATACACACGAAACGTATAACCATCACAAGAATTCAATCATCATTACAGCCAAGCAAGATAACTTTCCTCAATTCCGTAGGCGAAAGATAGTCCCTCTCCAAATGATCAAACGGATGGTATCCTCGACTAAAATACTTACTCAAACGAGCAACCTTGAATGAAACATAATTCATTCAATAATATATTGACATAATATTAATATCAATTCGTAGGAAACGATGCCCGCAACCTACCCGAATAATTCATTCCACCCTAATGAATATACTACCAATTATTGAAGGATTCTAATACAACTAGTTTGTCTTCCACAATCGGATTACTATACTAAAATGTCCTTTAATACTCTTGTCATTGTTATGAACAAACATCTTGAATTCATCATTAAAGTCGGTTTAACCAAGTTCTTATGTTCTACAACATCTACTACTATACCAGAACACTCATAACGAATTCGATACTCAAACTATTATGACATTATCATTCACTATCAGCATATCCTTCCTAAGAACACTATATACTCTATTATGATGATCAAATACATTCTTAAGTTACCAACACCTTTGATTAATAAAAAGTTATTGTTGTAATATCCGCAATTTTGATTTCCGATAATATCTTTTTTGTTTGGCATAATTCTGTTTTGACGACTCGCTCATGACTTTATCGTCATTCCGAGAATGCTTAATTCTGCACTTTTTGTCATCCGAGTTCATTTCGGTATCGTTTTGTTGAGTTTTGTGTTCTTAAGCGGCTTTTCCGCACTTGAGTTTGATTCTTGCGAATCTCATACGAAACTGTTGTTTTGAGTTTCTCGTAAGTTCATTTAATGTTATTATTCATGTTGCGAGCTTTGGCTTGGTGTTTCGATCGTGTATCGTGTATTTCGGACGTTTTGGGCCGTTTTCGTAATTTCCCAAAGTTTGGGGTAATTATTTTCCATTGTCGAATTTCGAGCCTTCGGGTGGTCGGAATCGTGTGTTCTCTTAGCATTTGGATTCGTATTTGCGAGTACTTCGTAACCGTATCTTCGATTCATATTCAGGTTCGGGTTTCGGGGTTGTCTGGGCCGTCGGAAGTGGCCACGGCCGAGTCATGGCCGCACATTTTGGAGCAGAAGGCGCTGGCCTAGTTCTGGTATGTAAGGTGCCGATTCTGGCCGTAAGTGATTGGCGTGCATGGCACAGCGAATGCGATTATGGCCGTAAGGGCCGAGTTCTGATCGTCACAGGCGCTAGCGGCTCCGGACGAATGCCGGTTACGGCCGTAAGGCGTGATCGGTTACGGACGTAAGGGACTGGGCAGCTTCCGGACGAAGTCCGGTTACGGCCGTAAGGAGTGCCAGTTATGGCCGTAAGTTGTCGGCACACATTGGGCAGTATAAATATGATCGATCAGACGTGTTTGCACCCGTTTTTCACTTCCTTTCTTTTCTGTCCGCGGTTGGAGGTTTGGAGAGGTCATATGCATGTTGTCATGCGATGAATCCATGAAGTTCTGGAGTTAATATCATTGATTAATTCTTCTATAACATCCTTTGATCATGCGAATCAGGTCAGATTTCCTGAAAATTCTAGTTTGGGGGATTTTGGGGGTTTTTGTTGGTTTTGCCGATTTAATCGTAATAACTTAGATTTGTGGCGTATCGATGATTATTTAGATGTATTCTATTATTTCCCTTGTGATTCCATGGTTGGGTTGTCTAGATTCGTCATTTTGGTCGAGTTCTTAATCGACACCTTGAAGGTGTCCGATAAAAGGCCTTAGAGGGAGATTCTGGCGTTACGCGATTATTATTCCTCGTATGATCGTTGATTTATTGGTGATATGTCTTAGGGATGAAATCCTTGTGAAGGACTCGAGGCAGAACCTTCCTGTTCGTTGTTTTCTTCGGGGTCCGAGTTTCTCGGTCGAACCTTGTTCTTCGGGGTGTTCAGTAGCGGTTATTGAGGCAAGTATCTTGCCCATACGTTTCATGTCTCGTAGGTATAATTGTTGGTAAATGATTTTATGTAAAATACGGATGTTTAATGAATGTTAAAAAGTATCGGTATGTTCTCGATAAATGTTGTCTTTCAACGATAACTTGGATGCTTCGTGAATAAGTGTGTTTTTGGCCTATGGGTGTTAGCTTCGTTTGTTGAAAGACTTATGATCACATTTAGTGAATGTAATAAACCGTAATCATTTACTGAGAATAACGTGTCGTTATGTGTGCTTGTTCGGTGAAGATGTGACGGGTGATATTGGTTGTTACTCCTTTGAAAGGAGGTTGTGATGCTTAATATTGCTTCGCTTGATAGTTGATTATTGTTGTGTGCTTTTTTTATGTGATTTGCCTCCAGGTAGGATCGTTGAATCTCCGGGATCCATACTTGCTAGTATGGGTTGGGCGTGACAGTAGGGTTATCCATCGGGTATGTCTCGCGGGGACTCCGAGGTTCGTGGCTTGTTAGCACGATGCCGGGGATAACTTGTGTGGTTATCCATCGGGTATGTCATGCGGGGACTCTGAGGTTCGTGGCTTGTTAGCGCGATGCCGGGATAACTTATGGTTGTGATTTGGTTATGAATGTATTTGTGCTTGTGGTCATGTGACTGTTGTTACGGTGACATGTGATTTGGTATGGTTTCCTATTGGGTTATTCACACGGGTATGTTCTGTGGGAGCATATGAGGTTCGTGGCTTGTTAGCACGGGACGCGAATAATCCTTAGGAATGTGTGTCTTATGATTTGGGTCGTAGACCCTTTGGTTTATGATTTGGGTCTTGGACCCCGTGTTTTGTGAATTGGGTCGTGGACCCCATGTGTTGTTATCGTAATTGTGCTTTGGGAAAATGACTTTTGGGCTGTGTCCCTAAACTTTTTCAAAACTCCCGAGATCGTAAAATGTTTTTACAATATGTATATCAGGTTTACCCCTATCTTTCGATTTAACTGTTTTGATCAAGCGATTTACCTCGGGAAGTATGTTTATGATTTCTAAGTCCTTGGAGTATGATATATATGGCTTGTTTTCGTATTTTATACTTGCACTAGCAAAACTAGACCTGGCAAACGGGCGGGCTCGGCCCAAACGGACCGGGCGAAAAACGGGCGCACCAAATCTGGGCCGGGCCAAAAAGGCCCAGTTTTTTTTGGGCCAAAAATATTAGGCCCGGACCGGCCCGCGGGCCTCGACTTTTTTTTTTTTGAAACATTATTTTTGAATAAATATAGAAATATTTTTCGATACTTAATTATTATATTATTCACTATACTATCACAATCAATTAAATAAATATACAATTATTTTTATTTGATAATTATATTATTTACTATACTACCACAATCAAAAGACAAATATATAAATATTTTTATTTGATGATTATATCATTTATCACTACTACTTTCTTATAAAAATTATAAAATAATATTATTATTGATATGAGATACTACAAAGTAATCACAAAGCCTCATAAAAAAATAAAATTACATCAATAATTAACATATAGATGTAATATAATCTAACAAATAAGAAATTTTTTTAAATATTATAATTACATAAAACATAAATATATATATATAAAAAAAAAAACTGGGCCGGGCGGGCCGCCCGCGGGCCGGGCCTCAACGGGCGGGCCAAATCTGGGCCGGGCCAAAAAGGCCCGATTTTTTTTGGGCCAAATATATGAAGCCCAATGCCCGCCCAAAAATGGGCGGGCTGGCCTGGCCCGCGGGCCTGGGCCTATTTTGCCAAGTCTAAGCAAAACAATGAAGTTTTGCTAACCCCCGTGTATTCGGGGGGTGGATGTCTGTATTGCATTTAGGTTTTGGGGAGCATAGCACAGGGTCGGCATGAAGGATGATGAGATATTAACGATAGTAATCACACGAGGACCCGTATGTTGTCGTATTGGTCTAGCTGTATTTTATTTCCGCTGTAGTATTCTTTCCGCGTTGTACGGGAGTGTGTTGTATTCGACCCATGCGTGGGCATGTATTGTAATTGAGTTGTATGTATTTATTGAAAGACAAAATCGATCTAATGAGTCATTTTAGCCTTAAAGGCATTGTTGAGTTGTTCGATTTTGTTACCAGCCTGGTAGAACCTTGAGGAAAGGTTCTACGGTGTGTAATATCCCTGAGCAGATTGGGGATGTTAGATAAATGGTATCGGAGCTTAGGTTGTGGAAACCTAGGCTGTTGGGTCAAGTTGTGTCTATTGAGTTTTGTCTCGTCAGATTTTGTCTGATGGAGTCGTGTCGCGACGCGTCGTATGAGTTGGTTGGTCGTGATTAGTATCGTGGGGCGATCATCATCTTCGTGCGACCTGTGGATGTAAGTCTCCCTTCTTTGTGTTGTGCCTCATGTGACACGAGTTACTGGTATGATTATGTGTTAAATGACGGAATCTCTATGCAGATTCTTGATTTCGTGATGCGTTTATGTGACTCTCATATTTCATTTATATGAGGAGTGTTGTCGTTATTTATGTCCCTTTGAATATGATATTCGACTGTTTGTTTCCGGTAAAAGACATGTGTTGTCTTGGTTTTTGAGTGAGTTGATGCGTGTATTGCGATGTATGTAAGTGAATGTTGTTACATGTGAGTTTTTTGTCATTCTAGCCTAATAGATTTTCGAAAAACTTGAGTATCTTAGAAAATAAATTTCAAGACGTACTTTTAAAATGAATTATTTTCTCGCGATACTTTCAAGGTGCCTTCCAGTGCCGCAATATGTTTCAAAATTATTCCAGTTGAGGACCAAAATATTTTGAGATATTTTCAATTATTTAGAATGCTTTGCGTAGACCCGAGGGTCGAACATTTCTGAAATTTTTTCACTAAAAGAAAAGTGTCCTCATTTTTGTTCAAACGCAAGATGGTTTTCAAAGTCTCGATAATGGTGTTTGTACTACTTTTTGTAAGGTGATACTCAAGATCTACCGGTGTTTCCAAATTGTTTTCAAAAAGGTGGTTTTTGTTTTTAAAACCTATCATTCCTGTTTGCGGACCGGAAATGTATGTATGATGTTCGAACTTTCGTTAGGGTGTTAACCCCGAGTTGTGGTTGAATTGGTGGTGTGAGCGTTGAGTCGTTCGCCACGCATTGTTGTGTTAGCTCTCTGCGAGGGGTGTGATGTTGATCTTTAATGTTGCCGTTTCGTGGTGATTTGCGTAATATCGCACCCGTGTGAGCGGTTAGGACTTGAGTTTGTATGATTGTGTACATACGTGGTTGTTTCGTGATGTTTCGTAATTATATGCTGGCTATTGTTCGGGCCGTTGTAATCTTCGAACGATGCCGTGGTTTGTTGCGGTATTTCGTTAAACACAAGTGCACGTTATCGTAGACAAGTAATAAAGTGATGAGTGGGATATCGTTCCCACGAGGACTGAATTACTAAGTACCGATTTATATGTATTCTAATTTTATTTGAACAGTCGATATTTGGGTTGCAATTAATAACTAAATAAAACCAACAATAAACAGAAAAACGATCGCTCGAAGAAAGAAAATCAAATGATGAATAAGTCTAGGATTGTGAATCCACCTCGGTTTATCCGAATTTACTCTCGATTATCTGAAGTTAATGATATCCCCAATTTATTGAAGGCGAAGATTGCTAAAATACTCTACCGCCTCTCCCGAGGTCAGTAGATTTTTCTAAGGTGAATAATACACTCTATCCCTAGGTGAATTAATTCGCCAATAGGCCAAAAGCACAAAATCTTCAAAAGGCCACGTAGTTCCTATGTGTATATTCCTATCTCACAAGATAAACCGGTTCTCACCAATAGTTCTTCACCAACTCTCCTCTCCCGATTCGAATTGCGTGATTAGAACAATTCAACTATTGGCCAGATAATTGAAAGCATTAAAAATGATTGGGAAAACTCAACAGAAAAGGGAATTATATAAATAATCAAAAGCAAATTCGTCAAAACTTTGGTTTATCAAAATCCTAGAACATGGTTTTAGCCTGACATGCTAAAGAATAAAAATACAGAAATAATGAATGAAAGCATTGAAATCAAACGCATATGAAGAACTCGGATTCCTCCGTTCTTCTGGCTTCCGCTCTCTGCTCTTGGTTGTCTTCTGCTTCTTCTCCTTGATGATCGATCCTCCAATTCGTGATCCTTCAATGATGATCCCCAATTATGACCTTAAACCCTTATTTATAAATCCCCTCAGCCTCCAAAACGCGTCCGTGTGATTAGGTCGAGAACCGGCTCCAAAACGGCCCAGAAACGCGGCATTTCCTGTCAAAATCGCCTCGTGGGCCGCGGCTCACTTAATCTGTGCCGCGGCTCACGGGGCTCAGCGCCTAATACCTGATGCTTATTTTTCCTCCTGAGCCGCGGCTCAAGGTACAGTTCACTCGGGGCTCGCTGGTCACCTGCGTGTGCCGCGGCCCCAGGCCAAAATTTGCCGTTTTCGCCCGTTTTCATCGTTTTAGCTTCCGGACTCCAATTTCCTGCAAAACATAAAAGAATAGGGCATTGAAAGCTCATTTATGCAGATTTACTTACAAAAAGAATATAAAATAATGATAAATAAGCGTATAAAAATACGCCTAACAAATACCCCAATAATTGAGCCTTTGCTTGTCCTCAAGCAAAAAGAATTGATTTCAAATAAAAGAATAATCGTGAATAATCGTGCAAATTCGTAGTGCTCAACCTAATCAATACTACCCTGAAAATCTCAAAGAATAGTACAAGTATCGTAATAGTGAGTCACATCCAGGACACTGATTCCACAGAGTAACCAATTTTAGTCCTAATCAATCGTTCATGAAGAAAAATCAAGCTCAAAGATTAACAAGCGTGAATTTAACCGACCGTCAATATGAATGGTTAAAATAAACAAGCTAACTCGTCCAGTTCCACAGTCTAATGGCAAAAGTTTCACGAGTTTCATCAAAAATAACCCTCATACAGTATTCCCTTATATATGCTCAAGAAGATGATTCGAGTTGACCACTAAGTTCGGATCTCGGGATGTTTCATCGGGATAATCCTAGGGTGGAATTCCATTCTCATGTATTGGGAACCGTTTGACGTAAAAGATACTCATGGGGCACATGGATGTTTCTAGTTACCAAGTTCCCCTCCACAGCGGAGAAACAACTCGAAGAGCTGTTCCCGCATGTTCGATTCAAGGTTGCTGTTTTACGCGAGAGTAAACAACGGGTCACGTGAATACTCCCGATTACTAGGCTCCCCATCATCGGCACATGCGAAATATCTAAACCACTAGTCTAATCAGGGTTGTCGTTTTACGCGAGAGTAAACAACGGGTCACGCGAATACCCCCGGTTACTAGACTTCCCATCATAGAACAAATAAAATCTCGACTTTTTGGGAAAAAAAACTATCCGACTCTAAACTCAATTCAATTGCTCACAAGACTTATGTTACTGGACGACTAGCTAACCTAAAAATGTAACCAAATGTATCGACGGCGATTTGAAAACATGTATGTCTCCTCTCTTATCCGCTAAGATTTCTACAAAAACAAAAAAATTCAGACCTAGATGAATACTCAAGAGAAACAGATATCACTGACTACAACTCGACTAAAATTCAACCGTTTCTTCAGAGAGAAATCAGTATCGTAACATCAGTTTTACACAAAAAGAAGCACGAAAAATTCACGAATGAGAATAATATCACGACAAGCTAGGCTAGCAACAAAAAGATAACGAAAAATAACAAAAATGCAAACGAATAAGTACAGCAATAAGTATAGCAACAGAAAGTAACCCCCCCCCAAACTTAGGACGTACATTGACCTCAATGTACACAAAATGTAATATGCAGTAAAAGAAAAAAGGTCAAGTACTCGCCTACAGTCTGCTCACGAACTGGTGTCGGCGTCATCCGGCGAGCCTGCACGCTCCTCGACTACACCATGCAGAACGTGAATGAATGAGCTTGCATCATCAAAGAGGAAATTAAGGATGAGCTCTCAATTTTAACATGAAGTAAGGGTTGGGAGACAATATAATCCGATAAAACGATTCGTTGCATATAGTTTGAAAATGCTTGGTTTAACAATTTTTCATTGCTGCAATTTATCAAACACTTGGTATGCACAATTTTAAATGAAGAACAAGAATTTTAATGGCTAAATCCAAATCCCCAAAAATAACAACATAGATGAATAGCCATGATAAACGACAACTAACATCACCAATTCGTTCATAATCAAAAATACCATCACAATCAAATACCATATTCCATATTCCAACTCCATTTTTGAGAGAACTTTGAAGAACAACTAGCAACATATAATCACAACTTACTTTTCAAATCATGTATCAATTATGTTTAAGAGATTGAGAATTACCTGATTAGATTTCAAGAATGCAAGAAGAATAAGAGGAACAGGGTATCGGTCGATCGCTGTGCAAAGAAGAAAGGAAGGGAAACCTGATGTGTGACCGCCGATCGTGTATATGAAGGATACCTGGACTTTCCCATTTTCGACGGGGGCCGCGGCACAGCTTAAGTGAGCCGCGGCCCAGAGTACAGCCTCTTAGGCCTGTTGGTTCGTTTTGCCATGTGCCGCGGCTCAGTATTCTTGTGCCGCGGCTCAGCACATATGTGCCGCGGCCCGTAGTACAGCGTCCTGGGCAGATTTTTGGCAATTAGCGTGCTGCGGATCAGCATCAACGTGCCGCAGCTCAGGGATCGAGTGTGCCGCGGCTCAATTAGGTTGTGCTGCGGCACATAGTACAGGAAGATTGGCCTCTTTGTGTCCACTTATATATGCCGCGGCCCACTCTCCTTGTGCCGCGGCTCAGGCCTGAAATTTTCTCTGGGGCTTCTTCTGCACAGAAATTTCAAAGAAACACATCAAGAGCGTGAGAAATAAGCATATCCAATCAAGAATGATGAAAAACATAGACTCTAAAAAAAAAAAGAAAACACTAAAAAATGAAAATCTACTACTAATACTCGGGTTGCCTCCCGAGTAGCGCTAAGTTTATAGTCTTCAGCCGGACTTTTCTAGCATTCATCCAGCGGTGGATAAGACGACACTCGTCTTATGCGCGTATATTGGATTTCCCAAGTAAGCCTTCAACCGCTGTCCATTAACTTTGAATTTGCGGTCATCTTTTTGTACTTCCACTGCACCATGTGGGAACACTTGAACTACGGTGAACGGTCCCGACCATCGTGAACGCAATTTCCAGGGGAATAACCTTAAGCGAGAATTAAATAACAACACCTCTGAGTGATGTGCTTATCATGCCAAATCTTTGTCCGCTCCTTATAAAGTTTCGCATTTTCGTATGCGTCGTGGCGAATTTCTTCCAACTCGTTCAGCTGCAAACAACGCTTTTCACCAGCAGATTTTAGATCAAAGTTTAATTTCTTTATCGCCCAATAAGCACGTTGTTCCATATTTACGGGCAAATGTCAATTTTTCCCATAAATAAATCTTTAAGGCGACATCCCGATAGGATCCACCTCAGCTCTCGGTTTGATATCTCGACTTGACCGCTCGTCTGAGGATGGTATGCTGTAGCAACACGATGAGTGACTCCGTATTTTCTCAAGACCGCATCAAGGAATTTGTTGTCGAAGTGTGAACCACCATCACTGATAATAGCACGTGGAGTCCCAAAACGCGAAAAAATATATTTTTTTATAAATTTGATTACAACATTGGACCCATTCGTTGGTAGTGCCACCGCTTCAACCCACTTTGAGACGTAGTCCACGGCTACAAAAATATAGAGATTCTTATTTGATGGAGGAAATGGACCCATGAAGTCGATCCCCCATACGTCGAACAATTCAACCTCAAGTATGGTGTTCAGTGGCATTTCGTGTCGTCTTGAGATGTTTCCCGTCCGTTGACACCGATCACACGTGGACACAAAGGAGTGAGCATCCTTGAATAATGACGGCCAATAAAACCCCGATTGTAAGACCTTTGCCGCTGTTCTATTTCCACTAAAATGTCCACCGTAGGGTGATGCATGACAATGGTTCAACACACTGTGGATTTCCTCATCCGGAATACATCTGCGAATGATTTGATCAGGGCATCTTTTGAACAGAAAAGGATCGTCCCACAAATAATACTTAGCGTCTGAAATTAGATTTTTCTTTTGATGGCGTGAGAGGTCGTTTGGAATTGTTTTGCTCGCCAAATAGTTCACTAGATCAGCATACCAAGGCGCGTGTTGCGAACTCAACTTGTAGAGCTGCTCGTCGGGAAAGGTTTCCATGATTTGCGGATGACTTTCTCCTTGCTCAAGGGAACTCTCTAACCGTGAAAGGTGATCGGCTATAACATTCTCAGTCCCCTTTTTTCCCCGAATTTCCAAGTTGAATTCTTGAAGGAGAAGCACCCACCTAATCAACATTGGTTTAGCATCCTTCTTCTCCAAAAGGTATTTTATTGCTGAATGGTCGGTCCACACTATCACTTTCGTCCCCAGTAGATACACCCGGAATTTATCGAATGCAAAGATCACCGCCAACAATTCTTTTTCCGTTGTGGCATAATTTCTTTGGGCGTCGTCGAGTGTTCGGCTCGCATAGTACACAACATGGAACACTTTCCCTCATCTCTGTCCCAAAACAGCCCCAATGGCAAAATCACTAGCGTCACACATTAACTCGAACGGAAGGTCCCAGTCGGGAGCGACTATTACCGGTGCAGTGCTTAGAGCCTTTTTTAATAAATCGAAGCTTTCTTTACACGACTCGTCAAAATCAAACGGAACATCTTTCATGAGCAGATTGCACAACGGCTTCGTGATCTTCGAGAAATCCTTAATAAATCGGCGGTAAAAACCGGCATGTCCCAAAAAACTTCTTACCCCTTTAACCGAAGTAGGCGGAGGCATCTTCTCGATTGTTTCAATTTTTGCCCGGTCGACTTCGATTCCATGTGATGATATTCGGTGGCCAAGTACAATACCCTCCTGGACCATGAAATGGCACTTTTCCCAGTTCAAAACCAAGTTTGTTTCCTCGCATCTTTTTAAGACTTTCTGCAAATTTTGCAAACAAATATTAAATGAATCACCGAAAACAGAAAAATCATCCATAAAAATCTCAATGCAATGCTCTACCATGTCAGAAAAAATAGCCATCATACACCGTTGAAAAGTGGCCGGCGCATTACATAATCCGAAAGGTATGCGCCTATAAGCGAAAATGCCGTAAGGACATGTAAACGTCGTTTTCTCTTTGTCTTCTGGGGCTATATAAATCTGATTATACCCAGAATAACCATCAAGAAAGCAATAGAAATTGTGTCCGGCTAATCTATCTAACATTTGATCAATAAAAGGTAAGGGGAAATGGTCTTTCCTAGTGGCTTTATTTAATTTCCTATAATCTATGCACATACGCCACCCCGTGACTATCCTAGTGGGAATTAATTCATTATTATCATTTTGAATAACCGTCATCCCACCCTTCTTTGACACGACTTGGACCGGACTTACCCACTTGCTATCAGAAATAGGAAAGATCATACCTGCGTCGAGGAGTTTTAAAACCTCGACTTTTACCACCTCTTTCATGTTTGGATTTAAACGGCGTTGATGCTCCACGGATGGTTTGTAGTCCTCCTCCATCAAAATATTGTGCATGCAAATGGATGGGCTGATCCCCTTAATATCCGCAATAGACCATCCAAGAGCAGATTTGTATTCACTCAAAACTCTCAGTAATTTCTCCTCTTGATCCCCCGCTAAAGTGGCCGAAAGAATAATTGGCAAGGAATCGTCGGGTCCCAAAAATGCATATTTTAAATGAGACGGCAGCTTCTTGAGTTCCAACTTTGGAGGTTTCTCGATTGATGGGATGGGTCGAGTTGGTGAACTTCAGAGCTCCTCACATGGTCGACGAATGAAAATTGGCGGGGAAGCATCCATGTGTCGTACGTAAGCTGCATGCTCTGAATTTAGTTCGGAAATAGCCCCAATCAAAACGGAATCCAGTGGATCGGGTGGATAATTCTCTCGAAAGGCTCTACTTACAGACGAGTCGATGACGTCAACTTGGAAACAATTTTCAGCATCACTCGGATATTTTAAGGATCGAAAGATATTGAACGTTACTTGCTCCTCTTGAACTTGTAGAGTAAGCTTTCCTTTTTCCACATCGATCAAAGTACGGACGGTTGCCAAAAATGGTATTCCCAAGATAATTGGGATGTCGTGGTCCTCCACCATGTCAAGCACAATGAAATCGGCCGAAAAGATGAACTTATCGACTTTGACTAAGACGTCCTCTATCACTCCCCTCGGATATTTGATGGATCTATCGGCTAATTGCAAGGAGACCGTCGTCGGCTTGGCCTCCCCAATATCCAGATTTTTAAAGATAGAAAGGGGAATAAGGTTTATGCTGTCTCCGAGATCGCATAGGTCTCTTTCAAAAGTCGACTTCCCAATGATGCAAGGAATGGTAAAGCTTCCCGGATCTCTCAATTTAGGTGGGAGCTTCTTTTGTAGAATAGCGCTGCACTCCTCCGTAAATGCGACTGTCTCATACTCCTCGAGCTTTATTTTGTTTGACAAGACTTCTTTCATGAATTTCACGTAACTCGGCATTTGTTCCAAGGCGTCGGCAAATGGAATGTTGATATGTAAATTCTTGAAGACGTCGAGGAACTTGGAAAATTGCTTGTCTAATTTTTGCTTTTATAGACGCTGTAGGAATGGAATTTGAGGAGTGGAGTGAGTAATCGATACTTCCTTTGGCTTGGGCGCCTCGTCCTTTTCTTTCCCACTATGCTCGATCTTGTCCTTGTTATTGATGGGCTGCACTTTCAACTCCTTTCCACTTCGTAGTTCGATTGCCTGCACGTTTTTCTTGGGGTTCATTTCCATTGCACTGGGTGATGCACCTTGAGGTCGAGAGGACAATAGACTTGCAATCTGCTCCATTTGTGCTTCTAAGTTCCGGATGGAGGCGGAATGATTTTGAAGGGTAGTCTCCATGCGGGTCATGAATTGGCTCGTATTAGCCGCCAATTGAGCAAGAGCATCTTCCAAGGATACCTTTGGTGATTGCGGGGGCTGCTGTGGGAGCTGCGCGAATTGAGCTTGTGGAGGTTTTAAAGCTTGCTCGTTCCTACACGAAAAATTTTGGTGATTTCACCACCCTTGATTATAAGTGTTGGTGTACGGATTGTTCTGCCGGTTCCCGTTTCCCACGAATTGAGCTTGTTCCATCGGAGGTTGCTCGAAAGGGTTTCCGAGTTGGCATTCTGCGCTAGGATGAGATCTGTTACACCAATTACACGATTCAAAGGTAACGGGGGAAGGAGCATGCGAAAAGGCTTGAAGTTGTTGCGTCAATGCGGCGACTTGAGCTGATAATGTAGAGATCGGATCGTTGTTTGAGATTTCCATAACTCACTTCGGAATCATTCGTTCGGACGGCCATTGATAAGCATTCGCAGCCATAGCTTCCAATAAAGAGTGTGCTTCGGCCATGGTTTTGTAATACCCGGTTGAAATTCATGTCATTTCAAATCTCTTCATTGTGCAAATTGTGTTTTGTTGGTCGAACCCTTGTAATCATTGCTTGGAACCACAGTTTTGGGGTTTCCGTACTTCCATTTCATGTTATTGTTTCCCAGATATTGAGTCCTATTGCTTTTATTCGCTTCCCGGGTCATTTTTTCAGCATTTTAGGACCCGAGGGGGGTGTGGGCCGCGGCACACATATTTTCTAGACCTGGCCGAGTAGACTGTACCTTGTGCCGTGGCACATGCCGGTAGGGCCGCGGCACACTGCCGAGTCATTGCCGCGGCACACCTGTCCGGGCCGCGGCACACTTGTGTTGCATCTTCGGCCAAAACCGTCTGTACCCTGCGCCCCGGCACACGCCATCCGGGCCGCGGCACACTGCCGAGCCCAGGGAGCAATTTTTGGGCTTGTGCCGCGGCACACTTCGGCTGAGCCGCGGCACACAATGCGGTCAACTGCATAATTATGCTTTTTGAGCGAGATGCAGCTCATTTTCTCCATTTCTTCTCCTACCTGCGAGAGAGAGAGAGCTTGAGGAGAGGAGCTTCTCACCATCTATCACTTGTGTGTTGTATTTTTATCATTTTCATTCGGTTGGAAAGCCCGGATAGTCGATCTAACGCGTATTCTTCGGATCATAGTGCTTGGATCTTCAAGAGGTAATTTCTTCAACATCTTGGATTTCGATTTTGTATTGGGTAATGATGTTTTGGATGTTAAAATCATGGTGTATGAAGTGATATACACATGATTATGGGCATGTTTGATTATTTATCGGATTATTGAAAGATTATTCAAGAACACTTTGAATATTGTGTTGGATTTTGGGGTTTTTCGTAGATTCGTCCGATTTATCCGATTTGAAGCTTTAGAACCTTGAGATTATGATGTATCTATACCGTATGCATGCTTTTCCAACGATTTTACGGACTTGATTTTGCCATTTTCGGACTTTTAGGAGCTTGAGCGATTTTCCAACCTCTAGTTGTTTACTCGTGTATTTTTCGTGAATCGTAGACGGGTTTCGGAAATTTCTTCGTGTAATTTGAGTATGGATATTTGACTATCATATTCCTTGCGAATCGTTTAGGTGCCGGAAGCGCGTTCTTGGACCTACCGAACTCATACCATTTTTCCGTTCGATTCCTCGATGTCTCAAAAGCAAGTATATATTTAGGAATGTGCGTTCTCGACTTTGAAAGTAAGAAATATTAATGGCATGATTATGTATATCCACTCCGGGACGGGCCGACGGGTCCTCTGAGGGTTTCGTAGCCTCTGGTGCGATTCCATGGATAATATGAATTAACCACTCCAGGACGGACCGACGGGTCCTTTGAGGGTTCCGTAGCCTCTGGTGCGGTTCCACGATATTCATATATGTATTGATGTGATGCTATGAGATTTAGTTATTCCGGAATACTAGTCTTGAATTGATGAATTGACGGTTACTTTTACTTTATTGTCGAGGAGTATTGTGTTTCATACTTGATATACTTGCACTAGCTATTCGACGGCTAACCCCTTTATGGGGGAAATACTTTTTATGTACTTCAGGTTCCAGGAGAGCAGACAGGCAAGTATCGGGTCGACATGAAGATGGTGGGCAAGTGTGATACTGTTTCTTTCCTCCGATTATGTTTTGAGTTTTCCATCCAGTGTTGTTGTACTGGAATGGTTATTGAATACTCGAGTATTGTTTTCCATTTTCCTTGATGTTCCGGCCTGTGTTTGCCGAGGTATTGATTCATGTTGTGATGTCTGTGGATACATTGGTTATGTTTTGAATACCCTTGTATTGTTCTTCATCCCATTGTATGTAGACCTTCTCGGTCAAAATTGATAGTTCCGCGTATGTTTAGCCTTATGGGTCCCACGGCGGGGCTTACGGCGCTGTAATATTCCCTGAAAAACTTGGGGGTGTTACAGAATATGGTATCAGAGCTTAGGTCTATGGATACCTAGGTTGTCGGTCTTTTGGATCGAATGAGTCATCGTTTGTCCACAGTATCACTACTCTGCCATCATCACAGTGCGACCGGTACTTGTAAGACCTCTTACTCTTCTGATGTTTCCTTATTCATTATGCTTCTTTTATTGGTATTCTTGAGAATCGATCACCTTAATGACGTGCGATTGAATTGTGCTTACGTACCTTGTGTGTTCTTCAGTATGTCAGCTGGTAGGGGCCGTAGCCGTGGTCGTGTCCGTGGACGAGGAAGAGGTCGTGGCGCGGCCGTTTCCATCAGTTCAGTTGCGAGGTCGACCAACCCCAGTTTGTCAAACTCGGTGCATCCTGACACCGAGAGTCAGCACGACCAGTCAAACGGTCAGGGGAACAACACGGACGTTCGAGTGACGAATGCACTTCAACAATTGGCTACTCATATGACCATTTTAGCCCAAACTGTTCAGCTGAATAACCCGAACCCAAACACGGATGCCTTGCTTCAGAATGTAATCCGTATGCACCCTCCACAGTTTGGCGGTGCCACAGACCCGTTAGGCTGGGAAGATTGGCTAGCGGAATTGGAGAAGATTTTCGAGGCGGTTGATTGCCCCGAGGTGAGGAAAGTACCGATTGCTCAGTATTTCCTCACTAAGGAGGCTGCTACTTGGTGGAAGGTCATCAAGCCACAGGATCGTATTGCCACGTGGGATGAATTTAAGGAGCTTTTGGAGGCCGAGTTTTGTCCTTGGTCGGTGCGAGAGGGTCGAATCCAAGCCTTTTTCGAGGCTAAACCACAAGATATTCCCGTTTCGCAGGCGATCGTGGAGTACAACCAACAATTGATCCATGTGAAGGATCAAGTGTGCAACGAGCGTGATAAGATCCGTTATTTTGATATGCGGATGAATTTGGACTTACGGCGATACATGGCCGGATTTGCTTGTACCACACTGAAAGAGTATCAGGATAGAGCTTTAGCCAATGATATGTTCAACCCCGACAATGATACCGTTGAAGAACCGAAGAAGCAGAAAGTCGTGAGAAACTTTTCTAACTCTAAGAGTGGCAACTTTCAGAGGTAACAGATGACTAACCGTTCTGCCGGACAGTCGTCACGTTCTAATAAAGGAAAGAGGGGCTACCGTCCTACTCCAGGTACCTCAAATCGCACGGTGACTTGCTATAATTGTGGCCGTTCAGGCCATGTTAATTTGGAATGCCACTTTCCACCATTGAAGTGTCACACGTGCGGACAGATGTGACATAGGGCGGCTTATTGTTCCGAGCCGAACCAGACTTTGGGCACTCAGGCTTCTGCCCCAGCACCACTTGATCAAAGTATGAATCAACGACAATCTTTTGGTCAACCTCAGCAGAATTTCGGCAGGGGCCGGGGACGGGGTCAGAATGCTGGAGGGGGGAATTCTAGCATCGGTTCGGTACAACCTCGGGTTTATGAGATGTGTCGAACAGACGAACCCGACGCGGCGGTGGCTTCAGGTACCATCCATATTTTATCTTATCCAGTCCGTGTACTTTTTGATTCGGGTGCTACGCATTCTTTTATTTCTTTGGAGTGTGTACGCCGTTTGAATATAACTTCTTTGACTGCTTGCGATCCCTTTATCGTGAAACTGTCTAGCGGGGATAGAATTGTGAGGAATCGGGAGATTAGAGATTTTCCGGTGATTATATCCGGTATGGAATGGTTATCGAATCTGATTGTAGTTGATATGGAAGGCGAGGACGTGATCCTCGGCGAGGATTGGCTTGATAATCACCAAGCGATTATGAATTACCGTACCAAGGTTATCACCATGTTGACTAAAGACGGATCTGAGTACTCATTTTTGGGACGTAAGTCGGGCCAATCCAAGTTACTTATCAGTGCCATGAAGGCCGTAAAACTTTTGAATAAAGGTTGTATGGGCTATTGGTGTTATGCTTTGAAAACAGAAGAAAATGAAGTCGATTTCTCTTCGATTCCGGTTGTTAATGAGTATCCCGATGTTTTTCCGGATGATCTCCCGGGATTACCGCCAGATCGAGAGTTAGAATTTACCGTAGACTTAGAGCCAGATGCGGCTCCGATTTCTAAAGCACCTTATCGGATGGCACCTTCCGAGATGCAGGAATTGAAGACTCAGTTGGGAGAACTTCTGGAAAAAGGGTACATCAGACGGCGTTTCGGACGAGATATGGGCATTATGAATTTGTAGTTATGCCTTTTGGGTTGACTAACGCGCCGGCAGTATTCATGCAGTTAATGAATAAAATATTCATCGAGTACCTTGACAGGTGTGTAGTCGTCTTTATTAACAAAATCTTGATCTATTCTCGAGATAGGGAGGAACATGCCCGACACTTGCGTTTGGTTTTAGACATTTTGAGAACCGAGCACCTCTATGCAAAATTCTCGAAATGTGAGTTTTGGTTAGAAGAAGTTATGTTTCTCGGCCTTGTGATTTCGGTCGAAGGGGTTCGTGTAGACCCGCAGAAGATTGAGGCAGTGCTAGATTGGGCACCGCCTAAAAATGTTAAGGAAGTTCGTAGCTTTTTGGGTCTTGCTGGGTATTACCGTCGGTTCGTCGAGGGGTTCTCGAAATTCGCTCGGCCGCTTACGAAATTGCTCCAGAAGACCGAAAAGTTTATTTGGACGGATGAGAGACAACAGAGCTTCGATGAACTGAAGTGACGATTGACTTCAGCGCCGATTCTAACTTTACCACATGGTAGCGAGGGCTTTGCAGTTTATAGTGACGCTTCGGGTCAATGCCTGGGCTGTGTTCTTATGCAGTATGATAAGACAATAGCTTTTGCGTCACGACAACTAAAGCCTTATGAGATGAATTATCCTACTCACGATTTAGAGTTAGCCGGAATTGTCTTCGCACTCAAGATTTGGCGGCATTATTTGTATGGTTCACAATGCCAGATTTATACCGATCACAAGAGGCTGCAGTATATTTTCAGTCAGAAGGAGCTGAATATGAGACAGAGGCGTTGGTTAGAGTTGATAAAGGATTATGATTTGGAAATTCTTTACCACCCCGGAAAAGCCAATGTCGTTGCGAATGCTCTGAGCCGCAAATCGGCATCTCTTCAAATGCTCGAGGTTCTTACATCCCAGACGAAAATTCTTCAGGATTTAATTGAGCAAGGGATAGAAGTTTGGCTTCAAAGGGACATTTGTGTGCTCTCGAAATTACTTCGTCCTTAGTTGATGACATCAAGGGAAGCAGTGGAGTGACCTGATGATTTATCAACTGAAGGAAGATGTAATTAAAGGAAAAGCTCCTGGCTTTATGGTTCACGAGGATAGTATTCTGAGATTTCAGGGCAGGCTTTGTGTTCCGAACGATTTAGAGTTGAGACAGGGAATTCTCCGAAAAGCTCATGCTACCCCTTACTCAATCCACCCCGGGACGAGTAAGATGTACAAAGATTTGAAGCGCAATTTTTGGTGGAATAACATGAAGAAGGATGTTACGGAGTTTGTACTACGGTAATTGACGTGTCAACAAGTCAAGATCGAACATCAACGACCAGCGGGGTTGTTGAAACCACTTCCCATTCCCGAGTGGAAGTGGGAACACATCTCGATGGATTTCATCACTGGCATGCCGAGAACTTGGGCCAGAATGAATATGATTTGGGTAATTATCGATCGGTTGACCAAGTCTGCACACTTCTTGGGTATTAAGGATACTTGGGGACCGGATAGACTGGCTCGAACCTTTATTGCTGTGATCGTGAGGCTACACGGTGCCCCCAAGACCATTGTTTCTGATCGAGACGGCCGTTTCGTATCGCATTTTTGGCAGGCCGTTCATCAGGCTCTGGGTACGGAGTTTAGATTGAGCACTTCCTTTCATCCTCAGTCGGACGGTCAGACGGAGTGGACGATTCAGACGTTGGAAGATATGTTGCGGGGTTGTGCCTTAACTGGAGTAATGATTGGGAGCTTCACTTACCGCTGATCGAGTTTGCTTACAATAATAGTTGGCATGCGTCGATCAAAATGGCACCCTTCGAGGCACTCTATGGTAGGCGATGTAGGTCGCCATTATGTTGGGACGAGGCTTCCGAGCTAGTTGGGATGGAGCCGGATATGTTGATGGAGACTAAGGAAAAGATTTTTATTATCCAGGACCGATTGCTGGCTGCCCAGAGTCGTCAGAAATCTTATGCTGATACTCGTCGTCCACCCTTTGAGTTTGAGGTGGGGGATCATGTCTTGCTCAAGGTGTCGCCGAACATAGGAGTTTTCCGCTTCGGGAAAAAGGGGAAACTTAGTCCGAGGTATATCGGGCCCTTCGAGATTTTGGACAGAGTTGGATATTTAGCTTATCGCTTGGCGTTGCCTCCAGCTTTGAGCCACGTCCACAGTGTTTTTCATGTGTCTCAGTTGAGGAAGTACGTACCGGATCCAAGCCACATTATCGACTACAGTGAGATTGACGTAGCCGAGGATATTACCTTTCCGGAGAAACCCGTGAAGATCCTTGAGCGCCGCGAGAAACAACTTCGGCATAAGACCATTCCACTGGTTAAAGTGCAATGGTCGAGGCATGGAGTCGAGGAGTCGACTTGGGAGACGGAAGAAAAGATGCAGGTGGAATACCCCGAACTATTTATTTCTTAAGTTTCGGGACGAAACTTCTTTTTAGAGGGGGAGAATGTAATACCCGGTTGAAATTCATGTCATTTCAAATTTCTTCATTGTGCGAATTGTGTTTTGTTGGGCGAACTCTTGTAATCATTGCTTGGAACCACCGTTTTGGGGTTTCCGTACTTCCATTTCGTGTTATTTTTTCCCAGATATTGAGTCATATTGCTTTTATTCTCTTCCCGGGTCATTTTTTCAGCATTTTAGGACCCGAGGGGGGTGTGGGCCGCGGCACAAGGAGTGTGCGCCGCGGCACACACATTTTCTAGACCTGGCCGAGCAGACTGTACCTTGTGCCGCGGCACATGCCGGCAGGGCCGCGGCATACTGCCGAGTCACTGCCGCGGCACACCTGTCCGGGCCGCAGCACACTCGTGTTGCATCTTCAGCCAAAACCATCTGTTCCTTGCGCCGCGGCACACGCCAGCCGGGCCGCGGCACACTGCCGAGCCTTGGGAGCAATTTTTGGGCCTGTGCCGCGGCCCACTTCGGCTGAGCCACGGCACACAATGCGGTCAACTGCATAATTATGCTTTTTGAGCGAGATGCAACTCATTTTCTCCATTTCTTCTCCTACCTGTGAGAGAGAGCTTGAGGGGAGGAGCTTCTCACCATCTATCACTTGTGTGTTGGATTTTTATCATTTTCATTCAGTTGGGAAGCCCAGATACTCGATCTAACGCGTATTCTTCGGATCATAGTGCTTGGATCTTCAAGAGGTAATTTCTTCAACATCTTGGATTTCGATTTTGTATTGGGTAATGATGTTTTGGATGTTAAAATCATGGTGTATGAAGTGATATACGCATGATTATGGGCATGTTTGATTATTTATCGGATTATTGAAAGATTATTCAAGAACACTTTGAATATTGTGTTGGATTTTGGGGTTTTTTGTAGATTCGTCCGATTTATCCGATTTGAAGCTTGGGAACCTTGAGATTATGATGTATCTATACCGTATGCATGCTTTTCCTACGATTTTACGGACTTGATTGTGCCGTTTTCGGACTTTTGGGAGCTTGAGCGATTTTCCAACCTCTAATTGTTTACCCCTGTATTTTTTGTGAATCGTAGACGGGTTTCGGAAATTTCTTCGTGTAATTTGAGTATGGATATTTGACTATCATATTCCTTGCGAATCGTTTAGGTGCCGGAAGCGCGTTCTTGGACCTACCGAACTCATACCGTTTTTCCGTTCGATTCCTCAATGTCTCAAAGGCAAGTATATATTTATGAATGTGCGTTCTCAACTTTGAAAGTAAGAAATATTAATGGCATGATTATGTATATCCACTCCGGGACGGGCCGACGGGTCCCCTGAGGGTTTCGTAGCCTCTGGTGCGATTCCATGGATAATATAAAATAACCACTCCAGGACGGACCGACGAGTCCTCTGAGGGTTCCGTAGCCTCTGGTGCGGTTCCACGGTATTCATATATGTATTGATGTGATGCTATGAGATTTAGTTATTCCGGAATACTAGTCTTGAATTGATGAATTGACGGTTACTTTTACTTTATTGTCGAGGAGTATTGTGTTTCATACTTGATATACTTGCACTAGCTATTCGACGGCTAACCCCTTTATGGGGGAAATACTTTTGTTGTATTTCAGATTCCAGTAGAGCGGACAGGCAAGTATCGGGTAGGCATGAAGATGGTGAGCAAGTGTGATACTGTTTCTTTCCTCCGATTATGTTTTGAGTTTTCCATTCAGTGTTGTTGTATTGGAATGGTTATTGAATATTCGAGTATTGTTTTCCATTTTCCTTGATGTTCCGGCCTGTGTTTGCCGAGGTATTGATTCGTGTTGTGATGTTTGTGGATACATTGGTTATGTTTTGAATGCCCTTGTATTGTTCTTCATCCCATTGTATGTAGATCTTCTCGGTCAAAATTGATAGTTCCGCGTATGTTTAGCTTTGTGGGTCCCACGGCGGGGCTTACGGCGCTGTAATATTCCCTGAATAACTTGGGGGTGTTACAGGTTTTTCCCATTAAGGCACCCCCAATGGCTGCATCAACGAGGGTGCGTGTGGAGGCACTCAATCCATTATAGAACGTCTGAATTTGTAGCGAGTCCGGTAGGCCGTGGTGTGGGCATCTCCTCAGTAAATCCTTGTATCGCTCCCAAGCCTCTTGAAGCGACTCCATATCAAATTGCCCAAAAGTAGTGATCTCGTTCCTTAACCTCGCCGTCTTTGATGGTGGGAAGAATTTAGCCAGGAAGGCTTGCGCTAATTCTGCCCATGTCGTGATCGAGCCCGGCGGTAAAGAGTTCAACCAAAATTTGGCTTTGTCCCTCAAAGAGAAAGGGAAAAGCCGCAGACGGATAGCATCATCGGTGACACCGTTGTTCTTGAAGGTGTCACAAATCTCTAGAAACGACGCGATGTGTGCGTTGGGGTTATCATTTGGAAATCCACAAAACTGGCTCGCTTGCACCATCTGAATAATAGCAGGCTTGATTTCGAAATTGTTCGCCTGGATGGTTGGACGCCGAATTCCTGAAAAGTTCGCATTGATTTGCGGCATAGCATAATCGCGGAGGGCTAATGCCGGTTGAGCTTGCTGCACGAGATTATCTCCTCCGTGATTTTCGGTATTATCGGCCATAGTGACTTTTGCTGGTAACTCTCTTTTCTCCTTCTTGCTTCTCCGAAGAGTGCGCTCAAGTTCGGTATCCAAAGGTAGTAGGCCTTCGTTACCGAATTTTCTCATGCACTGACCGGAACTCCTGAAAGGAAAAATAAAAATAAAATTACACAAAAAACAATAAAAAAAATGTTCAAACTAAGACTAGAAATACTGAAATCGATATTAGTAAAATAATCAGTCCCCGGCAACGGCGCCAAAAACTTGTTGCGGTATTTCGTTAAACGCAAGTGCACGTTATCGTAGACAAGTAATAAAGTGATGAGTGAGATATCGTTCCCACGAGGACTGAATTACTAAGTACCGATTTATATGTATTCTAATTTTATTTGAACAGTCGAGATTTGGGTTGCAATTAATAACTAAAGAAAACCAACAATAAACAGAAAAACGATCGCTCGAAGAAAGAAAATCAAATGATGAATAAGTCTAGGATTGTGAATCCACCTCGGTTTATCCATATTTACTCTCGATTATCTGAAGTTAATGATTTCTCCAATTTATTGAAGGCGAAGATTGCTAAAATACTCTACCGCCTCTCCCAGGTCAGTAGATTTTTCTAAGGCGAATAATACACTCTATCCCTAGGTGAATTAATTCGCCAATAGGCCAAAAGCACAAAATCTTCAAAAGGCCACGTAGTTCCTATGAGTATATTCCTATCTCACAAGATAAAATGGTTCTCACCAATAGTTCCTCACCAACTCTCCTCTCCCGATTCGAATTGCGTGATTAGAACAATTCAACTATTGGCCAGATAATTGAAAGCATTAAAAACGATTGGGAAAACTCAACAGAAAATGGAATTATATAAATAATCAAAAGCAAATTCGTCAAAACTTTGGTTTCATCAAAATCCTAGAACAGGGTTTTAGCCTGACATGCTAAAGAATAAAAATACAGAAATAATGAATGAAAGCATTGAAATCAAACGCAGATGAAGAACTCGGATTCCTCCGTTCTTCTGGCTTCCACTCTCTGCTCTTGGTTGTCTTCTGCTTCTTCTCCTTGATGATCGATCCTTCGATTTGAGATCCTTCGATGATGATCCCCAATTATGACCTTAAGACCTTATTTATAAATCCCCTCAGCCTCCAAAACGCGTCCGTGTGATTAGGTCGAGAACCGGCTCCAAAACGGCCCAGAAACGCGGCATTTTCTGTCAAAACCGCCCCGTGGGCCGCGGCTCACGGGGCTCAGCGCCTAATACCTGATGCTTATTTTTCCTCCTGAGCCGCGGCTCACTAAACTTGTGCCGCGGCTCAAGGTACAGTTAACTCGGGGCTCGCTGGTCACCTGCGTGTGCCGCAGCCCGCTTGCCTTGTGCCGCGGCCCCAGGCCAAAATTTGCCGTTTTCGCCCGTTTTCATCGTTTTAGCTTCCGGACTCCAATTTCCTGCAAAACATAAAAGAATAGGGCATTAAAAGCGCATTTATGCAGATTTACTTACAAAAAGAATATAAAATAATGATAAATAAGTGTATAAAAATACGCCTAACATGGTTGTTGTGATTTTAGTATGTGTTGATATGTTATGCCAAGTTGGCATCTTCGGTTTGTTGTTTTGCGATGTTATGTTCCATTGTATCTAGCATTTGTATATTTGGTATGCCGAGCTAAGGTGTTTCAACCGTGGTGTGCCGGGGGCATGCACGTACCAATTGTCATTCTCGTCAGTAACGTATTTCAAGTGTGGACCCGAGAGACACAGGATCCAGTTTTTCGAGTTGGGTTCCAAGTCTTTCGGGGCACGAACTTCAGTACAAATATCAGGATCGGTTCTAAGAGGCCCATGGGAAATGTTTCCGTCAGCTGCTTTTGTGTTGTTGCCTTGTTTCCGTTATTGTGAGTTGCAGGGACGACCTTCTTTTATAAGAGGTCGAATGTAATAAATACCCGTATTGTTTTTGTACTTCTGCATTTCCTCATTCTCAAGTCTATCGACTTGCTCATGTTCGTTGATACATTCTGAACTTGTTCTGTATTTCGGTTTCATCATTCGAACGAGCCGTGATCTTGTTTTGGGTCGATCTGGTTATCACTGTGACTTTTCCGAGTTCGGTTCGATTCTTGTGAACCTTGTTCGGAAGTAACATTTTTTGGTTCTACTAGTTCTTTTGATGTCTTGAGTTGAAGTGTGAACTTCAGAGTCATTGTTCGACTGTTGTTATTCGATCATTGTTGTTCGATCGTTGTTATTCGATTATTGTTGTTCGATCGTTGTTGTTCGATCATTGTTATTCGATCATTGTTGTTCGATCGTTGTTGTTTGATCGTTGTTACTCGATCATTGCTTTTTGATCATTGTTGTTGGATCATTGTTATTTGATCGTTGTTGCTTGATCATTGTTTTTCGATCGTTGTTGTTCGATCATTGTTTTTCGATCATTGTTGTTCCATCATTATTATTTGATTGTTGTTGTCCGATCATTATTGTTCGATCGTTGTTGTTCGATAGTTGTTGTTCGGTTGTTGTTGTTCGATCATTGTAATTTGATCGTTGTTATTCGATCGTTGTGGTTCGGTAGTTGTTGTTCGATCGGGGTTGTCTGACTGTTGTTGCCTGATCTCGTACCGCGAAGAATTGTCGTTCACTGTTAGTCAGCTGTTTCGAGTGTGGCCAGGTGGGTCACTGAGCCGTGCATTGCAAGACGGTAGCTGAGATATTTGGGCATCGAGGCTGCGTCTCTGCTCCGAAAGGGCACAGAGATGCCTATTATGCTTTTTGAGGATTTCAGCGTAGTCCGAATTGTTTGTGATTGTCCTTGTGGATTGTTTTGTGTTTATTTCTGTTTTCTCGACTGTGCGTGTTCCTTGTAACAGGTGCTTTGTGTTTTGTGATAGTTCGGATAGACTTGATTGTATTATCTGTTTGATGACACTTGTCACTTGTTGGTTTTATTATGTCTCTACCGGTGGCGTTGTGTTGGTCGTCGTGGAGCGTGTTTTCACGCCCTATATTTCCTTTGCGTTGCTTGTAACGTTTTGCCGTTGGGCGTAAGTTACGCGTTTCTTGTGTATCTCGTTGAGTTTTCCTGGCGGGATATTGTCTCTCCCTACTTGTTTTAAGTTTCGGGACGAAACTTCTTTTAAGGAGGGTAGTATGTAATATCTACAATTTCGATTTTCGGTAATATCTTTTTTTCGGCGGAAGTCCGTTTTGACGACTCAGTCATGACCGTATCGTCATTCTGAGAATGATTACTTCTGCACATTTTGTCATCCGAGTTCGTTTCGGTATCATTTTGTTGAGTTCCGTGTTCTTAAGCGGCTTTTCCGCACTTGAGTTTGATTCTTGCGAATCTCGTCCGAAACTATTGTTTCGAGTTTCTTGTAAGTTCATTTAATGTTATTATTCATGTTGCGAGTTTTGGCTTGGTGTTTCGATCGTGTATCGTGTATTTCGGACGTTTTGGGCCGTTTTCGTAATTTCCCAAAGTTTGGGGTAATTATTTTCTGTTGTCGAATTTTGAGCCTTCGGGTGGTCGGAATCGTGTGTTCTCTTAGCGTTTGGATTTGTCTTTGCGAGTTCTTCCTAACCGTATCTTCGATTCATATTCAGGTTCGGGTTTCGGGGTTGTCTGGGCCGTCGGAAGTGGCCACGGCCGAGTCACGGCCGCACATTTTGGAGCAGAAACTGTCCTGGCTGAGTCACGGCCGTAAGGTGCCGGTTACGGCCGTAAATGATCGGCAGGCATGGCCAGCGAATGCGATTCTGGCCGTAAGCCGAGAGTTCTGGCCGTCTGGGCGCGAGCGGCTCCGGACGAATGCGATTCTGGCCATAAGGCGTGATCGGGTATGGCCGTAAGGGACTGGGCAGCTTCCGGACAAAGGCCGGTTACGGCCGTAAGGAGTGACAGTTACGGCCGTAAGTTGTCGGCACACACTGGGCAGTATAAATATGATCGATCAAACGTGTTTGCACCCGTTTTTCACTTCCTTTCTTTTCTGTCCGCGGCTGGAGGTTTGGAGAGGTCATATGCATGTTGTCAGGCGATGAATCCATGAAGTTCTGGAGTTAATATCATTGATTAATTCTTCTATAACATCCTTTGATCATGCGAATCAGGTCAGATTTCCTGAAAATCCTAGTTTGGGGGATTTGGGGGGTTTTTGTTGGTTTTGTCCGATTTAACCGTAATAACTTAGATTTGTGGCATATCGATGATTATCTAGATGTATTCTATTATTTCCCTTGTGATTCCATGGTTGGGTTGTCTAGATTTGTCATTTTGGTCGAGTTCTTAATCGACACCTTGAAGGTGTCCGATAAAAGGCCTTAGAGGGGGATTCGGGCGTTATGCGATTATTATTCCTCGTACGATCGTTGATTTATTGGTGATATGTCTTAGGGATGAAATCCTTGTGAAGGACTCGAGGCGGAACCCTCCCGTTCGTTGTTTTCTTCGGGGTCCGAGTTTCTCGGTCGAACCGTGTTCTTGGGGGTGTTCAGTACCAGTTATTGAGGCAAGTATCTTGCCCATACGTTTCATGTTTCGTTGGTATAATTGTTGGTAAATGATTTTATGTAAAATACAGATGTTTAATGAATGTTAAAAAGTATCGGTATGTTCTCGATAAATGTTGTCTTTCAACGATAACTTGGATGCTTCGTGAATAAGTGTGTTTTTGGCCTATGGGTGTTAACTTCGTTTGTTGAAAGAATTATGATCACATTTAGTGAATGTAATAAACCGTAATCATTTACCGAGAATAACGTGTCGTTATGTGTGCTTGTTCGGTGAAGATGTGACGGGTGATATTGGTTGTTACTCCTTTGAAAGGAGGTTGTGATGCTTAATATTGCTTGGCTTGATAGTTGATTATTGTTGTGATGTGCCTCCGGGTAGGATCGTTAAATCTCCGGGATCCATACTTGCTAGTATGGGTCGGGCGTGACCGTAGGGTTATCTATCGGGTATGTCTCGCGGGGACTCCGAGGTTCGTGGCTTTTTAGCACGATGCCGGGGATAACTTGTGTGGTTATCCATCGGGTATGTCTTGCGGGGACTCTGAGGTTCGTTGCTTGTTAGCGCGATGTCGGGATAACTTATGGTTGTGATTTGGTTATGAATGTATCTGTTCTTGTGGTCACGTGACTGTTGTTATGGTGACATGTGATTTGGTATGGTTTCCTATTGGGTTATTCACTCGGGTATGTTCAGCGGGAGCATCTGAGGTTCGTGGCTTGTTAGTACGGGATGCGAATAATCCTTAGGAATGTGTGTTTGATGATTTGGGTCATAGACCCTATGGTTTATGATTTGGGTCATGGACCCCGTTTTTTGTGAATTGGGTCGTGGACCCCGTGTGTTGTTATCATAATTGTGCTTTGGGAAAATGACTTTTGGGCTGTGTCCCTAAACGTTTTCAAAACTCCTGAGATCGTAAAATGTTTTTACAAGATGTATATCGGGTTTACCCCTATCTTTCGATTTAACCGTTTTAATCAAGTGATTTATCTTGGAAAGTATGTTTATGATTTCTAAGTCCTTGGAGTATGATATGTGTGGCTTGTTTTCGTATTTTATACTTGCACTAGCAAAACAGTAGAGTTTTGCTAACCCCCGAGTATTCGGGGGGTGGATGTCTATATTGCATTCAGGTTTTGGGGAGCATAGCACAGGGTCGGCATGAAGGATGATGAAAGATTAACGATACTAATCACACGAGGAACCGTATGTTGTCGTATTGGTCTAGCTGTATTTTATTTCCGCTGCAGTATTCTTTCCCCATTGTATGGGAGTGTGTTGTATTCGACCCATGCATGGGCATGTATTGTAATTGAGTTGTATGTATTTATTGAAAGACCAAATCGGTCTACTAAGTCATTTTAGCCTTAAAGGCATTGTTGAGTTGTTCGATTTTGTTACCAGCCTGGTAGAACCTTGAGGAAAGGTTCTACGGTGTGTAATATCCCTGAGCGGATTGGGGGTGTTAGTGTTGTATTCATCAATATCCTTATCATTTCTCAAATATTTGTTAAGCCGAACAAAAAATGAGGTTATCACTCTAAGATTTCTGAACAAGAGAACAACATCCTATTTTTAACATTGTCAAGTTCTTCTCAAGGTAAGTAAATACCTAATATGGTATTTAAACATTTTTATGATAACAATTTCATCGATTAAACCTAAATATGATGAATCTAAATGGTTATCATCGTTCTAGTGACGTTAATACATCCAGGAAGATGAGTATGATTCTTATAAACATGGTTACTATCATTATAACATCAAGAACATCTTCACCCCAAACCCTTAATTATCATTTTCATCAAGAAGTGTTAAAAAGCTTAATTACAAACATGTTTTACTTGATTAATTCAACATTAGGTGTACTTTACCTCATCACTAACATCAACATACGAAAATTACAGAGGAGAATCGCATAACATACCTCCAGAAATGAAGAACAACCCTCAACACTACAAGAAACACACTCCAAGCTCAAGAACACCTTCTAAACTTCAAATCAATGAGCTCCACTCCAAGATACAAGGCTCAAAAGAAAGTTCGAGGAGGTTGATATCGGTTTAGGGATGCAGGGGGATGATATTTGGAGAGAAAATCGGGTTTGGGTTGTGAACAAATGAAAAACAGTCTGTGTCTTTAAATAGACTGCATTACCGTAACGTACGCTATCGAAAGAATTTAGGGTATGTTAAAACCTGTTACATACGCTATCCCAACAATGTTACGTACGTAACCATTCGTCAGAGGCTACTGTCTCGACTTACACACGCCATAACGTATGCTAAGGAATAAGAATTACGTACTCTAATACTAGTTGACTTTGACCATCTCGACAGCCCAACACCCTTCACGTGCATGGCCATTCACGTGCGGAAGTCAACTGATGTCTGATTCCCTCCTAACGTATGCAACAGATGATATGTTACGTACGTTAAGACACAGGATTAACGTACGTTAATCTAACTGTGTAGCGTACGCTAACGCCACCAGAACAGGAAAAAATGCAATTCCCCAATTAACATCTAACCATCAAACATGAAGTGAATAACAAAATAAGTAACTCAATTCTATAACATCTCAACAGTATAGTCATATACTAAATGCAACATGATTCAACGATATTCAAATTATCTGAACAATACAATAGTAAGGATGAAGAATTACAGTCGGATACTACACTAATAGCGTGCGCTAACTGCTAGCTACTGCCTCCGCCAAGCCTGAACCGTTAGCGTGCGCTACTCAAGCAGAAATAGCGTGTGTTAGCCTAGGCCTAGCGCGCGATATCTCCCTATCCCAGAATACTGCCGAAAGGTCCAATTAACACGATCATGATCCAAAAAGGTACGAAACTCCAAATCAACAACGACAACATCTCAAAGTGTTTACAGAGCGACAAAATCGGAAGAATTCCAAGGTCAAACAGTCAATAAGAAGTACAGGTATTACAGTAACGGTTTAACCTGGACTGATAGAAGACAAAATTGTAAAGGTTTATCTCAAACCAATCGAAGGCAAGACGGAAAGGTTTATCTTGAATCGATAGAAAAAGATGACGAAGGAGAGGATGTAAGCTAGTTAGGGTCGAACCTCTATAAATCTGTGTCATTTAATTTCTGCACGTATCTATCACTTTGGCACACGAAAAGAGTTCATTACACTTCACCGCATTATTCAACCACCCTTCTAGTGGCGGTACAAACTCAACAACTATGTTTTAATATTCAAACTTGTGTTGATATTTTTATCAAGGATCCAGGATATATGAAGCACACATATTGCAGTAAGCAATCTAGGGCGGGAATGAAGGAGATGAAAGAAGAAATTGGTAATAGTTTATTAATTTGGAATCATAGTCTTGTGATTTTATTTAATATCATTCTTAACATAGTTTAAATTATAATAGAAGATAATAGACTTATAAACTCTCTGTCGGAATGTGGTAAAAGTTTATCGAATAAAACTTTAATTTTGTAAATGTACAAAATGTATTTTATCACTTAATATTTTATATTCACTATGGTATGAGTTCCAGGCACTACTAATATCGGCCTATGAAAAAGAGGACCGTTAATATTACCTGATATACATGCTATAATATATTTTTCGTATAGTTATCAATTACTACATATATTTGGTTATCTTTTTATATATTATTTCATCGCTGTTCAACAAGATATTACTTTGTGCAATGATTCGGATGATAGGAACAAGAAGATTCATTAACTATTTTTATATCACTTTGCTTTAAATTTCAAATTATCTTTTTCAACAAAATATTTTTTCATCCGATTTGTTTTGACGTTATGTATTTAGGATCGGACGAAGAAGAAAGAAATTTTGACGGTTAGACTACATCAATTTAAACTCATGCTCCTGGTGGTTCTGCTTCTATAATATTTCAACTTGATTTATTCAAAGTATAGTATTTTTAGAATATTATATTTATCTGAAATTGATACAGATCGTACCAAGAAGAATGCTACGCGCTGAGGTTATTTGATGGTGATAGGGAGGACGAGAGTGAAATTACTCAAGCACATATTTGGGCTTCGGGATACTCGGTTATAATGCCTCTTTGCTACGTTATTGATATGCAACAGTATGTGATGAGGTATGGGGAAAACGTGCCATTTGCTTTCAAATGACGTCATTCAAATGAGGCACCAAATTTATAGAAATCCTAACAATTATACTTATACAAGTTATTTACTGTACTCTATTTATTTCTTCAAAAATATATTTGTAGTAAATTATATTTATGTTTATCATTTTTTATTATATTATTATTACCATTAAAAGTATAATTATTATTGGGTCATTTTAATTTACTATTCCCGTCACAATAAAAGATCTAATTTTAGGGATTGGTCAGAATAACAATATTAAATTATGTTATGTATTATGTATTTTAATTTCAATATTAAGTTTCAATATTTTGTATATTTACAATATTATGGATGAACATATGCGGAACTTTGCTTTGGATGAAATCGAAAAGTTACTCGCAGATAATTCGAGCAGTATGTGTTATTTTGATTGCATGCTTTTATCAAATAAATTTGTCACTATATTGATGCTAAAAACAGACATATGTTGAAAGTGATGTATTACAATCTAGACGAGATGTGTGTTTGAGTATGCTAGGTTTTATCAGTTATTGACTGATGAACCGATGACAGTTTTGGGAACAACATGTATGTGGTTAATGAGGGAATAAATGGAGTATCCTTTCTGTATGCACACAATGTATAAAAAACTTCTATATCTAGGATTTCGTGTTTGGCCTTAAGAGGGGGGATGATGTTATACTTCTCATAGATTTTCAGTGGTATCGATTCGCTCTTTCTTCCTCAAGGTAGGATTGCAAATTTCATATTTGCATGCTATTTTGCAGATTAAATATTATAAATAGTGAATGTGATTCTTAGCGAGGAAAATGATCGAGAAGTCTGCAATAATTAATCGTACAATATTTGTATACGAGATGTTGATAATCATATTATTGCCATTGTTGGAAGTACGTACACGTCTATTTTGTAAGCTATGTCGGATCTACAACATTTATACCATCACCTATACTCACCCCGACCAATGACATTGATAAAATCAATAAAAATATAATGTCGAAGACGACCGTGTAGAGGTGGAGTATCTTAGTTCTCATAATATTTGCAAAATAGAAGGGGATATGTTTGACCACATGGATGTATTTTCCTGAATTCCTTAACATGATAAAATATTTTGTATTGTTGAAAATATGATCAAGTTGAAAGTTGGTTATTTGCTTACGGTGCTCAGCAATATTAATCAAGCTCGAGTTATATATAATGGAACAAGGATGAGAGTCACTGTTGGGATAACAAAAACCCTGTATCGATGATGTTGGGATAAACAATCCCTGTATCGATCGTATTGTCAGAATGTTTTGACAATATGCCAAATCCTGAATACTGCCAATAGCTGTATCGAAAAGCTGATCAAGTATCAACCTGTATCGAAGATTTCTCGCAGTCCCAACCATACAGTAAATCTATCATATAGCAAAGAGTCCCGCAAAGCTAAGTATGGAAGCTGTCTCGAAATATCAATACAGCGATCCTTCCAAACAGCCCTCAAACAGGACAAGAAGGAATCTTCAGTATTCGCTATAAGTCAAGTCCCGTTTGATAAAGAAGTATTTAAATACTAAACGATAAAGTATTTAAATACTGTAAGTCATTAGAAGATCTTCAAATCCCGCAATATCCGGATCTTAGTCAAATATCAAGTAGTCGCAGAATCTTGCTCAATGGATATATTTCAAACGGATATATTTCAGAGGCTATATATATCTCCAGAGTTTGAAGATCAAGAGATACAGAAATTCAACAGAATATATACAGAATATTCACGACTTACAAACGAACAAAGCTTACAAGAAATATTCAGAGCAAAACATATCTCCATAAGCTTTCTGCTATTCTGATAGAAGAGATATACAGTGCTCAAACCTTGAACAACACATCATCAGCTTAAAGCCCAGAAAGTCATTGCTGTTGTTGAAACCCTGTTCTATCTTTGAACAAACTCATATCAGCCCTGTGTGGACTGAGGAATCCTTGCTACTCCCGAACTGTGTGGGACGGACTTGCATTGAAGAAGACGAAGCTTCAGAACTGTGTGTGAGGAAGCTAGTCAAGTGTTAGCTCAAACCAATCTGTGTGAACAGTTGAAAGCTAAGATCTTTATATCAATCTGTGTGAACGATATATTGATTAGGTGTTGTTATAATTACGTAGTTGTGTACGCAGTAATTATAATAAACTTTTTACTCCTGTGTGGAGGACCAGTGGATATAGAGGGGTTTACCTCGAACCACTTTAAATATTGTGTTATTTACCTTCTGACTTTATTGTTTTATTAACAACAATTGAGGGGAAATGCTGTTTTTACTCAAAAATCTCAAAAGCCGCGATGTTTTCAAATTGTTTAATATTTATTACCACCGTTTCAGGCATTAAGGGTAATATGAAATGTCAGAAGTGGGACCCGCTCCTATTTTAAAAATCAATGGAAAAGTGTACCAGTTACACTCAGTCCATCGTGACCATTCATTTTAAACACTGGTTCCCATCCCTTAAATCTGACCATTCGTTCTCTGAAAACCCTTCTTCGCCGCCTACTATAAAAGGACTGTAAATGCCATTTGAGACTCTTTACGCCTTCTGCATATTTTAAGAGCACTCGAGCATTCAGCCTACAAGATTTTTCTGTCTTTACTGCATATTTTTCTTGTATATTTTTCACTGTTACTTGAAAAATCATCAATGGCGTCTACCCAGACATCTTCCACCTCTCTCAAAAAGTCACTCAACTTCATAGACGGACGGATCTTCTCCAGATCTGTCGTGCTGGAATGTATTCACGCTGAAGGTGATGACGTCGATGCCATGGAGGTCGTCACTACAAGAATCTGTCAACAAGGCCTCTACCGCCTTGGGAGCCACACCGCCCAGAACTATGACGCTCTTTTGGTTGAGGAATTCTACCTCAACACCATAGTTCGTTTTCTATCGCTGGCTCAAGGAGGTCATGTCGCTGACATCACAGCCGTTATCCGCAGAGTGGAGATCCGCGTTGACCAAGAGCTTCTCCAAAACATCTTCAGGATACCTTCTGATGGCCTGACTATGGAATAACATGAGACCTTTGGGTCCCAAGAACTGCTGACTCAGTACTATGGCTCATTCACCGGTTCAGCAACGGTGGAAGTGGTTCACACCACATGCCATAAGAAGAATTTTTGTTTACCTTTCGTTTACTTACATGATTTTTGCTGCCGTATTATTGAGAATCGTACAGGTGCTTTTGAGATGTGCACCAATCTCAGATTCAGTATGATGGTCGCTATAATGACCTGCGAGAAGGTTAATTGGTGTCAGGTCATCCTTACGCGTTTGCAGGAAGAGGTGTCTAAACCTGCTTTGCAGAAGAAATCGTTTGGTTTGTTTTTGAACCATGTTTTGACGAAGAGCGGACTTCAGCAAACCGCATAAGCAAAGAAGATCAGTTCACGGATATTCTTAGGAGGCGTCAGGCCCACTGCCTTCAACCAGAGCATCCTGATTGCTAATAGACCTTTTATCCGGAATTTGCCGCTGTCTGCAGATCCGAGGGATGTTTCTTCAAAGTCCCAAAGTGTGAAATCTTCGAAGAAGAGAAAAAGATCTCACAGCAAAACTCCAGTTGCTGTTGAGAAGCCAAAAAGGAAGCTAAGGAGGCTTACGAAAGTTAAAGATATAGAACCCTCCGAGGATGCTCCTCTCGTGGCGCAACTCACTGATCAACTACCCCAGGGCACAACCCCTGTGGAAGAGATGCCCGCTACTGTCAATACAGTAGATCCCGATCCCTTGGCAGCTACGACGGATACTAGTACATCTGCCAATTCAAAAGACTCTGGTGAGTCGGCTGCCTGTTTGGAGCCAATAGCTACCTCTCCTATACGGGATTCCACATCCGTTCAGGATCCTTCTTCCTTCGGGGTACCACCCCCTGTAAGGAATCCCTCTCCAATACAGGATTCCACACCTGTAGAGGAACCCCTTCCTACAGCAACCCCAGGCATTGTACGGAGTCCCTCCCCGGACACAATCATTTCCAAGACCCTGCTTTCCGTGCAGATTGAACAGTCTTTCGAGCGGTTTCTCCAATGGAAGAGCTTTAGACTTGCTTCGTACGAAACTTTGTACAACTGGAGCGAGTGGTGTAACGAAGAAAAAATCGTTTTAGAAGTGACGGACACTCAAGAAATTGCTATCCTGATCTAATAGGACAACTTATTCGTTAAGGAGCTTATTGAGAGTCATCTGCTTGATAAGGATGAAGCTCGAAGGAAAGGGAAAGCTTCGTCCATGGAAACTCCCGTTAGTCCAAAGTCCGATCCTGATTCCGACGACGATGACGACGCACTTCAGGATGGTCTGCGGATGAGTCAAGAGGAAGCCCAAGCAAAGAGAGATGAAGGGACATATACCCATCAGTAGCCCCCTTCGCCACAGCAAGACACTGTTCCCGATAATGAGGATTCAGTCCCACATGTCGAGGAGGAACAATATGTTTCCCAACAGGCACCCAAGCCTATCGTTGCCCCCACTGAAGAAATATCTAGCACCATCCAGCAAGGGGAATCAGTCCCTCTGCCGGAACAGGCGGATGCTGGGAGACACCAGGAGGAATTGGTCCCTCCTGTATCCATGTCTACATAAACCACTTCGACACAGGAGGATGCCACACCCCCTGCCTCCGAACCCGAAACAGTTATTCCCGCCACATCAATCGCCTTGGAATCCGACGACGGTGCTATACCTGAGGATGTCCAACTCATTTCACGCCCTAATGTGAATTTGAGAAGGTTAAATGGAGTCTAGGACTTTGCCCAGCCAGACTCTCCCAGCACCGAAGCAAGGAAAGAGCGATTACGTGATCTTGGCCTCCAAACTGTCTTTATTCATGACGCAGTCAATGCTCTACACTCTGTAGAAAAGTCTCTTAATTGGCTTCACACATCTGCTGTTGAATAAATGACCGGACTAAGGCATGAAGTATCTAGAGTATTGGAAGCCTTCACTGTCTTGCCACATGTCTTCAAGCAAGCTCTGAGCCAACTGCAAGATAAGCAAGAACAGATCCTGAGAGAAGAGCAATCAAAACTCTGCGTGTCTGAGGCTAAGACCGCATCTGCTCTGATCGAATCCGGTTCCCAACTGCGAGCCCATGACAATAACATAAAAGATATGTCGCAGGTGCTCTCCTCCCTTGTTGAGAGAATGTCCAATATTGAGACGAAACAGGATGCTACTTTGCAAATCCTGGAACGTCTTGATGAAAAGGTGTCTTACCTTGATGACGCCAAAAAGAGGGAAGAAGTAAGGGAAGCCGCTAGGAGAACGAGGTTGGAGCAAGAGAAAGAGTTGTTAGCTCCGTTTGAATAGTCCATCACTGCAGACATAGCCCGTATCTCAACGCCGAACGTGAGGATACAGGGAGAAAGACCAGAATTCCAGGATCTTAAGTATCCTTGGAAAAGCCTAGTCCGAAAGACGCAATCTATGAACCTCCCGGCAGATCGACAACCTACCGCTGCAGAGATCAAGAACTGTAGGAGAAATGAACTGTTAAGATACTTTGTTGTACTTATCAGGGATTCCCTATTATTCAATAGATGTAGAACGGTGCAGGAAGCCGCAGAGGAATTTAAGACGAAGCTGGAAGGTGGAACGTTCCCGCTACAGCTGCAGATGAAATCAAAGCACAAGAATGGTGACTTTGTGACCCACCCAGAGGATTGGATTCTTGTCTTCGACAAATCATATGAAGGTCGAGCCTTTTATCATAATCGGTACAAGGAAGCCCATCAATACTGGTGGAAAAACACCAAGAATGACCCAAAAAGACCATGGCGGCATTCAGACTATAGGTGCTAAATTTCCTTGTATTATAGTTTTTGTAATCTTATCTTCCGAACAGCAAAAATTTGTACTCCTCATTTCAATATCAATAAAATTTTTGCCTGTCTTGAAAGATTAGAACTCGTAATCTACTATGTTCTTATATGTTTACAGTCACTTTATTTATTCTTACTGTATTCATATTGTGAAACCTATCTCATACACAAGTTGTATGAACTTGTCTGCGAATAGTTCATAGTTTAAGTTGTATGCATCTAGAAAACAATGTAAGATTGTGCCTGTGCGCCAATCATAAGTTTTCAATGTAACTTTTGATAAAAGCTGAACTTGCATGCGAGCAGTTCTTAGTGTTAAGCCAAATGCCGAACGCCAGAACATTCGAAAGAAGACCAAAAAGTCTGCCCTACTTCAAACCGCTAAGTGTCAAAGTTTTGGCATCATCAAGGATGTTTGGATAACATCATAAGGTTTTAAAAAGAAGACTCGGAAGGACTTGGCAAATTATCAAAAATGGGGAAATTGTTGGGATAAAAAAAATCCTGTATCGATGATGTTGGGATAAACAATCCCTGTATCGATCATATTGTCAGAATGTTTTGACAATATGCCAAATCCTGAATACCGCCAATAGCTGTATCTAAAAGTTGATCAAGTATCAACCTGTATCGAAGACGTCTCGCAGTCCCAACCATACAGTAAATGTATCATACAGCAAAGAGTCCCGCAAAGCTAAGTATAGAAGCTGTCTCGAAATATCAATACAGTAATCCTTCCATACATCCCTCAAACAGGACAAGAAGGAATCTTCAGTATTCGCTACAAGTCAAATCCCGTTTGATAAAGAAGTATTTAAATACTAAAGGATAAAGTATTTAAATACTGTAAGTCATCAGAAGATCTTCAAATCCCGTAATATCCGGATCTCAATCAAATGTCAAGTAGTCGCAGAATCTTGCTCAACGGATATATTTCAAACGGATATATTTCAGAGGCTATATATATCTCCAGAGTTTGAAGATCACGAGCTACAGAAAATCAACAGAATATATACAGAATATTCACGACTTACAAATGAACAAAGCTTACAAGAAATATTTAGAGCAAAATATATCTCCCTAAGATTTCTGCTATTCTGATAGAAGAGATATACAGTGCTCAAACCCTGAACAACACATTATCAGCTTAAAGCCCAGAAAGTCATAGCTGTTGTTGAAACCCTGTTCTATATTTAAACAAACTCGTATCAGCCCTGTATAGACTGAGTAATCCTTGCTACTCCTGAACTGTGTGTGACGGACTTACATTGAAGAAGACGAAGCTTCAGAACTGTGTGTGAAGAAGCTAGTCAAATGTTAGCTCAAACCAATCTGTGTGAACGGTTGAAAGCTAAGATCTTTATATCAATACGTGTGAACGATATATTGATTAGGTGTTGTTATAATTACGTTGTTGTGTACGTAGTAATTATAATAAACTTTTTACTCCTGTGTGGAGGACCAGTGGACGTAGAGGGGTTTACCTCGAACCCCTTTAAATATTGTGTTATTCACCTTCTGCCTTTATTTTTTTATTAACTGTGATTATTTAAGTATACACTGCACACCGAGTTGCTGTATCCTCAGCAACTTACTGTATTAAAGACTTCCGCTATGTACTCAGATTTAAAAACCGTACAGCTTGTTGTTTAAAACACTTTCCAAGCTGTATCCAGTATACTTAGTGGCCAACAGTCACAAAACCCAAAGGGCAAATAATCAGGGCATCACTAATATCTGGTAAAGATAGATGCCATAATATATTGAACTCTCGAGTGATCATGAACTCGTCGAATTCCACAAAATCCCCATCAGGTTGCAAAGATTACAATTTTCATTGACTGTTTGTTGAGTTGAGATTATAAATAAAATCCATGGGCAGACTCTCTCACTCATAGGTCTCTACCATCCCCAACCTGGCTTCAGCCATGGTTGGTTGTATGTCGAGATATCTAGAGTCACTAGCAATAAGGTCTAAAAGGTTTAGTTTCTAACAAGTTGGTGAGCTACACGATATAACGACTTATATTGTCCATAAAAAAGTGTTACTAGCTACATTGATGTATTATCTAAGTAATATTTTATTAATCTACAATCCATTTCAACCTAATATGATCATCATTTATGTGTAGTGTCAATTCAAATATTATATTTATTCTAGTGACATTCTTTTTTTTTCTTTTTTGAAAATAACTGTTACAAGGAGTATCAAACAGATCTCCTGATTTACCGATATTTGTCTTGTAAATGTATCATCTTTGTATCATATATTCTAAATAACTACAGTAATAGTGTCGATATTTTTTTTTCAAATATTGAATATTATTTTTTCCATTTCAAATATTTTAATTAAATTATTCACTTATATGTCAGTTGTTTTCGACGGTTTACAAATTAGTTTTTTCCATATATCCTAATATAAGATTGAGTATTCTTATTAATGTTTAGGCTTCAAGACTGCATAGAGTACAAGTTGCCTAATGCACGGAATTCATTGCAAGGTGAGAGTATTAAAGCAAGGGAGATTAACGATCAAGGTGAATATAAAGTGTTCATGCGAATACAAACCATCACGGAGTTAAAGTTACGTCTCCTTAGCTTCCATAAGTTACAACTTATAAACAAATAATAGAATGTCAATATAAAAGGAGCTTCAATATAGACAAGGTACGTAGCTTTTAGGTTTTATCATCTTCCTTCTTTTTCTTTAAGCTTTCATCGTTTGTGTAACACCCCGAGATATTTGTAATAATTATAGCGCCGTAAACCCTTTAAGTAAGAATTTACGAGGCTAATTTGAAGAAAAGTAAAAATAATACAACAGTACCATCAAAGTTCAAAATACAAAACCGGTTCAAACAGATCAAATGAGTCCATTATTACAACCATCTCAAAAATATTAATAAGACACGCGTACTCGAGTACTGAAATTGAACCAGAAAGACAAGTCACAACAACAATAAACATCACTGAGCCCCTTCGTCGTCATGTCGGTACTGTGGCTGTTTTCCCGCTCCTCGGCTACCTGAACATCAAAACAAATGTCCACCCCGAAGGGGTTAGCAAAACGATGCTATTATAAGTATCATATTACATAAATCGAATATGAAACAACAATGCATAACAAAATACACAATACGGACTTCCGCTACCGGAATCCAACAATGCGAATCCACATGATTCCATTAACACAATATGGGTATTCCAATGATCCAGCGCCCTTAGCATAGATCCCAAGATGATCCCGTCGGACCAACACGAGGTGTAAAAACCCGTCCAACGATCGAGCGCCCTCAGCATAGATCCCAAGATGATCCCGTCGGACCAACACGAGGTGGACATCCGATCCAGCGCCCTCAGCATAGATCGCACAACATACTCAAACACAACTTATACATACATATATGAAAATCACTATGTTCATCAACATGAACATACAAGCAATCGATAACGAATATCAGGACAATTTAAAGAAAATAAATCTCATGTCTAACAATATGAACAAACAGTATACATGACCAAAAATCTCAACATACGATACTTGCCTTAGAAATGGCGATAAGAATTGCTACTACGAATAAGATTCAATCCGCTCGGAGAATTCTCACTCGATCGGCTCGCCAAAATCCAAACCTTCAACGAACAATAATAACGATATAACTAACGGTTCTGAATAATCATTTTAACCATCAAATGGATCATTTACGAGACATGCTATGCCCTATCATGGCGAGTGAAGTAAATGTGCTCCAATTCGATCGGTTGAATCAATACTACGCTACCCGTCCGAACGACAACTTCGTCGAACACTATTCAAGTTAAACGCATCTTTCGGTCGGATACATGAAATTCATCTTAGAAGGTTTCTAATCAATTTCTTTCTTACTAAGATATCGAAACACTTCTACGCATCATCATAAGAACTTAATCACTAGGTTCCTCTTAGATTATCATCTTCTTCTTCAAGGAAGAAATCCTAAGTTCAATTCATTAAATGTCCCAATATGCATTATTTCATCACGTAATACGTAAGAACTTGATAATCTTCATAAAGTTGCCATAAACAGGTTCGTAGCCTCATGATACCATGTTTAGGAGTCCAAACACTACAAGGTTCGATTAATATTCTAAACAACGAAGAACAGCCAAAACAATAACCGAAATTATACTTCTAACAACATGATGTTCGACTATGCTTGAATATAACTGAATTAATAATCTCAAAACATGCTCAAAACATCCCTAAGAATACTTAATCCAGTTGGTGAAGAATCACCTATCTCAAAGTGGTAAAGAACAAGGAGAAACTTGAAGAAACTCAACACCGAGAGCTTGAACACCAATCCCCAATGGTCTATGATCTTCAAACTCGAGCTAGGATGATGATAAGTGAGTTAAATGGTGAAGGATAGTCGTCAGAACCCAAAAATCGGCCAAGGTAAGGATGAGAAATGAAATGGGGTCGAGGTCTATAAATAGAATTATAAGCCATTACGTAAGTTACCAGAAGCCTATTACGTACGAAACCTTATTAGCGTACACTATACTCCAACATTAGCATACGTTAACGTCTGGCAAGAGCTCACTGGACTGTTTCTGGTGTTGGCTTACGTACGTTATCTTAAAGGTTTTACGTACGTAACAACTATAACCTTAGCGTATGTTAACATTATTCCTTAGCGTACGTTAAGCTATTGACTTACATAGCTGGAAAACCGTCCAGGTTCATGCTGGCGATCTCCACGAATCTTCATCCGGTCCCCACACGCCGACCCTTGTCGGATCTTGAATTGATTGAGCTTACGTACGTTAAGCTCAACATATAACGTACATTATACAGCAGACTTAGTGTACGTTATGCGTAATCCATAGCGTACGTAAACACGTGCAGAACCATGCATGCAAAATGTTGTAGATATAAAAATGTAAGGGTATGAATAAGGAAACCAATCCACGATTAATAACATCACGAAGTGAATAATACAAGGTTGAATACAAGATAAATACACCATTATTATCCGAGCATTACATACTAGCCCTCTAAAAAGAAGTTTCGGCCCGAAACTTAGAACGAAAATAATTTCGGGGTATCTCGACTTCATACTGTCCTCCGTCTCCCAAGTTGCTTCTTCGACTCCATGTCGAGACCACTGAACTTTTACCAAGGAGATCGGTTTATTCCTCAACTGTTTGACTCGACTCTCGAGTATCTTGATTGGCTTTTCTTCAAACGAGCCATCATTAGCCATTTCAATCTCGCCAAAATCAATGATATGACTGGGATCTGGTACATATTTCCGCAATTGGGATACGATAAACACACTATGAACGTGACTCAGCATTGGCGGTAAGGCCAACCTGTACGCCAACTCCCTAACTCTTTCTAGGATCTCGAATGGTCCGTTGTATCTCGGACTCAGCTTTCCCTTCCTTCCGAAATGGAAGATTCCCCGGGTAGGAGAAACCTTCAATAGTACATGGTCCCAGTCTCAAATTCCAGCGGGCGACGGCTCTCATCAGCATAAGACTTTTGTCGACTCAGGGCAGTCAACAGCCTTTCACGTATCAGAGCTATCTTCTCTTGAGTCTGAACTATCAACTCCGGTTCCGTCCCGATCAAGTCAGAAGAGTAATCCCAACATAGGGGTGATCTGCATCTCCTTCCGTGCAATGCTTCAAACGGTGCCATCTTAATGGAAGCATGCCAACTATTGTTGTAGGTGAATTCAATCAACGGCATTTGAACCTCCCAATCGGTTGACCAATCTAAAGCGCAAGCTCTTAACATATCTTCTACTGTCTGTATAGTCATCTCGGACTGACCGTCCGTCTGAGGATGATAGGTCGTGCTAAAGTTCAACCTAGTTCCCAAGGCCTTATGAACCGCCTTCCAAAAATGCGACACGAAGCGACCATCTCGATCCGAAATAATGGTCTTCGGTGTACCATGCAATTGGACTATCTCTGAAATAAATACTCGTGCCAATTTATCGGGTCCCCATGTGTCTTTAGTTCCTAGAAAATGAGCCGACTTGGTTAGTCGATCAACTACAACCCAAATCGTATTCATTCTCCTCTTGGTCCTCGGCATATTGGTGATGAAGTCCATCGATATATCCTCCCACTTCCACTCAGGGATCGGAAGTGGCTTTAACATTCCGGCAGGTCGATGATGGTCAATCTTAACCTACTGACAAGTTAAACACTTCGAAACGTATTGTGCTACGTCCTTCTTCATGTTTCCCCACCAGAAATTTTGTTTTAGATCCTTATACATCTTACTGGTACCCAGGTGAATAGAATAGGGCGCGCTGTGAGCTTCCTTGATAATCGTCTGTCTCAAAACATCATCATCGGGAACGCAAAGTCGATTCTGAAATCTCAGAACTCCATCGTCTTGCATCATGAATCCTGGGGCCTTCCCATTCTTTACTTCGTCACATAACTGAAGAATCAGAGAATCACTCAACTGCTTAGATTTGATTTCTTCGACCAATGACGAAGTTAGTTCCATCACACATAGTTGCCCTTGAACTCTATGTGACCATACTTCGATCCCTTCACGAATCAGTTCTCGTTGAATGCTGGCTTGGGACGTAAGTGCTTCCAGCACTCGAAGAGAAACCGGTTTGCGGCTCAGTGCATCAGCTACCATGTTTGCTTTGCCTGGATGATAGAAAATTTCCAAATCGTAATCCTTGATCAATTCCAGCCACCTTCTCTGCCTCATGTTTAATTCCTTCTAACTGAAAATATACTTGAGGCTCTTATGATCTGTAAAGATCTGACAATGAGTGTCGTACAAATAATGTCGCCAAATCTTCAAGGCAAAGACTACAACTGCTAACTCCAAATCATGAGTTGGGTAGTTTACTTCGTATGGTTTCAATTGTCGAGAGGCGTAGGCAATCACCCTATCCTTTTGCATCAACACACATCCAAGACCCTGATTTGAAGCGTCGATGTACACAATGTATCCCTCGGTTCCATCTGGTAACGCTAGTATAGATGCTGTCGTCAGTCTCCTCTTAAGTTCATCAAAGCTATCCTGGCATTTCTCATTCCACACGAATTTTTGAGTCTTCTGCAACAGCTGTGTAAGCGGACGAGCGATTTTGGAAAATCCTTCCACAAAACGGCGATAATATCCAGCAAGTCCTAAGAAGCTTCAGACTTCTTTCACGTTACTAGGAGATTCCCATTCCAAGATTGCTTCGACTTTCTTCGGGTCCACCTGAACTCCATCAGCTAATATTACATGCCCAAGGAAGGTTACTTCCTTAAGCCAGAACTCGCATTTAGAAAGTTTCACATAAAGCTGTTCATTTCTCAAAGTGCTCAAAACGATACGCAAATGCTCTGCATGTTCCTCTGTGTATTTAGAATAGATCAAGATGTCATCGATGAAAATGACTACAAAGTTATCCAAGTATTCTAAGAATACTCGATTCATCAATTGCATGAATACCGCAAGAGCATTGGTAAGTCCGAATGGCATCACCACGAACTCATAGTGCCCGTACCTGGATCTGAAAGCAGATTTCGGTATATCCGATTCCTTAATTCTCAACTGATGATATCCTGATCGCAAGTCGATCTTCGAGAATACTCTTGCCCCTCGCAGTTGATCAAATAAGTCGTCGATTCGAGGTATAGGATACTTGTTCTTGATTGTCACCTTATTTTAGCTCCCAATAATCAATACATAATCGGAGGGATCCATCTTTCTTCCGGACAAAAAGAATGGGCGCTCCCCAAGGAGAAACGCTAGGTTGAATGTAACCCTTCTGCAATAATTCCTCCAGCTGCTTCTTTAGTTCATACATCTCGGTTGGTGCCATACGGTATGGTGCTCTGGAAATAGGAGCGGCTCCAGGATCTAATTCGATATTGAATTCTACTTCTCTCTGTGGAGGTAACCCAGGTAGTTCGTCAGGGAATACATCTGAGAATTCGTTCACAACTGGAATAGATGAGAGCTCTACTCCTTCTTCTTTCTTCATGGCATAGCACCAAAATCCGTGACAACCCTGCTTTAGCAATTTAACTGCTTTCATAGCCTTGATCAATTTTCCTGAGCTTCCCGGTCTACATCCTTTGAATAAATGTTCAGATCCATCATCAGCAATGATAGAAATGACTCTCTTTCGGTAATTAAAAACAGTCCCATAACGGTTGAGCCAATCATCTCCGAGAATTAGATCGTCACCATGGATGTCAACCACAATAAGGTTTGATGGCCAAAATCTCCCTCCTATAGATACTGGAAAATCTCTAGTTTTTAGGGTTCCCATAATTCTCTCTCCACTCGGCAAACCCACAACATAGGGCTCAAAATCAAATAAACACGAGATTTTCAAATGGTGAACACAGTTTAATGATATGAAAGAATGTGTAGCTCCTGAATCGAATAAGACACTAAGTGGTTGCAAAAGGATCTTAATCGTACCTGATGCAACAGAAGTGTTCTGATCGTCTGACTTCCTCATCTCGTACAGGCGCGGAGGAACGGACCCAGCACTGGATGCCTCTCTTTTCCCAACGTTCTGCTGATGAAAACCACTTTGCTGCGTCTGGTTCACACTTGTCTCTTTCGGAACTGGTGCTGGAGTGCGAGTACCAAATGATCTACTCACATTTCCACAAAAATTCGAACGGTGCCCTTCTTGCCCACATTCAAAACAAGTCACAGAAGGAACGGGACAATCACATTGAATATACCCTGCTCGACCACAATTATAGCACTTCTTTGATGCGTCCGAAACTATTGATGTTGTCCGGAACTTCGTTCCACCTCGGGAAGGATACATAGGTTTCCTGGATGAATGAAATGAAGACTGGCCCTTGCGGGGCCCACTACTCTTGTTCTCCGAGAAGTTGTCGGACACTTTCTGCTTCTTTGCCTCCATCGATTTCTCCACCGCCGCCTCTTTCATGTCATAGGCCAGCGCTTTGTCCTGATACTGTCGCAAGGTAGTACACTCGAATCCGGACATATACTGCTGAATCTCCGGCTTCATCCGCATATCGAAATGAAAAATCTTCTCCGCCTCCGTCCTGTCGCACACAAGTCAGCTGGTGATTAAAAGTCTTGATTATATCTGTCACAGATGTCTCCGAACTCTGCGGGGAGAAGAACTCTCGGACTCTAGCCTCTCTAACTGGTTGAGGACAATACTGTGCTTCCATCATTAATCTGAATTCTGTCCAGTCAGCATTATGATCCTCAGGTCGAACAGCTTCCTACCAGTCAAAAACCTCCCCAGTCAAAAAATACTGGGCAATAGGAACTTTTCGGTCATCGGGACAGTTGATCTATGCAAATATCTTTTCCAACTCCTTCAGCCACTGATCCCAAGTAGGCATCTCAGCAGAACCATCAAATTTTGGCGGGTGCAATTTGACCACCTCAGTAAGCCATCTGTCTCCCCGATTATCCTCGTTATGCTGCTATCCCATCGCCGTCTGCATGCGGTCAACTACCTGAGCAAACTGGTTTATCTGAGCAACCACCTGTTGAAGCACTCCCGGCATATTAGGATTTGCGTTGTCATTCGCTGATCCCTGTTGTCCTCCAGAATGGGAATCGGTTCGACTAGCCGATATTTCTGGGGTAGACGCTGAATCCTCATGTATCGGATTACCACGTCCGCGTCCACGACCGCGTCCGCGTCCACGACCTCCCCTCAACATACTGTAAACACGAATACTCAATATCCAGGGCAAAATTTTCAAAAATAAAGTCCATCAATATTCACAAAATGGAAATTTAGTAAAACGGTAGTACAAGAGATTAGGAGACTTACAACCACAGTCCACATGACGACGCTGGTTGAGCAGTGATGTTACAAACGACCGGTAAATCAAATAACGTAAACAGGCCCAACTAAACCCGACTGCCAAGATATCCATGAATCTTAGCTCCGATACCATATTCTGTAACATCCCGAGATATTCGGAATAATTACAGCACCGTAAACCCTTTAAGTAAGAATTTACAAGGCTAATTTGAAGAAATGTAAAACTAATACAACAGTACCATTAAAGTTCAAAATACAAAACCGGTTCAAACAGATCAAATGAGTCCATTATTACAACCATATCAAAAATATTAATAAGACACGCGTACTCGAGTACTGAAATTAAACCAGAAAGACAAGTCACAACAACAATAAACATCACTGATCCCCTTTGTCGTCATGTCTGTATTGTGGCTGTTTTCCCGCTCCTCGGCTACCTGAACATCAAAACAAATGTCCACCCCCGAAGGGGTTAGCAAAATGATGCTAGTACAAGTATCATATTACACAAATCGAATATGCAACAACAATGCATAACAAAATATACAATACGGACTTCCGCTACCGGAATCCAACAATGCGAATCCACATGATTCCATTAACACAATATGGGTATTCTAATGATCCAGCGCCCTCAGCATAGATCCCAAGATGATCCCGTCGGACCAACACAAGGTGGAAAAACCCGTCCAACAATCCAGCGCCCTCAGCATAGATCCCAAGATGATCCCGTCGGACCAACACGAGGTGGACATCCGATCCAGCGCCCTCAGCATAGATCGCACAACATACTCAAACACAACTTATACATACCTATATGAAAATCACTATGTTCATCAACATGAACATACAAGCAATCGATAACGATTATCATGACAATTTAAAGAAAATAAATCTCATGTCCAACAATATGAACAAACAGTATACATGACCAAAAATCTCAACATACGATACTTGCCTTAGAAATGGCGATAAGAATTGCTACTACGAATAAGCTTCAATCCACTTGGAGAATTCTCACTCGATCGGCTCGCCAAAATCCAAACCTTCAATGAACAATAATAACGATATAACTAACAGTTCCAAATAATCGTTTTAACCATCAAACAGATCATTTATGAGATATGCCCTATCATGACGAGTGAAGTAAATCTGCCCCAATTCGATCGGTTGAATCAATACTACGCTACCCGTCCGAACGACAACTTCGTCGAACACTATTCAAGTTAAAACGCATCTTTCGGTCGGATACATGAAATTCATTTTAGAAGGTTTCTAATCAATTTCTACCATACTAAGATATCGAAACACTTCTACGCATCATCATAAGAACTTAATCACTAGGTTCCTCTTAGATTATCATCTTCTTCTTCAAGGAAGAAATCCTAAGTTCAATCCATTAAATGTCCCAATACGCATTATTTCATCATGTAATACGTAAGAACTTGATAATCTTCATAAAGTTGCCATAAACAGGTTCGTAGCCTCATGATACCATGTTTAGGAGTCCAAACACTACAAGGTTCGATTAATATTCTAAACAACGAAGAAGAGCCAAAACAATAACCGAAATTATACTTCTAACAACATGATGTTCGACTATGCTTGAATATAACTGAATTAATAATCTCAAAACATGCTCAAAACATCCCTAAGAATACTTAATCCAGTTGGTGAAGAATCACCTATCTCAAAGTGGTGAAGAACAAGGAGAAACTTGAAGAAGCTCAACACCGAGAGCTTGAACACCAATCCCCAATGGTCTATGATCTTCAAACTCGAGTTAGGATGATGATAAGTGAGTTAAATGGTGAAGGATAGTCGTCAGAACCCAAAAATAGGCCAAGGTAAGGATGAGAAATGAAATGGGGTCGAGGTCTATAAATAGAATTATAAACCATTACGTACGTTACCAGAAGCCTATTACGTATGTAACCTTATTAGCGTATGCTATACTCCAACATTAGCATACGTTAACGTCTGGCCAGAGCTCACTGGACTGTTTCTGGTGTTGGCTTACGTACGTTATCTTAAAGGTTTTACGTACGTAACAACTATAACCTTAGCGTACGTTAACACTATTCCTTAGCGTACGTTAAGCCGTTGACTTGCATAGCTGGAAAACCATCCAGGTTCATGCTGGCGATCTCCACGAATCTTCATCCGGTCCCCACACGCCGACCCTTGTCGGATCTTGAATTGACTGAGCTTACGTACGTTAAGCTCAACATATAACGTACGTTATACAGCAGACTTAGCGTACGTTATGCATAATCCGTAGCGTAAACACGTGCAGAACCATGCATGCAAAATGTTGTAGATATAAAAACGTAAGGGTATGAATATGGAAACCAATCCATGATTAATAACATCACGAAGTGAATAATACAAGGTCGAATACAAGATAAATACACCATTATTATCCGGGCATTACAGTTTGCATATATTAATAGTACTTGGTATGCAAGATATTCTATCCATAATGATTTACTATTTTGGTTGATGTGTGCAGGGAATGACTTCATGTTCCAAATACAAAAATATGAAAGATCAGTTAGTTTACATGCAGATTAATTCAATAAAGGTTGTTTCCGCACTTATTAGTTAACAATAATTAACGAGGTGTTAAATTTGTAGGTGTGGAAAAAATTAAAAATATCAATTTGAAAACAAAACACAAATCTACAAAAGGTTTTTATTTTTTGGTTAATTCTTACATATTACTATATGTGTTTCTTGTAGGCAAAGGAAAGCAAGAAGACGACAGTGCGTAGGAGTAGAGCCCTTTTCCTTCGAACAGAAAAAATATAATACGTGTAAGAAGTGGTTGTGGATTCTCTTTTTGGTGTAGGCAAAAATATACTATAGATATTATACGAGTATGCATCTGTTTAAAGACCACATAACATTGATAGTTGCATAAAAAGTAATAGTATTTGTTCTATTATTGATATTATTATTCAATTAGTAATGGCTATGTTAATATTTGGCTGGAAATTTTTTTTGGACTTGCAAGTTATATCCAAAAATGTTATGGACTGGGGTAGGAATAATTAGACTATCAAATGTTGTTATCCGATATCTATTTTTTGGATACATAATTTGATAATATTTGGTATAATGAGTGGTATTTTGTTTATTCAAATTTTTACGATGTGAAAGTTATAATACTTTTCGATAAAAATGTTTTATCACTAACCTATAACAATCGTAATAAAACTAAATATCAATAAAGAAGTGTTTAATAAATATTGCTCCATATTGTGAAAATCATGATAGTTACAGTAAAATAACTTACTTTTCTATATGGTAAAGACAAAAGTATTATACTATGTGTTTACTTGATGAGGTAATTCCACCATTTGCTTATTTAGAATTGAAGTGACATTTCACGGGTAAAATAGTACGGAGTATTAACTTGGATACTTATTGTGCAAAAAAGATATGTAGTTTTGTGTATGTTTGAATATGTTAAATTAGCATCTATGTGTTTCATAATTTTATGACCGTGACGTCAGCGCTACATAATCTTTTTGATATTTTGTATTTATACGGCTATACGTCATTTAAACACGTACACAACACATAGACGTGGCAAAATGGGCGGGCCGGGCAAGCACGGGCCACGGACTAAATGGGCTCGGCCCCGAACAGGCAGGGCTTAAATGGGCACGGGCTAAACGGACTCGAACCCATTTGTAAATTATAATAACAAAAGTTAAATGTAAGATATAAGCAAGAGTTCAATAGAGTCTAAACCCATTATACTATAAGCTCATTGTCTAAAACTTAGACTAGAAACATATAAAAAAATAAAGAAACATAACAACAAGAACTAAGCTGTAAAGTCAACAAAAATAGTTGCATCGGGTCCTGAGTCAGCCCAAGTTATATATGACGAAAATTAGTTCCAAACATTACGCTATGAACATTTAGATACAGCCCGTGTGCATCGCACTGGTCTGAATATCATTTTGAGTTTTTGACTCGAACTCAATTAAAAGTGACGAAGTAAAGGCACCAACAATTTTTATATCCATGATCAAAATGACAAAAATTAGTGCTGAACAATACGCTATGAACATTTAGATCGAGCACGTGTGCATTGTTGTGCGGCGATTTATACGCCCCGAAGATGATCGGCATAATAGTCAGGAGCCAGCCAAAGAAGGCATACGCTGGGCAAGCACCTAGCGATCGCGTCCAAGGCGATCGTCTATAGGCACCTGGCGATCGCCAAAGATATCTGATTGTAGACGATCGTCCCATACCGCATGTGAATCCGACACCCGTCAGAATCTTCGAAGACCGAATCTTGGACGAAGACCCACGTGCAGATCCACAAAAGGCGCCGCTAGATAAGGCCTTTGACCCCAGCCTGTCACCTAATTCACACCTACCGACAGGCCCGCCGAAAGGTACAAAGTGGGTCCTCCCCAGACAGTGACTCAGGACGCGTGCAAGCTCCTCATTGTCCCGCACAGCTGGCTGCCAGCTGCAGCCTCGGACTTTAAGGAAATAGTCCCACGTGCTGGGACGATCGCCCACATTAGTCTAATATAGAATACGGCGGTCGCCCGAGATCGCCGGGAAGGACCTAACAACCTCTTCTACTATAAATAGAAGGCTTCCAACAGTGTCCTAGAGGGATCGAGAGTATAGTGAAAAACACACACAGAGAGAGAGATAAATTCTCATATACAGAACATCAAAAGCAAGAACTCAGAGAGCTTCATATCTGGTTCTTCCGGCAATCTTCACGCTCTATAGCTAAGATAACTAGAATCACTACACTCATTGTAATAGTGTTTTGACATTAATATTTATACTCCACCGTATTTATATTAATAACATCTCGCGAGAGCATTCAAGCCCGGGACTAACAATCCCGACAAATCTTGTGTTATTTGTTTTCCCACGGAAGTATTCTCGCATTTGTTTGTTACTCGACCATTCCAGCAATATCTTCTCCGGATAATATTTTGGGTAACAACAATTGGCGCTAGAAGGAAGGCATCTTAACCTTCATTTTTACTCCAACCGTCTCGAAGAACACTCACTGTTCTATGAGGCATATACTTGAAGAAACACTCACTGTTCTTCAAAGAAAAGCCTTCGAAACATGACATATGCTACGACCTCCAAAAGAGCCACCCTACGATCTGCCGGACATCTCATTCCAGCCCAAACCGAATCCCAGCCTACGGCGGAAGATGACCGCGGCGACGCTATACTCTCACTCCCACCCCCGAGGGACGGTCCCAGCCTCTCACTCGATCAGTTCCAGACCGTGGAACAGATTGAGGAGGCTATAGCCATCCTCAGGGAGCGACGGAGGACATGCGACTCGCCCACCATTACTCCGTCAGCCATCCGCCGAGCAGGCAAGCGGAAGCTTAAGAGGATATATGTTGAGAAATCGACAGAAAGCCCTGAGCCGCAAGAAAAGGCTCTCGTGAGGCGGGACGACTCCGTCTTCAGCCGCCTAGGGATTGATCCCTCGTGGCGACCCGGGCATTCAGGTCCCATCCGGGAGGAATCGGAGTCCAAATCCATCACCAGGAGTTCGGCATATCCGACTCCCAGAAGACAAACCGGCCAGCGGGCCCCCACTCGCCAAAGAACTAAGCCCGGTGGTGGAGAACTCACCATCTACCATGGGGCCAGGGGATCAGTACATGATCGCCTTGGCTCACGCTCCGGGAGCCAATCAGCGAGCAGTCAGGCTACGGTGATGACCGCCATGCAGCGCCAGCTCGACGAAATGAAGGCACTCCTAGAAACTGGGGCAGGCGCCAGGAGATCGATCGCTGGACCGAGTGAGCCACTCACGGTCCAGATCGAGCTCGCCCTAGTTCAACGGAAGATCGCTCCCCCACAAACACCTCTATATGAGGGGAGATCGGATCCTGAGACCCATTTGAGCAAATTCCGGATTTACATGACCGGATGCGGAGCATCGGATGCGACGAAATGTCGAATGTTCCCATTGACACTGGGCGACCTCGCCCACAGGTGGTACATCTCACTACCACCTCGCTCGATCAATTGTTTTAGGAAGCTGGCGAACGACTTCACGTCGTACTTCGCCGCAAAAGTTGCTCGGCCAGAAGGCCCCCACCGCATGATGAAAATCAGGCAGGGGAAGGACGAGCCCGATGAAGATTACATCGACCGAGTAGACGAAATAGTCCTCACCGGCGAGCCCATTAGTGACGAGCTCGCTCTCTACTCAGTCCTAGGGGGATTCTACGGCCACTCGCCCATGTTCAGGCACCTTACAAAGGACATCCCCCCGACCTACGCGATCTTCCGCGTCAGGGCCGCTGATTTCCTGGCCAGGCAGAGGATGCTCACCCTCCGCGTGGGCGAAGGATCTGCCGGAGAAGGGAAGATGCCATCCCACATCCAGAAGAAAGCGGTCGCCAAGCCCAGAAAGGCGGTCGCGAAACCGCCTGGTGACTTCAAAGCCTTCGAGGATGTGGAGGTTCACCTCATCCGCAACCTCAACTTATCTCCGGCCCACATCTTTAACGCCATCAAGGGGTGCGAGTGGCTTAACAAACCAAAGTCGATAAGGGACCACGGTCATCTAGACCGCAGCAAATTCTGTGCCTACCATAAGAGTCCCGGCCACAACACCAGCCAATGCCGCGACCTCCTCCGACAACTCTGGCGGCTGTTTGAGGAAGGAAAGGTGGATAACTTGGTTACCAAGCCATAACCTCGAGCAGAGAGGATCGGAGGGCTCGAGCACCGATATAACGATGGAATCCCTACTAATTCGTTCTCCAGGATCGAGCAGAACGAGCCAGAGTATTCCGACGAATCAATCCCTCCGATCAACCCTGGCGACCGGATCAATATGCTTCAGGCGGGAGGTGGAAACCTCGGGGGCCTTTCCCCGGTTTCCACCATGTCGAACAGAAAGCAAAAGGCCGAACTGAGGGCATTCGCCGGGGTCCATGTCGTGGTACCCCCGGAGCCGACCATCTCCAAAGACGCGCTCATCACTTTCTCCAACAAGGATAGGGAGGGAGTGCAGTGCCCCAAAGAGGATGCATTGGTGATCTCTGCATGTATCCTTGGGAAAATGGTCGATCGCGTGCTGGTTGACAATGGGAGCTTTTGCAATATCATATTCAAATCTGCTCTTGACCAGCTCGGCAACCTAACCAAGTTCATCAAGTCGTTCGACACCATGCTCCAAGGGTTCGGCGACAGCATAGTCCAAGCCAATGGAAGGATCAAGCTCTCTGTCGAGCTAATATGTTACTACGATCCCAAGGTTAGGATCACTAGGAACCTAAATTTTGTAATCATAGATAGGCTCGGCATCTATAATGGGTTCCTAGGTCGCCCATTTCTAGAAATCTTCGAGGCGGTCGCTTCTTCTTTCTTTTACTGTATCAAATTCCCCACTGCCGATGGGACGGTCAGTACTGTAAAAGGAGACCAACTAATGGCCAAGAAATGTTTGAATTAATCCTGTGTCGTAACTTTTTTCAATACTTCCCCTGTTGTGTGTAACATTGAAACGATCGAAAATCAACCCATGGAGACCGACGAGCCAAGCACATCGTACCAACCCAACTCAGAGGACGCCAGCTCACATCGATTAACGGACGACATTGAGCCAAGGATCGGTTTCGATCCAAGCCTCGACATTGATCTAAGGATCGAGTCCGGAAATCATTCCAAACAAGAAGCGACCATCCCCATTGAAGAGTTAGAAAGTGTAACGATAGACCCGGCTCGTTCGGAACGGGAAGTACAGATCGGCGCAAGTGTTGGTCTTGAGTTAAACGAGGATCTGATCAACTTACTACGTAAGAACATCGGAGTCTTTGCGTGGTCGCATCAAGATATGGTTGGCATAAGTCCTGAACACGCTTGCCACTATCTAAAGATCGACTCGGCAAGAAAGCCTGTTCACCAGAAACGTAGGAAATTCGGTCCTGAGAAGTACGCAGCACTCGACATAGAAGTCAAAAGCTGCTTGATAACAAACTTATCGGCGTAGCTAAAGACGAACCACAGTGGGTCGCCAACGCGGTGCTCATCAAAAAGCCGAACAGCTCCTGGAGGTTATGAATCGACTTCACCGACCTCAATGCGGCATGTCCAAAAGATCACTTTCCGATGCCTCATATTGATCACTTGGTCGATAACACAACGGGATGCGAAATGATCATGGATGCCTTTGCCGGATACCATCAGATCCCTATGGCGGAGAAAGATATAAAACACACATCGTTCCACACGGAAAAAGATATATACTTTTGGGTCCGGATGCCGTTCGGTCTGAAGAATGCAGGGGCGACCTACCAGCGACTAGTCAACGGGATGTTCGCCAACCAGATCGGCAAGACCATGGAAGTCTACATTGACGACATTGTGGTCAAAAGCTTCAAAAAATAAGATCACATCAATGACCTTGCCGAGACGTTCGCCATCCTCGAGAAGTTCAACATGAAGCTGAACCCCAAGAAATGCAACTTCGGGGTGGGCTCCGGAAAATTCCTGGGGCACATCGTGAGCCAAAGGGGAATCGAGGCAAACCCCACCAAGATCCAGGCGATCCTCGACATGCAGGAACATCAGAATGTCAAGCAGGTGCAACGCCTCACAGGTTGTCTAGCTGCCCTCAACCGTTTCATATCTCGGCTCCGGGATAAAAGCAAGCCGTTCTTTGCGTCCATAAAGAACAAGAAGTTCGCATGGATGAAGGAGAGTCAAATGGCGTTCGCCAAAATCAAGGAGTATCTATCTAACCCCCAGATCTTGGCGAAACCAATCCCCGACGAAAAGCTATTCCTTTACCTGGCGGCCTCGGAAGTCGCGTTGAGTGCTGTATTAGTGCGAGAAGAGGGGCAAATCCATTTGCTGATCTACTACGTTAGTCAAGCGCTCCATGATGCGGAAACACGTTATACACCTCTGGAGAAGATCGCCTACGCTCTAGTCATGAGTGTTCGCAAGCTAAGGGCTTACTTCTTCGAACATCAAGTGGAGGTTCTGACGACTCTCCCTTTGAGGCAAGTTCTGCACCGACCAGACACCAACGAGCGACTCCTCAAGTGGTCACTGTAGATCGCCCAATACGGTATCACGTACGCTCCTCGCACGGCGATCAAAGACCAGGCTCTGGCAGACTTCGTGGTGGGATTAACATTCCCTCACAGTCCGACCTAGATCGGCCGCCCTGCCTGGAAGTTGTACGTGGATGGCTCGGCGACCAACTCGCGAGCAGGGGCAGGGATTGTCCTCATCAGCCCCGACGGACAAAGTTTCACAAATGCTGTGCGTTTCGGGTTTCGTGCGACCAACAATGAAGCCGAGTACGAAGCCTTGGTAGGCGGGATCGATCTAGCCCTCGCCCTAGATGTTCGTCGCCTCCATATATTCATGGACTCCCTCTTGGTCGTGAACCAAGTCAAGGGAGAATACGAGGCGCGCGGCGAACAGATGGTCAAATACCAAGAATTGGTTGCCGAAATGTGCACGAAATTTGAGGAAGTGCTAATCGAACAAGTCCCGAGAGAGCACAATTCCCAGGCCGATGCCCTATCCAAACTAGCATCATCAAATGGGGCGGCCGATTTCTCCAACATCCAAATCACAAAATCAGCAAAGTCGGCGATCGACATAAACCTGGTTACCGCAGTTACCATCGCCGAAGAGAACTGGATGACTCCGTTCATTAGATACTTAAAGGACGGAACGGTACCCGACGACCGTATCAAAGCTCGTCAACTTCAGCTCTGTGCGACCAGATACACCCTATTGGACAACCGGCTTTACAAGCGAGCTTTCAGCCTTCCTATTCTTAAGTGAATCACACCGGAGGAAGGCCGGCTCGTTTTAGCCGAGATCCATGATGGGATCTGTGGAAACCATGCTGGCGGGCGAGCTCTCATCCACAAAACAACCAGGCAAGATTTTTTCTGGCCTACACTACAAAAAGATGCGATTGCCTATGCCAGATCGTGTCACAGGTGTCAAGTGATGGGCCCAAAAATCAAGCTCTCCCCCGAGCAGCTCACCTCAATGTACAGCCCATGGCCATTCGCCCAATGAGGCATCGACCTCATAGGTCCCTTGACGACGGCGCCAGGGGGATGTAAGTTTGCCATCGTAGGGGTCGATTATTTCACTAAATGGGCTGAGGCCGAACCACTCAACAAGATCGGCCAAGAACAAGTAATTAAGTTCATTTGGAAGAACATCATATGCCGATTCGGCCTGCCCCAGGCAATAATCTCCGACAACAGAAAGCAGTTCGACGGCTTAGAAGTCATGCAATTCTGCGAGAAGTGGGGAATCATAAAGTTGTTCTCGGCCCCCTACCACCCTCAGACGAACGGGCAGGTAGAAGCCGTAAACAAAATCCTCAAACACACGATTAAAGCACGACTCGAGTCCAGGCAAGGACGATGGGCGAGCGAGCTCCCAGACGTTTTGTGGTCTTATCGAACGACGACCCGAAATTCAACCGGCGAAACCCCATTCGCCCTCGCCTTCGGAACAGAAGCGGTGATCCCTTCGGAGATCGCCGTCCTCAGCCACCGAACTGAACAAGACATGACGACGGACAATAATGTGTCCCGAAGGATCGACCTGGACATGCTCGAAGAACGGCGACTGACCTCAGAAATGAAGAACATAATCCACAAAAGGAGATCCGAGAAGTTCTTCAATTCGAAGGTCAAAGAAAGACGGTTCCAAGTGGGCGACCTAGTCCTTAAAAAGGTCCAAACTCACTCAGGAGTTTTTAGCCCGAATTGGGAAGGCCCCTTCAGGATATCTAAGTGGCTAACTAGGGGAGCCTATGAACTTGAACACCCTGACGGCACTCCGGACCAATATCCCTGGAACGCCATGCATTTGAAGAAATACTACCAGTGAAAACTTTGTATTCAGTTACCCAATGTACATAGAGTATAATGAGTTTTTCCTATCCCATCTATATGATTCACCTCGACGAAGACAAACTAAAGAGAGGACGAATCGCTACAAGAGGTCGTCATCTAACCTGACAGACCTATGCAAGCGATCGCCCCCCAAGCACAACGTATACCGTCGAAGATCGACATTCAATATGGCGATCCGAGGTAAAAAAGTGCAGCCACGGTCCAGGAAGTCGATGGAACCGACAGCTTCGTCTATGCAAGGTTCCTTTGGGCTGCGATCGCTCGCCCTTCATTTAAATACTAGGCGGGCGTAGCCGAAGGACCCTCCAAACTAATCTGTGGACACGTTCGCGCGCCCTCAAAGTACATCATCTAACATGATGTACCCGGACAAGGTGGCGCATCCCTACCCCATCACAACGTATACCATCGAGGGTCGCCATCTAACATGCCGACCCGAGGTAGAAAAGTGCTAACAAGCCACGGACGTAGAGTCGAATAAACCGACGACACCCCATGCAAGGACTCCTCCAGACCAAGACCGCTCGCCTTTCGTTTAAATACAAGGCGGGCGCAGCCTAACGGATGACCCTAACAAAAAAGTGAGTCGCGGGACAGGCCCTCGCACATAAAGACACGGTTATGGAGATCGGTCCATAGAACTCAGCGACCGTGCACACAGTCGTCCTCACTCGAAGAAACGGCAAAACTAAAGATAGCTCACCAGACATACTCTTTTCGTTCCCTTACACTAAGTAAACGAAAACAAGGGGCAAAGGGGAGCTATTCCTAGATGCGATCGGAAAAAAGGACCATACACGATCGGCTTCGTTCTAACACGCAAATATCGATTGATCTTATTCAAGAAATTTACAAGTACATTCAGATCTATTCAGACAATTGTGCAAAGTCAAAGTGATGCGGAACATTCAGACAGTCGATCGAACAAACAAAACATCATGTGCAATTATGCAAACACTTGTATAAATTCACATGCAAACATTCAGAGGCGATCGTACTTATTAAGAATCAGATAAGAAAAAGAGTATTTTATTCAAGTCGAGAAGTCCGTGCAATATAAAGCCCGAAGGCAATACAAGGAAAAAGAGAAAATTACAAGCAAGGAAAAACAACTCCATCACTCAGGCCATCCCCGGCTGGCCTTCGTCCCCAGCAGGCGGATCGGCGCTCGCTCGCTCATCGGCTTCAGGGTAAATAAGTTTATCCGGGAACGGATACCAGCTCAGATCAACCCCTAAGTCGGTGAAATCAAGAATCGGCAGGGAGAAGTCCGGCTGCAACGGATGCTCAAGTAAATAGGCCTTGAAGGCTTACATCATAGGGCCGACCTCGACCCCTACCTTATTGGCAGCACGGATAGCGTCGGCGTAAGCCATATAGTAGGCGAACTCGCCGACGTATTCCACACTAAGATAGGGATCGGTCTCGATCGCCTTTAACTGCCCCTTCAAATCCGCGGTCGTCTTATCAGCATCCGCAAGCTCGACCACCTTGGCGGCCAGTTCTCCCTTCGTCTTCTCCAGCTCGCCGTTGAGACGATCCACTGTCGCCTTCAGCCCAGTTGCCTCCTCCTGCGAGGCTGCATGCATCCGGCGAGCTTCCGTCATCTGATCGCGGAACTGATCGACCACTTCCTTGGATCGGCTAAGCTCCTGCTTCATCCGATCAAGGTCCTACTTGGCTCGTTTGGCCGTCTCTAAGTGCTCCTTCTCCATGGCCGCTATCCGATTGGCGAAGTCGGCGTTCTGGCTCTGAGCGGCCTCAAGATCTTGATGGAGGCGAGCATTAGAGGGTCGCCCCTCATAATCCTTAACGGCTTGGACGGCCATCGTCGCCGCCTGGAGAGTCAGGGCGAGGGTCGCCTGCATGGCATCTCCAGACCGCCGACGAGCAATCGCGTCGAGATCAGTCATCCAAGCCTTAGGCAGAGAGGCGATGGTCCGGGAGACATAAGAAGGGACGTCGATGGACTGGCGTGGAGACTTGCTCGCCAGGAAGTCCAACACCATCGGTGAGACGTCCGGATCGGCAAGACGGATCCTGCAACGCAAACAAATGGGGACAAAGGAGTCAGCATAGGCCTTGTACAAATAGCCTCACTCAGAAAGATCAAACTGGTCTTACCTGTTGACTAACTCGGGGTCGCAGCCAAAAAAAGGCTTGCCCCGAGGAGTTTCAGCTTCGGCGATCGCCGCAGTTTTTAGAAGCCGGTCGAGGACCTAGAGTCAGATCCCTCCGCCATCGGAACAGCAGAGATAGGTGCCGCGGAAACCGGTGGCTCCAAAATGGATACGTCCGCCTCAGCAGTCGGCAGGGACTCCTCTGGCCTCCGCCTCTTGCAGTTGCGCTGGAGTTGTTATTCCTCCCGAACTTCTAGCTCAGCGACCGGCACCATAGCAGGCCTCACCGCAGGGACGGGAGGAGACGTCGTCGCAGGGGCACGACCTGTCTTGTTTCCCTGGTGAAGACGACCCAAGAGTCCGGGGTTTGACATTGCGATCTCTTGCGGTGGCTTGGCGTAATGGGGAAAATGGATCTCTGTCAAAGAAGAAATTCAAACAAGTTAGACATCTACTTCGATCAAACGATCGTCATACAGAAATAAAGAAGTAAGAATTTATACCTGGGACCTTCAAGTGGCGAGGGTAGCGAAACAATCGAGCTCCCAACTGATGAAATTCGTGGTTGACTGTGCGAACATCGATGAAGGAGTCCAGCAAAGCGCGAATTCGTTCCCAGACGATCAAAAAGTCGAAAGGAAGGTCGACGATCGCTGGAACAAGAGAGCCTGCAAAAAGGAAACGAAATTAGATCAGTCAAAGACATATCCGATCAAAGGGAGAGTTAAAACCCTTACTTGGATTCCTCTCCCGAAAATTGGTGGGGATCTCCAACTCTTCCTCCGGCCTATCACTCGACGCCGACCTCCACGCTCCACCAACCCAGCACCATTTTGCCAGGTCGCCCCGAGTCTTGTTCGGAACCCCGAGGACCACTCTGCCAATTCGACCTTGAATGTGATAACCGCCGATCGACCCCTTCTGCGCGGTCAATTTGAAGAGATAATTCATTTCCAGCGCAGAAGGAAGATGAAACAACCGATGACCACCAAAAATCATCAAGGTGCTGATGATCTGCAGCCAGGCGTTCGGCGTCAGCTGGAGCGGCGCCAAATTCCAGGCGACCAGCAAATATGACACGGCGAACGGCAAGGGGGAACCACAGGCCGGCCTCCAGAATCATCTCGTTAACGGCGACCAGACCCTCGGGAGGTTGGTCGGCACGTTCGTTCTCCGAGGGCACGTGCAGCGAGACGTCAGAAGGGATATGGAATTTCGCCCTCCAGCGACTCAAGTCTTTCTTGGTCGCCGAGCTCCGAATCTGACCAAGAGTCCAAATAGAAGGGTCAGCGGCCCGAAACGCCGCCCGTTTCACAGGTTCGTAGGGGTGAGCGGCGGAATAGGCCTCGAAATCAAACTCGGGACAGGGTCCGGCAATCCCCTCCATAAGGCCGTCGAAGTCCAAAAAGGCCCGGCCGAAAAAGCTGTTCTGCTCCCAGTACAGCCTCACCGCATCGTCCTCATCCACCGGAGGGCCCCTCTGCCTCGTCGCCGCCGCCGATCTCGCCACGTCGGCTTCATTGAAAAGTTCTTCAATCTCCGCGGGTGCAATCCCCGCACGAATAGCCTCGACGGCCGTTTCCATATGAAGACCCACGGGGGTTTCCTCCCGGTCAGGCGAAGCCGCGGCGGCAGAGGAGCTACCAGCCTCGAATGTCTTAGATCCTCCTCCAGACATGTTCTTAAAAGTAAAGGGGGGGAGAAAATTTGTGTTCTTACCTAAAAAGAAGGACGGTCGGCACAAGGATCTTTGAAAAAATTCAGCAAAGTCTCGACTGAAAAGCAGGGGCGCATAAAGAGTGAAACGGTAATGGCCCTAGTCCTTTTATAGGCGAGTGCAGGGACCTTTGTGAAAATAGGTGGAATCCCGGGGGCTGAAGTGCAACCGTCGGGGAGGAGACACATTAAATGCAGCCCTCGAAACCCGCGTACGCGTCTTTTCGAGGGCACGCCAGGCGACAAGTCTGACAAAACCGTCGGACTCCCCCAACGGTAGCGCGACACGTGTCCCTGCAACGTTTCGAGAGCCCGCCTTCATTTCCTGCTATTTCCAGCGCATAAGGAGATCGTCCGAATTCGAAATCAGATCGTACAGGCGACGATCGTCCTTGTCACAAGCAGACGAGCCAATCGTCTAAAACAGGCGATCGCCAGCAGTGCCACCTCACCCCATGATTTCAACATCGGAGCGAGCTGGGGGGCAATTATTGTGCGGAGATTTATACGCCCCGAAGACGATTGGCATAATAGTCAGGAGCCAGCCAAAGAAGGCAGACGCTGGGCAAGCACCTAGCGATCGCGTCCAAGGCGATCGTCTATAGGCATCTGGAGATCGCCAAAGATATCTTATTGTAGATGATCGTCCCATACCGCATGTGAATCCGACACCCGTCAGAATCTTCGAAGACCGAATCTTGGACGAAGACCCACGTGCTGATCCACAAAAGGCGCCGCGAGATAAGGCCTTTGACCCCAGCCTGTCACCTACCTCACACCTACCGACAGGCCCGCCGAAAGGTACAAAATGGGTCCTCCCCAGACAGCGACTCAGGACGCATGCAAGCTCCTCATTGGCCCGCACAGCTGGTTGCCAGCTGCAGCCTCGGACTTTAAGGAAACAGTCCCACGTGCTGGGACGATTGCCCATATTATTCTAATATAGAATACGGCGGTCGCCCGAGATCGCCGGGAAGGACCTAACAACCTCTTCTACTATAAATAGAAGGCTTCCAACAGTGGCCCACATAGAGAGAGATAAATTCTCATATACAAAAAATCAAAAAGCAAGAACTCACAGAGCTGCATATCTGGTTCTTCCGGCAATCTTCACGCTCTATAGTTAAGAAAACTAGAATCATTACACCCATTGTAATAGTGCTCTGACATTAATATTTGTACTCCCGTATTTATATTAATAACATCTCGCGAGAGCATTCAAGCCCGGGACTAACAACCCCGACAAATCTTGTGTTATTTATTTTCCCACGGAAGTATTCTCGCATTTGTTTGTTACTCGCCATTCCAGCAATATCTTCTCCGGATAATATTTTGGGTAACAACATGCATCACACAAATTACGCTATGAACACTTAGATAACTGAATAAATGATCAATGTAATGATGTACAATATCCGACTTATAAAATCATTTTGAGTATTTGTGATAATAAAATCACAATTGATGAACCTATTGACCAACAAAATAACGAAAATTAGTGCTGAGCAATACGCTATGTAGAACGAGCCCGTGTGCATCGCACGGGTCGGACTGACTCGTATTGATATAAGAGAAAATATGCATAACTGGGGGTGGGGACCCTGGAGGCGAGAGATTTCACCTTTTGCCTCGACAGAAAATATATGCATAAATGGTCACGCGTAAATGCATAAAGTCTTATGAATGGTTGTGAGTAAAATCCGATTTTGGTCCTTTATAAATGTATGTGTCCGATTTTGGTCCTTTATTGACGCTCTGTCCGATTTTAGTCCTTTATAGATGTATGTGTCCAATTTTGGTCCTTTAAGTTATAATTTTGTCCGATTTCGGTCCTGCGATGGAAAAGGGTCGGCTGGAAATAGGCATGTGGACTACACTCTCCGGCTGAGGACCAAAATCGGATAATATTATAACTTAAAGGACCAAAATCGGACAACTGTATACCTAGAGGACTAAAATCAGACAAGCATACTTAAATTGGATGTTTCTTTTTCTTATTTTCATTATGGGCTCTGTGATGATAAAGATGAATTCTTGGTCTCAATTGGGGTTGATTATATGAATGAGAAAGAGAAAATAACATGGTGAAAAGCTTCGGCTGCGTTCTGTTTGTATTTCATTTTGTATTTTCATTTTGAAAAATATTTTGTATTTTTCTATTTTTGTTTTTGTTTTCAAAATTGCTGAAAACGCGTTCTGTTAAATTATTTTGCAAAATATTTTTTTTGTAGTATTAATATTAAATTCATAAATCTTTATTTTAGATTTAGTTTCAAATTAGGAAAATGCAAAAAAAAAAAAAGAAAAATAAAAACTTAAAATGCATTTTGAGCATTTTGAAGATTTTTTGTTGGAATACACACAAAACGCTCAATTATATGCTTATTTTGCCCCCTAATAATAATTAGATATGAGATAATTTACTTTTGTAATCTCATTATATGATTCCATATACGAAGTAAATTCAGATTACTCACATTTCCTAGTAACAAGGAAGCTTAAAGTGTTGGGACTAAGAAGAAAAATATATGTGACAAGAAAAATATATGTGACAAGAAGAAAAACTATTCTTCATGATCTTAGGACAAATTAAACCCTTCCATTTATCCTTACACAAGTCCCTGTTTTTTTGTTACCTCTTCATTGCACTCTCAATGAGACTTATCCACATAGACAGAATGGGGAGCGATCTTGCCTCCAATATCATTTTATTATAGGACTCACAAATATTGTTCAACAAAATATCACACTGTGGATACGTCCTAAAGTGAGATCTGCTCCAATGCTTTGCAGGTTTATTAGAAAGCCATTCTACGGCTTTTGGGTCAAGCTTACCCATTTCTTCCATTCTCTTTTCAAATTGGGGTACTGTAAGTGCTTTGCCACAATTCCATAAGGCATGCTTGAAGGCATCTCCCCGAAAACCAGCCCTCTTGAAGTTTACATGCATATGCCTCAAACAATGCCTTATTTCTGAACCTTCAAACATTTTATCAAATGCATTCAGTAGACCTTTTTGTTTATCAGACATGAAAGTCCACCTACTACGTTCTTCCAACTCCAAATCAACTGATAAAATGTGCAAAAACCATTCCCAGGTTTCATTACACTCCTTAAGCACCACTGCCCAAGCTAAAGGAAACAGATTATTATTGGGGTCAACACCAACCGTATTTAGTAAAACACCCCCATGAGGGCCATTTAGATGACAACCATCTACCCCAATTATTGGCCTACAACCTGCCTTAAACCCCTTCTTAACAACATCTAAACAAATATACATTCTATCAAACTTGCCATCATCTAAACCCAGCAAGCAAGTTGATCCGGGATTGGTCCTTTTCATCTCATTAATAAAATCCCACAAACTGTTGTACTGTTCAGTTGGATCCCCGTGCAATTTTTTGAATGCAGCTTGTCTGGCCCTAATTGATTGTTGCCTGCTTATGTTAAATCCCAACTGTCTTCTAACCATTTTTCTGAAACCCTTTAAGTCCATGTTGGATTGATCGGCAAAATGGTCCAGATATCTATTAGCCACGAAAGTTGAGTCAATCATTCTGACCTTTGAAGTGGTGATGCACGTATGATTACTATTGTATTGGGAAATTCTTAACGTTTCTTCCCCTGGCACCTTCAAAGCATGAATCAACCAAGTACACGGATTCACTTTCTGTCTTTTTTCATTTCCACAACACTTTATGTGCATTCTGATCTTGTCATTCTTTTTTATTTTCAAATCTCTCTTCGTCTCTGCTGCATACGATTTGATAGCCTCGCGCAATAGTTTCTTATCAGGAAACCTTTGCCCAACCTCGAATCTCGGGTGAGATGTATCTATCTCTCTAAAGTTTTTTGATTTGAGTTTTGATCTATTCATATCTTCTGAATCTGAATCTGAGTTCTCGCTAGTGAAATACTTATCACTATCCCACACTGTCGACTCACAAATATCGGCATCGGAAAGGTAAAAATCATCCCTACTCTCATCCCTACCCCTTTCACTACCTTCTGAGTTGTTGTCATCGTGATTTTCCTTTTGGGTCTCTTCACCACTATCGACCTCATAATCGCTATCATACCGCTCAATGTCATCCCAATTAAAGCCATCATCATCATCATCCATGGTTCAATAGTCTGAAACATTTACATATACACCATCAGTAAATTATAATCTTGTCCAATATAAAAACTGAAGATAAGTTAATCATTAATGAAGCAGTTTTTGAAGATAAATCGGATAATAAAGTGTAAAAAAATTTATGGCCCAATACAGACGGAATAAAACCTCTGCAAACAACATACCCAACCAAGCATATCTCCCTCATTCTCCTGTTCCAGGGATGTGTATTAATATGTATACCTATATAAAAAATCTGCCTTTTGCCTTGTGGCAAAAATCCAAACAGTACTACCAGACAAAAAAGTTTATACAAAAATTTGCCTTTTGCTGTGCTCGTCGTCTCAAACAGAGGAGGAAGATGAATATAGTTGTGAATTAAAATAAAATAACAACGAGTGAAACAACATTGAAATACCCATCATGCGTCAAAAAAGGACAGAGCTCTCATTTGAATTCGAATCCCCAAACAGAAAGCCATAAAATTCGAAATGAAGAAGAATTTACCTATTCTTGCGTTTCGAACAAAAGGGAACAAAAAGAGGAAGAATTTACCTATTCTTCTTTGTTCTGTTTCTAATTCGAAGTCCTGCTTTTGATCCTGCTTTTGGAGAGGATCGATTATGCTAGTGAAGAAGATAGGGTTTCTTCAATTTAGAGAAAAAGTGGAAGACACAAATGGAGAAATAAATAATGAGAAAAGGAAATGCTGAAACCTATTAGAATAATATCCCGCGCGTGAGGTACCCAGCCGAAAATATGTGTGTACTACACTCTCCGATAAAAGACTAAAATCGGACACATGTGTAAGCTGTGGGACTAAAATCGGACAGAGCGTCAATAAAGGACCAAAATCGGACACATACATCTATAAAGGACCAAAATCGTATTTTTCTCGGATGGTTGTTAGAGAAAAGTATAGAAATAGAAAGTAGAAACAACCAGAACTTCCCCTTTCCTATGGCACGCGTTCACCAAATCTGGGAATAATCCAGAAGATGCGACCTGAAAGAGAGTATCTCGAATGTGCATGAAAGCGCCGGAATCCTCGACTCGTCTCAATAAATACGCGTCGGTCCCCAACCGAAGTTTCACATCCAAGAAGCGAAAAAAAAAAAAATATTGCGGTCGATATCAAGCAAACAAAATCTCCATCAGTTCAATTTTCGCCCAAAACGAAGAAAATGTCTCTAATTCCAAGCTTCTTCGGCAACCGCCGCAGCAACATCTTCGATCCCTTTTCTTCGGATATTTGGGATCCCTTTGAGGGCCTCCCTTTCTCCTCCGGCGCCAGAGACACCACCGCATTGGCTCACGCTCGGATAGACTGGAAAGAGACGCCGGAGTCGCATGTGTTCAAGGTCGATGTTCCCGGATTGAAGAAAGAAGAAGTCAAGGTTGAGGTTGAAGACGGCTCAGTTCTCCAGATTAGTGGAGAGAGGAGCAAGGAACGAGAGGAGAAGAACGACAGGTGGCACCACGTGGAGAGGAGCTCCCGCAAATTCCTCCGCCGTTTCAGGCTCCCAGGGAATGCAAAATTGGATGAGGTGAAGGCTCTCATGGAGAATGGAGTGCTGACTGTGATGGTGCCGAAGGAGGAAGTGAAGAAGCCAGAGGTTAAAGCAATTGACATCTCCGGTTAATTAAGTGTCGTCATTTTCTTCTCGGCTGTGATTTGTGGCAGTGGTTTATTACAATATGTTATGACTAGTTACACGGGTCGACGCTCTTGAATTCTCCTTGTATTATCTTCCTTAGAAAAGATGTTAAGTTTGTAGTTGTGATGTAGCTGAATCACGTTGAATAAAAATGTTAGTTTCGATCTCCATTTGATCATCTCCCAGAAGTATCTTTCTGTTGGTAATCTATTTCATGTCTCTCTTGTTGTCTTATTTCTCTCATGCGGAGAAAGTTTCATCATAACAAAAACTTTGCTTTCTCATGTACTGATGAGATTTGTCATAGGTGGTTGAATTTCATCAGTCTGTAAAATGCATGATCCAACCAAACTGAGATATTATTCAGAGGCATATGTAAAGTGAATCAGTACAAAATTTGGAATCTCGATCGAGGAAGAATCGATCTTGAGCGAGATGAATAATATTGTTATATCACGAAAAGTGTGAAGCAAACCTTATATGCGACCTCTTCAAACCATTATGAAATTATTATAATCCATGAAGCAAGTAGGTAAATATGTATATTTGGGGAATCTGATGCAGATTAGTTGGAGAATCCCCATGTATTATTATAAGAAGATGATGTGATTTGTATTACACAACTCAAACAAAGCTATATCAAAGGTGATATGACAAAATATATTTCCCCAATTTTTTCTATGTGCATGATATGCAAAGAATGGCAATATTGATATGACATATTCGCCCAAGTGATAATATGGTGTATGTATTCACGAAGGCATTGTCGACGACGTTCAAAAAACTAGTCTATAAGAACGGAATGCATCAACACAAAGATCTACAATGATTTATTTTAGTGGAAATAGTTGTATTTTTTTTTTCTTTGACTATGTCTTATATCATTGGATTTTCCCCATAAGATTTTAACAAAGATAACATTTTACTAAAGATCATTAAGGGAGTGTTGTAAATACTACCTCCGTTCTTTTATAATTGCAACATCTGGATTTTCACGTTTGTCAATGTACAACTTTGATTATTAATATCTTCAATTCTTTATTTTTAAAAATTATAAGACGTTGATATTTTGAAAGTATATTTTGAGATGAATCTAACAAGATCTCACATGACTATATTTTTTCATATGTATAAATCACAAAAGATGGTCAAAAGAGAATATGTGAACAGTGTAATAGTCAACACGACGGAGAATATGTGAACAGTGTAATAGTCAACACGATCTCACATGACTCTAAAGTATATTTTGAGATGAATCTAACAAGATCTCACATGACTATATTTTTTCATATGTATAAATCACAAAAGATGGTCAAAAGAGAATATGTGAACAGTGTAATAGTCAACACTAAGTATATTTTGAGATGAATCTAACAAGATCTCACATGACTATATTTTTTCATATGTATAAATCACAAAAGATGGTCAAAAGAAAATATGTGAACAGTGTAATAAATTTACTTAGTGAATGACCAACATACCTTTGAAACTTCCTAGCTTTTTTATTATTTTCTTTTTATTTTTCATTTCTCTTAACATTTATTCCAAAAAATATATATAGGAAAAAAGAGGGTCAAAGAAAAGGAAAATAAAATAATTGGAGAGTGACCGAAAACTACGCCTTATTTAAATTTGACAAGCAATTCCGGTGATCTCTTTTTACCAATAACTCATTTTTTTACTTAATAGAACTAAAATATCCTATAGCAATTATTACCACAAGTAATATTCAATTTTCTACATTATCACTATCTCCATCTCTATCTACTTTCTCTCTCCAAAATTACCACTCAAAGTAATTGGTTCTATTATTTATTTTTACCCCATCTCTCTACCCACCTTCTCTCTAAAAAATTATCATCCCGTGTAACCGATACTAATATCGAAGTTTTTATTCATCAATCTTTCTATCACTTTCTCTCTCATAAATTACCACCTTTACATGATACCAATATTGAAGTTTTTACTCATCAATCTTTCTGTTGGGATTCGGTGCCTAAAACGAAGGCCCGGCGGAAGCGGTAAAACGAAAATTAATTCGATCCGAATCCCTACGAGAATCGATCGAGCTACGTATATACGAATATATATAAACGAAATCACAAGAGATATGAGAAACTCACCCTTGTAGTCCGTTGATTAAATGGATTCCTTCTCTTGAGCTATTCCCCAAGCTTTAAAGGAATTTCCCTACGATCCAAAGCACTCCAAGCACTTGAATGATCCAACGTCGAAATTACAACGCCTCTACTTGCCACATGCCGGAGAAACGAACAGGATGACGTTCACCTTTCTATCCTCCAAGGATACGGCTAGAGCTAAGTTATGAAGCTTTTAATTGTGATTATAGCACTCTAAGTGTATAACTCACTTTCTCTCTTTTATTTCTCAATTTTCCTCCAAGAAAAATCAAGAACTTGTGAAGGAAAAATGGAAGAAGACTTGGAGAAGATGATGAAGACTTTGAGAAAAGTTTTCTCTCTCTCTCTCTCACGTTGGAATCAATGGGGTGATTAGAGATACAAGTCTTCCATCCTTTTATTCAACTCCCACCACATGCAACAACACATGCATATGTGTATTAGACCCACCATGACAATTATCATTCATTAAAGAATAGAACAAGAGTCCAAAAGGAAGGTGGGTGGATATGTGGGGGGGCGGCCCATGTAGAAAACGGACGAGTTCGGTTCGTTTCGGACTCCCGTGAGTCCAAACAGATAAACTCCGATTCCGTTACGATGTATTTATATCGATCAATTAATCCAATTGATTAATCATATCAAATACATAATAACATAATTAATTTCTCCAAGAAATAATTATATTCATGAATTATATTTGTCACCCAGTAATTAATTTAATTCATTAGGTCGTAAATTAATTTATCCAATAAATCAATTTAAACATCCAATGTCCCAAAATTAGATATCCAATATCTAATATTCATTATGAGAGAATTAGCTTGATTCATTCCGTAGTCAATCCCATTGCGCGACTCGGTAGGTCTGTCTCAGTCAGCAATGGGAGGAACCAAAGAGTAGTAGCACCACCTAGCCAGCCTGGCGGCCTACACTGTACCCCAGCTGAGAACGAATAATTGGGATCATTCAAGAACCATTCTGTCGTGAATACCAGTATCTGTATAAACCCTTCTTTCAAATGTCCCGATCAAGTTATAGGGTCACGGTCAGTCAAGCCCTATTTATACTTGACGCTATGCATGCGTTAATGCAAATCGAGATCATCGAGCTCTCGTGTATCCAATACAACTAGCTCCAATGCTTTGGCCAAAGACTTATGACCTCATCTGCCAATAACCGCATAGGACATATATCCCGTTCACTAACAAGAGAAAGAATTCTAGCTTGGTATTCAGTAGGACCTGCTACTTGCCCATCAAGATGCACGTCGAGGTAGACCCCTGCCTCCCGGTTTACAGGGTCGAACTACTCTAATGAAAATCTTGACGTCACAAGCACATCCCTACTAAAATCCTCAAGTCGAAGGTTCACGAATACCTATCACAACCTTTCGATTCCGTCATTGACTGTCCCGGAGTGAAATCCTTGTGACGAATCGAGGGTGAGTCGGTTCGAGTATACTAATTCAATTAGCATACCTATAACGTGTGCTCCCACTAAGCATTAGTGTTCGACAGGCACTCTCCATGTCAAATAACACGTCATACAAGTCTTCACATAAACTTAACGTCCAGTCAAGTTTCATCGACTTGCGAACGATTAAGTATTTGAGCTATAAACCTTTCCAGTACCGACCCCCTTATCCAATAAGGAGTGGAACGTTTTGCTCTCAAATACACGGACTAGTTTATATATATATATATATATATATATATATATATATATATATATATATATATATATATATATATATATATATATATACGAGTTAGGAATGCCAGTAACTACCAGTAAATAAAGAAACTTCAATTGCCTTATATTAATGTTTTACATAATTACAAGTACAATGTCTTCACTCAACATCCTCTGAGTGGCATTCGAGGGCATGCTCCCAACACTTTCTACCACTTTTTCTCTCATAAATTACCACTCCAAGTAATTACTATCAACACTGGACTTTTTACTCTCCATCTCCTAACTACTTTCTCACCACCCAAATTAGTCGGTATCAACATTCAACCTTTTTCTATAATTACCACCGCAAGTAATCAGTACTAATGTTCAATTTTTATCCTATATGACTATACTTACTTTCTCTCTCTAAAATTATCACCTCTGTAATCAATACCAAGATTTGATTTTTAATCTCTCATTGCTCTATTCAATTTCTCACTCTAGAATTATCATCCAATTAATCGGTACCAATATTTAAATTTTTACTCTCCCATTTCTCTGCCCACTTTTTCACTAGAATTATCATCCCACATAATCGCTCAAAACATTAAAATTTTTAATTCCCTATGTCGCTACCCACCTTATCTGTCCAAAATTATCACCCCAAGTACTTGGTACCAAAAATAGTAGTTTTGCTACCCAACCTCCCTACCACTCTAACTTCCATGAATTGCCACTCCAAGTAATTGATATCAATGTTCAACTTTTTACTCTCCATCTATACACACCTTATCTCTCCAGAATTACTACCCCTAGTAATTGACACGTTCTTAGTGTAATTATCGCAAGTGCACGATATCGTATCAAGTAGTAAGTGGACTTTTTGAGTCTGGTTTATCGATCCCACAAGGAAGTTTGTTTATAATTTGAATTATACACTATTAGTCTATTTTTATAGATACTAAGATTAGTGAAACACACAATTAAAGAGTTTGGTTTAATAATTGCAAAGATAATGCAATAATAGTTCTAATATTATAAGGAAATAAAAAGATAGCAATAATAATAGATTGATTAACGATAAACTGAAATAGTTGGGATTACAAACTTATTTCGTCATTAGTTATAGAAGATATATAGGAGATCATAAGATGAATTTACTTATTATGTTGTGTAGATTCGATTTTCCTTAAAAAGACGGTTTCTTTTTCGAACTATAAAACGCCCCTTACATATTGAATCAATCCACTATATTTCTATATTGATTGGCTTCAATACATAGCACTAGGATTTATGAAAATAACTCAAAGAATCATCTAAGGACTAGAGGTATATTTCTATCCTCTAGAACAACTTAGAGTGAAGATCATTTGATCTAATCAAACATATTTTCTTTCGAAAGATATGAAGACCATAAAAATCGTCATTTATTGGCCAAATAAATAAAGATTGTTAAAACAATAAAAATCACACACAATAATAAGTAATTCACAATAGATCTTTTATACAAACATAAATAACATGACTAACCTTGTTTATAATCCCAACTAAAGGAACTTAGCCCATAAAGGGTTTATTATACATTATACAAGCTTTGGTGGTCATTATTAGTTGAATCAAGAGAAAGAATTGATCCTAACTCCCTTAGTAGATAAAGTAGATAGAAGCAATAAACTCTCTGAACAACATATGCTATACCACACTTACAAATATCACTCAAGAACACAAGTGTGTTCTTCACACAAAAAGAAAAGTTTACAAAAAATGGAAAATTATAAGATGAATGATGAATGATGAATGATGAAGGATCTAAGGGGTCTATTTATACACCTAAAGTCATCTAATAGCTCCAAAGCTCCAACATTATTACAATAGATTGGATCAATGCCAGCCATGCCCTCAATAATACACAAAAAGTATAAAAAATTAGACAAATCATAAAAATCTGTCAAGAGTTACGGCCGTAACATTAAGGAGTTACTGTCGTAAATTGGATGACTTACGGCCGTAACATCCAGTAGTTACGGCCGTAACTTGGCTTCGTCAATTTGCTCACTGGTTGCTTTGAGAGTTACGTTTTCAGCCCAGAATTTCTCAGACTTTGCGTTTTTGCCCCAAATCTTCTTCGGATGATAACTTTTGATATATAACTCTGATTTTGAATCCGGAAAGACTGCCGAATTCGTCTCGGAAAGCCCTACAACATGAATATATCAAAATTCAACAAATAGAATATTTAATAAACATGTTATTTCTTGAGTAAATCAGTTATTTAATCCGATCATCATCCGATAAAAATAAAATTATTAAAACTAATTAATTAAAAGCAAAAAATGAGTAGACTAGCTCAATTATGGGTGAATTTTATCGATACAAACCATGGATAAGTGTACAAAACTGACACTTATCACACCCCCAAACTTGAATTCTTGCTAGTCCCGAGCAAGACTCTTTATTATTCATGCTCCAAAAATAAAAATAAGAAAAATTAATACACACATAAATTAAAATATAAAAAGAGAAAAGGAGATCAAAATGCCATTAATACACAACAACCAGCTTTATACAGTAGATAGAAATAAATCAAGATTCAAAATAAATCTACTAATGATTTTGAAGTTAAAACACAGTTTTATTTTGTAATTCCAAAATGCAAGGTTTCCCCCCAAAAGACTGATTATTTCTTTCCCACTCGTGATACACACGACTCCCTTTAATGGTTGCTCTCGATCACTCGTTTATTTTTCGACTCAATATGAAGAAGAATTTCATTGGCGTCATCAAATATTGTGATTTTTCACGAAATTGAGTGTATTGAAATTCAGCCGCTAATTAATTCAGATCTGCTCATAAACTACTTCCCTTTTAGTGATAGCTTTCACACCGTTATTTGCTAACGTGTAGCTCTTTTCACTAACACAATTTCTATCTCATTTTTTTTAAAAGGTGATAGCTTTCACACCGTTATTTGCTAACGTGTTGCTCTTTTCACCAATTTTTCTGTGAGATGGCAGCTACGCACCAATAATGGTTAGTCTTTTATTTTTCGCAAAATTTTAAGACACCCAAAATTAGGCAGCTGTTGTTGCTCAACACTTCTCTTTTTTGTCATTTATTTTTTTAGGTGATAGCTTTCACACCGTTATTTGCTAACGTGTAGCTCTTTTCACCAATGACTCCTTTTTTTTTAGGGAATAGAATTTTTGCAGAAAATTATTTCTTAGTTTAAGCATGAAAAATCAAAAACTCTACGAATTAAGTAAATTTCAGTTCTATTTTTCATCAACCGATTGATTCTTCTTTTCTCAAGGTAACGAATGACTCGATTTTATATGATAATTACAAGGCTTGGAAAGAGAGATTAAGGCTCAAAAATTTTGGAATATACAATTTTTTTTACCGGTTAAAACGATTTTAGAAGGTTGTATATAGCTAATTTATTGGTGTTATGGCCAGATCTAGAAATTTCATAAATCAAAATACTATATATATATATATATGTATATATAAAAAAAATTAAGGCAAATAACCAAAATAATCAAAACACACCAAAATAACAACACACAAAAATATTTAAGGCAAATAACCAAAATAATCAAAACACACCAAAATAACAACACACAAAAATAATTAAACAAATCACCCCCAAACTTGAAAATAAAACTGTCCTCAGTTTTTAGAAAAAATAAAATAAAAAGCAATGCAGAAAAGCAGAATACTCCCTGTTAAGAAAGTTGATGCTTGAGCTAACGCCTTTTAGAATCTGCAAGAGAATAAATATACGAGGCACATAACAAAAGAAAATAAAATATACTTGGAAGTATAACACAATTTTTAAGATGCGCATCAAGAAAGTCCGAAGAGTCGCCTTACGCTGCCATCAATGCTTTTAAAAAACACACAATAAAAATTACAGCAATAAAATAATGTTGACTAAAAGGATTTTGATGATAATTTCATTCAAAACATTTAATTAGATCAATCTCAGATCGTTGTTATATTGAAGGAGCAAAACAATGTTAGCGCACGCTACCTATACCAGCGTAGCGCACGCTATCGAGGATTGTATGTATCAGCCTAGTCAGTCAGCTGCAGTCCAGTGAAGTCACCTGATGGATAGCGCACGCAAGTCTTTCAACATTAGTGCACGCTAAATTACTTTAGTTAGCGCACGCTATACAACCAATATTAACGCACGCTATCGCATCATTCAGTCAGAGGACAGTGAGGTTTGGAAAGATAATGGAAACGGTCTTGCGCACGCTACGAATAATTATTTACGTACGCTAATACAAAGAGTTAGCGCACGTTATTCTACATTACTTGCGCACGCTACCTAATATGGTCAGTAGTCCAGTAGCTACTGGACTCAAAGTAAGAAGGGCTTTACGTACTCTACACAGGGTTACGTACGTAACTGAAGAATACATTTAGCGCACGCTACGATATATTATTAGCGCACGCTAAAATCAGTCAACAAGCTTACCGTTGGAATTTATGCCGTTAGAAAGCAAGAGTCAATGAAGATCCGTGAAATCTGGAAAAGATGGAATTAATTAATACTAGCGCACGCTATGCATGCTTGCTAGCGCATGCTAAGCTCAAATCTAGCCGTTGGATAAAGAGTAGTTGGGGAGACAAACCAACATTTTCAAAGTCAAGATTGAAGACCTGTTGACCAGACGATAACGCACGCTACGAGTACATGACTAGCGCACGCTAGCCATACTATTTTACCGTTGAAACAGTCTTTGTGACCGTTCAGAAAAGCCAAGTCAGAATCGATAGCGCACGCTAGAAGACATTATTAGCGCACACTAATAATACAATTTTCAGTATTTGAAGGATGACTCTCACCTATAAATACCCATAGGACTTGGGTATCAAACACACAACTTCAAGCATACAAGCATCAAGCATACAAGCATTCTTGAGCTCAAATTGCTACTGATTACTATATTATAAGTTGTGAGAAGGAAAGATACAAGAGTGATTTTCTTTGTAATATCTATTATATTTTGTATTCTTTCATTTGATTGTAAGTGTTGCATCACTTACACTTGAGCGTAAAAGAAACGAATCAAGAGTCACTAATCCGGTGTTATTAGGATCTTTGATCCGATATTGTTAGGATTATACTCCCATATTCGTATAGTGAGGATTATCTAGTTCCTATAGAATACTAGATAAACAAAAGTTTATATTGAGAGAGAGGTTGATCTTAGACCGATAGAAGACAAGCGATTGTAACGGTTGTGTACTCGGACCGATCGAAGACGAGTCAAGTTTGTGGTTGTTCTTGAGCCAATAGAAAAAGAAAGTCGGAGAGAGGACGTAGGCAAGTTGCCGAACCTCTATAAATCTTTGAGTCTCTATTTTCCGTACTATTTTTCATTTATTCGCAAGAAATTTTGTTATTCCGCATTACCACTATTCAACCCCCCCTTCTAGTGGTAAATTTATCTCTTCAGTTGGTATCGGAGAGGGTCTCTTTTTAAAGGTTTAACCACCTAAGGGAAAAAGATCCGCAAATGGCACTTCTTGGCCAAATCGAAGGAAATGCTCTCAACCGTCCTCCCTTCTTCGACGGTTCCAATTTCATGACATGGAAAAAGAAAATGGCTATCTTCGTTCAAGCCTATGATATTGAAATTTGGAAAGTCATTGCTCTCGGTCCGAAGCTTGCAAAGAAGGAGGATCGATCGTTGAAAAAATTCGACGAATTCAATGATGAGGATTGGAGGAACACACACGTCAACTCACGAGCTACTCAACTCCTCTATTGCGCTCTTAATCCCGAAGAACTCAATAGGATATCGTCCTACGAAAGCGCAAAGGAAATTTGGGAAATTCTCGAAGTCACTCATGAGGGAACCACCCAAGTCAAGGAGACCAAAATCAACATGCTACTCCATGACTACGAACTTTTCTCCATGAAAGATGAGGAAACGATCACAAATATGTTGGATCGATTTTCGGCTATAAACAATGGTCTTGCATCCTTCGGAAAGCCTATATCGAGCAGCGACAAAGCCAAGAAAATTCTTCGATCATTGCCACGAGAATGGGATGCTACGATTACCGCAATCATGGAGTCCAAAGATCTCAACAAGCTCGAGTTTAGTGCCCTCATCGGGTCACTTATCAATTATGAGATCGTTCTCAAGTCTAGAGGCACCAAACCAAAGCCTCGAGAAAGAGTAGTCGCATTCAATGTTGATAGCGATGTTGAAGAAGATGTTCCCGAAGATGAAGACGATGATGAACTTGCTCTCTACGCCAAGAACTTTAGAAGGTATAAAAGCCTAATCCAAAAGAGGCGAAGTTTTCTTGGTCTGGATGGCAAGCCGGAGCAAAAGAAGAGTGGCTATACCCCTATAAAGAAGTTCGACAATAATTGTCAGAAATGTGGTCAAGCTGGTCACTATGCCAAAGAATGTGGAGGATCCTCTTCAAAGCCTCAAATGGAAAGATTCAAAAAGAAGGAGGTCTTAATCGCTTCTTGGAGTGATGACGAGGAGGAGATTGAAAGATCTCCAGACGCAAATCTAGCATTCATGACGAGTTATTAAGTGCGTTTGAATCCTTGAACATGGAGTATGACGAAATGGTTAAGTTAAACATATCTTTAAAGAGAAAAATAAAATCTCTAGAACTCGAAAATTCCTCTCTTCAAAATAAAGGCAAAACCATTGAGATCGATCATACCTTATGCCTTGAAAAGGAAAATGTTTTGAAAATCGAGTTGACGAAAACTCAAAAGGAGCTAAAATATATTTTGAACAAATTTACTCTCGGAAACGAGAAATTCGAAAGGCTTCTATCTATTCAAAAATCGCTCTTACTAAAACACGGTCTTGGTTTCGACCCCTTTTAAACGGGAACAATCCCTTATCAACCTTCACAAAATAAAGAAAACCGAAACTGAGAACTCAAAAGATTCTTCAAAACGAGTTGATAATGCTAATGTTCGCTCAAAGTTGAGAACCATCAAAGTTAAATAAATATGGGTTCCTAAAGGGACAATTGTTCCAAATGCTATTAGCATAGTTAACTTTGGAGGACCCAAACGGGCTTGGGTACCGAAACAACCGAGAAATTCTATTTTTGTAGGTACCGGCACCAAGGAAAGACAAGTGGTACATTGATAACGGATGCTCAAGGCACATGTTGTTAGGCGTATTTTTATACGCTTATTCATCATTATTTTGTAGTGTTTTGGTGAGTGAAATCATCTAAATGAGCTTTTAATGCCTTAATTTTGTATGATTGACAGGAAATTGAAGTCCGGAAGCTAAAACGAGGCAAAACGGGCGAAGACGGCAAAACTGGACTCTGAGCCGCGGCACAAGGAATCTGAGCCGCGGCACAGGAAGACACCAGCCGAAGGGCAGAGTAAGCTGTACTCTGTGCCGCGGCACAGCCCTGGTGAGCCGCGGCACAGAAGAATTTATTTACGCCCAGGCATTCAGCTTTTGGCGATGTTCCGCGGCACAGGTTTAGTGAGCCGCGGCACACTTAGCGGGTTTTGTAGGGCGGCGCGGATTTTGGGCCGTTTCGAGGCCAGTTTTCGACCAACTAATACGGACGCGATTTGTGGAGGTGCTGAGCTATAAATAGGGTTGAAGACCCTAATTTAATTATCTTGGAATCATTGAATCTAATACCTTGGAGAGCTTAAGCTTGGAGACGGCAGAAGAGGAGGAAAGCAGAAGAATTCAAGGGCAGAAGGCGGAAGCTGAAGAACGGAGGAATCCGAACTTCATCTGCGTTTGAATTTTATGCTTTCATTTATTTATTCTGTATTTTCAGTTTTTAGTATGTCAGGCTAAAGCCCTAATCTAGGGTTTTGATGAAACCTTTGTTTTGACGAATTGATTGAGATTATCCAATTTATTACCTTTTTATTGAGTCTTCCCAATTATGTTTAATGCTTGCAATTATCTGGCCAATAGTTGTATTGATTTAATCATTCAATTAGAATCGGTAGAGGAGATTTGGTGAGGTACTATTGGTGAGGACCGTTTTAGTAGGTGAGATAGGAATATACTCATAGGAACTACGTGGCCTTTAGGAGATTTCATGCTTTTTGCCTATCGACGAGATAATTCACCTAGGGATAGAGTGCGTTAGTCGCCGTTAGATAAATCTATTGACCTCGGGAGAGGCGGTAGAATATATTAGCAATCTCCGCCTTCAGTGAATTGAGAAAATTATTTATTACGGATAATCGAGAGTAAATTCGGATAAATTAAGGTGGATTCAGAACCCTAGACTTATTCATCATTTGATTCCTTTTATTCAAGATATTGTTTTCTACTGCTTAGTATTTTAGAAATTCTTTTAGTTATTAATCGCAAAAACCCAACTTCGATTGTTCAAATAAAATTGGAATACGAAAAAGTCGGTAGTTAGAGATTCAATCCTCGTGGGAACGATACTCTACTTATCACTTTATTACTTGTAAACGATGACGTGCACTTGCGTGTAGGAAAAATCGCAACAAGTTTTTGGCGCCGTTGCCGGGGATTGAAATTTTTTCTAATATCGATTTAAGTATTTCCAGTCTTAATTTGAACGTTTTATTTTTTTTATTTTTGTGTATTTAATTTCGTTTATTTATTTTTCCTTTCAGGACCTTTCGTATAGTGCATGAGAAGACTCGGTAACGAAGGCCTACTACCTTTGGACACCGAGCTCGAGCGCACTCTAAGAAGGAACAAAAAGGAGAAAAGAGAGTTGCAGACGACGGTCAACATGGCCGAGAATATTGAAATCCAAGGAGGAGACAACCAAGTGCGGCAAGTTCAACCGGAACTAGCTCTTAGAGATTATGCCATGCCGCAGGTCAATGCTAATTTTTCGGGAATTCGGCGTCCCACTATTCAAGCTAATAATTTTGAGATCAAGCCCGCCATTATTCAGATGGTGCAGGCGAGCCCATTCTGTGGACTGCCGAAGGACGACCCGAATGCCCATATTGCTTCGTTCCTTGAGATATGCGACACATTTAAAACTAATGGTGTCACCGACGATGCCATCCGATTGAGGCTTTTCCCTTTCTCTTTGAGGGACAAAGCAAAGTTTTGGTTAAATTCCGTACCGCCGGGGTCGATTACAACATGGGAGAGGTTAGCGCAAGCCTTCCTTGCAAAATTTTTCCCACCAGCTAAGACGGCAAGGTTGAGAAACGAGATAACCACTTTTGCCCAGTATGAGATGGAATCGCTCCACGAGGCGTGGGAGCAATATAAAGAATTGCTACGAAGATGCCCTCATCACGGCATTCCTGATTGGCTTCAGCTTCATACATTCTATAATGGTTTGAGTGCTTCTACACGCACTCTCGTGGATGCGACCTCTGGAGGGACATTCATGGGAAAATCTATGGCCGAGGCACACGTGCTTTTGGAAGATATGGCCGAAAATGCATACCAATGGCCATCAGAAAGAGTGACACCGAAGAGAGTAATGGAAGTTTCGAGCAATGACCCGATTTCCACCTTGTCAGCTCAAGTCGCCGCCTTGACACAACAGCTCCAGACATTTTCGCACGCACCAGCCCCCATTACCATAGAGACATGCAATTGGTGTAACGGATCACACCCGAGTGCGGAATGTCAATTTGGAAATCCGTTCGAGCAAAATCAGATGGAGCAGGCTCAATTTGTGGGAAGTGGGAATCGACCGAATAACCCGTACTCCAATACTTATAATCCGGGGTGGCGCAATCATCCCAACTTTTTATGGAGAAACGGGACGACACACCGGCCCCGTTCGCCGGAATCAAGCAATGACCCCCTTCCGCTCCCAAAGTGTCTCTCGAGGAAGCACTTGCAAAATTAGCGGCAAATACGAGTCAATTTATGACCCGTACGGAAGCTACATTACAAAATCATTCTGCTTCCATTCGGAATTTGGAGGTCCAGCTGGGCCAAATCGCTAATGTGTTGACAGCTCGTCCGGAGGGAGCATTGCCAAGTACAACAGAGACTAATCCTAGAGAGAGTATAAATGCAGTTAGCTTGAGAAGCGGGAGAGAGGTACTGAATCAGCCCGAGCGGGGTAAAGAGAAGAAGGAGATTGAAGAAAAGAAGGATTTAAAGCTAGAGGAGTCGAAGGATTTGAAGCCGGATAAATCGAAGACATGTGTCCCCGCCGTTCCGTTTCCGCAGAGACTACAGCAAAAAAGGGCGAACAAACAATTTTCTAAGTTCCTTGATGTGTTCAAAAAGCTTCACATAAATATTCCGTTCGCCGACGCATTGGAGCAGATGCCGAGTTATGTCAAGTTCATGAAAGAGATATTATCGAAGAAGAGAAAGCTTGAGGAGTTTGAAACGGTCACTTTGACAGAGGAGTGTAGTGCAATCCTTCAAAAGAAGCTCCCACCTAAATTGAAAGATCCGGGAAGCTTCAACATACCTTGCACCATGGGGAATCTTTCATTTAATAAGGCACTATGCGATATTGGTGCGAGTATCAACCTCATGCCTCTGTCGATTTTCCAAAAGCTGAATATTGGGGAAGCCAAGCCAACCACAGTCTCATTACAATTGGCGGACCGATCGATAAAGTATCCGAGGGGAGTGATCGAAGATGTCTTAGTTAAAGTTGATAAGTTCATCTTTCCGGCCGATTTCATCGTACTCGACATGGAGGAAGATGAAAATATTCCAATCATCTTGGGACGACCATTTCTAGCGACAGGCCGAACCCTTATAGACGTGGAAAAGGGAGAGTTAACTCTGAGGGTCCAAGACGAACAAGTTACTTTTCAAGTATTCAAATCGTTCCCATGTCCCGGAAGTGCTGATAAAGGATCACAAATTGAAAAAGTGGATGTTGTTGAAAGAGGAAGGCACCGAAAAAATCATCGTTGGGAAAATTCAGATTTTGCGTTAAATGGCCCAAGTCTTAAGAAGGATGTAGAACGAGTGGCGTTCCTTGAGCATGAGGAAAAATCTGCGGCAGTCGTGAGTTCGTTTGTGAAGGAGGAGAGTGAGCCGAAAGCCAAGCGAAAAATTAGTCATGGAGAAACCGGGTGTATCGGAAAGTTATTCAAGTCGAAACCTTTTCACAAACAACATTTGATGACCGAACCGAAACTCGAACCACTGATGACCAATGGTCATAATTTTAACCAAAATATAAACGGTTCGATGAACGGGGCGGAAGCCAAATGGAGTTTGCGAAAAGCGAACTAACGTTGTCCAATAGGTCCGGCTGAAGACTATAAACTTAGCGCTTCTCGGGAGGCAACCCGAGTTCGTAGTTGTAGATTTTTGCATTTCTTTATTTTTCTTGTATTCGTGATTCTTATTTTTCATCCTTTTGTGCTTCAATGTGCTTCTGCCTCTCGTTTTTAACGTCTTCTTTTCAAAATTACGTGGAAAGTCCTGGGGAAAGCTGGAGTATGAGCGGCGCAGATTATTGTGAGCCGCGGCACACATCAATCGCAGGGGGAGGCTAAACCAACTGTACCCTGTGCCGCGGCACGGCTTAAATGAGCCGCGGCACACTTGAGCAATGAGCCGCGGCATATGGAATTTGAGCCGCGGCACACGACAAAACGAGACACAGGTAAAAGGGACTGTACCTTGTGCCGCGGCTCACTTTATCTGTGCCACGGCACACTATGCGGAATCCGAAAGGGCCAGGTAGCATATAACACGCTTTCGGCTGGCACTATCAGGTACGTTTTTCCTTCTCCCTTGCTTTCCCTCCCCAGCGCGCGACCAGCCGACCGAAGTTCTTCAAAAATTTTCTTTTCTTCCTGCGATTTTTCTTGCAATCTTCAAAAAGGTACGTTTGAATCTTTAATTCTTATTTGCTTATGGTTGATATATGGAAGTTGTTTATGCTTTGAATGGATGGAACATGCTTATTTTTTCCTTCAAATAGTGTTATGATTGTTAGAGAATAACAGGGTAGTTTCATCGAATTTTCTTGATTAAATTGGAACATAAATGAGTTGAATGTGTTAAGTTGTTACTGATTGAATTGTATTTCTGTTTTTGGGGGTTGAATCGAGCTATAACTATGTTTATTCTTCAAGTAAAAGTGTGCCCTCAAGGTGTCCGATAAATTGCCCAAATGAAAAATTTTCTTTGAAAAAGCAATCGTTTTGAATTTTCGTGCAACGTATACATTTTGATTTTACAGCAAGCCCACCCTTACTTCCAGGTTAAATGTTTAAGTCCAAATTCATCTTTCTCTCGTGTTTGCGCTATTTTCTTAAACTCGGAATTTCTGGCTGTATTTTTGCGTAAATAAACCCTCGTGTTGTATTTCTCAGGACTGATTATGGCGCGCACAAAGAAGCTTACCAAGCGTGCTAGGACCGAGTCATCCCCTACGCGAGGGGAGACCTCTCGGGGTCGGGCCGAGGCGGAGGGGCATCAATTTTCGGACCCCGAAATCCACAAAATATTCAACGAGAAGATCCATCCACGACCACTTATTCCCGAGAGGGGTTTTACTCCAGCTCCTCAGGACGGGGAGTTGCTCACGATGATTGACGAGATGGGATGGGCCAGATTTACCGCACCTCCCGAGCCAGCGGTCATCTCGATCGTCCAGGAGTTTTACGCCAGCGCTCTGCGGAAGCACATCCGGGCAGGGCATACGTTGCCATCTTTAGAGTCTCGGACTCGGAGTCGACGTCAGGGTCACGATTGATTTCTCCCCAGCGCTATTCGGAGGCTTTTTGGGTTTCGGCGGTTGTGAGACGGCTATGACCGCGTGATGACCGGCCTCACTAAGGAGGCCACGCTTGAGACGATTGCACGGCCGGTACCGGCCCAGGAGCGGCGAGCACGAGCTCATCCACTTTTCACTTCAGAGCTCGCGCCTCGGCCGGCTCGGGCGAGCAGCTTTACTTTATCTGCGCACGCATGGCCCACTTCCCCAGATCCGTCTGTCTTTCTCTCCGCGCCGGATACTTTTTGCTATCACTTCCGGGCTGCGTTTCGATGTGGCACCCATCCTGGTCCGATCTATCTTCCAGAGTATCCAGGGTGGGGCCAAGACGGGGTTGAAACACCCCTCCCTCATCTGCGCTTTATGCCGGCAGTCGGGGCTGACTTGGTCAGACGATGAGCCAATGCTAGCCCCACAGGCCCCGATCGACCACCGCATCATATCGCACTTTGACCAGTGGGGCGGAGCGCCGGCACACGCTCGGGGGAGAGGATTTTTGCTAGAGGAGGCTCACGAGGGATCCCCCGAGCCGCTTTTGTTGACGCATGGAGATGCCGGCCCGCAGCCCGATAGAGCGAGGTTGGAGGAGCTGTTTGATGGGCTGCGGGAGGATTTGAGGAGAGAGAGAGATGAGATGAGGAGAGAGAGAGAGAGCTGGATGGCTGCCATGCGGGAGGAGCAGCGGGCGGTGCGGGAGAGTGTTGTTGCTGCCGCCAGAGCCGAGATGAGAGAGCAGGCCCGCCGGGCCAGCCGACGAGCGGCGAGGCGTCTTGCTGCGAGGGATGCTTATCATCAGGAGCACCTCGCCGCATGGACGGCCCACATCATGCATCCCGACGGGCCATTTATTGCACCCGCCCGGCCAGCCACACCACCCTCCTCACCGGACGATGCCGGCACCAGCTCCTGAGCAGACTGGAGGGGGGTACTTGACCTTTTACTTTTCTTGCATTTCATTTTTGTCCATTGAGGTCAATGTACGTCCTAAGTTTGGGGGGGGGATTTACTTTCAGTTTCTACATTCATTGCTGTATCTTATTTTCTTGCTGTACATTATTTCGTTGCACTTTTCATTTCTTTGCGTAAAATTTTTTTTAGATAGCCTTGCTTGTCTTAGTTTTCCTTTATTCGTGAATTTTTGTGCTTCTATTTGTGTGATACTGATGTTACGACACTGTCTTTCTCTCTAAAGAAGCGGGCGAGTTCTAGTCGAGTTATGGTCAGTTATTTCTGTTTCTGTTGAGTATTCAATTAGGTCCGAAATTTTTCGTGATTGTAGAGGTCTTGGCAGATAAGAGACGATACATACTTGTTTTTAAATCCCCAGCAATACGTTTGGCTACATTTTCTGGATAGTGAGTCGTACTGTTTCTTTAGTCGTGTTGGCACTTAGATTGAGTTTAGAGTCGGTCAGTTTTTCCCAAAAGTCGAGATAATGTGTTCTATGAAGGGAAGTCTAGTAACCGGGTGTATTCGCGTGACCCGTTGTTTACTCTCGCGTAAAACGACGACCCCGATTAGACTAGTGATTTAGTTATTTCACATGTGCCAATGATAGGGAGCCTAGTAACCGGGGGTATTCGCGTGACCCGCTGTTTACTCTCGCGTAAAACGGCAACCTTGAGTCGGTCATGCGGAAATTATGTATTCGAGTTGTTTCTCCGCTGTAGACGGGAACTTAGTAACTAGAAGCATCCATGTGCCCCATGAGTGTCTTTTACGTCAAACGGTTTCCGAATACATGATAATGGAAGTTCCACCCTAGGATTATCCCGAGGAAACATCCCGAGATCCTAACCTAGTGGTCGACTCGAATCAAATTTTTGAGTATATATATAAGGGAATACTGTCCGAGGTTTAATTGTTATGAAACTCGTGAAAATTGTGCCTTTAGACTGTGGAACGGAACGAACTAGCTTGGTTGTGTTAGCCTTTCATATTGTCGGTCGATTTGAATCACGTTTTGTTAATCTTTGAGCTGAGTTTTTCTTCATGAACGAATGATTAGGACTGAACTTGATTACTTTGCGGAATCATTATTCTGAGTGCAGCTCGCTTTTATGGCACTCGTATTATTTAGAGAGAATCACAGGATAGTATTGATTAGGTTGAACACTATGAGTTGCACGGTGATTCACGACATTCTTTTATTGACTTTAATTCTTTTTTGCTTGAGGACAAGCAAAGGCTTAAGTTTGGGGGTATTTGTTAGGCGTATTTTTATACGCTTATTCATCATTATTTTGTAGTGTTTTGGTGAGTGAAATCATCTAAATGAGCTTTTAATGCCTTAATTTTGTATGATTGATAGGAAATTGAAGTCCGGAAGCTAAAACGAGGCAAAACGGGCGAAGACGGCAAAACTGGACTCTGAGCCGCGGCACAAGGAATCGGAGCCGCGGCACAGGAAGACACCAGCCGAAGGCGAGTAAGTGTACTGTGTGCGGCACGCCACAGTGAGCCGCGGCACAGAAGAATTTATTTACGCCCAGGCATTCAGCTTTTGGCGATGTGCCGCGGCACAGGTTTAGTGAGCCGCGGCACACTTAGCGGGTTTTGTAGGGCGGCGCGGATTTTGGGCCGTTTCGAGGCCAATTTTCGACCAACTAATACGGACGCGATTTGTGGAGGTGCTGAGCTATAAATAGGGTTGAAGACCCTAATTTAATTATCTTGGAATCATTGAATCTAATACCTTTGAGAGCTTAAGCTTGGAGACGACAGAAGAGGAGGAAAGCAGAAGAATTCAAGGGCAGAAGGCGGAAGCTGAAGAACGGAGGAATCCGAACTTCATCTGCGTTTGAATTTTATGCTTTCATTTATTTATTCTGTATTTACAGTTTTTAGTATGTCAGGCTAAAGCCCTAATCTAGGGTTTTGATGAAACCTTTGTTTTGACGAATTGATTGAGATTATCCAATTTATTACCTTTTTATTGAGTCTTCCCAATTATGTTTAATGCTTGCAATTATCTGGCCAATAGTTGTATTGATTTAATCATTCACTTCGAATCGGGAGAGGAGATTTGGTGAGGAACTATTGGTGAGGACCGTTTTATTCTGTGAGATAGGAATATACTCATAGGAACTACGTTGCCTTTAGGAGATTTCATGCTTTTTGCCTATCGACGAGATAATTCACCTAGGGATAGAGTGCGTTAGTCGCCGTTAGATAAATCTATTGACCTTGGGAGATGCGGTAGAATATATTAGCAATCTCCGCCTTCAGTGAATTGGGAAAATTATTTATTACGGATAATCGAGAGTAAATTCGGATAAATTAAGGTGGATTCAGAACCCTAGACTTATTCATCATTTGATTCCTTTTATTCAAGATATTTTTTTCTACTGCTTAGTATTTTAGAAATTTTTTTAGTTATTAATCGCAAAAACCCAACTTCGATTGTTCAAATAAAATTGGAATACGAAAAAGTCGGTAGTTAGAGATTCAATCCTCGTGGGAACGATACTCTACTTATCACTTTATTACTTGTAAACGATGATGTGCACTTGCGTGTAGGAAAAATCGCAACACATGTGCGGCTTCGAGTGTAACACCCCAAACTAGGCGGATATTACAGTGCCGTGGACCCCCGACTCGGACCCACCAGGCGAATTAAAAAGGATGAATTACACAGGGTAAATGTAGTACCGAACCACATTACAACATCAATTACTCCGATTAGGAGTTTCATACAACACACCCAGGATAAAATAGAATACATGTGTATTTTATGTGACGATATAATACACAACACTGAATGAAATGAGTGTTCAAACGGAACGTCTGCAGCGGAATAAATAAAGGAAACATAAATGACTGAATAAATGACTGAACAGACTGGGGCCCCTTTCTAGTATCATTGGGACTCCTCGCCGTCAACGTGCTCTCCCTGTGCCTTTGCCTTGCCATGACCTGAGAAACAAATATCCCCAAACGGGTCGTCGATTATACTGAACAACAATCCTCGAGTTGAATAAACACAATCATATAAATATGTAGTATAAACCACAAGTTCGATTAAAATGAAGCGGTTAGATTATAACCCAATCTTGTTGAAAACATACGCAATCAAACATGCTGTATGAATCAACTAACAGTACGACTCAAAGGGTGGCGCCACACTACGCCCGGGATGGAAATGTGTCCGTGCACAAGCCACCAACGTGTATCAATCGAATACACACGTGGTCTTGTGCCTAATCAGTCTCACGAAGCAATCGACTCGTGTGCACAGTCCAATGTGAGGCCAACAACCAACACACGACATAATTGTGCCCGACATGAAAATCCTACACATACCAACCGGCACGCCAAAGATGACCGGAATGCCACGATATAACAAAAGTGACATCGGAAACGAATAATGACTCAAATGAGATAAAATGATAGTGAAATGAATGATAGCTCAACAAAATGATTGGAACCGCTGCTCCTTGTGGTCAAGTGATTAATTGACAATGACAAGTTTTAATACGGTTAACACAATGATGAATGAGTTACGATTATGAATGAACAACAACAAAAGGAAATGAATATCCTTATAACTGAGTAAGAATCAACTTACTCAATACCGGTGACAATTATCCTTCCACGAACAACGTCCTAATTGAGATATCGATCGCTCGAACAACCTTGAATTATACAATATCCAACAACTCGTTCAATATACGAATCAAACACGAATATAACGAACTCAAAACGTCGATACGATTAAACTAAGTTCATTGGGGCATTATATCGAATACGTTGTGGCCAAACTCCGGTTGTTTACAATCAAATCTCAATAAGCTACTATTAATTCCCCCAAGAAGTGTTTCAAACCAACAAAACATCTCCAATACGATCAATAATCCATTATGAATATCCAAAATCGTGATTATAACGACAATTAATCGAAAACCCCCAATTTCAACTCGATATTCGAAGTGTTCTTGAATAATCCTTCAATAATCCAATGAATCCTTATACAAACTCATAATCATATACATATCCCTTTATATAACATGATTATAACGTCCAAAACATCATAACTCAACACAAAAATCGAAATCCAAGGTGTTGAAGAATATTACCTTTGAAGATCCAAGTACTTTAATCCGAAGAACACGCGTTAGATTGATTATCCGGGCTTCACGATCGAAAGGAGATGAAGAAAATCAAACACTCAAATGATTTGTGAAGGAAAACCCTCCCTCAAGCTTTCTCTCTCGGTTGTAGGTGAAGTAAAGGGAAAGAAATGAGCTGAAATGCTCAAAAAACGAATTTATAGGGGTTGACTGCCCTGCCGGACACGGCCCGTGCCGATCGGCACGGTCGTGTCGCACAGCTGGCCGACAGGGACTCGACCGTGTCCTGCTTGACACGGTCGCGGCGCGGAGGGCCTTCCGATAGTGACCCGTCCGACAGCGACTCGGCATGACTCGACCGTGTCCTGGAACACGGTCGGGCGTGTCGGCAGTCGGTTCTCGCTTATCCGGAAGAGTTCGACTCGGCCGTGCTGCATTTACACGGTCGAGTCCTGTGGCAGAGACTTCGCATTTCCGGACGAGTACGGCACGGGCCGTGTCGGACGACACGACCGAGTTCGGTCGGCAGTGATCGGCCAAAAGCTGAAAAATGAGCGGGTGAGCTAAAACGACCATAACTCTCTCGTCCGGACTCCGATTGACTCACCGTTTGAACCATTGGAAAGCTAACTCGATGCTCTATAATATTGCTAAGATTTAGAATTTTTAGAGTTACCAAAAATTAATGGTGATCTAACAAAGTCGAACTCATATGAGGAAAGTTGAAACAATGAACAATAACGATACACAACTCGAAGTTTTTCCGAACGGTGAACACGGTGAATGAACATGATTGATGAATGATATAATCGAGTGAAAATACACTAAGTGACAATTACAGACTGATAATTAATGAATGAAAATGAATGAATTACAACCGGGTATTACATACTCCCCCCCTTAAAAAGAGTTTCATCCCCGAAACTAAGGGTCAAACAACTCGGGATAACTCTCCCGCATATTCTCCTCGGTTTCCCAAGTGGCCTCTTCGACTCCATGTCTGGACCACTGAATCTTGACCAAAGGAATCGACTTATTTCTCAACTGTTTGATTCGCCGCTCTAAGACTCGTATAGGATGCTCCTCATATGAATGGTCGTCGGCGATCTCGATTTCGTGGAACTGCAGTATGTGACTCGGGTCGGCAACATACTTTCGCAACTGAGAGACATGAAACACATTATGAATTCGGCTCAAAGCCGGAGGTAAAGCCAATCGATAAGCTAACTCGCCTACTCGATCCAAAATTTCAAACGGTCCAATGAATCTCGGACTCAACGTCCCCCATTTTCCGAAACGGAAAATACCTCGACTCGGGGATACCTTGAATAAAACGTGGTCACCCGTCTCGAACTCTAGTGGTCGACGATGATTATCTGCATATGATTTCTGTCGACTCTGAGCTGTCAACATACGACTCTTGATCAGAGCTACCTTCTCCCGGGCGGCTATAAGCATATCGGGCTCGGTGCCGATTGATTCTAACAAGTCATCCCAACACAAAGGAGACCGACAACGACGACCGTACAAGGCCTCGTAAGGTGCCATCTTAATGGAGGCATGCCAACTATTATTATACGTGAACTCGATCAGTGGTAGTTGGGCTTCCCAATCGTCCTTCCAATCGAGGATGCAAGCTCTCAACATGTCCTCTAATGTCTGAATAGTCCTCTCTGATTGTCCGTCGGACTGAGGATGAAAGGCAGTACTGAGATTAAGCTGAGTTCCCATAGCACGATGAACTGATTTCCAAAAATGTGACACAAACCGTCCGTCACGATCAGAAACGATACTTTTAGGAGTACCGTGCAGTCTTACTATCTCTTTGATGAATAACTGGGCAAGTCTCTCGGGACCCCAAGTATCCTTAATCTCAAGAAAATGAGCTGATTTAGTTAAGCGGTCCACAATCACCCAGATCGTATTCATGCCACGACGACTCGTCGGCAAGCTCGTGATGAAATCCATAGAAATGTCTTCCCACTTCCATTCGGGAATAGGAAGAGGTTTCAGCATACCCGCCGGTCGCTGATGCTCAATCTTAACTTGTTGACAGGTTAAGCATCTCAAAATAAATTTTGCGACTTCTCGCTTCATATTACTCCACCAGTAATTTTGTTTCAAGTCCTTGTACATCTTGCTGGACCCCGGATGAACAGAATAAGGGGTAGCATGAGCTTCTCTCAAAATAGAGTTTTTCAACTCGTCATTCGCCGGTACGCACAACCGGTTCTTAAACCTCAAAAGTCCATCCTCGTGGACCACGAATCCAGGGGCTTTCCCCTGAGCTACATTTTCACGAATGCGCAACAATGCTGGGTCTGAACCCTGATTCTCCCTGATTGCATCCTCAAGAGATGATGAAATCTCTAACATACAAAGCTTTCCCTGAATTCGCTGAAGCCAGACCTCGATCTCGGGTCTAAGGAATTCCTGCTGAAGCTTCTCCTGAACTGTTAAACGAGCAAGCATCTGCTCCTGCACGGACTTACGACTCAAGGCGTCGGCGACAACGTTCGCCTTGCCCGGGTGGTAAAGGATCTCGATATCATAATCTTTGATTAGTTCTAACCACCGCCTCTGTCGCATATTTAACTCCTTCTGAGTGAATATATACTTTAAACTCTTATGATCGGTGAATATCTGACAGGTAACGCTATAAAGATAATGACGCCAAATTTTCAAAGCGAACACCACGGCTGCTAGCTCCAGATCGTGAGTCGGATAATTAACCTCGTAAGGTCTCAATTGCCGTGAAGCATAGGCAATAACCTTTCCATTCTGCATGAGCACACATCCGAGACCCTGTCCGGACGCATCACTATAAACCACAAATCCCTCCGTCCCCTGCGGCAAGGAAAGTACAAGTGCTGACATTAACCGGCTCTTGAGTTCCTCAAAACTCCGTTGACACGCGTCGGACCACGTGTATTTCTTATCCTTCGGCAAAAGGTTCGTCAAGGGTTGAGCGATTTTAGAAAATCCCTCCACAAATCGCCGATAGTAGCCCGCTAATCCGAGAGAACTTCGGATTTCCTTAACATTCTTCGGAGGTAACCAGTCTCGGATAGCCTCCGTCTTCTGAGGGTCGACACGAACTCCGTCTGATGAAATTACATGTCCGAGAAAAGTCACTTCGGACATCCAGAACTCGCATTTGGAAAAATTTCCATAAGTTGCTCTCGTCTCAACACGTCGAGAACCTGATGAAGATGAACCTCGTGCTCCTCTCGGTTACGAGAATAAATCAAAATGTCATCGATGAAGACAACAACAAACTGATCCAAAAAGTCGATGAAAACCCGATTCATTAACTCCACGAATACCGCAGGTGCATTAGTTAGCCCGAACGGCATAACTACGAATTCATAATGACCATAGCGTGTTCGAAACGCCGTCCTCGCGATATCCGACTCTCGAATCCGCAACTGGTGATATCCAGATCTTAAGTCGATCTTGGAAAATACTGAAGCTCCCTGAAGTTGATCTAAGAGATCATCAATGCGGGGTAAAGGATACTTATTCTTGATCGTCACCCAGTTCAATTCCCGGTAATCAATACACAACCGGAACGAACCATCCTTATTCTTGACAAATAGAACTGGTGCTCCCCACGGGGACGCACTCGGTCGGATATAACCTTTTTCGAACAACTCCTCAAGTTGGTTCTTTAATTCCTACATTTTGGTCGGGGCCATCCGGTACGGTGCCTTCGATATCGGGGACGTACCGGGCTCCAACTCAATCGTGAATTCCACATCTCTATGTGGAGGTAAACCAGGTAACTCGTCTGGAAATACATCGGCATATTCTCTCACAACCGGAATATCCGACAACAATACTGATGATTTCTCGGTTTTGGTCATATAGCACCAATAACCAACACATCCTCGATCGAGTAATCATCGCTTTCATCAAATTAATGACTTTACTGCAATGTAAGGATTACCTCCCTGAAAAACACATTCAACCCCATCGTCTGAAATGATAGTGACCATACGCTTACGGACACTAATGATGGCATCATGATGATCCATCCAATCAATACCCAAGATGACGTCGTCCCTCGGCAAATCTACTACGATTAGGTCCGCTGGCCATACACGACCATGAAACTGAATCGGACAATTCTGAATCTCACGATTACCGATAATTCGTCTACCGTCAGGTAGACCAATGACATAAGGCTCACAACTAGTAGCACTACCCACCGTAGTCTACGCAAACATGACTCGGAAATGAATGAATGCGATGCACCGGTGTCAAAAAGGGTACACACGAGTTGAGATAGAATATAGAGTGTACCCGAGATCATCCGGCCTCTGGATCGTCGGTCTTCTTCATCTCATAAATTTGGGGCTTTCCGGCCCCAGGCCGGACGCTCCGTCGATAGCTCTTGGCTCCGCCTTTAGCTCCTGTCGTCTTGAGCGATCTTGGTAGTGCTTTGATTACGCCTTCTTGAATGACCTAGGGCCTGAGATGACGCCGGAGTAGGTTTAGAGTCCCTTCGGCAAAAACGGGCCCGATGCCCAGCAATTCCACAGTTATGGCACGTGTGATCGCCGGACATTTGGTGCCGAAATGACCCTGTTCTTCACGGTTGAAGCAGTGTGGCGGCGAATCGCCGCTCGAGACTGAGATTCCGCGGGCTTAGACGCCATAGGAGGTCGCTCAGAAAAGGTAGAGCCCGCCCGCGGTTTCTTGAAAGTGGCCTGACTTCCGTCAGACTGATTACGGTTCTTAGACTTCTTGCCAGCAGATGAAGGTTGTTGCTTAGAAATCTCCTTAACGATGGCTCGTAAGTAAGAGCTTTCTCAATGAATTCGGCCAACGTGGTGCAATTATGATTAAGCAGCTGTAGCCGCATACGAGGTTTCAGTCTCTTGCTGAAATACTTGATCTTGTCCGCCTCAGAGCAAATGATAGATGAGGCGAACGGAAGAAGTTCCTGAAATTTCTCGGCACTGGCGAGAACATCTGCGTCTGATGAGGGGTTGGGAGTGAGTAACTCTGACAGCTTGGCCTCTCTGAGTGGGGCCAGATAATACCTCTCCATCATGAGAGTCTTGAACTGGTCCCAAGTACACGATCCTTCGGTGGGCTTCAACGACAACCACCAAGAATGGGCGCTCTTACCCAGATAGTAAGCCGCAACTGAAACTCTGTGTCCTTCGGGACACTCTACCATCGCAAATAGCTTCTCGAAGTGTTCGAGCCAATGAACAATATCCGCCGGCTCAGATGAGCCTTCAAAAGTAGGTGGTCGTTGGCGAGAGATATCGCTAATGATATTGCTTACACCCCTCTCTTGCCTCTGAGGCGGCGGCGGAGGAGCCTGTTGATTTTGATTGACTGAATTGTGCATCGTCTCCATAAGTTGTGCCATCTTCGTCATTTGGGCCATCATGCCCTGCATAAAAGCAAGTGGGTCCACCCGAACACCTTCTGACTGAGCCGTATTCCGGGTACGACTCCCCGATAGTGAATGATCACGCCCAGGTGAATGAGTGGCAGCGTCGCTGCTCGATGAATTGGCATTGTTTCTCGCATTCGCACGTGTGTTCACACGAGCTCTCGGGATTCGGCCCGCACCACGGCCTCGTCCTCCTCGTCCTCTGCCAGCTCTTTCCATACTGAAGTGGAAAGTTACATGATGATTATATCTCTCGCATGAATATCACATTATGACTATGACATGAGGTGATGAAAATGAGCATACGCTCTAACACAGTGATTACATGAACAATTAATCGAGGTGACATGATTTCTGATGAAATTATTGAAATGATTATCTTGAACAAGTTTACAAGATTAATTATATGATCTTCCAGATCAACAACCGAGTAATGAAATGAATTGAGTGATTAATGAGTTAAAATGACCGTCCTGGTCAAAATGAAAATGATGTTTGAGGATTGTTAACTAATAAATTATGAATGAATGATAATTGCCAGAAATTATACCATGGCGTTAGAAGTCTTACAGTTCTTTCGGTCTGATTGGCTCGGCATTTGCACAGTTCACACGTGACGCGAAAGTCCAATGATACTAGCCCGATGACGATGATTTCAAATGAGACATGACTCGGAAGGTAGTATTCAAAACCACGCTCCGATACCAACTCTGTAACACCCCAAACTAGGCGGATATTACAGTTCCGTGGACCCCCGATTGGGACCCACCAGGCGAATGAAAAAGGATGAATTACACAGGGTAAATGTAGTACCGAACCACATTACAACATCAATTACTCCGATTAGGAGTTTCATACAACACACCCAGGATAAAATAGAATACATGTGTATTTTATGTGACGATATAATACACAACACTGAATGAAATGAGTGTTCAAACGGAATGTCTGCAGCGGAATAAATAAAGGAAACATAAATGACTGAATAAATGACTGAACAGACTGGGGCCCCTTTCTAGTATCATTGGGACTCCTCGCCGTCAACGTGCTCTCCCTGTGCCTTTGCCTTGCCATGACCTGAGAAACAAATATCCCCAAACGGGGTCAGTTATACAGAACAACAATCCTCCATAGTTGAATAAACACAATCATATAAATATGTAGAATAAACCACAAGTTCGATTAAAATGAAGCGGTTAGATTATAACCCAATCTTGTTGAAAACATACGCAATCAAACATGCTGTATGAATCAACTAACAGTACGGCTCAAAGGGTGGCGCCACACTACGCCTGGGATGGAAATGTGTCCGTGCACAAGCCACCAAACGTGTATCAATCGAATACACACGTGGTCTTGTGCCTAATCAGTCTCACGAAGCAATCGACTCGTGTGCACAGTCCAATGTGAGGCCAACAACCAACACACGACATAATTGTGCCCGACATGAAAATCCTACATATACCAACCGGCACGCCGGTATGACCCGGAATGCCATGATATAACAAAAGTGACATCGGAAACGAATAATGACTCACCGAGATAAAATGATAGTGAAATGAATGATAACTCAACAAAATGATTGGAACCGTCGTTCCTTGTGACTAAAGTGATTAATTGACAATGACAAGTTTTAATACGGTTAACAAAATGATGAATGAGTTACGATTATGAATGAACAACAACAAAAGGAAATGAATATCCTTATAAGTGAGTAAGAATCAACTTACTCAATACCGGTGACAATTATCCTTCCACGAACAACGTCCTAATTGAGATATCGGTCGCTCGAACAACCTTGCATTATACAATATCCAACAACTCGTTCAATATACGAATCAAACACTAATATAACGAACTCAAAACGTCGATACGATTAAACTAAGTTCATTGGGGCATTATATCGAATACGTTGTGGCCAAACTCCGGTTGTTTACAATCAAATCTCAATAAGCCACTATTAATTCCCCCAAGAAGTGTTTCAGACCAATAAAACATCTCCAATACGATCAATAATCCATTATGAATATCTAAAATCGTGATTATAATGACAATTAATCGAAAACCCCCAATTTCAACTCGATATTCAAAGTGTTCTTGAATAATCCTTCAATAATCCAATGAATCCTTATACAAACTCATAATCATATACATATCCCTTCATATAACATGATTATAACGTCCAAAACATCATAACTCAACACAAAAATCGAAATCCAAGGTGTTGAAGAATATTACCTTTGAAGATCCAAGTACTTTAATCCGAAGAACACGCGTTAGATTGATTATCCGGGCTTCACGATCGAAAGGAGATGAAGAAAATCAAACACTCAAATGATTTGTGAAGGAAAAACCCTCCCTCAAGCTTTCTCTCTCGGTTGTAGGTGAAGTAAAGGGAAAGAAATGAGCTGAAATGCTCAAAAAACGAATTTATAGGGGTTGACTGCCCTGCCGGACACGGCCCGTGCCGATCGGCACGGTCGTGTCGCACAGCTGGCCGACAGGGACTCAACCGTGTCCTGCTTGACACGGTCGCGGCGCGGAGGGCCTTCCGATAGTAACCCGTCCGACAGCGACTCGGCATGACTCGACCGTGTCCTGGAACACGGTCGGGCGTGTCGGCAGTCGGTTCTGGCTTATCCGGAAGAGTTCGACTCGGCCGTGCCAGACGACACGGTCGAGTCCTGTGGGCCGAGACTTCGGCATTTCCGGACGAGTACGGCACGGGCCGTGTCGGACGACACGACCGAGTTCGGTCGGCAGTGATCGGCCAAAAGCTGAAAAATGAGCGGGTGAGCTAAAACGACCATAACACTCTTGTCCGGACTCCGATTGACTCACCGTTTGAACCATTGGAAAGCTAACTCGATGCTCTATAATATTGCAAAGATTTAGAATTTTTGGAGTTACCAAAAATTAATGGTGATCTAACAAAGTCGAACTCATTTGAGGAAAGTTGAAACAATGAACAATAACGATACACAACTCGAAGTTTTTCCGAACGGTGAACACGGTGAATGAACATGATTGATGAATGATTATAATCGAGTGAAAATACACTGAGTGACAATTACAGACTGATAATTACTTAATGAAAATGAATGAATTACAACCGGGTATTACATTGAGGACTTATTTGAAGACCTCGAATATCAAGAACAAGGACATGTGACCTTTGGGGATAATCAAAAGGGAAAAATCAAAGGCATCGGCAAAGTCGGTAAGGAACCTTCTCCTTCTATCAACAAAGTATTGTTTGTTGAAGGTTTGCATCATAATCTTCTTAGCGTTTCGCAACTTTGCGATGAAGGTTTTAAAATTCTCTTTGAGCAAACGCATTGCACGGCATTTAGAAATAATAAAATTGCATTCATTGGTTTGAGATGTGGAAACATCTATATTGTTGATCTTAATGATAAAAGTTCATTCAATGAAAAATGTCTTATTACTCTGGATGATAATGCATATCTATGGCATCGAAAATTGGGGCATACTTCTTTACCTATTATTTATATTCTATCTAGACACGACCTTGTTCGTGGATTGCCCAAACTCAAGTTTGATAGAAAGCATTTGTGTGAATCATGCATAAAAGGGAAACATACCCGAGAATCTTTTAAACCAAAATTCGAGGTTTTCACTAGTCGCGTTCTTGAACTTGTGCATATGGATTTGATTGGTCTATCTAGACATGTTAGTTTAAATGGTAAGCTCTACACTTTGGTTATTGTTGATGATTTCTCTCGATTTACTTGGGTTAGATTTTTAGCACATAAGGATGATGCATTTTCCGAGTTTTCTAAATGGTGTCATTTGGTATCAAATGAGAAAAATCTCTCCATAATTTCTATTCGCACCGATCACGGAGGTGAATTTGATTGCACTCCGTTTGAACTCTTATGTGATAAATACGGAATTAATCATAACTTTTCGGCTCCTAGAACGCCTCAACAAAATGGAGTTGTTGAAAGGAAAAACCGATCTTTGGAAGAAATGTCGAGGACTATGCTTAATGAATACTCTCTTCCATGATACTTTTGGGCCGATGTAATGTTTACGACATGCTATGTGATTAACCGGGTTCATGTTCGTAGAACTCATCTTAAAACCCCGTATGAATTATGGAAGGTCAAAAAGCCCAATATTGCTTATTTTCATCCTTTTGGTTGCAATGTATTTATTTTAAACAATGGTAAGGATAACTTGGGCAAGTTTGATGCTAAATCCGACTCCGGAATATTTCTAGGTTATTGTACTTATAGCAAAGCATATCGCGTTTATAATATTAAAATGAATAAAGTTGAAGAGTCCATACATGTTAAATTCAACGATATGATCTCACCCCCGAGAAAGGTAGAATACTTTGATGATGCAGGTACCTTTCCGGACCCCTCTCCCGAAGTGAAGAAAATTTCGGAAATAGAAACGAACACAATCGTTGATTTACCAAAAGATTGGAGGCACATCAAAGACCATCCAAAGGATCTCGTGATTGGAAACATTGAAGACGGTGTTCAAACCCGAAGGAGAACCATAGAATTTATGGCTCATTGTGCTTTTGTATCCGAAATAGTTCCCAAGAATATATCCGAAGCTCTCGATGATGAAAGTTGGGTGATGGCAATGCAAGAAGAGCTTGTGCAATTCATGCACAATAATGTATGGAATTTAGTTCCCGCTCCTAAAGATAAAACAATTAACGGAACTAAATGGGTGCATAAAATCAAGAGTAACGAAGATGGCTATCCAATTCGAAATAAATCTCGTTTTGTCGCTCAAGGGTGTAATCAAGAGGAAGGTCTTGACTATGAAGAAAGTTTTGCTCCCGTGGCTCGACTCGAAGCCATCCGCTTGTTATGTGCATTTGCCGCCCATAAAAAGATCAAACTATTTCAAATGGATGTGAAAAGTGCATTCTTGAATGGTTACATTCAAGAAGAAGTCTACGTCAAGCAACCTCCCGACTTTGAAGATCATCAATTTCCGGATCACGTCTACAAGCTCAACAAGGCACTCTATGGGTTGAAGCAAGCACCCCGAGCATGGTATGATCGTTTAAGTCAATTTTTAATTGCAAATGATTATAAAAGAGGCAAAGTCGATAATACCTTGTTTGTGAAAATATTGAATGATGATATACTTGTTTGCCAAATCTACGTTGATGACATTGTATTTGGAGCTACTAATGAATCCTTGTGCCAAGATTTATCTAATCTTATGAAAGGAGAGTTCGAGATGAGTATGATGGGAGAATTAGCATTCTTCCTCGGGCTTCAAATCAAGCAATGCGAAGATGGAATCTTTATCCATCAAACGAAGTACTTAAACGACCTCCTTAAGAAATTCAAAATGTAAAGTAGCAAGGTGATATCTACTCCAATGTCTTCATCATTAAAGCTCGAAAAGGATGAAAATGGCAAATCCGTAGATCAAAAATTATATCGAGGTATGATCGGATCTTTGTTATATTTGACTGCATCTAGGCCAGACATAATTTTTGCTACATGTTTATGTGCTCGATTCCAAGCTAATCCCAAGGAATCACATTTAACTGCTTGCAAATGCATTTTTCGTTACTTGAAAGGAACTATTGGACTAGGTCTATGGTATCCTTCTTGCTTAGATTTTAATTTAATTGCATATAGTGACGCCGATTTCGGCGGATGTAAAATTGACAAAAAGAGTACTAGTGGTACTTGTCATTTTATTGGATCATGCTTAATATATTTGGGAAGTAAAAAGCAAACCAGTGTAGCATTGTCTACAGCTGAGGCCGAATATGTCGCTGCAGGGAGCGCCTGTGCTCAAGTGTTATGGATTAAAAATCAACTCCGCGACTACGGCATATATTTTGAAAATACCCCTATTCTATGTGATAATACCAGTGCAATAAATCTGAGTAAAAATCCTGTGTTGCATAGTAGAACTAAACATATAGACATTAGACATCATTTTCTACGCGATCATGTTCAGAAAAAGGATATCTGCTTAATTTTTGTCGGGACGAAGGATCAACTCGCTCATATTTTTACAAAACCTATTCCTGAAGAATCGTTTAATTCTATTCGTTTACAACTTGGTATGGGACATATAGACAATTTTTGAAATAAGCTTTCTACTCAATATATCAATATCCTTGACTCACTTCATTCGCTAGCGCGCGCTAGCTTCACTTCCTTAACACGCGCTAATTACTGCTTTCGATAGCGTACGTCAACCATATCTGTCTTGCGTACGCTAACTAAAATCTTTCGTATTCCAAATTAGCTACTAGACAGTCCAGTAAGCTTTTCATTTTTATCTAATGTACGCTAATTTTATGTTCCTAGCGTACGCTAACTAAAAACTCAGTTGACTATATATAGTCCGTACGACCCAGTAACACTTTCACCCTTTTCTAACGCACGCAAACGCAAGAAAACCCTCTCTCAGAAAAAACCCTAGCCGCAAATCCGAATCTTCAAAACTTCCAATTCCTTCACCATGTCTAGCAAGGGACGAAAAACCATGGGGAAAACCTACAAACGCCCTCGCGATACCGAATATGACGCAACCCGATTTGTTTCCTACGGCGCATCGAAGGTGTTCTTCGATATCCTCCCGTAGGAGAATCTTACCGATTGCTATTTCTTTAATTTCAGCAGTCTTGAACGGGTTAAGGTTAGTATTCGTGAGTTCTTTGAAGCATTAGGGATAGCTCGATTTGTGGAATGCAAAGAAATCATATACCCTGCTTGTGTCCGTGAGTTTTATGCAAATTTGCACTTGGGTGAGAGTGATGGTAATGGTGGATTAGTGCTTGGTAGCCTGGTGAATGGAACTGTGGTGAAGATTTCCTCGGAAATACTTCACGAGCTATTTGGTTTATCGAAGGATGGATACGATTGCGTTGGGAAAACTATTGCCGAAGAGTCTCTTGTGTCCGAAAGAGATGTTGCTGACTTTTTGTGCTCAAAAACAGTCATCGAAGTTACGGATGAAGTTTTCGAGAATAATGATTTCGGCATTCAGATTCGATTGCTGTTGGCTGCCCTAACCAAGTGTTTGATGCCTAAAGTTAATACCCAACACAAACTAGTAGGCGTCGATAAGAATGTGGTGTATCATGTGTTAAAGGATGACCGGGTGAACTTTACCGGTATTGTGCTAAACTGGATGAAGGCAAAAGGGGATTCATTCCGTTCAAAGAATTACATGTTGAGGACTCGAAAATCTGGACTTCCGTTTGACTCTATTCTCACGGTGATCTTCCGGCATTTTCACGTTGACTTGTCGAGTGAGGCACCCGTCCCGGTGTCTCGGGGACACGAAATAAGCGACCTAACCCTCAAAGCTATGCATTATGTTGAAACATACAATAGAGGGTGGGTGTTGTTTCCGTACCTCCGAGAAGATGATCAAGTACCGAAGGGGACGCAAATGCCAACACCGGTCGAACGTGTGACGCACCGAGGACCCCATACGCTTAGGGAGATACAAACCAGAGAATTTGTTCGCCATCCGAAGACGAAAGGGAAGCGACCGATGCGAGACGCCGTCACGGAGGAAGAAGAAAGCGATCTTTGCGCCCGGATGCGGAGCATCGAGACCTCTCAGCTGGAAATTCGAGAGGATGTTCGGTCTCTTCGCACGGAGGTCGGGTCTCTTTGTTCAGAAGTCGGGGAAGTTCGTGGGCTGATCTCCGATTTCATTCGTTACACACATCCGTCGTTCCCATTCCCATCCTCCTCTTCCGATGCAGCACCCTAGAATCTAGGAATTTAATGTTTGATTGTAGAAGCTTAACATTCGAAAGGTCTTTATGTTTCATGCCTTGAAATGTTATGTATTGCGTGAATCTTGTTTCAATGGAATTTGCATTTCACTTGGTTGGTTAAAATTTGGCATTTGTTGTTTACGTGTATCTTTGTCTCCGTGATTTCATTTCGGTTAATGCCATTTTCGTTGGTATTTGTTAAAAATGCAACAATTCAGGGGGAGTTCCTTTTTGTTTATGTCAAAAAGGGGGAGAATACTTCAAAAACCGAAATATACTAATATATCGAACAAGTTACCTTGATTCGAATCATTTAAAATGTTTTTACATGTATAAATTAAATGTTTTGACATCATCAAAAAGGGGGAGATTGTTGACTAAAAGGATTTTGATGATAATTTCATTCAAAACATTTAATTAAATCAATCTCAGATCGTTGTTATATTGAAGGAGCAAAACTATGTTAGCGCACGCTACCTATACCAGCGTAGCGCACGCTATAGAGGATTATATGTATCAGCCTAGTCAGTCAGCTGCAGTCCAGTGAAGTCACCTGATGGATAGCGCACACAAGTCTTTTAACATTAGTGCACGCTAAATTACTTTAGTTAGCGCACGCTATACAACCAATATTAACGCACGCTATCGCATCATTCAGTCAGAGGACAGTGAGGTTTGGAAAGAAAATGGAAACAGTCTTGCGCACACTACGAATAATTATTTACGTACGCTAATACAAGGAGTTAGCGCACGTTATTCTACATTACTTGCGCACGCTACCTAATATGGTCAGTAGTCCAGTAGCTACTGGACTCAAAGTAAGAAGGGCTTTACGTATGCTACACAGGGTTACGTACGTAACTGAAGAATACATTTAGCGCACGCTACGATATATTATTAGCGCACGCTAAAATCAGTCAACAAGCTTACCGTTGGAATTTCTGCCGTTAGAAAGCAAGAGTCAATGAAGATCCGTGAAATCTGGAAAAGATGGAATTAATTAATACTAGCGCACGCTATGCATGCTTGCTAGCGCACACTAAGCTCAAATCTAGCCGTTGGATAAAGAGTCGTTGGGGAGACAAACCAACATTTTCAAAGTCAAGATTGAAGACCTGTTGACCAGGCGATAACGCACGCTACGAGTACATGACTAGCGCATGCTAGCCATACAATTTTACCGCTGGAACAGTCTTTGTGACCATTCAGAAAAGCCAAGTCAGAATCGATAGCGCACGCTAGAAGACATTATTAGCGCACGCTAATAATACGATTTTCAGTATTTGAAGGATGGCTCCCACCTATAAATACCTATAGGACTTGGGTATCAAACACACAACTTCAAGCATACAAGCATACAAGCATTCTTGAGCTCAAATTGCTGCTGATTACTATATTAGAAGTTGTGAGAAGGAAAGATACAAGAGTGATTTTCTTTGTAATATCTATTATACTTTGTATTCTTTCATTTGATTGTAAGTGTTGCATCACTTACACTTGAGCGTAAAAGAAACGAATCAAGAGTCACTAATCCGGTCTTATTAGGATCTTTGATCCGGCATTATTAGGATTATACTCCCATATTCGTATAGTGAGGATTATCTAGTTCCTATAGAATACTAGATAAACAAAACATTATATTGAGAGAGAGGTTGAGCTTGGACCGATAGAAGACAAGAGATTGTAACGGTTGTGTACTCGGACCGATCGAAGACGAGTCAAGTTTGTGGTTGTTCTTGAGACAATAGAAAAAGAAAGTCGGAGAGAGGACGTAGGCAAGTTGCCGAACCTCTATAAATCTTTGAGTCTCTATTTTCCGTACTATTTTTCATTTATTCGCAAGAAATTTTGTTATTCCGCATTATCACTATTCAACCCCCCTTCTAGTGGTAAATTTATCTCTTCAAATAACAATACATAAATCGCGAATAGATGCGCGTCAAGAGATCAAGAAGAAAGTCCTTAAGCTGCCATCATTTAGCACGATTATTACACACGACAGAAAGTAAAAATACAAGAGGTCCGACGTGGGTTATCAAAGGGAGAGGAATGAATCCACTTTTCGTTTTCTCACGGTAAAATCTTCTACCTAGACAATTTTAGCTAGAGCTGGATCTGGTTGAGGAACAAATTCATTGAGTTTTTTGAGTAGTTCTTCTGGTGTTGTTGAAACAACTATGATTCGTTTAGCACGCTCGGAAATAAAAACCCATTTCAGCAGAGTAGTCAATGAAAGATAGTAAACCATCAAAGAAACCATTGACATTAAGCAGACCTATTGGTTTTTGATGAACATTTAGCTGGGCTCTGGTAACCACATGAAAAAGTTCTTCAAGAGTGCCAAAACCACCGGGAAGGGTGATAAAGGCGCCAGAATTATTTATCATGTGAGTTATGCGATCTTGCATATTTACAGATCTAAACTCATCTCCAATAGTTGCCCCGGTGATTTTACTTTCAGCCAGAGGTTTTGGAATTATTCCCAACACTCTTACTCCTTCCATATAGGCAGAAGCAGTAGCGCGTCCCATTAATCCTAGACTTCCTCCTCCGTAAACTACATGAATGCATTTTTCTCCTAAGGTACGACCCAAGTTGTGGACTGCTTCAGTAAAGCATGCCTCTTTTCCATAACTAGTTCCACCAAAAATGCAGACTGTGCTAAATTTTTTTGATGAAGATGATGACTCCATTTTTGAAAAGAAAAATTATTTAGAGAGAAACAGAGAAAAGTGCAAGTTTGAGGGATGAATAAAAGAAACAAGCACAAAGTTTATTTATAGAAGAAAAAGAAGGAAAAGATTGTTTAACAAGTTTGTGATTGTGTTGATTGCGTTTCAACTACTTAATAGAATAATGAATGCATTTATCGCGTATCACATTTTTTATTCAGAAAATATCACCACACGACAAAAATAAAAGATACTTACGCGTATGTACAGTAGTTGTGATTGTGGCTCACATCTTCCTCTGATTTTACATTCAGAAACGGCCTAAACACCTTTTAAGAGTCGGGGAGAATCTTTCCATCCAATTTTCTTAAAAATTGGCAAACTGGGTCTTTTAACGTCAGATTCCCAAGACGTTGTTCATATTTTGGCATCAATTGCATCAATTTTTAGACAGTAATCATCTGTGGAGGGATGATTCAAAGTTTTTAGGACTTTGAAGGTGGCATGTTCGTCTTGCACTCTAAGAATTAGCTTTCCTTCGTAGACGTCAATAAGAGCATGTCCGGTTGCAAGAAATGGTCGTCCCAAGATAATAGGAATATCCTGATCTTCCTCCATATCAAGGATGAAAAAATCTGCAGGAAATATAAATTTATCAACCTTGATTAGCACATCTTCTATTATCCCATGTGGATATTTGATTGACCGATCGGCTAATTGCAGTGAAACTGTTGTTGCCTTTGCTTCTCCCAAGTTTAGTTTGTTGAAAATTGACAGGGGCATCAAATTGATACTTGCCCCTAAATCACAAAGAGCTTTGTCAATATTCACTTTACCAATTATACACGGGATTGTAAAAGTTACCGGCTCTTTTATCTTGGGTGGCAACTTCTTTTGTAGTATTGCGCTACATTCCTCTGTTAGCACGACAGTTTCATATTTTTAAAGCCTTCGTTTGTTAGAAAGAATATCTTTCATAAATTTGGCATAGCTTGGCATTTGTGCTAGAGCATCGGCAAAAGGTGTGTTGATGTGTAGCTTTTTGAAAATTTCCACAAATTTGCCGAATTGCGCATCGAGCTTGTGATTCTTCAACCGTTGAGGAAAAGGGATAGGTGGAACATATGGGTTGGGAAACAACTGGACCTTTTTGATATGAAGGTCCTGATTCAGATTCTTTTTCTGTTTCTCGACTTTGTTTATTTTTTTGTTTTGTCAGATGATTTTCCACAGAAATCTCAGGCAATTGCACTCCACTTCTTGTTGTGATAGCCTGGACACTCTCCCTTGGATTTACCTCGGTATTGCTAGGTAACATTCCGTGGGATCTTTCGGAAAGTATTTTGGCCATTTGGCCAAGTTGTGTCTCCAGATTTTTAATTGAAGCATCATTGCGTTGTTGATACTTCAGTTGTTGTTCGGCTAGCTTTGTGATTGCTTCTTCCCACCCGGGCTTCTTTTCTTGATGCGTTGGATTCAACACATTGTTGTTGTTTCCATAAGAAAATTTTGGATGATTTTTGTACCCTGGATTGTATGTTGGCCCGTAAGGATTGTATGCTTGCGTTTGGAAATTCTGAGCATAGGCCACTTGTTCTGGTGGTGGGAATGACTGCTCCTGTTGCGCTAAGGGACACATAGTGCTGTTGTGAGTTGCTCCACAAATTTCACATGAAAGAGCTGAAACTTGTGGAGTTTGCACCGTCTTCACAGATTGAGGAGTTGAAAAAGACATGTCCTCGACTTTCTTTGATAAAGCTTCAATTTTTGCCAACATAAGTGAATAAGAATCCACTTCAAAAATGCCATTTGGTTTCTTTTGGATATTTACATCAGCCATCTTGCACTTTGTTCACTTATAACCTCAAAAAGATTATAAGCCTCTCTCATAGTTTTGTTTCCAAGTGAACCATTTGATGATGAATCGACATTGGCTCGGCATGTAGGTAAGAGTCCAGAATAGAAGTAATTGACTTGTGCTCCCAAATTGAAACTATGGTTAGGACATTTTCGTAGCATATCTTTGTATCTCTCCCATGCTTCGTGGAATGATTATGAACCTTGTTGACGAAATGTAGAGATTTCGTATTTGAGTTTCGCCACTTTTATTGGTGGAAAGTATTTAGTGGTGAATTTTTGGACAAATTCGGGCCAATTTGTTATGCTTCGTGGTGGCAAAGTATCTAGTCACTCTCTTGCTCTGTCCTTCAAAGTGTGCACGAAAAGTCTCATTTTGATCGCCTCGTCATTTACATTTGGATATTTGAAATTTCCACATATCTCCACAAAACGGTTAATATGGAGATATGGATTCTCGTCGGTTCTTCCATAGAATGAGTTGTTGTTGGAGAAGATATTGATGACATCGGGGCGAATTTGAAAATTGTCCACTCCAAATGGTGGATAGATTACACTTGATTGAACGCTCAAAGATGGGGGGTTCATGAATTCCCCAAAGAGCATGTTGTATTCATCTATATCCGACACAATAGGATATTGTTGATGTTGAATGTTTTGAACATTAGGTATTCCCCCTACCTGAGTAATTCTTTCGTTATCATTTCCTTGGGGGAGTGGTGGGTTTGGTTCGTCCGCCATTGATGGTGAAGAAATACAGCTTGTTTTTTGTTCTCTTCGCCTTCTTCTAAATGTGGCTTCAATCTCGGGATCTAGTGAAACTAAATCGCGATTGTACGTCCTTCGCATAGACAAGAGAATTAACAACAAAGAAAAAATTGTATTTATAACAATAGTTAATAATGCAATACTTCAAAATAACTCTTATACTTCCCCGGCAAAAACTTGACACGTTCTTAGTGTAATTGTCGCAAGTGCACGATATCGTATCAAGTAGTAAGTGGACTTTTTGAGTCCGGTTTATCGATCCCACAAGGAAGTTTGGTTATAATTTGAATTATACACTATTAGTCTATTTTTATAGATACTAAGATTAGTGAAACACACAATTAAAGAGTTTGGTTTAATAATTGCAAAGATAATGCAATAATAGTTCTAATATTATAAGGAAATAAAAAGATAGCAATAATAATAGATTGATTAACGATAAAATGAAATAGTTGGGATTACAAACTTAGTTCATCATTATTTATAGAAGATATATAGGAGATCATAAGATGAATTTACTTATTATGTTGTGTAGATTCGATTTTCCTTAAAAAGACGGTTTCTCTTTCGAACTATAAAACGCCCCTTACATATTGAATCAATCCACCATATTTCTATATTGATTGGCTTCAATACATAGCATTAGGATTTATGAAAATAACTCAAAGAATCATCTAAGGACTAGAGGTATATTTCTATCCTCTAGAACAACTTAGAGTGAAGATCATTTGATCTAATCAAACATATTTTCTTTCGAAACATATGAAGACCATAAATATCGTCATTTATTGGCCAAATAAATAAAGATTGTTAAAACAATGAAAATCACACACAATAATAAGTAATTCACAATATATCTTTTATACAAACATAAATAACATGATTAACCTTGTTTATAATCCCAACTAAAGGAACTTAGCCCATAAAGGGTTTATTATACATTATACAAGCTTTGGTGGTCATTATTAGTTGAATCAAGAGAAAGAATTGATCCTAACTCCCTTAGTAGATAAAGTATATAGAAGCAATAAACTCTCTGAACAACATATGCTATACCACACTTACAAATATCACTCAAGAACACAAGTGTGTTCTTCACACAAAAAGAAAAGTTTACAAAAAATGGAAAATTATAAGATGAATGATGAATGATGAATGATGAAGGATCTAAGGGGTCTATTTATACACCTAAAGTCATCTAATAGCTCCAAAGCTCCAGCATTATTACAATAGATCGGATCAATGCCAGCCATCCCCTCAATAATACACAAAAAGTATAAAAAATTAGACAAATCATAAAAATCTGTCAAGAGTTACGGCCGTAACATTAAGGAGTTACGGCCGTAACTTGGATGACTTACGGCCGTAACATCCAGTAGTTACGGCGTAACTTGGCTTCGTCAATTTTCTCACTGGTTGCTTTGAGAGTTACGTTTTCAGCCCAGAATTTCTCAGACTTTGCGTTTTTGCCCCAAATCTTCTTCGGATGATAACTTTTGATATATAACTCTGATTTTGAATTCGGAAAGACTGCCGAATTCATCTCGGAAAGCCCTACAACATGAATATATCAAAATTCAACAAAGAGAATATTTAATAAACATGTTATTTCTTGAGTAAATCAGTTATTTAATCCGATCTTCATCCGATAAAAATAAAATTATTAAAACTAATTAATTAAAAGCAAAAAAACGAGTAGACTAGCTCAATTATGGGTGAATTTATCGATACAAACCATGGATAAGTGTACAAAACTGGCACTTATCAGTAATCGGTATTAACATTCAACTTTTTACTCTTCCATCACTTTACCATCTTCTCACTCTAGAATTATCCCCCTAGTAATTGATACTGACATTCACTTTTCTTATCCCTCATCTCTATGTTTATTTTTTCTTTCTAAATTTATCACCCTAAGTAATTGGTACCAACATTTAAATTTTTACTCCCCTATCTCTTCACCCACTTTCTCCCTCCAGAATTATCACATCATATAACCCGTACAAACATATGACCTTTTACTCCTCGATCTCTCTACCACTTTCTCCCTCATTGATTACCACCCTAAGTAACTAATACCAATATTCAATTTTTTTACTCTCTATCTCTCTACCCACTTTGTTTCTCCAGAATTACCACTTAAGTAATCGGTATACATTATTTAACTTTCTACTCCCATAGCTCTCTACCAACTTCTCTCTCTAAAATTACCTTATAAGTAACATTTTACTTTTTGCAACACTCTATTTTTTCCACCCATATTCTATATCCTGAATTACCCCCCAAGTGAGCAGCACTAATATTTGACCTTTTGTTCCCCACGCTGTCTCTCTCTCTCTATTCATTTTATCTCTCTAAACTTACCATCCAAGTAATATTTAAACTTTTTATTCCAAAATCTTTCTACTTTCTTCCTCTCTTTATGATTACCATAGGTATTATGTACCGGTTTTTATTTTTTCTTCTCTATTTTTATGCTCATCTTCTCTTTTTCTAAAATTAAAACCCACCAAATTGGTCTCAACATTCAAATTGTGCCTTCCCCCATATCTCTATCCATTTTCTCTCTAGCATTATTGAATGCATTTTTTCAGATTATTTAAGCTTATACTCATGCTCACCAAATTTCGTGTACTAGATATACGATTCTTATATTAAGATAGATTATCACTCGTTAATTAAATCACCCAATGTGGATTATAAAGTGTTCAAATATGTAGTTCAATAATAAGGTACCATGATTATTTTATTTTGGTGTATATGAATGAAATCCCCAAGTTTAGCTAACTACATGTACCAACCAGATAAACTAATTAATGAATCCGATACAACATTCTCAACCGCTCTCTTATCAACATCACTTTTTCACCTCAACTAATACTATATCACCATCACAACTTTTACTTGCCCAGATAAGGTAATAACATATTGGCCTAATAATCGACACTATTACTTGTCCCGATACTAGTAGCTACCGTGATAATACTACCTACCTGGATATGGAGGTATCGCTCTTCGCCATAATTTGTGCACCTAAAATCGATTCTTTCAAAACAAAATCAAATATATGTCCAATTTCTTACAAGCACAACCAAAGTAATCATGCACACCAAGAAATATGCATTATGCTTATATGATCCCATCCCATAACCAAAGAAATCTATTATTAACAAATAGCCCGATCATATTTCGGATGCATTCATGCTTATATTGTAACACCTCAAGATATTCGGAATAATTACAGTGCCGTAAACCATTTATGTAAAAATTTACAAGGCAAAATTAAAAGAAATACAGATCAATTCGAATAATACCATCAATAGTGTGTAATTTAATAACCGATTTAAACATCCAAAATAACCCATTAATACAAAGTTCTCAAATCACCATAAAAGACACACGTACTAGAGTACTTATTACAAAAACATAATACCAAAACAATTAAGACGGTCAACATCACTGTGCCCCTTCGTCATCATGCCGACACTGTGGTTGCTTCCTTGCTCCTCGACTACCTGAACATTAGACAAATGTCCACCCCGCAGGGGTTAGCAAAATGATGCTAGTACAAGTACCAAAATTATACAGAATCAAGTAGGCAACAACAATGCATATCAAAACACTAAACACGGTCTTCCTTAACCGGAATCCAACGATGCGAATCCACATGATTCCATCAACACAACCCAGGGTAATCCAACAATCCAGCGCCCTCATCATAGATCCCAAGATGATCCCATCGGACCAACACGAGGTGGACGACTGATCCAGTGTCCCCAGCATAGATCACACGATCCCGTCGGAACAATACAACATATACAATACAATTATGCATACACATATGCAAATCACTATGTTCATCAGCATGAATAACATATGAATCATAACATGAACAACATTATGACAAATCAACTTGGATGACCTCATGTTCAACAACATGAATGACAATATGCATGATCAAAATCATCAGCATTAACCCAAAATCAAATTAAGGTACTTTCCTTAGAAAGATGGCAAGAATCAACGACTATCAATACGCCCGGAGGTCGCCCCTTCGATCAATCACCTTGCAAGGCTCGAACCTTATTCAATAGAAATAACAAAGAGTTCAACTTACGTCACATAGATAACGTACTAACACCTAAGGCCTTAAATTATATCCGAGTTAACATTAAAATATGTCTGGTTCACGGTTTATCTACTCGATGAATGCTAAGCCGAATTAATGACATATATTGGAGATGAAATGTCGATGTGTACGGATTCATGGGTATACATGTCATCACAATCCAAACCTCAATCTTGATTTCGACTTCCAATATATATGTGGTTCGACTAATCTTACAATTCATATCAAAGGTATGATTCAAGATATAAGCATACCAAAGCGTACTTCGAAAGGAGACAATACAACAGTGTTCCGGGTTTGATTCTAACAACATAGTCTAATCATTTTAACCATGAATATGAAGAAGATTGTTTAATCAAGCACCTCCTTAAAAACACGAACTATCCTCGGTGAAATACCTTAGAAATATCAGAAATCTCATATGAAATTATGTTCAAAATCCATAACAATCTCAGGAAACTACATCCTAGGGTTCTATACCAACAAGGTTCGATTAATACTCTTAACAATGAAGGAGAACCGAAGTATAACTGAATCTATTCTTCTTAAAACATGGTGTTCGACTCATCAAGATAATAACGAACTTGGTAATCTCAAAAACAGGTTCAAAACATCATTAAGAACATATATTCTAGTTGGTGAAGGATCAACATACCTTAATATAGAGAAGAACGACGAAACACTTGGTGAAACTCAACACCGGAAGCTTGAACACTATAACGTACTGCAATATCCGCAGTTTCAATTTTTCGGTAATTTTATTTTTTTGGAGGAAGTCCATCTTAGAGACTCCATTGTGGCCGTTTCGTCATTCCGGGAATATTTAATTCTACACTTTTCGTCATCCGAGTTCGTCTCGGTGTCGTTCTGTTGTTCTTAAACGACTTTTCCATGTATGAGTTTGACTTTGTAAAATCACCATTAATTCTTTGAAACTCCAAAAATTCTGAATCTTTTCATTATTATAGAGCATTAAGTTAGCTTTCCAATAGTTCAAACGGTGTGTCAATCCTAGTCCGGATGAAAGAGTTATGGTCGAAATAGCTAAGACTGCACCATGTGCCTTTTAGTGCTGGAGCGGGCTGTACCGCGGGCCGCGGCCCCTGCTGGCCGGGCCGCGGCACTAAGATGGCTGGGAGCTTTTTTCTTAGCCGCGGGCCGCGGAACACTCGATCGGGCCGCGGCTGCACGGTCGAATCACCCTTTTCGGGATTTTTGGAGGAAGGAAGCTCATTTCATCCTCCTCTTCGTTTCTCCTCTCCTTGGGCGATTTTTGGGCGAATTCTCGGGCGATTTATCATCATCAATCTCAGATATTTCATCCTCCTTGACTTCTTGGTGTGGATTAACAACATCTTTTTGGATTCTTCATCCCAAATCTAAGGTAAATTTTTCAACATCTTGGATTTCGATTTTTAGTTGGGATATGATTATTTGGATGTTGTAATCATGATATATGAAGGGATATACGTATGATTATGAGTTTTTATGAATTATCATTGGATTGTTGGAGGATTATTCAAGAACATGTTGGATGTTGATTTTGGAATTGGGGGTTTCGATTAGATGTTGTTGGAATCTCGAATTGTGTATTCCTATGAGAATATTGATTGTATATAAGATGTTTTGTTGGATTGAATCATTCATTAGAGGTTTGGTATCGATATAATCGAGATTAGTTGTAAACAATTGGAGGTTGTCTACAACGTGTTTGTTGAATTGCTTCAATGAGTTTGGGTATTGTTGTATCGACTTTTGAGTTGGTTGTGATCATGCTCGATTCGTATATTAAGCGAATCGTTGGTAATTGTGCTATTCAAGGTTGTTTCGAGGACCGATAATCACTTTAAGGACATTGCTCGTGGAAGGACTTTCTCGCCGTCGGTTTGAGGCAAGTTTTATACTTGTACTAGTCAATGAGATTAATGTCATTGGGTTAACAACAGTGTATCAATTATGTTCATACATTCATGATGTCATTAATTATTCATGCTTTGTTGAAACCTATATGTGATATTATTGTTATGATTGATTCATGACTAATTGTTTTGGAGCACGCGTGACTTGTGTAAGCGTTAAGGATCAACTTATTCATCAGTTAATAATCCTCAATCATCATTTTGATCTTGTCGATCATGTCAATTCATTCATCACTCAGTCAATCTCATCGCTCAGTTAATTCATTCATCACTCAGTTAATTCATTCATCACTCAGTCAATCTCATCGCTCAGTTAATTCATTCATCACTCAGTCAATCTCATCGCTCAGTTAATTCATTCATCACTCAGTCAATCTCATCGCTCAGTTAATTCATTCATCACTCAGTCAATCTCATCGCTCAGTTAATTCATTTATCACTCAGTTAATTCATTCATCACTCACTCAATCTCATTACCCATTCAATTCATTAATCATCCAATCCATCTCATGGTTCAGTTGTTGATCTTATGGATCGGATTTTCAACCTTTTTAACTTGTTCAAGGTAATCATTTCAGGAATTTCATCAGATAATCATGTCACCTCACTTGATCGTTCATGCGATCTTATCATATTCCGGCATCATGTTGACGATCATTTTATTACATTATTAATGCATTCATTGTGTTAGAGCGTGTATGCGCATTGTTATCATTCAGTAACGTAATCATAATGCGATGTTCATACGGGATCTATAATCATCATGTGGCTTTCCTGCTTCAATATGGATAGAGCTGTCAGAGGACACAGGGGAAGAGGCCGCGGTGCGGGCCGAAACCCGGGATCTCGTGTGAATGCCCGTGCGAATGCGAGAGATAACATGTGTTCATCAGTTAGCTATAATACTCATTCACTGTCAGATAATCATTCACTGTCAGGGAGTCGTACCCGAGGGGCATCTCACTCGGAAGGTGTTCGGGTTGACTCATTCATATTTATGCAGGGCATGATGGCCCAGATGACTCAGATGACGCGGATAGTGGAGACCATGTAGACCTTGATGGTTCGTGGTCCACCGCAACAGGGATTCCAGGTGCCGTTTCATGGACAGATGGGGGGAATGAATCAGATTGTTGGCGATATCTCTCATCAGAGGCCGCCTACTTTTGAGGGTTCGTCGGAACCAGGTGATATTGTTCATTGGCTTGAGCATTTTGATATACTCTTCGACATGGTTCAGTGTCCGGAAGAGAGTAAAGTGGTAGTAGTGGCTTATTACTTGATTAAGGGTGCTTATTCGTGGTGGCTTTCTGTGAAACCCGCCGATCGCGATTGTGGTTGGAGTGAGTTCAAGACCCTCATGTTAGAGAGGTATTATCCGGCTCCACTTAGTGAAGCCAAGTTGTCAGAGGTTTTGAACCCCGAATCCGTCGAGGACGAGGGTGTTATTGTCATTGCTGAGAAGTTTCAGGGACTACTTCAGTTTGCTTCGTCAGTTATCCGTACTGAGGCGGATAAGATCAAATATTTTAGCAAGAGGCTAAATCCATGATTGAGGATGCAGTTGTTCAATCACAATTGTAATTCACTTAGTGAGTTCATCGGGAAGGCTCTTGGAGCAGAGCTTTTGATCAAGGAGCTTACTCAGAAGCATCCTTCAGTTTCTTCGGGTGAGAGGACTAGAATGCCGGCTCGTTTAGAGGGACATCGGGCCCCAACATCCAAGAGGTCATTTTCTAGTCGTCTTCATACGGAGGGAGCGTCCTCTTCTAAGGCCACGAGTTCGACCGTTGTTTGCTTTAACTGTGATGTAATAGGACATCGCAGCACCCGATGCTCGATGCAGGCCGTTATTTGTTTTCGGTGTGGGCGGCAGGGACACCTTCAAAAATACTGCAGGAGTTCTAGTGCCGGTAGATCTCGAGAGAGCTCAAGGGCCTCGAGGGACTTTGTTACTCCAGCTCGTGCTTCATTCAAGGGGTCCTATCAGGCTTCGAGAGCCCGAGGTAAGGACATTCATCTCCGGTTATGAGCAAGTTAATTCTTGCTCGGTAATAGGATAATCATTCATTTCATTGTCGTTCATTCATTCATATAATTCATTCATCATATATCAATAACGTTGAGACTTATAATTATCTAACTAATCATTCACTTCACGAGTAACAATGGTTCCAATCATTTCATTTGAGCTATCACTCATTACGTTATCATTTCACCCCGGTGAGTCAATCTTGATCCTTGTTGGATTTCGATTCATTATCATTCATTGTGATCATTCTTGTTCGTGTGTATCTCGTTGATTTTTCCTGACGGGATATTGCTTCTCCCTACTTGTTTTAAGTTTCGGGACGAAACTTCTTTTAAGGGGGGTAGTATGTAATATCCGCAGTTTTGATTTTTCGGTAATTTTCTTTTTTTAAGAAAGTACATCTTAGAGACTCCGTTGTGACCGTTTCGTCATTTCGGGAATATTTAATTCTACACTTTTCGTCATCCGAGTTCGTCTCGGTGTCGTTCTGTTGTTCTTAAGCGACTTTTCCACGTATGAGTTCGACTTTGTAAAATCACCATTAATTTCTAGAAACTCCAAAACTTCTGAATCTTTTCAATATTATAGATCATCAAGTTAGCTTTCTAATGGTTCAAACGGTGAGTCAATCGGTGTCCGTATGAAAGAGTTATGGACGAAATAGCTAAGGCTGCACCATGTGTCTTTTGGTGCTGAAGCGGGCTGTACCGCGGGCCGCGGTCCCTTATAGCCGGGCTGCGGCACAAAGCCAATATGCTGGGCAGTTTTTGGCCGTGGGCCGCGGCACACTCAGCCTGTGCCGCGGCACACAGTGCAGTTTTGCCTATTTCAGCGGGTTTCATGAGAATCAAGCTCATTTCATCACTTTCCTTCTTCCTCTCCTCCTTGGACGATTTGTGGGCGATATTTTGGGCGATTTAGCATCATCAAACTCAGATAATTTCATCCTCCTTGAGTTCTTGGTGTGGATTAACAACATCTTTTTTGGATTCTTCATCCCAAATCTAAGGTAAATTTTCAACATCTTGGATTTCGATTTTTAGTTGGGATATGATTATTTGGATGTTGTAATCATGATATATGAAGGGTTATACGTATGATTATGGGTTTTTATGAATTATCATTGGATTGTTGGAGGATTATTCTAGAACATGTTGGATGTTGATTTTGGAATTGGGGGTTTCGATTAGATGTTGTTGGAATCTCGAATTGTGTATTCCTATGAGAATATTGATTGTATATAAGATGTTTTGTTGGATTGAATCGTTCATTGGACATTTGGTATCGATATAATCGAGATTGATTGTAAACAATTGGAGGTTGTCTACAACGTGTTTGTTGAATTGCTTCAATGAGTTTGGGTATTGTTGTATCGACTTTTGAGTTGGTTGTGATCATGCTTGATTCGTATATTAAGCGAATCGTTGGTAATTGTGTTATTCAAGGTTGTTTCGAGGACCGATAATCACTTTAAGGACGTTGCTCGTGGAAGGACTTTCTCCCCGTCGGTTTGAGACAAGTTTTATACTTGTACTAGTCAATGAGATTAATGTCATCATATATGTGTATGAATGTGTTGTATCATTCCGAGACTTAGTCTCTTCATAAATTCATTGATATTAGGGGATCGTTCGATACGATACTCTTCTGCAATTATGCCAAATGTTTATTATCATTCATAAATGGCCGGTAAGGCATTGAGATATTCATTGTTAATGTTATTATCGATCATCGGTTTGCGGTATCGATGTATCGGTTGTTGTTGTTAATATTGATGTCGATCTAAGATGTTGTTGTAATCATTGTCTATGTATCGGTTTGCGGTATCGATGTATCAGTTATTGTCTATGCCCACGGCATACTATTAATACCTGTTCGACAGGTTTGAACATAAGTGCCCAACGGCGAATCATAATCATAGAGTACCACAATGAATTACACGACATGAACCAAACCAGAACTGAATTAAATATGAATCACAATGCCCGAAGGCTCCAATGAAATTATCAAGACATCATAAAGACCTGAAAGTCTCTCAGCCGAAGCTGTCAATCAACATAAACACTAAAAACGGAACAACCCGAAGCTGTAGTTAATGAGGGCTAATAAGATCATAACCACGACCGTGACTTACTGAGCTGTAGGTGTTGGGAAGCCAACCGCGAAGGTTCAAGCCCCAAGCTTACCCATAAGATCATAAACACGACCGTGACCTACTGAGTTGTAGGTGTTGGGAAGCCAACCGCGAAGGTTCAAGCCCCAAACTTACCCATAAGATCATAAACACGACCGTGACCTACTAAGTTGTAGATGTTGGGAAGCCAACCGCGAAGGTTCAAGCCCCAAACTTACCCATAAGATCATAAACACGACCGTGACCTACTAAGCTGTAGGTGTTGGGAAGCCAACCGCGAAGGTTCAAGCCCCAAACTTACCCATAAGATCATAAACACGACCGTGACCTACTAAGCTGTAGGTGTTGGGAAGCCAACCGCGAAGGTTCAAGCCCCAAACTTACCCATAAGATCATAAACACGACCGTGACCTACTAAGCTGTAGGTGTTGGGAAGCCAACCGCGAAGGTTCAAACCCCAAACTTACCCATAAGCACTACCCGAGACTAGCCTCCAAAATAATATAATTAATCACAAACGACAACAATCCGTAGATTACCGAATTCACGAGAATGATAGTGTGCTACCTTAATTCGGCCAACACAATAATGGTGACTCACGGATGGGCATCGTACTCGACAGTCCCAATTCAATACCTCGATTACCTTAGAATGGTCAAATGATAGCAACAACACAACGGATGGGAACTATCCTTGACAGCCCCAATTCAATACCTTGATTGCCTTAGAATGGCCAACCGATAACAATGATGCAGTGGATGATTCAATATCTCGATTGCCTTATAACGGTCAATCGATAACGATGATACAACGAATGATTGAGCACCTCGATTGCCTTAGAACGGTCAATCGATAACAATGACACGATGAATGAGTGAATACCTCGATTGCCTTAGAACGGCCAACCTATAACAATGATATGATGAATGATTGAACACTTCGATTTGCCTGAGAATGGCCAATCGATAACACTAATACGATGAATGATTGAACACTTCGATTTACCTGAGAATGGCCAATCGATAACAATGACACGATGAATGAGTGAATACCTCGATTGCCTTAGAACGGCCAACCGATAGCAATGATATGATGAATGATTGAACACTTCGATTTGCCTGAGAATGGCCAATCGATAACACTGATACGATGAATGATTGAACACTTCGATTTGCCTGAGAATGGCCAATCGATAACAATGACATGATGAATGAGTGAATACCTCGATTGCCTTAGAACGGCCAACCGATAACAATGATATGATGAATGATTGAACACTTCGATTTGCCTGAGAATGGCCAATCGATAACAATGATACGATGAATGATTGAACACTTCGATTTGCCTGAGAATGGCCAATCGATAACAATGATACGATGGATGCCTCGGCACCTTTAATCGGTTACCGACAATGAAGAAGGGAAATGAATACGTCGATGCCTTTAATCGACCAAAACAACATCAAGGACAAAACTCCAACATTACTAGCAATGATTACAACGATGTAAATCGATATTAATATCAACAACAACGATCGATACATCGATACCGCCAACCGGCGATCGACAATAACATTAACAATGAGTATCCCAATGAATTGAACTGGCCATTAATGATTGATAATAATTATTTGGCATAATTGCCGAAGAGTATCGTATCGAACGATCCCCTAATATTAATGAATTTATGGAGAGACTAAGTCTCGGAATGATACAACACATTCATACACATATATGATAATATTAATCTCATTGACTAGTACAAGTATAAAACTTGCCTCAAACTGACGGCTAGAAAGTCCTTCCACGAGCAACGTCCTTGAAGTGATTATCGGTCCTCGAAACAACCTTGAATAACACAATTACCAACAATTCGTTTAATACACGAGTCAAGCATGATCACAACCAATTCAAGAGGTCGATACAATAAATCCCAACTCATTGAGGCATTTCGACAAACACCTTGAATACAAACTCCCATCCTAAACAACCAAACCCAATTGTATCGAAAACCAACTTCAAACAAATGATTCAATCTAACAAAACACCTTCAATACAATCGATAATCCAATAGGAATACTCAAATCGAGCTTACGATAACATTTAATCGAAAATCCCAATTCCAAGTCAACCTTCAAAGTATTCTTGAGAAAAACTTCCAACAATCTGATGATAACTCATAAAAACTCGTAATCATACGTATATCCATCACAAATCATGATTATACCACCCATAACATCATAGTCCAACTCAAAAATCAAATTCAAGGGTTGAAGAATTTACCTTAGATTAGGATGATGAATCCACAAATATGTTGATGATCCACACAACATCTTGAAGAAGATGAAATTATCTGAGTTTGATGATGCTAAATCGCCCAAAATATCGCCCACAAATCTCCCAAGGAGGAGAGGAAGAAGGAAAGTGATGAAATGAGCTTGATTCCCATGAAACCCGCTGAAATAGGCAAAACTGTACTGTGTGCCGCGGCCCGGCTAGAAGGGGCCGCGGCCCGCGGTACAGCCCGCTCCAGCACAAAAAGGCACATGGTGCACCCTTAGCTATTTCGACCATAACTCCTTCGTCCGGACTCCGATTGACTCACCGTTTGAACCATTGGAAAGCTAACTTGATGCTATATAATACTGAAAAGATTCAGCATTTTTGGAGTTTTCAAGAATTAATGGTTATTTTACAAAGTCAAACTCATACGTTGAAAATTCGCTTATAAACACGGAATTCAACAGAACGACACCGAAACGAACTCGGATGACAAAAAGTGTAGAATTAATCATTCTCGGAATGACGAAACGGTCACAATAAAGTTGCTAAGATGGAATTACACCAAAAAAAATAATTATCAGAAATCGAAATCGCGGATATTACATACTACCCCCCTTAAAAGAAGTTTCGTCTCGAAACTTAAAACAAGATGGGAGAAGAAATATCCCGCCAGAAAAACTCAATGAGATACACCCGAACTGAAAGCTCGCTTCTCTTCGGCATCGGATTCCCATACAAACACTGATTCACACCTCCAAAGAAGAACAGCAATGCATATATAGTCCTCGGAACCATATCTATCGCACGCCTAAGTCCCCATGACTTTACATCTCGAATCACAATGAACAATCACCCAGATTATCACGAAATCTCGGTATAACACCAAAAGGAATGCATCAAACGATCTCAAAATCTCAAGATTCTCAAATACGATCATTATGAAATAGATCAACAATAAATGATCCACAACCACGATACATTATTACGGATTGAGTTATACAGTCATCCGAAAAACAAGGTTACATATCAAATGTACCCAACATCTATATCCTCCATATCATCGATATCCTCGGTCCCATTGATTCAAGGTAGACCCAAATCTGAACTCACTGCTCAATATGATTCTCTGTCTCTCGAAGCCTGATAGGACCCATTAGACGATGCACGAGCCGTAGTAACAAAATCCCTCGAGGCTTTTGAGCCCTCTCGAGATTTATCGGCACTAGAATTTCTGTAGTATTTCCGTAGGTGTCCCAGCCTTCCACGCAGAAAACAGAAAATAACTGGTACCGTACACCGAGTACTAATGTGCCCTGCTGAATCACAATTAAAGCAAACAACAGTCGAACTCTTCATCTGAGAAGAATCTCTCCCAGCACGAAGACGACTAGAAAACGATCTCTTGGACGTCGAAGTCCGAGGTCCCTCTGACATCTCTTTCCATACCGAGGCAGGAAAATCGCATGATAATTACAGATCCCGCATGAAGATCGCATTATGATTACGTTACAGAATGATGATAATGAGCATACATGCTCTAGCACAATGAATGCAGTAATGATGCAATGAAATGATCGTCGACATTACATCGGAATATGATAAGATCGTTTGAAAGATCAGGTGAGGTAACATTATTATCTGATGAAATTCCTAAAATGATTACCTTGAACAAGTTAACAAGGTTGAAAATTCGATCCACCAGATCAACAACTGAACCGTGAGTTGGGCTGGATGATTAATGAATTAACTGAGCAATGAGATTGACTGAGTGATGAATGAATTAACTGAGCAATGAGATTGACATAGTGATGAATGAATTAACTTAGCAATGAGATTGACTGAGTGATGAATGAATTAACTGAGCAATGAGATTGACTAAGTGATGAATGAATTAATTGAGTAATGAGATTGACTGAGTGATGAATGAATTAATTGAGCAATGAGATTGACTGAGTGATAAATGAATTAATTGAGCAATGAGATTGACTGAGTGATGAATGAATTAATATGATCGACAATATATAAAATGATGATTGAGGATTGTTGACTGATGAATGAGTTGATCCTTAACGCTTACACAGGTCACACGTGCTCCAAAACAATCAGTCATGAATCAATCATAACACTAATATCACATATAGGTTTCAAAAAAGCATGAATAATTAATGACATGATGAATGTATGAACATAAAGAGAATCGAGTCCTTACACAGGTCATACGAAGCTTCGAGGTCTTGCGATACTAGTCTTCACTGATGACGACTCAATGAATGAATGACTCGTGCAGTCGTACAAATTTCACGACTCACAAAACCCCACTGTCCAGATTGTCACAACCTGATAGTCCCACTACTACCGCATCGGTAGAGCCACATAACACACATAAACGTTGGTATCGGAGCATGGTTTTAAATACTACCTTCCGAGTCATGTCTCATTTGAAATCATCGTCATCGGACTAATATCATTGGACTTTCGCGTCACGTGTGACCTGTGCAGATGCCAAGCCAATCAGACCAAAAGAACTGTTAGACTTCTAACGCCATGGTATAATGTCTGGCAATAATCATTCATTCATAATTCATCAGTTAACAATCTTCAATCATCATTTTCATTTTGACCAGGACGGTCATGTTAACTCGTTAATCACTCAATTCATTTCATTACTCAGTTTTTGATCTGGAAGATCATATCACTAATCTTGTTAACTTGTTCAAGATAATCATTTCAAGAATTTCACTTGATAATCATGTCGCCTCAGTTAATCATTCATGTAATCACCGTGTTAGAGCGTGTATGCTCATTTTCATCATCTCATGACATAATCATAACGTGATATTCATGCCGGAAATATAATTATCATGTGACTTTCCTACTTCAGTATGGAGAGAGCAGGCAGAGGACGCGGAGGATGAGGCCGCGGTGCGGGCCGAATCACGAGAGCTCATGTGAATACACGTGCGAACGCAAGGAATAATGCTAATTCATCGAGCAGCGACGCTGCCACTCATTCACCTGGACGTGATCATTAACTATCGGGGAGTCGTACCCGGGGCACAACTCAGTCAGAAGGTGTTCAGGTTGACCCACTCGCTTTTATGCAGGGCATGATGGCCCAAATGACTCAGATGGCACAACTGATGGAGACGATGCATAACTCAGCTAATCAAAATCAACAGGCTCCTCCGCCGCCTCCTCAGAGGCAAGAGAGTAATGTGAGCAGTATCATCGGCGACATCTCTCGCCAAAGGCCACCTACTTTTGAGGGCTCATCTGAGCCGACGGATATTGTTCATTGGCTCGAACATTTCGAGAAGTTATTTGCTATGGTAGAGTGTCCCGAAGGACACAAAGTTTCAGTTGCGGCTTACTACCTGGTTATCGTTGAAGCCCACCGACGGATCATGTACTTGGGATCAATTCAAGACTCTCATGATGGAGAGGTATTCTCCGGCCCAAAATCTCTGTCTTGAGCCTCTTCACGACTCATCCTCAGACCAGCTTGTAAAGCTTCGTCATCATCATCTGAGTCATCGTCATCGTCATCTTTTGGATTTGGGGGAGAGTCCTCTGACTTGTCTTTACCCTTTCTCCCTGGATCATTCTCGGTTCCATGCCACCAGTTCTGTAGGGAATCGTTGCCTCGATCTTGGTATATAGCTCTTCCTTCATAGGATTTGTCAAAGGCAAGAATCCAGTCTTCTAGGTGGGTGATCCGATCTCCTCTTTTGTGCTTGCTTTTCATATCTAGCTGGAGAGGGAGTTTTCCATCTTCTAGCATCTTCGTGAATTTATCTGCGGCCTCCGCTAAAGTCTTATAGCTTTTGAAGATGGCGGATTCCCTAATGAGTTTAACAAAGTATCTCATCAGTTCATTCTTCCTCCATTGCTTCACCTCGTCGGCAGTTGGATGGCGGTTGGTCGGCAGACGAATTTCAGAAGGTCTTTGAATTAGAGTTTGCCACGGAACATTTGGATCATGAAATTCAGGTCGGGAGCCTGAAATCTTAAAACTCTGGGAGGGAGGGGCTAGCTTGTTTAACTCAGCAGTGATGCTGTCTTGAGCAGCCTCGAATTCCCTTTCATGCTGTAACCTGATTCTCCTAGCAGCTTCTCTTGCCTCTTCCCCCTTTTTGGCATCATCAAGACGTTCTAGGATCTCCAATGCGGCATCCTGTTTCGTCTCAATTTTGGTTACTCTCTCGACAAGGGTGGAAAGAACCTTCGACATATCCTTGATACATTTGTCGTGGGCTTGCAATTGAGAACTGTTTTCAATCATAGCACATGCGGTCTTGGCTTCAGCAATGCGCGTTTTGGTTGCCTCTTCTTTCAGGATTTGCTCTTGCTTGTCCTGCATGATCTTCAGTGCTTGTTTGAATACTTCTGGCAATATAACGAAGGCCTCGACTACTCAAGAAACTTCATGTTGCAGAGTGGTCATCTCTTCGACGGCTGAAGTATGCATCTAATTCAAGGCTTTTTCAACTGAAGACAGGGCATTTACAGCATCCTATATGAAGACGGTTTGAAGACCAAGAGCTCGCAGTCGCTCTTTTCTGGCAGCAGCTATCGGAGAATCCGGTTGAGCAAAGTCTTCAGAGCAGTTCAACCTCCTTAGATTCACGGTAGGTCATGAACTAAGTTGGACATCCTCAGGTACAATACCGTCCTCGGATTCTACAGTTGAAGGGGCGGGATCAGCATGTTCTGGTTCGGCGGCCTGGGGTGCTGTGTCTTCATGTTGCGAAGGTTCGTTGGTAGACATGGATACAGGAGGGACTGAATCCTCCTGTTGTCTCTCAGTGACAACTTCTTCTTCTTCTGTGGCAACAGGCTCGGGTGCCTGTTCCAAAACTTTTTCTTCTTCCTCGACTGGAGGGACTGATTCCTCCTCATCAGGAATGATCTCTTGCTGTGGAGAAGGGGGCTTACTCTGGGTTGATGACCCTTCGTCGTCATTGGGTTGAGAGGCATCTCTATCTTGAGCCTCTTCACGACTCATCCTCAGACCAGCTTGTAAAGCTTCGTCATCGTCATCTGAGTCATCGTCATCGTCATCTTTTGGATTTGGGGGAGAGTCCTCTGACTTGTCTTTACCTTTTCTCCTTGTATCAGATTTCTGCAGTAGATGGATTTCAATCAGTTCTTTGCAGAAGGGATTGTCCCATCATATCAGGGCCTCAATTTCCGTTGAGTCCGTCACTTCTGATACATATCGTTCTTCTTGGCTCCAGTTGTACAATCTGTCATACGGAGCTAGCTTGTAGCCTTTAAATTTAAGGAATCTTTCGTAAGCATGTTCGATCTGAACAGAGAGAAGAATTTTGTTAATAATAGAGTCAGGGGAGGGAATGTGTACAACGTCTGGATACGCTGTAGCGAGGGATTCCTCTACAGGTATGGGATCCTGTAGGGAAGTGGGATTCCTTACAGGGGATGGTGCCCTGAAGGAAGATTGATCCTGCACGGGTGTGGGATCCCGCAGAGGAGAAGTAGCGTTTGGCTCCGTGGGGGCAGCCGACTCGCTAGAGTCTTTTTCGTTGGCAGATGTCCGATCATCCGTCCTAGTTGCCAAAGGCTCAGGATCTACTGTCGATACAGTAGTGGACACATCTTCCACAGGGGTTGGGCCCTGGGGTTGTTCTTCAGTTGGTTGAGCCACGATGGAAACTTCTTCGGAGGTCTTGGTGGATTTAGCTTTAGAAAGCCTCCTAAGTTTCTTCTTCGGCTTCTCACCAGCAATGGGTTTCTTGCTGTGAGATCTTTTCCTCTTCTTTCAAGACTCCATGTCCTGGGACTTCAAAGAAACGTCTCTTGGGTTATCAGAAACTGGCATGCTCTGGTTTTGGGGAGATTGCACACCATAGTGCTCTGGTTATACGCAGTAGGCTTGACGCCTCCTAGGTATATCCTGGAGCTGTTCTTCTTTGCATCTGCGGATTGCGACAGTCCGCATTTTGTCAAAATATGGTTTAAGATTAAACCAAATGACTTCTTCTGGGTGGCAGGCTTGCATACTTCCTCCTGCAAGCGCTTCAACACAATCTGGCACCAATTGACCTTCTCACAGGTTAGAATGGCAACCATCATCCTAAACCTTAGATTGGTACACATTTCGAATGCACCAGTTCTGTTCTCAATGATCCTGCAGCAAAAATCATGTAAATACACATAAGGGAGACAAAAATTCTTCTTGTGACATGTGGTTTGAACCATGTCAATAACAGTTGAGCCGGTGAATAGCCCATAAAACTTAGTTATCAGCTCTTGAGACCCAAACGTCTCAAGTTGGTCCATTGTCAGGCCATCAGCAGGTAGCCTGTAAATATTCTGGAGAAGAACGCTATCAACACAGATCTCAACTCCTTGAATGGTAGCGGTTATGTCAGCAACTTGACCTACTTGGGACAGCGGCAGAAAGCATACGGCGGCATTGAGGTAAAATTCCTCAACCAGATGAACATCATATTTGTCAGCGGTTTGACTTCCAAGGCGGTAGAGGCCTTGTTGACGGAGACTAATGATAATGTACTCCATGGGTTCAGCATGATTTGTCTCAGAGAGAATGCTTTCGATGATGACAGATCGTGAGAAGATCCGTCCATCGATGATGTTTGCGGTTTTCTTGAGTGCGGGCGAAGATGTTTGTTCAGCCATTGATGATTGTTCAAGAAAAAGTGAAAGAGAATACACTAAATATGCAGTAAAATGCAGAAAACTGTGTAGGCTGTTTTTGCTTGAGAACTCTTAAATTTACAGAAAGCGTAAAGAGTCTCTAGTGGCAGTATCAGTCCTTTTATATTGGGCGGCGAAGTAGGGTTTTGCAGAGTACGAATGGTCAGATTTTAAGGGATGGGAGCCAGTTTTTGAAATCTACGGTCAAGATGGACTGAGTGTAACTGGTATACTTATCCATTAAAATGTTAAAATATTAGCGGGTCCCACTTCTGACATTTGTTGATACCCTAAATGCCTGAAACGGCTGTTTTAAAACATTAAACAATTTAAAACATCGTGACTTTTGAGATTCAGTTGTCCAGATGTCTTGTAAGGCATTTAATGTAAATGACGTTTGACATAAACAGAGCACGTGGACAAAAATCATTTTAAAATGAAATAGTATAATATATACTGAATCGAAATCCTATAGTATGTGCTGTTTCCGCGTCGATACAGCATTCCCCCTTAAAAAGGTACTTATAGGTTTTAAATTCCATACAACAATATTTGGATTAATGCTGTATTCATGGGTCATACTGTATTCCCCCTTAATTATTGCACACGTCAGCTGTAGGATAATTTATATCACTTTGTTCACTACAGTGCTGTATTGAAGTCTCTGAGTGTACAGATAATTAACGGTGGATACTGTATTCTTGGGTCTTACAGCATTCCCCCTCAATTGTTGAGTAAAGACAGTAAATTACTTACAGGGAGTCGGGCTGTAGCATTCCCAATTCTTGTCTAAGCATGTTGAATCTGGCTGTGTCGAGAGGTTTGGTGAAGATGTCGGCCAACTGAATGTCTGTATGAACTTTTTCAAGGCGAACATCTTTGTTCTCGACATGATTCCTTATAAAATGATGCTTCATGTTGATATGCTTAGTGCGCGAGTGCAGGACAGGATTGTGCGTGATTGCAATTGCACTCGTGCTATCACACATGATTGGCGTCTCTCTGGCATCAATTCCATAATCTGACAACTGTTGTTGCATCCAAAGAATCTGCATACAGCAACTACCAGCAGCATAGTACTCTGATTCAGCCGTGGAAAGAGAGTTAGCCAATTGCTTCTTACTGAACCAAGAAACAAGTCTAGGTCCGAGAAAGTGACAAGTTCCACTTGTACTCTTCCTATCTAGATTGCAGCCTCCGAGATCCGAGTCGCTGTACTAAATCGAATCCACCTTCTTTAGGATACCATAGTCCTACATCGACTGTTCCTTTAATGTACTTCAGGATTCGTTTAGCTGTATTGAAGTGTGATTCCTTAGGTGCTACTTGATATCTCTTACACACTCCAACAACAAACTGGATATCGGGCCTGCTAGCTGTTAGGTACAGGAGCGAACCAATGAGCTTCCTGTAGAGTGATTGGTCAAACGGCTTTCCGGCTTCATTAGCACTAATTTGCACGGAAGTGCTCATGGGGGTTGGCGAAGATTTGGAAGTGTTCATTCCAAATTTGTTGAGTAGCTCATTGCTGTATTTTTCCTGGTTGAAGAAGATACCTGTAGGCAACTGCTTTACCTGCAAACCTAGGAAATAACTAAGTTCTCCCATCATACTCATTTCAAATTTACTTTGCATGAGATGAGAGAACCTTTGACACAAAGCAAGGTTAGTTGAACCAAAAATTATATCATCTACGTAGATTTTCACCATCAGAAGGTCATCGCCTTCCTGTATTTGAATAAGGTCTTATCCACAGCACCTTTCTCAAATCCATTATCGGTTAGATACTGGGACAGGGTCTCATAGAGGCTCTAGGGGCTTGTTTAAGTCCATACAGCGCTTTCCTTACCCTGTAAACTAGATCGATACCGTCTGTGTTGGCAAACCCTGGTGGTTGTTCAACATAAACTTCTTCTGCAAGGTCTCCATTCAGGAATGCACTCTTGACGTCCATTTGGTATACAATAAAGCTCTTATGGGCGGCAAAGGCTAAGAATATCCTAATGGCTTCTAGTCTGGCTACAGGGGCGAAGGTTTTATCATAGTCTAAGCCTTCTTCCTGACTATAGCCTTGTGCGACTAGTCTGGATTTATTCCTTATAATAAGTCCATTTCGATCCTTTTTGTTTCGAAATACCCATTTGGTTCCTATAACCGATTGATGTGTAGGTCTGGGTACAAGATACCATACTATGTTTCTTTCGAAACCGTTAAGCTCTTCTTCCATAGATGTTATCCAATGAGAATTGTTAAGAGCGTCTATGGTCGAAACAGGTTCGGACTGGGCTAAGAATACAGCGATAGTGCACATATTGAGTCTTCTAAGCTTGGATTGGGATTTCCATTCAGGAATTTGTGATATCTCCGTATCAAGTTCTTGTTGTACACAAAGTACATTTCCTTGTGTACTCTGTATTCTCCTACGAGTAGAAACACCAGCATTTATGTTTCCAATGATCAGCTCTTGTGGGTGATCTCTCAACCATCTTCGGTCAGGTTCTAATTCAGGGTCCCATACTGTATCGAGAGTTTCTGTAGATACAGCTTCAGCGTGTACAGCGTCGGCTTCATCCACGTCGACTCTTACAGCTGCGGGGTTGATTTCTAAATCAACGACAGGTTCTATGGGAGTTGGAGGATCCAAGATAGAGAGATGTTGGATGTCCTGAGTGATATCATCTACTCCTGTAGGGTCATGATGAGGTTCATCGAACACTACATGAACTGATTCCTCGATCGTCAGCTTCCTTTTATTAAAAATCCTGTAAGCTTTGCTGACGGAGGAGTATCCTACAAATATTCCTTCATCTGATTTCTCATCAAAGGTTCTAAGTTGATCCTTCCCATTATTCAACACATAACACCTGCATCTAAAAATGTGGAAATATGAAACTAACGGAGTTTTGTTGTTCCATACCTCATATGCTGTTTTGTTGTGGTGCTTGTTGACGATACAGCGGTTTTGAGTGTAGCATGCTGTATTGGTTGCTTCACCCCAGAAACGCTGTGGCAACTTGCTTGCGGCAATCATTGTCCCTGTAGCTTCTTTCAGCGTCCTGTTCTTTCGCTCGGAAACACCATTTTGTTGAGGTGTCAAATGATCCCAAGTACATGATCCGTCGGTGGGCTTCAACGATAACCACCAAGAATGAGCGCTCTTACCCAGGCAGTAAGCCGCAACTGAAACTTTGTGTCCTTCGGGACACTCTACCATAGCAAATAACTTCTCGAAATGTTCGAGCCAATGAACAATATCCGCCGGCTCAGATGCGCCCTCAAAAGTAGGTGGCCTTTGGCGAGAGATGTCGCCGATGATACTGCTCACATTCCTCTCTTGCCTCTGAGGTGGCGGCGGAGGAGCCTGTTGATTTTAATTAGCTGAGTTATACATCGTCTCCATCAGTTGTGCCATCTGAGTCATTTGGGCCATCATGCCCTCCATAAAAGCGAGTGAGTCAACCCGAACACCTTCTGACTGAGCTGTGCCCCGGGTACGACTCCCCGATAGTGAATGATCACGTCCAGGTGAATGAGTGGCAGCGTCGCTGCTCGATGAATTAGCATTATTCCTCGCATTCGAACGTGTATTCACACGAGCTCTCGGGATTCGGCCCGCACCGCGGCCTCGTCCTCCGCGTCCTCTGCCTGCTCTCTCCATACTGAAGTAGGAAAGTCACATGATAATTATATTTCCCGCCTGAATATCACGTTATGATTATGTCATGAGATGATGACAAAGAGTATACACGCTCTAACACGGTGATTACATGAATGATTAACTGAGGCGACATGATTATCAGGTGAAATTCTTGAAATGATTATCTTGAACAAGTTAACAAGATTAGTGATATGATATTCCAGATCAACAACTGAGTAATGAAATGAATTGAGTGATTAACGAGTTAACATGACCGTCCTGGTCAAAATGAAAATGATGATTGAGGATTGTTAACTCATGAATTGTGAATGGATGATTATTGCCAGAAATTATACCATGGCGTTAGAAGTCTTACAGTTCTTTCGGTCTGATTGGCTCGACATCTGCACAGGTCACACGTGACGCGAAAGTCCAATGATACTAGTCCGATGACGATGATTTCAAATGAGACATGACTCGGAAGGTAATATTCAAAACCACGCTCCGATACCAACGTTTATGTGAGTTATGTGGCTCTACCGATGCGGTAGTAGTGGGACTGTCAGGTTGTGATAATCTGGACAGTCGGGTTTTGTGAGTCGTGAAATTTGTACGACTGCACAAGTCATTCATTCATCGAGTCATTTATTCATCGAGTCGTCATCAGTGAAGACTAGTATCGCAAGACCTCGAAGCTTCGTATGACCTGTGTAAGGACTCGATTCTCTTTATGTTCATACATTCATCATGTCATTAATTATTCATGCTTTGTTGAAACCTATATGTGATATTAGTGTTATGATTGATTCATGACTAATTGTTTTGGAGCACGTGTGACCTGTGTAAGCGTTAAGGATCAACTCATTCATCAGTCAACAATCCTCAATCATCATTTTATATCTTGTCGATCATATTAATTCATTCATCATTCAGTCAATCTCATTACTCAATTAATTCATTCATCACTCAGTCAATCTCATTGCTCAATTAATTCATTCATCACTCAGTCAATCTCATTACTCAATTAATTCATTCATCACTTAGTCAATATCATTGCTTAGTTAATTCATTCATCACTTAGTCAATCTCATTGCTAAGTTAATTCATTCATCACTCAGTCAATCTCATTGCTCAGTCAATTCATTAATCATCCAGCCCAACTCACGGTTCAGTTGTTGATCTGGTGGATCGAATTTTCAACCTTGTTAACTTGTTCAAGGTAATCATTCCTGGAATTTCATCAGATAATCATGTTACCTCACCTGATCTTTCATACGATCTTATCATATTTCGATGTAATGTCGACGATCATTTCATTGCATCATTACTTCATTCATTGTGCTAGAGCATGTATGCTCATTATCATCATTCTATAACGTAATCATAATGCGATCTTCATACGGGATCTGTAATTATTGTAACACCCCCAGAATACGTCCGGAAATGTTACACGCCGTAGGCACTTCTCACAAGGATCTACCAGGCTAAACTCCACTAGACTACACAATGATCGACCGACCGGGGTCAATCTAAATACAACGCAGACCGACAAGGTCATTAAACAATTCAGAAACTAATGAATTTTACATCTCAATGACAAAAATAAACTTTCACACAAAAGGGGATGACGACTCCATTCAATAAATGAAAACTACACCCGTGCAAGGGTGAATACTTAACCAAATGGGAAAAATACGACCAAGATGAAACAAAAGAAAAGACTCGACTCGTGTGATTAGCATCGTTGTCCTCCATCTCCTTCCAAGCCAATCCTGTGACTGCTCCCGAGCTGCCAAAACCTGAGCGCATAACAGGCACCCACCCCCCGAAAACTCGGGGGTTAGCAAACTGGAATTTTGCTAGTGCAAGTACATAATGTTCAATATATACGAATAATAACAACACAAAACTCAACAGCCGCGAAGCCTTAACACAAACCATACATTCCCATAGTCAACACAGTATAGCACTCGCATACACAAGGTGAGAAATAATCACATAGTCATGTTCTCTTTATGGAACATAACACCAATTAAACTTTAAACGAGCCCAAGGAGTCAAAAGATTTAGTTAAAAATTCATTTCAATAAGGGGAAAGTATTTTGATAAGATAGTTTGAAAACATTATTAATGACTCGGGCCGTCTTGGGGTTTATAAAATCGAATGGGAATACTTTAAGAAATTAATTTCAAAAGCTCTCAGGTCCTTGACCCAACATAAGGAAAACAATTACACGAAAACCATGTCAATGTTACTTGGGATCCTTGACCCAATTTATAGAACACTGTCACAAACGAAATCATTACAACATCTCACAAGGTTCTCAACCCAATCCAAATAACATCATCACGAGAACCAACATCTCAACATTTCACAGGGTCCTCGACCCAATACACAGAATAGCACCACAATACAATCAAAGGCACAATCTCTCATTCGACATATCCTGCTCAAGACCCCCGATTAATTAACCCTCAGAGATTTTGTCAAACCTCCTTGGTTAATTAACCTTGATACCAACGCTTTAAAAACAGGTTGAAACAAACTTTCAAAAACACGAATCGCGGTCTATATCAGGACAAACATTTAAAAGTGAGTTGAAAGAATTTGAGATATGAACATCGTTCGTGCAGGTCTTAGCTATCACTCAAATACCCGTAACCAATAAGCCTGCAGCGCCTCCCTTGCGCACCTGTGTACCGGCGTTCACTCCACTATGTTGGCCGCTCCTTGAACATGTCACCGCGCCGGCGATCACTCCCGCAAGAGCCGCCCCTTGCGCGCGCATTAGGTAACACCGGCGTTCACCACCCATATGGAGCCGCACATTGCAGCATACACCAGGCCGGAGTGCACGCCCCGCCCTCAGAGGTTCCAGATACGACGTTTCTCACAACAAGTATCCACATTATTTCAGACATCAAGCACACAGACAAACGTCACAACAATTATCAACTCAGTACATCAAATCACACAATTTCTCCCCCAATCCATAACCATACAAATAAACAATAACACGCACGTTATCAATCAAAACTCAATCACAATAAGCCTTCAAGCATAACCAACCAACACCGCACATATATCGCTATATTGCGACTCAACCGAATATATATATATATATAAGTATAGTTCATCCATCAATCCAAGTTGAGTACGTCAACTATCATCGATATTAATCACACGACATAGGTATGTGTATATCTATATACATACATACTTATATATATATACACGTATAACCTTATACATACATATATTTAGTATATAAATATATATAATTCACACACTTCGGCAACAATGATTTCACATAGTTATAATTCGTATATAAAGGTACTTGCCTCAAATCCAAAGCACGCGAAGCGACGAAAAAGCTTGACCGGCAACCCTCGAATCTTCCAACTAGGTCGAAATCACAAGAACAATATAATTACTACGAAGTCGATCACAAGAGGGATGGAAAACATACGAAATTCCCAACAAGAATTCGTAGAAACAAAAGATCGAACACTTGGGGTTCAATACTTCCCCAAGAACAACAAGAACATAATCCGGACCCGAATACGGTAAGAAATACGAATCAAATCATAGGAAGAGAATCGATATAACCGATTGATGATATACAACAACAAGAATCAAGAAGAACAACCCGAAACTCGAAGATTCCAGAAATATAGAGGAAGGGTTTACAAGATGTTTACCTCGAATCGAAGGTGAAGAACACGGATTAAGGATGTTAAACAACACCAAGAACTCAAGGAAGATGTAAACTTGGAGTTACAAGACCCCAAAATCACCTTCCAATCACCTACGAGTCGCCCAGCCACGGAGAGACGAAGTGTAGGTGAAGAAATGACGAATTCGGTCAACTCCTGGGTATATAAACCCAGGCCGTGTTACGTACGTTAGCCATAGGCAGCTAACGTACGTTAGCTTGTTAACGTACGTAAGACTCCCATGCTTACGTACGTAACGAAAATCGCAGAATTCTCTGCACTATTCTACAAAGGCCGTTACGTACGTAACTGAGACATGCATTACGTACGTAAGGTGCCTATTTGGGGAGTACAGGCAGCTAACACAAGAAGGCAAGAAAGGAACCGAAAAAAAAATCAATATGCAATGGTGAACAACTCCCGATGGTACGAACGTAAAGGATTCGAGGCAACGAACTTAAGTGTTGAAGGAAAACCTATTCCCGACTACCCGAAGGTTCGGAATACTATAACAGAAGTGATCACCCCCAAACTTTGGGAAATTACGAAATGGCCCAAAACGTCCATAAATCACAATATGACATCAAGCAACCGAACCGAAACTCACAACACGTATAACAAAGCTCAACGGACTTATAGAAAACATGAAACCGTAGTTTCGAACCATTATCACATGAAATGAATCAAATAGCGGGAAAAGTCGCTCAAGACACGGATTCGGGTAAAACAGCCCCGGAACAACTCGAATAACCAAACACGCAGAATGAAACATTATCAAAATGTCAAAACGCTCGCAAGTGAGCTTCTGGAAACCAGAAAGATGCCAGAAACGAAAAAGTACCGAAAGAGAAAATCACGGGTATTACATTCTACCCTCCTTAAAAGAAGTTTCGTCCCGAAACTTAAAATAGAGAGCGATGGAACAACAGTTTCAAACAAAATTTGCAAGAATCAAATTCGGATGTGAAAAGGCCACAGTAATCCACGAGATTTAGCAAAACAGCCCCGAAATTCGTTCGGAGGACGGTAGGCTAAGTAAAACAAGGTGGTTTAAAATTGTCGAGGGGATCACAATTGAATTACCAACAATGAAAGGTCACACAATACTGAAAATATCAAGAAACGTACGGGTAATACATTCCCACATACTAAAAAGATATTACGACCCCGAAACTTAGAACAACAAGAGTTGGAAATGTAAAGCAATGAAACGTAATACGATCGAAGTCACGATTGTTTGAAACAGCAACGATTAAGACATAGTACAAAATATTCATTCTCCCATGCTAGGATCTTCAGAAGGAAACATAGGGTTTCGGGACACTTCCCGATCACTAGCTCTGCTCTCTCTCAGGGCGGCATTCTTTGCCAATTCGGAAACTGTCTCACAGTGTTTCTCCCGATGACCTTCACACCCACACCGGTAACAAGTCAAAAGTGGAGAGGGACAATTTGCACGAACATGTCACAGCGATTCTGATTGAAACATCTTCTCTTCTTACCGCGAGTCACCGATGCTGGTTTGGGATTTCCAGCGTTCACTCCCGACCGCGAAGATGACGCTTTCGAACAACGTGAGGGCTTGGGAGCCTTAGTCTCCTCACCGCCCAGAAATTTTCCCGATACCCTCGGTCTCTTTGCTTCGCTCGTGGGCTCGATTACTGAGGAGATTTCATAGGATATCGTTTGATCTCGATACTCCTTCACTGTAGCATGGATAGTTGTCGTACGAACCACCTTGTCGTTTCCACTTCCGCCATCACACTTACGTCCGCCAAGGCTCGACATACTAATACAGATAGTACCATTCAGCATTATCAAATAATCAGTCGTACAATATACCACCCTTATCAACACAAGGTTTAGTTAACATCTATAGAATAACGGTAATATCGTAAAGCATAAAGTTTTATGAAGTTAACTCCGGTCCTTCGACTAGGATGATCATTATATATATATATGTGCTTAATGAAAACAAATTTTTGAAAAAGAGAGCGAGTCACGTTACGCCCAAAGCTTGTAAATACTGTCCTTTATTTGGAAGAGGGAGTTTATACAACGACTTTTAAAAATTATTTTCGAGCAATGCATAAAAGAAAATTGAAAGTTGAATCGTAACTAATTTGAAATATTTCAAGTGTTGAGTTCCAAATACCACAATTTGAAAATCTTTCCACTTCTACCAAAATGTCTAATCGAAAGGATTTTTCGCCGAAATACGTGACCATTTGACATGACTACATTAAATCATGGGTTTTCACAATATTATAAAATTTAGTAGCACTGCTTTAAAATGTTCGTGCCATTACAGCACCGTGGGCCCCACACCGGAACCCACCAGGCTGAAAACTATTTTTAAAAGGTTCAAAATGCCAAAAGGCCGATGACGGTAGTATTTTCAAGTAATCACAAAAGTCATTTATAAAATATCAAATACCGTTATAAGAATACCGTCAAAACATGCAAGACAAAATGCCAAAACTCGGTTTAGGGAATCGGTTTCTGAAATAAAATTCGATTTGCAAGATACCAATAGCCATTTCAAAATACTCACGCAGCGGATAAAATTAACACTCAAAGATTTATTGTAATAAAATGTAGACATTGGTAAGTACACTCGACTTCCTAAGCATACTACATAACCATTCTCAATCGGACCGAATACGCATGTTACATCCTAAAACAATAATATCACCAACAAGTTACAATCCCTAGTTCACATTAAACACATTATCACAATATAATCAAATACATATATAAAGGGACTTACGATCGGAAGACTTACCATCACGGATTGCACGAAGATGATGTCGGAACCACGATACTAATCACAACTCGACGCGCGCGACTTACACAGGACATGGACTTGACCCAACGGCCTAGGTTTTTCGCAAACCTAAGCTCGATACCATAATTGTAACACCCCCGAATACGTCCGAAATATTACACGCCGTAGCCCTTCTCACAAGGATCTACCAAAGCTAAACTCCACTAGACTACACAATGATCGACCGACCAGGGTCAATCTAAATACAACGCAGACCGACAAGGTCATTAAACAATTCGAAACTAATGAAATTTACATCACAATGACAAAAATAAACTTTCACACAAAAGGGGATGACGACTCCATTCAATAAATGAAAACTACACCCGTGCAAGGGTGAATACTTAACCAAATGGGAAAAATACCGACCAAGATGAAACAAAAGAAAAGACTCTGACTCTGGTGTGATTAGCATCGTTGTCCTCCATCTCCTTCCAAGCCAATCCTGTGACTGCTCCCGAGCTGCCAAAACCTGAGCGCATAACAGGCACCCACCCCCCGAAAACTCGGGTGTTAGCAAACTGGAATTTTTCTAGTGCAAGTACATAATGTTCAAGATATACGAATAATAACAACACAAAACTCAACAGCCGCGAAGCCTTAACACAAACCATACATTCCCATAGTCAACACAGTATAGCACTCGCATACACAAGGTGAGAAATAATCACATAGTCATGTTCTCTTTATGGAACATAACATCAATTAAACTTTAAACGAGCCCAAGGAGTCAAAAGATTTAGTTAAAAATTCATTTTAATAAGGGGAAAGTATTTTGATAAGATAGTTTGAAAACATTATTAATGACTCGGGCCGTCTTGGGGTTTATAAAATCGAATGGGAATACTTTAAGAAATTAATTTCAAAAGCTCTCGGGTCCTTGACCCAACATAAGGAAAACAATTACACGAAAACCATGTCAATGTTACTTGGGATCCTTGACCCAATTTATAGAACACTGTCACAAACGAAATCATTACAACATCTCACAAGGTTCTCAACCCAATCCAAATAACATCATCACGAGAACCAACATCTCAACATTTCACAGGGTCCTCGACCCAATACACAGAATAGTACCACAATACAATCAAAGGCACAATCTCTCATTCGACATATCCTGCTCAAGACCCCCGATTAATTAACCCTCAGAGATTTTGTCAAACCTCCTTGGTTAATTAACCTTGATACCAATGCTTTAAAAACAGGTTGAAACAAACTTTCAAAAACACGAATCGCGGTCTATATCAGGACAAACATTTAAAAGTGAGTTGAAAGAATTTGAGATATGAACATCGTTCGGTAACGGGGTCTTAGCTATCACTCAAATACCCGTAACCAATAAGCACGCCAGCGCCTCCCTTGCGCACTGTGTCCGGCGTTCACTCCACTATGTTGGCCGCTCCTTGAACATGTCACCGCGCCGGCGATCACTCCCGCAAGAGCCCCTTGCGCGCGCGCATTAGGTAACACCGGCGTTCACCACCCATATGGAGCCGCACATTGCGGCATACACCGGGCGGAGTGCACGCCCGCCCTCGGAGGTTCCGGATACGACGTTTCTCACAACAAGTATCCACATTATTTCGGACATCAAGCACACGGACAAAGCGTCACAACAATTATCAACTCGGTACATCAAATCACACAATTTCTCCCCAATCCATAACCATACAAATAAACAATAACACGCACGTTATCAATCAAAACTCAATCACAATAAGCCTTCAAGCATAACCAACCAACACCGCACATATATCGCTATATTGCGACTCAACCGAATATATATATATATATAAGTATAGTTCATCCATCAATCCAAGTTGAGTACGTCAACTATCATCGATATTAATCACACGACATAGGTATGTGTATATCTATATACATACATACTTATATATATATACACGTATAACCTTATACATACATATATTTAGTATATAAATATATATAATTCACACACTTCGGCAACAATGATTTCACATAGTTATAATTCGTATATAAAGGTACTTGCCTCAAATCCAAAGCACGCGAAGCGACGAAAAAGCTTGACCGGCAACCCTCGAATCTTCCAACTAGGTCGAAATCACAAGAACAATATAATTACTACGAAGTCGATCACAAGAGGGATGGAAAACATACGAAATTCCCAACAAGAATTCGTAGAAACAAAAGATCGAACACTTGGGGTTCAATACTTCCCCAAGAACAACAAGAACATAATCCGGACCCGAATACGGTAAGAAATACGAATCAAATCATAGGAAGAGAATCGATATAACCGATTGATGATATACAACAACAAGAATCAAGAAGAACAACCCGAAACTCGAAGATTCCAGAAATATAGAGGAAGGGTTTACAAGATGTTTACCTCGAATCGAAGGTGAAGAACACGGATTAAGGATGTTAAACAACACCAAGAACTCAAGGAAGATGTAAACTTGGAGTTACAAGACCCCAAAATCACCTTCCAATCACCTACGAGTCGCCCAGCCACGGAGAGACGAAGTGTAGGTGAAGAAATGACGAATTCGGTCAACTCCTGGGTATATAAACCCAGGCCGTGTTACGTACGTTAACAAGCTAACGTACGTTAGCTTGTTAACGTACGTAAGACTCCCATGCTTACGTACGTAACGAAAATCGCAGAATTCTCTGCACTATTCTACAAAGGCCGTTACGTACGTAACTGAGACATGCATTACGTACGTAAGGTGCCTATTTGGGGAGTACAGGCAGCTAACACAAGAAGGCAAGAAAGGAACCGAAAAAAAAATCAATATGCAATGGTGAACAACTCCCGATGGTACGAACGTAAAGGATTCGAGGCAACGAACTTAAGTGTTGAAGGAAAACCTATTCCCGACTACCCGAAGGTTCGAATACTATAATGTAGTGATCACCCCCAAACTTTGGGAAATTACGAAATGGCCCAAAACGTCCATAAATCACAATATGACATCAAGCAACCGAACCGAAACTCACAACACGTATAACAAAGCTCAACGGACTTATAGAAAACATGAAACCGTAGTTTCGAACCATTATCACATGAAATGAATCAAATAGCGGGAAAAGTCGCTCAAGACACGGATTCGGGTAAAACAGCCCCGGAACAACTCGAATAACCAAACACGCAGAACGAAACATTATCAAAATGTCAAAACGCTCGCAAGTGAGCTTCTGGAAACCAGAAAGATGCCAGAAACGAAAAAGTACCGAAAGAGAAAATCACGGGTATTACAATTATCATGCGATTTTTCTGCCTCGGTATGGAAAGAGTTGTCAGAGGGACATCGGACTCCGACGTCCAAGAGATCGTTTTCTAGTCGTCTTCGTGCTGGGAGAGATTCTTCTCAGATGAAAGGCCAGCGATCCGTAGATTACCGAATTCACGAGAATGATAGTGTGCTACCTTGAGTCGGCCAAAACGATAATGGTGACTCACGGATGGGCATCGTACTCGATAGTCCCAATTCAATACCTCGATTACCTTATAATGGTCAATCGATAGCAACGACACAACGGATGGGAACTATCCTTGACAGCCCCAATTTAATAACTCGATTGCCTTAGAATGGCCAACCGATAACAATGATGCAACGAATGATTCAATATCTCGATTGCCTTATAACGGTCAATCGATAACGATGATACAACGAATGATTGAGAACCTCGATTCTCTTAGAACGGCTAATCGATGACGATGATACAATGGATGATTGAACACATCGATTTGCCTGATAACGGCCAATCGATAACAATGACACAATGAATGAGTGAATACCTCGATTGCCTTAGAACGGCCAACCGATAACAATAATATGATGAATGATTGAAGACTTCGATTTGCCTGAGAATGGCCAATCGATAACACTGACACGATGAATGATTGAACACTTTAATTTGCCTGAGAATGGCCAATCGATAACAATGACACGATGAATGAGTGAATACCTTGATTGCCTTAGAACGGCCAATCGATAACAATGATATGATTAATGATTGAACACTTTGATTTACCCGAGAATGGCCAATCGATAACACTGATACGATGAATGACTGAACACTTTGATTTGCCTGAGAATGGCCAATCGATAACAATGACACGATGAATGAGTGAATACCTCGATTGCCTTAGAACGGCCAACCGATAACAATGATATGATGAATGATTGAACACTTCGATTTGCCTGAGAATGGCCAATCGATAACAATGATACGATGAATGATTGAACCTTCGATTTACCTGAGAATGGCCAATCGATAACAATGATACGATGGATGCCTCGGCACCTTTAATCGGTTACCGACAACTAAGAAGGGAAATGGATACGTCAATGCCTTTAATCGGCCAAAAAAACATCAAGGACAAAACTCCAACATTACTAGCAATGATTACAACAACGTCTTAAATTGACATTAATATCAACAACAACGATCAATACATCGATACCGCAAACCGGCGATCGACAATAACATTAACAACGAGTATCCCAATGCCTTGAACCGGCTATTAATGATTGATAATAATTATTTCGCATAATTTCCGAAGAGTATCGTATCGAACGATCCCCTAATATTAATAAATTTATGGAGAGACTAAGTCTCGGAATGTTACAACACATTCATACACATATATGATAACATTAATCTCATTGACTAGTACAAGTATAAAAGTTGCCTCAAACCGACGGCTAGAAAGTCCTTCCACGAGCAACGTCCTTGAAGTGATTATCGGTCCTCGAAACAACCTTGAATAACACAATTACCAACAATTCGTTTAATACACGAGTCAAGCATGATCACAACCAATTCAAGAGGTCGATACAATAAATCCCAACTCATTGAGGCATTTCGACAAACACCTTGAATACAATTTCCCATCCTAAACAACCAAACCCAATTGTATCGAAAACCAACTTCAAAGAAATGATTCAATCTAACAAAACACCTTCAATACAATCGATAATCCAATAGGAATACTCAAATTGAGCTCACGATAACATTTAATCGAAAATCCCAATTCCAAGTCAACCTTCAAAGTATTCTTGAGAAAAACTTTCAATGGGTATTGTACTTAAACTCCTCATCTGAGTACTTGGTAATATAATGTGGTTCGGTACTACAATTATATTATTTAATTCATCAGTTTTCATTCGCCTGGTGGGTCCCAGTCGGGAGTCCACAGCACTGTAATATCCGCCTAGTTTGGGGTGTTACAGAGTTGGTATCGGAGCGTGGTTTTGAATACTACCTTCCGAGTCATGTCTCATTGGAAATCATCGTCATCAGACTAGTATCATTGGACTTTAGCGTCACGTGTGACCTGTGCAGATGCCGAGCCAATCAGACCGAAAGAACTATAAGACTTCTAACGCCATGGTATAATTTCTGGTAATAATCATTCATTCATAATTCATCAGTTAACAATCCTCAATCATCATTTTCATTTTGACCAGGACGGTCATGTTAACTCGTTAATCACTCAATTCATTTCATTACTCAGTTGTTGATCTGGAAGATCATATCACTAATCTTGTTAACTTGTTCAAGATAATCATTTCAAGAATTTCACCTGATAATCATGTCGCATCAGTTAATCATTCATGTAATCACCGTGTTAGAGCGTGTATGCTCATTTTCATCATCTCATGACATAATCATAACGTGATATTAATGCGGGAAATATAATTATCATGTGACTTTCCTACTTCAGTATGGAGAGAGCACGCAGAGGACGCGGAGGACGAGGCCGCGGTGCGGGCCGAATCCCGAGAGCTCGTGTGAATACACGTGCGAACACGAGGAATAATGCTAATTCATCGAGCAGCGACGCTGCCACTCATTCACCTGGACGTGATCATTCACTATCGAGGAGTCGTACCCGAGGCACAGCTCAGTCAGAAGGTGTTCGGGTTGACCCACTCGCTTTTATGCAGGGCATGATGGCCCAAATGACTCAGATGGCACAACTGATGGAGACGATGCATAACTCAGCTAATCAAAATCAACAGGCTCCTCCGCCGCCACCTCAGAGGCAAGAGAGGAATGTGAGCAGTATCATCGGTGACATCTCTCGCCAAAGGCCACCTACTTTTGAGGGCTCATCTGAGCTGGCGGATATTGTTCATTGGATCGAACATTTTGAGAAGTTATTTGCTATGGTAGAGTGTCCCGAAGGACACAAAGTTTCAGTTGTGGCTTACTACCTGGGTAAGAGCGCTCATTCTTGGTGGTTATCGTTGAAGCCCACCGACGGATCATGTACTTGGAATCAATTCCAGACTCTCATGATGGAGAGGTATTATCCGGCCCCACTCAGAGAGGCCAAGCTGTCAGAATTACTCACTCCCGACCCCTCAACAGACAAGGATGTTCTCGCCATTGCCGAGAAATTTCAGGAACTTCTTCCGTTCGCCTCATCTATCATTCACTCCGAGGTGGATAAGATTAAGTATTTCAGCAAGAGACTGAAACTCGTATGCGGATGCAGTTACTTAATCATAATTGCACCACGTTGGCCGAATTCATTGAGAAAGCTCTTACCTATGAGCTTACTGCTAAGAAGATTGCTAAGCAGCAACCTTCATCTGCTAGCAAGAAGTCCAAGAATCGTAATCAGTCTGAAGGCGGTCAGACAACCTTCAAGAAACCTCGTGTGGGCTCTACTTTTTCGGAGCGACCTCCTGTGATGCCTAAACCCGCGGAATCTTAGTCACGAGCGGCCAGTTCGGCCATCACCTGTTTTAACTGTGGGGATCTTGGTCATGTCAGCACCAAGTGTCCGAGACAGACTGTCACGTGTCACAACTGTAGATTGCTGGGCATAAGGCCCGTTTTTTCCGTAGGGACTCCAAACCTACTCCGGCGTCATCTCAGGCCCAGAAATAGTCAGTTGTTCAAAATCAGGCCACTCAGTCTGCGTCGTTGAAGACGACATGAGCGAATAAAGGTGGAGCCTTTAGCCATCAGACGGGAGCGTCCGGTGCCGAGACTAGCAAGCCCCGGATTTATGAGATGAAGAAGACCGACGATCCAGAGGCCCGGATGATCTCAGGTACACTCGATATTCTATCTCACTTTGTGTGTACCCTTTTTGATACTGGTGCATCACATTCATTCATTTCCGAGTCATGTTTGAGTAGACTACGTCTGGGTAGTGCTACTAGTTGTGAGCCTTATGTCATTGGTCTACCTGATGGTAGACGAATTATCGGAAATCGTGAGATTCAGAATTGTCCGATTCAGCTTCATGGCCGTGTATGGCTAGCGGACCTAATCGTGGTAGATTTGCCGAGAGATGACCTCATCTTGGGTATTTATTGGATGGATCGTCATGATGCCATCATTAGTGTCCGTAAACGTATGGTCACTATCATTTCAGACGATGGCGTCGAATGTGTGTTTCAGGGAGGTAATCCCAGCTGTTCTGGAAGAGTTATTAATTTGATGAAAGCAGTGAGATTACTCAATCAGGGGTGTATTGGTTATTGGTGCTATATGACTAAAACCAAGAAATCATCGATAATGTTGGCTGATATACCGGTAGTGAGAGAATATGCCGACGTATTTCCATACGAGTTACCTAGTTTACCTCCACAGAGGGATGTGGAATTCACGATTGAGTTGGAGCCTGGTACATCTCCTATATCGAAGGCACCGTACCGGATGGCCCCGATCGAAATGCAGGAGTTGAAGAATCAACTAGAGGAGTTGTACAAGAAAGGTTATATCCGACCGAGTGCATCCCCGTGGGGAGCACCATTGTTGTTTGTCAAGAAGAAGAATGGTTCATTTCGCTTGTGTATTGATTATCGGGAGTTGAACAGGGTGACAATCAAGAATAAGTATCCTCTACCCCGTATTGATGATCTCTTAGACCAACTTCAGGGAGCTTCAGTATTTTCCAGGATCGACTTAAGATTTGGATATCATCAGTTGCGAATTCGAGAGTCGGATATTGCAAGAACAGCGTTTCGTACACGCTATGGTCATTATGAGTTCGTGCTAATGCCGTTCGGGTTAACTAATGCACCTGCGGTATTCATGGAGTTAATGAATCGGGTTTTCATCGACTTTTGGGATAAGTTTGTTGTTGTCTTCATCGATGACATTTTGATTTATTCTCGTGACTGAGAGGAACACGAGGTTCATCTTCATCAGGTTCTCGACGTGTTAAGACGAGAGCAACTTTATGGAAAGTTTTCCAAATGTGAGTTCTGGATGTCCGAAGTGACTTTTCTCGGGCATGTAATTTCATCAGAAGACGGAAGCTATCCAAGATTGGTTACCTCCGAAGAATGTTAAGGAAATCCGAAGCTTTCTCGGATTAGCCGGTTATTATCGGCGGTTTGTGGAAGGATTTTCTAAAATCGCTCAACCCTTGACGAACCTTTTACGAAAGGATAAGAAATACACGTGGTCCGACGCGTGTCAACGGAGTTTTGAGGAACTCAAGAGCCGGTTAATGTCAGCACCTGTACTTTCCTTGCCGCAAGGGACGGAAGGATTTGTGGTTTATAGTGATGCGTCCGGGCAGGGTCTCAGATGTGTACTCATGCAGAATGGGAAGGTTATTGCCTATGCTTCATGGCAATTGAGACCTTACGAGGTTAATTATACGACCCACGACCTGGAGCTAGCATCCGTGGTGTTCGCTTTGAAAATTTGGCGTCATTACCTTTATGGCTTTACTTGTCAGATGCTGGTCGAGTAAGTGCGGGCCCCGCTCAGAAGAAGAACCAATAGCCTATACTAGATCTTCCTGTCACCGAAAGGGATTGAGAAGTTCGGGTGGGGCTGAGTGCTCTTCAAACTTGAGATTTCAACCGGCCTAAATGAAAAAGGAAAGGAGGCTCTGACAAGACCATTTGTTGGTATCCGGCATGCAAATTGATCTTTCAATATACTCTAATCGATATTGATAGGAACGCGTGGCAGAAGGCTCTGAAAGACCTTTAATTAGGGGAAAGCGGAATCAAAGGTATGCGGAATGGTACCAACGGAAACCTCCCCTACGAAATGAGCACTCAGAGATATTCACCGATCATAAGAGTTTAAAGTATATATTTACTCAGAAGGAGTTAAATATGCGATAAAGACGGTGGTTGGAACTAATCAAAGATTACGATATTGAGATCCTTTACCACCCGGGCAAGGCGAACGTTGTCGCCGACGTCTTGAGTCGTAAGTCCGTTCAGGAGCAGATGCTTGCTCGTTTAACGATTCGAAGGAGCTTGGCGGGAATTCCTTAGACCCGAGATCGAGGTCTGGCTTCAGCGAGTACAAGGGCAACTTTGCATGTTAGAGATTTCATCGTCACTTGAGGAGGCAATCAGAGAGAATCAGGGTTCAGACCCATCATTGTTGCGCACTGAGGATGTGTCTCATGGGAAAGCCCCTGGCTTTGTGGTCCACGAGGATGGACTTTTGCATTTTAAGAACCGGTTGTGCGTACCGGCGAATGACGAGTTGAAAAACTCGATTTTGAGAGAAGCTCATGCTACCCCTTATTCTGTTCATCCGGGGTCTAGCAAGATGTACAAGAACTTGAAACAAAATTACTGGTGGAGTAATAGGAAGCGAGAAGTTGTAGAATTTGTTTCGAGATGCTTAACCTATCAACAAGTCAAGATTGAACATCAGCGACCGGCGGGTATGCTGAAACCTCTCCCTATTCCAGAGTGGAAGTGGGAAGACATTTCTATGGATTTCATCACGAGTTAGCCGACGAGTCGTCGTGGCATGAATACGATCTGGGTGATTGTGGACCGCTTAACTAAATCAGCTCATTTCCTTGAGATTAAGAATACGTCGGGTCCCGAGAGACTTGCCCAGCTGTTCATCAAAGAGATAGTGAGACTGCACGGTACTTTTAAAAGTATCGTTTCCGATCGTGACGGACGGTTTGTGTCTCATTTTTGGAAATCAGTTCATCGTGCTATAGGAACTCAGCTTAATCTCCGTACCTCCTTTCATCCTCAGTCCGACGGGCAACCAGAGAGGACTATTCAGACATTAGAGGACATGTTGAGGGCATGCGTCCTCGATTGGAAAGATGATTGGGAAGCCCAACTACCATTGATCGAGTTCACGTATAATAATAGTTGGCATGCTTCGATTAAGATGGCACATTACGTGGCCTTGTACGGTCGTCGTTATCGATCTCCTTTATGTTGGGATGACCTATCCGAATCAATCGGCACCGAGCCCGATATGCTTATAGCCGCCCATGAGAAGGTAGCTTTGATCAGGAGTTGTTTGTTGACCGCTCAGAGTCGACAGAAATCATATGCAGATAATCGTCGTCGACCACTAGAGTTCGAGACAGGTGACCACGTGTTGGTCAAGGTATCCCCAAGTCGAGGTATTTTCCGTTTCGGAAAATGGGGAAAGTTGAGTCCGAGATTTATTGGACCGTTTGAGATTTTGGAACGAGTAGGCGAGCTAGCTTATCGTTTGGCCTTACCTCCAGCATTGAGCCGAATTCATAATGTGTTTTACGTCTCTCAGTTGCGGAAGTATGTTTCCGACCCGAGTCATATACTTCAGTTCGACGAAATCGAGATCGCAGATGATCATTCGTTTGAGGAGCGTCCCATACGAGTCTTAGAGCGGCGAATCAAACAGTTGAGGAATAAGGCGATTCCTTTGGTTAAAATTCAGTGGTCTAGACACAGAGTCAAAGAGGCTACTTGGGAAACCGAGGATAGTATGCGGGAGAGTTATCCCGAGTTGTTTAACCCTTAGTTTCAGGGACAAAACTCTTTTAAGGGGGGTGTATGTAATACCCGGTTGTAATTCAGTCATTATCATTCAGTAATTTCATTCGGTAATTGTCCCTATGCATTTTTTTCACTGGTTAATAATCATTCATCCATGTTCACCGTTCGGAATAACTTCGAGTTGTGTATCGATATTGTTCATTGCTTCAACCTTACTCGGGAATCGAGACAAGAGTATTATCTTGATTGTTGTAATTGATTCATTAGTCGATGTTGACGTTGTAGTTCATGTCATTTCAAATCTCCTCATTGTTCAAATTGTGTTTTTGTTGGGCGAACCCTTGTAATCATTGCTTGGAAACACCGTTTTGGAGTTTCCGCACTTCCATTTCGTGCTATTGTTTCCCAAATATTGATTCCTATTGCTTTTACTCTCTTCCCATGTCATTTTTCATCATTTTAGGACCCAAGGGGGGTGTGGGCCGCAGCACAAGGGAGTGTGCGCCGCGGCACACACATGTTGCAATTTCGGCCGACCCGGATGTACCGGGGGCCGCGGCACATGTCGGCAGGGCCGCGGCACACTGCCGAGTCACTGCCGCGGCACATTCGTCCAGGCCGCGGCACACACTAATGTTGCATTTTGGCCGACCCGCCTGTACCGGGGGCCGCGACTTATGCCGGTAGGGCCGCGGCACACTGCCGAGTCATTGCCGCGGCACACTCGTCCGGGCCGCGGCACACTACTGAGCACTGGGGGCAGATTTTGGGCCTGTGCCGCGGCACACAGTGCAGGCTGCGCTATAATTATGTTTTTTTGAGAGGAACAACCCATTTTTCCCATTTCTTCAACCTATATCCGAGATAGAGGGCTTGAGGGGGAGACTTTCCATCATCTATCACTTGAGTACTTGGTTTTCTTCATCTCCTTTCGATCGTGAAGCCCGGATAGTCGATCTAACGCGTTTTCTTCGGATCAAAGTGCTTGGATCTTCAAGAGGTATTTTTTTTCAACATCTTGGATTTCGATTTTATATTGAGATATGGTGTTTTGGGTGTTAAGATCATGTTGTATGAAGTGATATACGCATGATTATGGATATGTTTGATTATTCATTGGATTATTGAAGGATTATTCAAGAACACTTTGAATATTGAATTGGATTTGGGGGTTTTCAATTAATTGTTGTTGAAATCACGAATTTGAATATTCATATTGGATTATTGATCGTATTGAAGATGTTTTGTTGGTTTGAAACACTTCTTGGGGAGTTGATGTTGGTATTATTGAAGTTTGGTTGTAAACAATCGATGTTTGGCCACAAAGTGTTCGATATAATGCCCCAATGAACTTGGTTTAGTCGTATCGACGTTTTGAGTTCGTTATATTCGTGTTTGATTCGTATGTTGAACGCATTGTTGGTAATTGTGTTATTAAAGGTTGTTCGAGCGACCGATATCTCAATTAGGACGTTGTTCGTGGAAGGGTAATTGTCACCGGTGTTGTGTAAGTTAATTCTTGCTCGGTTAAAAGCATATTCATTCCTTTTGTTGTTGTTCATTCATAATCATAACTCATTCATCATTGAATTAACCGTATTGAGACTTGTAATTGTCGAATAATCACTTCATTCATGAGGAACGATGGTTCCAATCATTTCATTGAGCTATCAATCACTTCACTATTATTTTCATCTCGGTGAGTCATTCTTGACTTTGTCGAATTATTATTCATTGGTATTCATTATGGTCATTCTCGTTCATATGACCTTCTGGGTTCATATTGCGTGGCCGGGTGCGGATGTGTGGAATTTTTAGTCGAGCACGCGATGGTCATGTATTGGGATCGGTACATTGGACTGTGCACACGGTAACGATTACCTCCGTGAGACTAATTAGGTACAGGGACGGGTGTGTCCGGTCAGCCGTCTTGTACACTTGCACAGAACACTACGGGCGTACTATGATGCTCTTCTTCAGCATAATTCATAACTAAGGATATTTCATAACTAAAGATATATCATGATTGTGTATTTTCAACCCTTAAGGATTGTTGTTCTGTGTAACTGACCCCGTTGGGGGATTTTGTTTTCAGGTCATGGAAAGGCAAAGGCACGGGAAGAGCATGTTGACGGCGAGGAGTCCCAGTGATACTAGTAGGGGGCCCCAGTCATCCCAGTCATCCCAGTCATACCAATCATACCAGTCATTCCAGTCATTTCAATCATTCCAGTCATTCTTATTTCTCTTCATTAGTATTTCCGCTGCAAATTCCGTTTGAGATGATTATTTAAGCCACCACTTAAACGTACCGATAAAATAGTTAGGAAAGAGAGTTTGATGAAAGAACCCAATAGGATTTGGGGGTGTTACACGTACGTTATATGCAACACTTAACGTACGTTATGCTCAAAATCTAGCATACGTTATCGTGTACAGATGCATGCATGCATGTATTGGAAACTCAAGAACGTAGGAATACAAATACGGGAAATCACAATTCGATTAATAATACCACATAATGAAATGTTACAAGTTCGGATTCAAGTAAATTATACAATAATTATCTGTGTATTACATACTCTCCCTCTAAAAAGAAGTTTTATCCCGAAACTTAAGTCGAAAATAATTCCGGGTATCTCGACTTCATAATATCCTCAGTATCCCAAGTTGCTTTTTCGACTCCATGTCGAGACCCCTGAACTTTAACCAAGGAGATTGTTTATTCCTCAATTGCTTGACTCGACTCTCGAGTATCTTGATTGGCTTTTCTTCGAACGTGCCATCATTAGCCACTTCAATCTCGCCAAAATCAATGATATGACTGGGATCCGATACATATTTCTATAATTGGGATACGTGGAACACATTATGAACATGACTCAGCAATGGCGGTAAGGCCAACTTGTACGCCAACTCCCTAACTCTTTCCTCTCAAAACGAAAAATTCCCCGAGTAGGAGAAACCTTTTAAGAGCACGTGGTCCCCAATTTCAATCTTTAACGGGCGACGGCGCATGTCTGCATAAGACTTCTGTTGACTCTGGGCAGTCAACAACCTTTCACGAATCAAAGCTACCTTCTCCTGAGTCTGTACTATCAACTCCAGTTCTATCCCGATCAAGTCAGACGAATCATATCAACACAGGGGTGATATGCATCTCCTCCGGTATAACGCTTCAAAAGGTGCCATCTTAATGGAAGCATGCCAAATATTATTGTAAGTGAATTCAATAAACGGCAGATGAACTTCCCAATCAGTTGGCCAATATACGGCACAATCTCTCAGCATATCTTCTACTGTCTGAATAGTCCTTTCGGACTGTTAGTCAGTCTGAGGATGATAAGATGTGCTAAAGTTCAGCTCGGTTCCCAAGGCTTTATGAACCGCCTTCCAAAAGTGTGACACAAAGCGACCATACAGATCTGAAACAATGGTCTTCGGCGTACCATGCAATCGGACTATCTCCGCAATAAACACTCGTGCCAATTTCTCTACCCCCCAAGTATCCTTAATGCCTAGAAAATGAGCCGACTTGGTTAGACGATCAACTATCGCCCAAATCATATTCATCCCTGTTGTGGTCCTTGGCATATTGGTGATAAAGTCCATCGATATATCTTCCCACTTTCATTCAGGAATCGGAAGTGGCTTCAACATTCCGGCGGGTCACTGATATTCTATCTTAACCTGTTGACAAGTTAAACACTTCGAGACGTATTCTGCTACGTCCTTCTTCATATTTCCTCATCATAAACTCTGCTTTAGATCCTTATACATCTTACTGGTGCCCGGATGAATAGAATAGGGCGCACTGTGAGCTTCCTTCATGATTGTCTGCTTCAAAACATCAACATCGGGGACACAAAGTCGACTCTGGAATCTCAAGACTCCATCATCATAAATTACGAATCATGGGGCCTTTCCCTTGTCCACTTCATCACGTAATCGAAATCATCAGGGGGTCATCTAACTGTTTAGATTTGATTTCATCGATCAATGATGAAGTTAATTCCATCACAAATAATTGCCCTTGAACGCCTTGTAACCATACTTCAATTCCTTCGCGAATCAACTCTAGCTGAATACTGGACTGAGACGTAAGTGTTTCCAATATTCGAATAGAAACATGTTTGCGGCTTAGTGCATCAGCTACCACGTTCGCTTTGTCTGGATGATAAAGAATTTCTAGGTCATAATCTTTAATCAATTCCAGCCATCTCCTCTGCCTCATATTTAATTCCTTCTGGCTAAAAATATATTTGAGACTCTTATGATCTGTGAAGATCTGACAGTGAGTACCGTACAAATAATGTCGCAAAATCTTCAAAACAAAGACAATGGCTGCTAACTCTAAATAATGTGTCGGGTAGTTAACCTCATACAATTTCAACTGTCGAGAAGAATAGGCAATCACTCTATCCTTCTGCATCAACACACAACCCATACCCTGATTTGAAGCATCGCTGTAAACTATGAACCATTCCGTTCCGTCTGGCTGTGCTAATATTGGTGCCGTTGTCAGTCTCCTCTTGAGTTCATCAAAACTAATCTGACATTTCTCGTTCCACATGAACTTCTGAGTCTTCTGTGACAACTGAGTAAGCGGACGAGCAATTTTAGAAAATCCTTCCAGAAAACGACGATAATACCCAGTAAGTCCTAAGAAACTTCGGACTTCCTTCACGGTCTTAGGAGATTCCCACTCCAAGATTGCCTCAACGTTCTTCGGGTCTACTTGGACTCCGTCAGTCGATATCACGTGCCCAAGGAGCGTTACTTCCTTAAGCCAGAACTCATATTTGGAAAGTTTTGCATAAATCTGTTCATTTCTCAAAGTGTTCAAAACAATATGTTCTGCATGCTCTTCTGGATCTTTCGAATAAATCAAGATGTCGTCAATGAAAATGACCACGAATTTATCCAAGTATCATTACACCATTTATGACCTATTGCAAGCCCACAAAATTGTATTCTTAGACCCAAAAAATGTTACAGTAGATGTTTATGTAACGTTTTGGCCAAAATTCGGCGTGACATTTACTGGCGTTGCCTATGCTCTCTATTGCAAGATTATGTGTACTTATTGCAACACATTTTGTAATATTACAATAGCACTTTTTAGTAACACTTTGAGCTGTTTTAGTAACATTTTTAAGAAGTTACAATAGACTAATACAACACTTTTTAGCAACATTTATATCCCTATTGTAATACTTTTAAATTTTATTTGCAACACTAATCTGCAACACTTTTTATTAGTCCGGATTGCAATATCCTGTTTGAAATTTAAATATACAATTCACAAAAGCATATCAAACCAGAAATCACATTTCAAATTTCCCAAATGGCAAATCCAACAAAACATGTCAATAAAGCCAAAACAAAACCGATGTGTACCACGACATCATCTTACATCTAGTACTTAAGCCTAAAGTCAAAACACATAATCGACCTATACCATAATTCTACATGAAACTGTCTTCCAAGTCAAAATATCCAACCAACCAATTACGCATATACAAAATAAACGTACTGATCATCAATCATCATGAAGTTTATTTTCCTCAGCCTCACGATCGTCGTCCTTACACTCATCGTCATGAACCACCTTTTCCATGATGCTTTTTCATATGCTAAGGACTTGTGAGCATAATCTTCCTTGTCTGTTCTTTCTTGCTCCACAGCTTTGATCTCTCTTTTTGCTTGTTCTAATCCACTTCAAGTGATGCGTCTAGGACAAATACACGACACCATGAACTTCAAAATTTAGGAGCATGGAGTTAATCAAGCAGAAAAAACCAAAATGCAAATGATATTCTACAAGAGCTACTAGCACAAGCAATAATCCATATAAGTAAGACCTTCAAATCTTGAAGTGTAGATTCAATTTTGTCAGCCTCAGATTGTGGAAGCAATTCTTCTCCAGTCAATATAGTTTGGACAGAAGAGTCCTTCAGCATAGAAAACCTTTCCATAGATCCTTGAAACCTTTGGGATCTTTTTTGTAGGTGCTGATAAAATGGTGCGCCCTGAAATTGAACAGCAGGACTTGGATTTCGAAGAACTCTAATAGCTTTTCCAGCAAATAGAATAGATTCAGCAGTGTGCATTTGGACATACTCAGGAAGCATATCCTGCAAAAAGAAAGAGTAAGTATTTTCTTTTCTTTATTTGCTATTTATATTTGTTTGTCTGTTTCTTATTTTACTTTACTTCGAAGGTTGGGTTTGGATTCGGGGTCATAAAGGAAATTGTTGTAAAAAATAAAAAAGCATATCAAATGGTTGAAAAGAGGTTTTCGCAATGGAAAGGAACAGTCGATAGTTGTCTGAGAAGTTAATGAATAAACACTAGTAAGAAAGATAACAATATATCTGCGTGAAGATATTAAGTAACGAAATCAAACTATCAATAAAAAACAGCAAAACAAACAGCAAAAGATAGATATACCAGAGAAATATGGAAGCCTAGATGCCAATCAGTTAGAGATACATCATTAATTGACATGCGAGCCAATTTCTCAAGTGTGTCTGCAGCTGAGTCGTGTTCAGAATCTCTATCCTCTTGCCTTGGAAATGAAAACTTTATCAAAATCTGGATTTATATAGTTATTGTCTTAGCAGATTGAAACTGAACAAGAGAGCACTCAGACTAACCACACCTGCTAACAAAAAATTCTTCGTGCTGGTCATGAAGGATCCCATAAATTATCTATGATATCTGATACAACATGTTCATCATCCTATACTGCATTATCCAACTAATAATTTGTAGATGCAAATTAGAAATACCTCTGGTTAATTAAACATTTTGTATCACATCTTCCCTACATTCAAGTAAAAGTGTCATTCAAGTGAAAAATAAATGATAAAACAGCTAGTTTTTCTATCCATAGGACAACAAAGTTAGATCTAATGAGTACAAATGTATTATAAGACAGTTTCCCTAAGCAGTATGAGATACAACGCAAAAGAAGATTATAAGGATGACTACTTTGGATTACAACTTAATATAATCTACAATCATTTGAATTGAAGGAAAATGAAAAGGCAAGATGATCCTTGACAAAGAAAATATGTGATTATAGTATGCAACCAACAAATCATAGACCCATGTAGCCAATCAAGGAATCCTTCAAACATCATAAATCTGACCCAAATCAGAAAAATTATCATCCCATAACTTCAACCATACCTTGAGCCAGAAATTTAAAACCCACATGAACGGAACCTCCATCTTGCCCTTTCCGTAGAAGCCGTCTGCAGCCAAAAATTAGGGCCAAGACCCGAAAGCCAACTTCCAACCAGGAGCCTGAAACCCAGCAGGCCTATTTGTGACCCTGTGTCTCATCGTCGCGTAGTCGGAGACCTATACAGGCACCATTTGAGTTCAAAGACGCGCGACAGCCGGGAACCAGAGTGGAACCTTAATATTTTATCAATTTGCCTCAGTCTCTGACCATCACGATGTGCAAAAGTGAATATATGTGTTCGTGTGCAGGTGTGTGTGTGCTTTGATTCAAATTGAGCATTTCTTGAGTGTGTAGAAACAGAGAGATCAGGATTTTACAATGAGTTTAGAGAGAGAAATGCCGAAAACCATAGAGAGCGAGAGAGAGAAGGAATCGGCAGAGGAGAGGAGAGGAGTGAGGAATATAACTAAAATATTTCTAAAATATTTCTAGAATATAACTAAAATATACCGAAAAATTAGTAAAACATATTTATAAATATAACTAAAAATTACTGACACTAAAAACTCGGTAAAACTTGATACTTAACTATTTATCTTATGACACAATTATGTTAAAAACAAAAAATGAGTCAAATGCCTGAAGTTACTGACACTTTTGTTAAAGTGTCAGAAACTAAGTATGAGTAAATGTTGCTTTTGTAGTAGTGTTGATTGGAGTGTCGGAAGTTTGTTTGTCCAGAGGTCTGGAAATGGTGGATTATTTACAGCGGAGGCCTGGGGTTCGTCCCAATTAGGTTTGGCCTGGTAATTGGAATCAAGAACCAAGAACCGTTCGATCCGGCCTCTGATTTTGTTTTGGTCCCAAAATATTTGCTACTAGTTTTTGCCCGCCCACTCAAAGAATAAAACTCCCGCCTGCAAATTTGGCTCAAGTTGACCAAAATGGTTACATGTATTGTAACACTTTTGTAATGTATTACAATAGTTCTAAAATTTTCAAAATGATTCTTAGGCTTGCAACACTTTCCATTTTATACAACACTTTTCTAAAATATTGCAATAGATTAGCAAATTTCTTATCTATAGCAACACTTTATGCAACACAAACATGTAATGAGCTTGCAATAAGTCATATATGGTGTAGTGTATTCTAAGAATACCCAATTCATCAGTTGCATAAACACATAAGGAGCATTAGTAAGTCCAAATGGCATCACCACAAACTCATAGTGCCCGTACTGGGATCTAAAAGCGGGTTTCGGTATATCAGATTCCTTAATCCTGAACTGATGGTATCCTGATCTCAAGTCGATTTTTGAGAATACCGTCACCCCCTGCAATTGACCAAACAAATCATCAATCCGAGGCAATGGGTATTTATTCTTGATCGTCACCTTGTTTAGCTCCTTGTAATCAATACACAATCGGAGGGATCCGTCTATCTTTCGAACAAAAAGAACGGGCGCACCCCAAGGAGAAATACTAGGTTGAATGTAACCCTTCTGCAACAATTCCTCAAGCTGTTTCTTTAACTCATACATCTCGGTTGGTGCCATACGGTATGGTGCTCTGGAAATAGGTGCGGCTCCTAGTTCCAATTCGATATTAAACTCTACAGCTCTACGCGGAGGTAATACAGGTAGTTCGTCAGGGATATGAGAATTCGTTCACAACTGGAATAGATGAGAGCTCTGCTCCTTCTTCCTTCTTCATGGCATAACACCAAAATCTGGCACTGTAATATCCGTACCTTTCCATTTTTAGCTGTTTCCATTTTTGGTGTATGTATATTTTTATCGACTCACTTGTAACCGTTTCGACATTTTGAATCTACTTTATTCTTGGAGTTTTTCCATTTGGACGAGTTTCGGATGTGTTTTTACGAAATTCCATTCTATGTTTTATTTTGCCGTATGCGCGTTCGATTCTCATGAAACTTGTTCGTTTTTGTTGTTTCTTTGCTTGCATGAGTTCGTATGGTTGATTTGTTCGTGTTGTGACTTTCGGTTTGTCAATCTGACGTCGTATCGTGATTTTCGGACACTTGGGCCATTTTTGTAATTTTCTATAAGTTTAGGGAATTTCATCTTCTTTGTCGTATTTCGGATTCCCGGTAGCAGGAGTTGTATTTTCTTTTAACGCTTAGATTTGTCATCGAGAATACTTCGTAACCATATTTTTGGTTCGATAGCAGGTCCGAGTTTCGGAGTCGTCCAGGACAGTTCAGACAACAGCTTCTTAAACTGCTGTCCAGTAGGGTGTTACCGCCGTAACACTCCATGCGTTACGACCGTAATGTTGGCCTTGTTATGGATGTAAGTTATCCCCTGTTACGGCCATAACAGCCTGCTGTTTTAAGAACAGCGGGCAGAGGTCAGAAACCTCATTTCACATCTTTTCTTTCGTTTTTCCTCATTGGGCGATCAGAGAACCTCCGGGACGATTTCTTCCACTTCTCATCCATGTATTCTTCATTTTCCATCACCGTAGAGTCGGGCTATCATATCATCGTCAACGTAATCATCTCCCCCCGTCCGAATTCAAGCTATTTTCGTCTAGAACACTTACTTGTCAATTTTGGGGGGTTTTCCGAATTTTGCTTGTTAGACTCGAATTGTTCAAGTATGTTGTGATATTCCTTATCGATTGTTGTTATTGGGTGACTCCTAATCCTATTTTGTTGAGTTTAATCCGTGAATTATCGATTCGGGGAGGTTTTGCGTAAACCCTCGCCCGTATCGATTGATCGTATTGTGTCATAGCTTGTAATCGGGGTTGTGGGCATTTTCCAACCGATTAATGTTATCGTATCGGACTGAGTTATGTTAATCCTTTGTTTAGGAATGGCCATTTTCCCTCCGGATCATTCGTATTCATTGTTCTTTCCCGTTTCGTCAAGAATGTCTCAAAGGTAAGTACTTTACATTTGTTTACATGTTCTAGTATTTCAATTATGGCTTCTCGTGGTTGTTGTGGATGGATATGTATGTTCACCTAGGGACAGTCCGACGGGGCCTCTAGGGATACATATTGCCGTGAGTGTGCGTATCAGGAACTATGGTTAACCACCCAGGGATGTCCGACGGGGCTCTGCGGGGTACGGTGGCCGTGAGTCTCGTACCAACGGTTAACTTTGAATTGTTTTGTTGGAGAAATGTATTTTGTGCTTGTGCACCATAAATATTCCAGAATATAAATGATTTCTAAAATGATTTTGGCGCATATTTTCATCTGATTAGAATGGTAGTTTAAATGGATTGTACTTTCACTAGCAGTTGTCGCTAACCTCTTAAATGGGGGAATTAATTTTGTATTTCAGGTACAGGTCATGGAAGTAAACGAGCATGCGAGCCAACGAGGATAATGGGCAGGCGTGATTCTGCTCAGTGGTTGTCTATTGGTGTCTTGTTTTAGGATTTCTTTATTATGTCATTTGCTTAAGTACTCGAGTACTTTTTTCTTGAATTTATTAATTTTGTGTACCCGTTTTGGGGAGTGGATTTGATGTCAAATTGTATTGTTGAATTTCAACCTTTGGTGTTGAATGTCGTGGATTGTGAAATTGTCATTTTGTTGATGATGTATGTCTTTGTCGAATGTCATTTTGGTACGTTAGCCTGGTGGATTCCACAGTGTGGGGGTCCAAGGCGCTGTAATATGCCCTGATCATCTTGGGGGTGTTACACCTAGGTTGTTGGTTATTTGGGTCTAGTTGAGTGTCGTTTTTTAACAGTATCACTGCTACGCCATCATCTCAGTACGCCGATGCTCGTAAGTTTTCCTAACTTGACTCGTTACGTTGTTCTGTTCTATTCCCTTCTTGCTATTTTGTCGCGTTTTGCATTGAACTGTACTTACCCATTACTTCTTCAGAATACCTGCTGGTAGAGGACGCGGACGCAGTCGCGGACGCGGTAGGGGACGTGGCGCCTCCGGTGGGATGGCCATGTCCGATAACTCGGGAACTGATTCGGCGATGCCTTCCTTGTCGAAAAGTGTTCCACCCAGTTCCAGAGGCCAGCAGGATCAGTCTGCTAGCTCCGGCAATGCTCATGAGAATATCGGGGTGGCTAATATTTTACAGCAAGTAGTGAACCAGATGACGCTACTAACTTAGGCCGTCTTAGTCGGCCAAGCTAATGCCAACCCGGTTCTGCCTACTGGATCCGGAAATGATAAGCTACTTCAGGACGTGATTCGTATGCGTCCTCCGCAGTTTGATGGTGCTTCTGACCCTTCCGATTGGGAGAGTTGGTTATTTGAGATGGAGAAAGTGTTCGAGGCTGCTAACTGTACTGAGGAGAGGAAGGTACCCATCGCTCAGTACTTCCTTGCCAGAGAGGCGGCAACGTGGTGGCAAGCGGTGAAACCACGTGACCGTCCAGCCACGTGGGCAGAGTTCCGAGAGCTGATGGAGGACGAATTTTGTCCGTGTCTAGTTAAAGAGGGGAGGATCCGAGCCTTCTTTGAGGCTAAGCCCCAGGATGTTTCGATTTCGCAGGCAATCAAGGAATACATCCAACAACTTCATTATGTGAGAAACCAAGTCCGAGACGAGTTAGACAAGATCTGTCACTTTGACATGCGGATGAAGCCGAGGGTCCGTCACTACATGTCTGGTCTCGGATGTATAATTCTGAATGATTATCAGAACAAAGCAATGGCTTATGAGATGTCATTTTCTATGACAGAGGCGGCAACCGAGGGAAAGAAACAGAAGACCTCCGATCAGTTTTCGGAAGGCAAGTCTAGCAGGTATCCGAAGGCGCAGTCTTGGTCGCGAGTCTTCGGGAATCAATCCCCGTCATTTGGGCGAGGAAACGGTTCTATGTCTGCTCCTACTGGTTCCGTTCGTGGTCCTATCTGCTTTAACTGTGGTCGTCCCGGCCACATGATGAGTGTGACAGGCCTCCGATTCAGTTTCTGGCTTGCGGTCGGATGGGACATCGTGCTAAGTATTGTACGGATGCAGTTCGGGCACCAGTTACTTAGATATCAGTCCCAGCTGCAGGAGAACCGAGCGTGAATCAGGCACCGGCAGTTTCTTAGCCACAGCAGAGTTTTGGTAGAGGCCGAGAATGTGGGTATCCTTCTAGAGAGGGATCTTCTAGTGCGGGGTCTGTTCCGCCCCGTGTGTATGAGATGAGACAAGCTGGAGATCTCGACGCGACGGTGGCTGCAAGTACCGTTCACATCCTTGACCATCCTGTTTCCATGTTATTCGATTCTGGTGCTACGCATCCCTTCATATCTATGGATTGTGTGCGTCGTCTGCATGTTGATTGCCTAGTTGCATGTGACCCATTTGTTGTTAAACTGCCTAGTGGGGATAGCATCGTGGGGGATCGTGAGATTAGAGATTTTCCTGTGAGTATCGCGAGGAGGGATTGGCCTTCTAATCTGATTTTGGTAGATATTAAGGACGAGGATCTGATTCTTGGTGAGGATTATCTGGACCGTCATGGGGCGATCATGAATTATAGAACGAGAACCGTTTAGATGTTAGCCTCTAATGGTACCTAGCATTCTTTTGTGGGGCGTAAGCGGAGTATCCAGAGATTCCTGATCAGCGCTTTGAAAGCGGTGAGACTTCTTCGAGGAGGTTGCATGGGTTATTGGTGTTATGTGTTGAGATCGGAAGAAGGAGAAGTCGAGCTCTCGTCTATTCCGGTAGTGTGTGAGTATCCTGACGTCTTTCCAGATGAGTTGCCGGGTTTGCCGCCAGACCGAGAGGTTGAGTTTACTGTTGACTTAGAGACGGGTGCAGCACCGATTTCTAAGACACCATACCGTATTGCGCCTGCCGAGATGCTTAAGTTAAATAAAAAGTTGCGAGAGTTGCTAGACATGGGGTATATTCGACTGAGCGCTTCGCCTTGGGGCACACCGGTCTTGTTTGTGAAGAAGAAGGATGGGTCACTTCGTCTGTGTATCGACTATCGAGAGTTGAACAAAGTGATTATAAAAAACAGGTATCCGCTCCCGAGGATTGATGACTTGTTTGACCAATTGCAAGGTTCAACCGTATTTTAGAAGATTGATTTGAGATTGGGGTATTATCAGCTCCGAGTGAAGGATTCCGACATTCCAAAGACGGCCTTTCGGACGAGATACGGCTATTACGAGTTTGTGGTTATGCCTTTTGGGCTAACCAACGTCCCAGCCGTGTTCATGCAGCTTATGAACAAAGTATTTATCGAATACTTGGATAAGTGTGTAGTCGTTTTTATCGATGATATCCTAATTTACTCGAGGATCAAGGAGGAGCATGCACATCATTTGCATATCGTGCTAGGAATCCTGAGAACTCGGCATCTTTTTGCGAAGTTCTCAAAGTGTGAGTTTTGGTTGCGGGAGGTTATGTTTCTCGGCCACGTGATCTCGGCTGAGGGTATTCGGGTGGACCCACATAAGAGAGAGGCAGTGTTGGATTGGGCGCCGCCTAAAAATGTGAAGGAGGTCCGTAGTTTTCTGGGTTTGGCCGGGTATTATTGTAGATTTTTCGAGGGGTTCTCTAGGCTCGCTCGACCGCTGACTCAGTTGTTACAGAAGTCAGAGAAGTTTGTGTGGACCGACGAGAGACATAAGAGTTTCGAGGAATTGAAGAAGCGGTTGACGATCACCCCCGTTTTGGCTTTACCAAGTGGTAATGAGGGTTCTCAGTTTTTAGTGATGCTTCGGGCCATGGGCTCGGATGTGTACTCATGCAGCATGGGAAGACAATTGCCTATGCTTCCTGTCAGTTGAAACCGTACGAGTTGAATTACCCTACCCACGATCTTGAGTTGGCCGCAGTTGTGTTCACGTTGAAGATCTGGCGTCACTACTTGTATGGCTTGTTGTGTCAGATTTTCACCGATCACAATAGTTTGAAGTACATTTTCACGCAGAAAGAGCTAACTATGAGACAGAGGAGATGGTTGGAGTTGATTAAGGATTACGACCTCGAGATCCTTTATCATCCGGGCGATTGAGTTACTTACGGCTTAGACGGGACTTCAGCGAGAGTTGATGAGGTTAAGCGTTGAGATTGTACTACCAGATAGTTCCAGACAGTTACGTACTTTTGAGATTTCTTCGTCTCTAGTCGACGACATTAAATCGGGACAGTTGGAAGACCCGATGTTTATTCAGCATCGAGAGAATATAGGGAAGGGGAATGCCCCGGGATTCGTGATACATGAGGATGGTGTGTTGAGATTACGAGGTCGGCTGTGTGTTCCGAACGACTTGGAATTGAGGCATAGTATTATGTGGGAGGCTCATGCGTCACCTTACTCAGTCCATCCGGGCTCGAGTAAAATGTATAAAGATTTGAGGAAGAATTTCTGGTGGAAAGACATGAAGAATGAGGTAATTGATTTTGTGGCTAAGCTTTTGACTTGTCCACAAGTCAAAATCGAGCATCAGCGGCCAGCCGGATTGTTGAAACCACTTCCCGTCCCGGAATGGAAGTGGGAAGATATCTTGATGTATTTTGTCACGAACTTGCCGAGGACGAAGATCGGAATGAATATGGTGTGGGTGATCGTGGACCGACTGACTAAGTCGGCACATTTTCTGGGCATCAAGGATACTTGGGGTCTAGAAAAATTAGCTCGTATTTTTATCGCACAAATAGTGAGACTTCATGGTACGACGAAGACTATTATTTCGGATAGAGATGTCCGGTTTGTATCGCATTTATGGCAGGCGGTACATAAGGCATTGGGGACACTATTGCGTTTGAGTACATCTTTCCATCCTCAGTCTGACGGGCAATCCGAGCGTACCATTCAGACGTTCGAGGATATGTTGCGCGCGTGTGCGTTAGACTGGAGTAGTGACTGGGAGGAGCATCTGTCCTTGATTGACTTTACATATAATAATAGCTGGCAGGTGTCGATTAAGATGGCACCGTATGAGGCGCTTTATGGATGATGTTTCCGATCACCGATATGTTGGGATGAGTCGTCCGATCTAGTTGGCACCGAGCCGGATCTTGTGTTAGAGATAAGGGAGAAAGTTGAATTGATTAGAGAGAGGATGTTGGTGGCTCAGAGTCTACAAAAGTCTTATGTGGATGTTAAGCGTCGACCTTTGGAGTTTGAGGTGGGAGATCATGTTTTGTTGAGAGTGTCTCCGTCGAAGGGAGTTTTTCGTTTTGGGAAAAAGGGGAAGCTCTGCCCGAGGTATATTGGGCCTTTAGAGATATTGGAGAGAGTTGGCGAGTTAGCGTACCGTTTGGCATTACCTCCGTCACTGAGTCATGTGCATAGTGTGTTTCACGTCTCCCAACTAAGGAAGTATGTTCCAGACCCGTCCCATGTTATTGATTTCGGGGACGTGCAGATCGAGAAGGACGTCACGTTCGAGGAGATGCCCATTAAAATTTTGGAGCGTGGAGACAAACAATTAAGGCACAAAACCATTCCTTTGGTTAAAGTGTAATGGTAGAGGCAGTACAAGAGGCAATGTGGGAGTTGGAGGAGGATATGCGTTCGAGGCACCCCGAGCTTTTTGATTCTTATGTTTCGGGACGAAACTTCTTTTTAGAGGGGGAGAATGTAATATCCGTACCTTTCCATTTTTAGCAGTTTCCACTTTTGGTGTATGTATATTTTTATCGACTCTCTTTTAACCGTTTCGACATTTTGAATCTACTTTATTCTTGGAGTTTTTCCATTTGGACGAGTTTCGGAGGTGTTTTTACGAAATTCTATTCTATGTTATGTTTTTCCATATGCGCATTCGATTCTCATGAAACTTGTTCGTTTTCGTTGTTTCTTTGCTTGCATGAGTTCGTATGGTTGAGTTGTTCGTGTTGTGACTTTCGGTTTGTCAATCTGATCGTGATTTTCGGACACTTGGGCCATTTTTGTAATTTCCTATAAGTTTAGGGAATTTCATCTACTTTGTCGTATTTCGGATTCCCCGGTAGTCGGAGTTGTATTTTCTTTTAACGCTTAGATTCATCATCGAGAATACTTCGTAACCATATTTTTGGTTCGATAGCAGGTCCGAGTTTCGGAGTCGTCCGGGACAGTTCGGACAGCAGCTTCTTAGACTGCTGTCCAGTAGGGTGTTACGGCCGTAACACCCCATGCATTACGGCCGTAATGTTGGCCTTGTTATGGCTGTAAGTTATCCCCTGTTATGGCCGTAACAGCTTGCTGTTTTAAGAACAGCGGGCAGAGCTCACAAACCTAATTTCACATCTTTTCTTTTGTTTTTCCTCGTCGGGCGATCAGAGAACCTCCGGGGCGATTTATTCCACTTCTCATCCATGTATTCTTCATTTTCCATCACCGTAGAGTCGGGCAATCATATCACCATCAAAGTAATCATCTCCCTCCGTCCGAGTTTAAGGTATTTTTGTCTAGAACCCTAACTTGTCAATTTGGGGGGGGGGGGGTTTCGAATTTTTCTTGTTAGACTCGAATTGTTCAAGTATGTTGTGATATTCCTTATCGATTGTTGTTATTGGGTGACTCCCAATCCGATCTTGTCGAGTTTAATCCGTGAATTGTCGATTCGGGGAGGTTTTTCATAAACCCTCGCTCGTATCGATTGACCGTATTGTGTCAAAGCTTGTAATCGGGGTTGTGGGCGTTTTCCATTCGATTAATGTTATCATATCGGACTGAGTTACGTTAATCCTTCATTTAGGAATGGTCGTTTCCCCTCCGGATCATTCGTAGTCGTTGTTCTTTCCCGTGTTGTCAAGAATGTCTCAAAGGCAAGTACTTTACATTTGTTTACATGTTCTAATATTTGAATTATGTCTTCTCGTGGTTGTTGTGGATGGATATGTGTATGTTCACCTAGGGACGGTACGACGGGGCCTTTAGGGATACGTATTGTCGTGAGTGTGCGTATCACGAACTATGGTTAACCACCCAAGGATGTCCGGCGGGGCTCTGCGGAGAACGGTGGCCGTGAGTCTCGTACCAACGGTTAACTTTGAATTGTTTTGTTGGAGAAATGTGTTTTGTGCTTGTGCACCGTAAATATTCTGGAATATAAATGATTTTTAAAATAATTTTTAGCGCATATTTCATCTGATTAGAATGGTATTTCAAATGGGTTGTACTTGCACTAGCAGTTTTCGCTAACCCCTTAAATGAGGGAAATACTTTTGTATTTCAGGTACAGGTCATGGAAGGAAACTAGCATGCGAGCTGTACGAGGATGATGGGCAGGCGTGATTCTGTTCAGTGGTTGTCTATTGGTGCCTTGTTTTGGGATTTCTTTATTATGTCATTTCCTTAAGTACTCGAGTACTTCTTTCTTGAATTTATTAATTTTGTGTACCCGTTTTGTGGAGTGGATTTGATGTCAAATTTTATTGTTAAATTTCAACCTTTGGTGTTAAATGTCGTGGATTGTGAAATTGTCATTTTGTTGATGATGTATGTCTTTGTCGAACATCATTTTGGTACGTTAGCCTGGTGGATTCCACAGTGTGGGGGTCCATGGTGCTATAATATGCCGTGATCATCTTGGGGGTGTTACAGGTACAACCCTGTTTCAACAATTTAATCGGTTTCATGGATTTGATCTCTTTCCCTGAGCTTCCTGGTCTCCATCCTTTGAATAAATGTTCAGATCTGTCATTAGCAATAATCGAGATAACTCTCTTCCGATAATTCAAAATAGCCCCATAATGATTGAGCCAATCGTCTCCAAGAATTAGACCGTCACCATAGATGTCGACCACAATAAGATTTGACGGCCAATTTCTCCATCCTAACGACACAGGAAAATTTCTAGCTTCTAGATTTCCCATAATTCTCTCTCCACTCGGCAGACTAACAACATAAGGTTCACAATCACACGAAATTTCTAAATGATTAACACAGCTCAATGATATGAAAGAATGCGTAGTTCCTGAATCGAATAAGAACTAACTGGTTGCAAAATAATCTACATCTTACCTGATGCAACAGCAGTTTTCTGATCACCTGACCTCCTCATCTCATAAAAGCGCGGAGGAACGGACCCAGCACTGGATGCTTCTCTTTTTCCAAAATTCTGTTGTTGTAGACCACTCTGCTATGTCAGGTTCACACTTGTCTCTTTCAAAACTTGTGCTGAAGTACGAGCTCCAAACGATCTAGTCACATTTCCGCAAAATGTCGCACATTGCCCTTTTTGCCCACATTCAAAACAGGTCACAGAAGGAGCAGAGCAATCACGCCGAACATGCCGTAGTCGTCCACAGTTATAACACTTCTTCGCAGCATCGGTAACCGTTCATTATGTTCTGAACTTATTTCCACCTCGAGAAGGATACAGAGGCCTCTTGGATGAATGGAATGAGGATTGGACCTTGCGGGACCCACTACCCTTGCTCTAAGTGAAGTTGCCAGACACTCTCTGCTTCTTCGATTCTGCAAATTTCTCCACTACTGTCTCTTTCATCTCGTAAGTCAGGGCTTTATCCTGATATTGTCGAAGAGTAGTACATTCAAATCCCGACATGTATTGTTGGATCTCCGGATTCATTCGCATGTCGAAGTGAAAAATCTTTTCTGCCTCGGTTCTGACCAGGTGTTGCATAAAGGTCAGTTGTTGGCCCATCGTCGCTTGCATGCGGTCAACCACCTGAGAAAATTGGGTCATCTGAGTGACCACTTGCTGGAGTACTTCAGGCATGTTAGGATTTGCATCTGTCTCTTTAGTTCGTGCTCGCTCATTATTAACTAATTCCTGTAGTTCGCCAGAACTGAAATCAGCGTGACTAGACAAGTGGATACCATCGATGCCAATGATGCGAATCCACATGATTCCATCAACACAACACACAGTAATACAACGATCCAGCGCCCTCAACATAGATACCAAGATGATACCATCGGACCAACACGAGGAGGAAAACCCGTCCAATGATCCAACGCCCTCAGCATAGATCCCAAGATGATCCCGTCGGACCAACACGAGGTGGACAACTGATTCAACGCCCTCAGTATAGATCACACGATCCCATCGGATAATTACAACATATAAATATAATTATGCCTACACATGTGCAAATCACTATGTTCATCAACATGAACAACATATGAATCATAACATGAACAACATTATGACAAATCAACTTGGACGAACTCATGTTCAACAACATGAATGACAATATGCATAATAAAAATCATCAACATTAAACCAAAATCAAATTAAGGTACTTGCCTTAGAAAGATGGCAAGAATTAAATACTTCAACGACTGTCAATACGCTCGAAGGTCGCCCTTTCGATCAATCACCTTGCAAGGCTCAGACCTTATTCAAAAGAAATAACAGAGTTCAACTTACATCACATAGCTAATGAACGAACACATAACGCCTTAAGTTAAATCCGAGTTAACATTAATGTATGGATGGTTCACGATTTATATACTCGACAAATGCTAAGCCGAATTAATGACATACTTCATACGAATCGAATGACCATATCGAAGATGAAATGTCGACGTCTACGGATTCATGGGTATACATGTCATCACAATCCAAACCTCAATCTTGATTTCGACTTCCAATATATGTGGTTTGGCTAATCTTACAATTCAAAGGTATGATTCAAGATATAAGCATACCAAAGCGTACTTCGAAATGAGATGATACAACAATGTTCCGGGTTTGATTCTAACAACATAGTCAATTCATTTTAACAATGAATATGAAGAAGATTGTTAAATCAAACACCTCTTTCAAAACACGAACTATCCATCGTGAAATACCTTCGAAATCTCAGAAAATTTATAGAAATCTCAGAATCGACAACAATCTCAGGAAACTACATCATAGGGTTCTATCCCAATAAGGTTCAATTAATACTCTTAACAATTAAGGAGAACCGAAGTATAACTGAATCTATTCTTCTTAAAACATGGTGTTCGACTCATCAAGATAATAATGAACTTGGTAATCTCAATAACAGGTTCAAAACATCATTAAGAACATGTATTCTAGTTGGTGAAGGATCAACATACCTTAATATAGAGAATAACGACGAAACACTTGGTGAAATTCAACACTGGAAGCTTGAACACCAATCCACAAGGGTCTACAATCTTCTAAACCGAGCTGGGATGTTGATATAAGAGATTTATGGGGCTGGGGAGTTCTCAAGTTGCAGAAATCGGCCAAGGAGTGAGGGGGAAATGAAAAGGAGGTTGAGGTCTATAAATAGAATTTTACACATTACGTACGTTAACAGCAAGGCCTTACGTACATTATCGCCTTAGAGTATGCTATTTTTCATCCTTAGCCTACGTTAACATCCGACAGTAGCTCATTGCCTCGTTACTAGCTTCTCTTACGTACGCTACCAAAACCTTTACGTACGTAACGCTTTGAACATAGCACACGTTATCACCCATATCTAACGTACGTTAATCCTCCTTGACCTGCTTTATTAAAAATCCATCCAGGTTCATGCGAGGAAAATCCGACGAATCTCCTCCTGGCTCCACACACCGACCTTATCTGATCTACCTATGACTGCTGCTTACGTACGCTATGCTATGATTAGAATGTACGTTATATGCAACACTTAACGTACGTTATGCTCAACATCTAGTGTACATTATGATGTGCAGATGCATGCATGCATGTATTGGAAACTCAAGAACGTAGGAATACGAATACGGGAAATAACACTTTGATTAATAATACTTCATCCGTCCGCCAACCATGTGCATTGTTTTGACCGGCATGAGTTTTAATATTTCAGTTGACTTAGTTGGTAGGATGTGTTATGAGTGGAGTAAGGGTCCCACTTATGGTAAAAAAATGCCAAAAATAAACAATGCACATAGGTTGCGGACGGACGGAAAAGAAAATTGTTGCACATGGGTGGCAGACGGAGGGAGTACCACATAATCAAATGTTACAAGTCCGGATTCAGGTAAAATATATAATAATTATCTCGGTATTACATATATGAACTTTTGCTCTTCATTGTTGATGTTTCATGGGTTTTGTCCCATTTTGAATTACTCATTAAGAACCACTATTGTCTTTTTTGTCCTTTTCATTATGTCGTTTGCCTTCTTAGCAGGACGGTAAAGTGTGCAGTTGAAATAAAAGCTTGCCTGCTTGGAAATGCTGAAACATATAAGTACCTACTGCAAGACTGTTTTCTTGAGGTGAATGAGGGAGGGAAGGAGGGGGAGAGACAGGGGGAGAGAGAGAGAGAGAGAGAGAGAGAGAGAGAGAGATGGAGTTCATTATCTTACTTCATATTCTAAGCTAACACTTGCTGGAAATTAATTTATAAAAATAAGTTTTGACTCAATTTTGAATTAATTTAATAATAATAAAGTATTTAATTCTTTGAGAATTGGATGTTAAATTGTTAATCTACATTTTGGGGAGATAAACGTAGAATTTTATTCTCATCAAAACTGATTTCCAACAATTGAGAAATAAATAATTTAAATTGTCCATTTAATATGAATATAATGGGAAGGTAAAGAGTTTAAGTGAAAAAGCATTCCACATTGAAAAAATAAAGTCTTCTTGATTAGTTTATTAGTAAGAATATATATTGGTAAGTCAATAAGCTAGAACTCTCCACTAGTTGATCAGTGCTGCAAAGCCCACAGACGTGCATGCTCCACTGCCGCCCGTCCGCCGATCGCCTCAGGCTCATGGGTTGTGATCCGTGGACCGTGGGCCTTGATTCTTGGTTCTTGGTGATTGGACTTTGGGCTGGACTTGAGTATTGGGCATTAGGGCTTATAGCCGGACTGAAACCATGTAGTTTTGTAGACAAGTAGGCCCAACGAGGTTAAGCTTGAATTATATGGACCCAGACTTGAGTTTTTCTGGAACATGGATTTTCAACTCCACCCAGAAAATATAACATACGAGAATTAAAGTGGTGTTTTAAAACAACTTATGGGAGATTATGAGTCTTACGCTGAAATATGTTACAGAATGTTAAGGCCATTAATCTGCACTTAAATCCCCACCTGATGGATGTTTTGGACCCTATAAAAAGGGGCCTTCTGTATTTTCATTCTACACCCCAACATAAAAACATCTTGCAGCATACAGTATATACTTCTTGTATGTTTTTGTGCCTATTTTACAGCACCTAATCATTCGTTGGAGTTTTGAGTTTTGGAGCACCTAACTCAAAAACTCTTACAATAGTTCTACCTTGGGGACTTCTTGCGTGAACCATCTGTTGTTCTACTAGGGCAAAAAATATCTTACAGAAAGGGTTCTACTTGTCTTCGCTATCTGTTAATTTCTGTTTTTATAGTTCACAATTTTATTTTAATTAAATTATAATAGGTAACAATTTTGTGTAATTTTTATTGTAATTGTTGGACATATACATAACGAACAACCGTAAGACTATTTTTACTTTTTTGTAATTTCCAATGGTGACCATCGCTGATGTTGATGCTGCCACCGACGATGTCGCTGACGCAGAAGCTGCTAATGCTGCTGTGAATACTTCTAATGCTCATGCTGTACATGTTGGTCCCACTATTGCAATACATTTCTAGAAACTCGACAAATGCTTGGGTGTTGGTTTCAAGAGATGGCAGCAAAAGATGTTGTTCTATCTCACTACCTTGGGGCTTGCTGTTTACCTCAAGGATGATCCTCCTGTGGTGATTGAGACTGAAACTGATCGTACGAAGTGCTTTGCTTACGATTAGTGGTGTAACAGTGACTTCATGTCTCGTAATACAATTTTAAATGGGCTAATTGATTCTCTTTATAACATGTACTATCAAATCAAGACCTCCAAAGAGATCTGAAATTCTTTGGAGAAAAAGTACAAAACTGATGATGCTGAAATCAAAAAATTCATGATCGGATATTACCTGGACTTTCAGATGACAGACTTCAAAATCGTTATTGAACAAGTCCAATATTTTCAATTAGTTGTACATGAAATCAGTATTGAGGGGATTCTACCTGAACCGTTTGTTTCCAGGTCGGTAATTGAAAAGTTGCCTCCTAGTTGGAAGGACTTCAAAAATTATCTGAAACACAAAAGAATGGAAATGAGTTTAGAGGACCAAGTCTTTGACTCAGAATAGAGGAAGACAACTGAAAGTTTGATTCTAAATTTAAGAGTCCCAATGGAGGCCAAAGCTAATTTTCTTGAACATGGATCACCTACCAAATTAAAAGAGAAAACTTAAACATCTCCAGAACAAAGGAAATAAGCATTTTAAGAAAATTGCCACAACTATGGTAAAGCTAATTTGCTTGAACATGAGTCATCTACCAAAAAAACGGAAACTTAAACATGTTCAAGACAAAGAAAATAAGCCTTTTTAAGGCAAGAAAATTTAGTGGGGATTGCCATAATTGTCGTAACCCAAACCACAAGGCAAAAGACTGTCGCTTGCGAATTAATTCAATTGGTCGGTGAAAAAAAGGCAAGCGAGTTGCTAATGTGGTTAACCATGGGGATGTTGACATGCTGGGTCTAGAGTTATCAGCCATGATTGAGGAACTGGACGAGGAGATCTCAGCTATGGTGATTGAAAAAAATATGGTGGAAAATCATTGCGCTGGTACTTTGTATTGGAGCTATTTGTCATGCTTCTTCTGATAAGGAAATGTTCTCTTCCTACACCATACTGACAATAGAAAATTACATATAGCAAACTCTATTTCTTCTATGATGCAGGTGTGGGGAACATGGTACTGAAGCTGACCTATAGAAAAGAAGTGATCCTTAAGGATGTGTTGTGTAATATCCGGATTTATTATTGTGTATTTCATCTGTATTTGAACCCTGTATTATTCGGAATTGTGATCTCGATAATTGGAGTATGATATTTCTCACATTTGTATCCTTGTACATAAGTATAACAACATGCAAAATTTCTCATGCAAACTCGTGATAGCGCACGCTAAGAATGTAGCTTAACGTGTGTTATCGGACTATAACTAGCGCACGCTACGAATGAAGGATTTGCGTGCGCTATGCAATAAATTATTGAGCTAGACGTCTAGCACATCGCTAGCCGGACGTGGGTCCGGATAAGATTCCCGCGGGCGAACCTGGATAGATTTGGAATCAACGTTTATTAGCGTGCGCTAAGGATTGTATGGTAGCGTGCGCTAATCAGCTAGTGAGCAGAAACTTTATATAAGGGACAACACTCCATTTTCTTCTCATTTCCTTCGAGTATCCTTCGTTCTTGAGAGACCAGAGAGAATTATATCTTCCTTAAACACTTATAACACCTCTACTTGATCATTGGAGATTGAATGTTACTTGTGATTGATCATTGAAGTGGAGTAACACCTTGGATTGGCATACAACAAATCGGAGTCAGATTCTACCTTTTTGGCTCAGTGATTTCGTCATATTAAGGTATGTTAACTCTACCTCCAGCCTTAGATTCGTGTTCTGTAGAACAAGATGATCATGCAATCAAAACATTGAGTTCCATTGGTGATTTATTCGAACAAATATCATGTTTAGAAGATTGGAATGTTTATGCTTATGATATTGTCGTTGGAACATCGTAATTGGAATTCTTAGTTCACCTTTAAGATGAAGTCTGAATGTATAAACGATAATGGAATCTAGTGCATCACTAACTTCACATGAGAATGATAATCGAGTTGGATATAAGAGTTGTGATGATATTCATTTCCTTGAATTCAAGATGTTTGAATCCGTAAGATCATTCATAAGCTTATGAACATGACATGTAGACGGATAACGTACGTTAATCACGGAGGAGTTCGTAGTTTCATCACCGTTGGAACAAGTCTGCTACCCAGACCCAGTAGTGAACTGCCATGCACGTTTAGCGTACGCTAAGCTATGTAGATTAACATGCGCTATCGGGCATAAGTTAACCCGCTACGTTTGGTACGTAACGTACGTTAAGTCATCAGGCGATTCAGTCGGATGATCAGTGAGGTACTGACCGTGCATAGTTAGCGTACGCTAGGCTGCGTGTAATTGCGTGCGCTAACGAAGTAGCCTTAACGTACGCTACATAGGATACGTAGCGTGCGTTAAGCATGCCAATGAGATTTTATTTTTAAGAACTTCCGACCATAATTTTTGGATTGCTAGATGTTCGTTCGACTTGAGATGAATTCTATATTATTTCTTTTCTTAAGGTTCGAGCTTTCTACGTGATTGATCGAAGGGGCGATTTTGGAGTGTTTCGTTTTTCGTGGAAGTAGTATTCTTGTCTTCGAATCGAGGCAAGTACCTTAATTGTTTTATATATTGATGTTATACATATTGTCGTGCATATATGTCGTTGTTGCATGTCCACCTCGTGTTGGTCCAACGGGATCATCGGGGGATCTATGCTAGTGTGCGCTGGATCATCGGATGGGTTTTTCCACCTCGGGTTGCTTTGACGGAATCATCGGGGGGTCTAGGCAGTGAACGCTGGATCATTGGAATTACCATGTGTATGTTGTGATATCATGTGTGTATGTTATTATTGAGTTTCTCGCAAGAGAAGACTCGTTGGTTCTTTTGTCATTTATGTTATTATTATTCTTCATGAGATGTTGAATAATATGTTGTGGTACTTGTACTAGCATCGTTTTGCTAACCCCTTCGGGGGTGAACATTTGTTTATGTTCAGGATCCAGGAGAGCGGAGAAACAACCACTGGAGTTGCATGACGACGAGGGTGCAAAGTGATGTTCCGGCCGGGTTTATTTGTCTGTTGTTTGTACCGTTTTAATAAGTACTCGATTACGTAGTCGTTTATGATGATTTGGACTTGGTGATGTATTAATACTTTCCGTTGAACATTCGTACTGTCAGTATTGGTCAGAACTGTTGTATCTTATTTCCGTTATTTTTATACGTTGGTATCTGTTAATGTCTTTTCAGTTCTTCAGCCTTGTAAATCCTTAAGTATAGGATTTATGGTGCTGTAATATTCCTGAATATATCGGGGGTGTTACAGAATATGGTATCAGAGATAAGATTATGGATATCTTGGCCATTGGGTTAAAATAGGGGTTGTATACGTCTTTTGAGGTAACCGGTCGTGAATAACATCATTGTACTACCTACGTCTTCATGCGAACGGTGGTTGTAAGTTCCTAAACTCTATCTCGTTCTTTACGTATTGTACCTCTTTATACTTGAACATTTGAACGACATTGTTTCATGTATATTGAGTATTTACGTTTACAGTATGTTGAGAGGTGGACGTGGACGTGGTCGCGGTCGCGGACGCGGACGAAGAAATGCAGAAAGAGAAGTTCCGCCTTCTAATCAGGCCAGCCACAGCTCAGGCGAGCCGCAAAGATCTATTAATAATGAACCGGAACCTGCTGTGCCTGAAATCCTTCGTCAGGTGGTGAACCAGATGACCCAGTTCTCCCAGGTCGTGGACCGAATGCAGGTGGCGGTGGGATTACAACAGGGAGATAGACAGCAAGGGATCCCAGAAATGGGAAATTGAGGTGACCGATGGCTGCAAGAGGTGGCGAAGATGCAACCACCCAAATTCGACGGCTTTTCTGAGACACCCACATGGGACCATTGGTTGAAGGAATTGGAGAAGATTTTTGTCGGGATTAATTGCCCAGATGGCCGGAGAGCCTCTATTGCTCAGTACTTTCTGATAGGGGAAGCATCCGAGTGGTGGGAAGCCATCCGACCTGCCGATCATGATGCTGACTGGACAGAATTTAAATTGATGATAGAAGCTCAGTAATGCCCTCGTCCTGTGAGGGAAGCCAAAGTTCGGTAGTTTTTCTCCGCACAGCCGTCAGAAGAACCTGTATCCCAGACAATTAAGACGTTTAACCAGCAGCTAGCATTTGTTCGACATCTGGTCAGAACAGATGCAGAAATGATGATCCAGTTTGATATGAGGATGAAACCAGAAATCCAGAGGTACATGTCCGGTTTTAAATGTACCACTCTCCGTCAATACCAGGATAAAGCATTGGCGTACGAAATCAAGGAAGCAGCAATGGAGAAGTTTACGGAATCCAAGAAGCAGAAAGTCTCTGGTACTTTTACAGAGCATAAGAGAAGCTGGCCCCGCAAGGCCCAATCATCTTTTCATTCTTTCGAGAAACCTCCGCACCCATCTGTGAGAGGAAAGAACTTCGGAGCAGCATCAACCATGACAGATGTCACCAGGAAATGCTTTAACTGTGCCCAGACAGGGCACTATCGACGGAATTGCCCCCTACCTGTCATGACTTGTTTTGATTATGTACGGGAGGGACATCGTGCGGTGTTCTGTGAAGAGGCTGCAAAGTCTTTTAGAGCCCGTGCACCGCAGCCAATTAAAAAGTAAGCTAGTATCCAACAGACGCAGCAAAGTGTACAGATGCCTCAGAATGTTGGCCGCGGGCGAGGCAGAGGACAATGAGATCGAAAGGGTACATCGAGTGCCGGATCTGTTCCCCCACGTCTGTACGAGATGAGGAGAACAGACGATCAGGATGCTGTTGTCGCATCAGGTACTGTTCATATCCTATCCCAGCCAGTTTGCGTTTTATTCGATACAGGAGCTACGCATTCATTTATATCCTTATCTTGTGTAAATCGTTTAAATATTTCTGGTTTTCATAATTGTGAACCTTATGTTGTTGGTTTACCGAGTGGAGAGGGAATTGTTGGAAACTTAGAAACTAGAAATTTCCTTGTATCATTCGGAGGCATAGAGTGGCTCTCAAATCTGATTGTGATAGAAATGCAAGGAGATGACCTGATACTCGGAGACGATTGGCTTAATCGATATGGAGCTATTGTAAACTACCGAAGGAGGAATATCTCGCTGATCGCTAACGATGGTTCCGAAATATTGTTTGAAGGATGGAAACCAGGAAGCTCAAGAAAGTTGATCAAGGCAATGAAAGCTGTCAAATTGCTGAAACAGGGCTATACCGGATACTGGTGCTATGCAATGAAGAAGGAAGACGAAATTGTGGACCTTTCATCCATTCCTGTTGTGAACGAATTTCCGGATGTATTTCCTGACGAGTTACCTGGACTACCTCCACGACGGGATGTAGAATTCACCATTGAGCTGGAACCCGGAGCTACTCCCATTTCTAAGGCGCCGTATCGTATGGCACCTACTGAGATGTATGAACTGAAAAAGCAGCTGGAGGAGTTATTGGACAAAGGCTATATCCAGCCAAGCATTTCGCCCTGGGGAGCGCTAGTTCTTTTTGTCCGGAAGAAGGATGGATTGCTTCGACTGTGTATTGACTATCGAGAGTTGAACAAAATGATGATTAAGAACAAGTATCCGTTGCCACGGATTGATGATTTGTTTGATCAGTTGCAAGGAGCATCAATATTTTCTAAAATCGATCTGAGATCAGGATACCATCAACTGAGGATTAAGGAATCTGATGTTCCGAATTCAGCATTCAGAACTCGTTACGGACATTATGAGTTTGTAGTGATGCCGTTTGGTCTCACTAATGCACCTGCTGTATTCATGCAATTGATGAACCGAGTGTTCATCGAATATTTGGATAAATTTGTGGTCGTGTTCATTTATGACATTCTGGTGTATTCAAAGAGCCCGGAAGAGCATACACAGCATTTACGGATTATGTTAGACCTGTTGAGAAATGAAAAATTGTACGCCAAACTTTCTAAGTGTGAATTCTGGCTAAAGGAAGTAATGTTCCTCGGCCATGTGGTATCAGCTGAAGGAGTCCGACTAGATCCTCAGAAGATCGAAGCAGTTATGGATTGGAAAGCTCCATAGAACGTGAAAGAAGTCCAGAGTTTCGTAGGACTTGCTGGGTACTATCGTCGGTTCGTGGAAGGGTTTTCCAAAATTTCCCGCCCACTTACTCGACTACTGCAGAAAATGTAAAAGTTTGAGTGGAACGAGTTGTGTCAGAATAGCTTTTATGAATCGAAGAAGAGATTGACGATAGCACCGATTTTAACACTTCCGCAGGGAACTGAAGGATTCATAGTTTACAGTGATGCTTCGAACCAAGGACTCGGATGTGTATTGATGCAGAATGATAAGGTGATCGCTTATGCGTCACAACAGCTGAAACCTTATGAAGTGAATTACCCAACGCATGATTTGGAGCTAGCAGCAGTAGTCTTTGCTTTGAAAATCTGGAGGCATTACCTATTCGGGACTCACTGTCAGATCTTTACGGATCACAAGAGTCTCAAATACATCTTCAGCCAGAAAGAGTTGAACATGCGACAAAGGAGATGGCTGGAACTTATTAAGGATTATGACTTGGATATTCTTTATCATCCAGGCAAAGCAAATGTAGTGGCCGATGCACTTAGCCGCAAGCCTGTTTCTATCCAGATGCTGGAGACTCTGACCTCCCAACTCAGCATTCAATGAGAGATGATTCGAGAAAGAATTGAAGTATGGTTACAAAGAGTCCAAGGACAACTGTGCATGATGGAAATAACTTCATCGTTAACCGAAGAAATCAAATCTAAGCAAGTAGATGATCTTTTGATGATTCGGTTACGTGATGAAGTGATTAAGGGTAAGGCCCCCGGATTCGTAATTCATGATGATGGAGTTTTGAGATTTCAGAACCAACTCTGCATTCCTGATGTCGATGTTCTGAAACAGACGATTATGAAGGAAGCTCACAACTCGCCCTATTCTATCCACCCGGGCACCAGTAAGATGTATAAGGACTTGAAGCAGAACTTTTGGTGGGGCAACATGAAGAAAGATGTAGCGGACTATGTTTCGAAATTCTTGACTTGTCAGCAGGTTAAGATCGAGCATCAGCGACCTGTCAGAATGTTGAAGCCGCTCCCGATTCCTGAATGGAAGTGGGAGGACATATCGATGGACTTTATCACTAGTATGCCGAGAACCAAGACAGGAATGAACATGATTTGGGTGATAGTTGATCGTTTAACCAAATCATTTCATTTTCTAGGCATTAAGGACACGTGGGGACCAGAGAGGTTGGCACGGGTATTTATTTCAGAACTGCATGGTACGCCGAATACCATTATTTCTGACCGAGACGGTCGCTTTGTATCGCATTTTTGGAAAGCATTTCATAAGGCCTTGGGGACCGAATTGAACTTCAGTACTGCTTACCACCCGCAGACAGACGGACAATCCGAGAGGACCATTCAAACATTGGAAGACATGCTGAGGGCCTGTGCCTTAGATTGGTCAAACGATTGGGAAGTTCATCTACCGTTGATTGAATTTACCTACAACAATAGTTGGCATGCTTCCATTAAGATGGCACCGTTTGAGGCATTATACGGGAGGAGATGCAGATTGCCCCTATGTTGGGACGATTCATCATACTTGATCGGGACAGAACCAGAGTTAATCGTACAGACACGAGAGAAGATAGCCTTGATTCGTGAAAGGCTGTTGACCGCCCAGAGTCGACAGAAATCTTATGCAGATGTATGTCGTCGCCCATTGGAGTTCAGTACTGGAGACCACGTACTTTTAAAGGTTTCTCCTACTTGGGGAATCTTTCGTTTTGGAAGGAAGGGAAAACTGAGTCCGAGATATATTGGACCATTTGAGATCCTCGAGGGAGTTGGAGAGTTAGCATACAGATTGGCATTACCGCCGTCATTGATCCATGTTCATAACGTGTTTCACGTATCCCAATTACGGAGATATATATCGGATCCTAGTCATGTCATTGATTTCGGCAAAATCGAAGTCGCTAAGGATGGAACATTTGAAGAAAGACCGGTCAAGATACTCGAGAGTCGAGTTAAGCAGTTGAGGAACAAACCAATCGTTTTGGTCAAAGTTCAGTGGTCACGCCACGGAGTGGAAGAATCCACATGGGAAATGGAAGATATCATGAAGTCCAGATATCCAGAGTTATTTTCTTTATGAGTTTCGGGACGAAACTCCTTTTTAGTAGGAGAGTATGTAATATCCGGATTTATTATTGTGTATTTCATCTGTATTTGAACCATGTATTATTCGGAATTGTGATCTCGATAATTGGAGTATGATATTTCTCACATTTGTATCCTTGTACATAAGTATAACAACATGCAAAATTTCTCATGCAAACTCGTGATAGCGCACGCTAAGAATGTAGCTTAACGTGCGTTATCGGACTATAACTAGCGCACGCTACGAATGAAGGATTTGCGTGCGCTAGGCAATCAATTATTGAGCTATACGGATAGCACATGCGCTAGCCGGACGTGGGTCTGGATAAAATTGCCGCGGGCGAAGCTGGACAGATTTGGAGTCAATGTTTATTAGCGTGCGCTAAGGATTGTATGGTAGCGTGCGCTAATCAGCTAGTGTACAGAAACTTTATATAAGGGACAGCACTCCATTTTCTTCTCATTTCCTTCGAGTATCCTTCGTTCTTGAGAGACCAGAGAGTATTATATCTTCCTTAAACACTTATAACACCTCTACTTGATCATTGGAGATTGGATATTACTTGTGATTGATCATTGAAGTGGAGTAACACCTTGGATTGGCATACAACCAACCGGAGTCAGATTCTACCTTTTTGGCTCAGTGATTTCATCATATTAAGGTATGTTAACTCTATCTCCAGCCTTAGATTCGTGTTCTGTAGAACAAGATGAACATGCTATCAAGACATTGAGTTCCATTGGTGATTTATTCGAACAAATATCATGTTTAGAAGATTGGAATGTTTATGCTTATGATATTGTCGTTGGAACATCGTAATTGGAATTGTTAGTTCACCTTTAAGATGAAGTCTGAATGTATAAACGACAATGGAATCTAGTGCATCACGAACTTCACATGAGAATGATAATCGAGTTGGATATAAGAGTTGTGATGATATTCATTTCCTTGAATTCAAGATGTTTGAATCCGTAAGATCATTCATAAGTTTATGAACATGACATGTAGACGGATAACGTACGTTAATCACAGAGGAGTTCGTAGTTTCATCACTGTTGGAACAAGTCTGCTACCCAGACCCAGTAGTGAACTGCTATGCACGTTTAGCGCACGCTAAGCTATGTAGATTAATGTGCGCTATCGGGCATAAGTTAACCCGCTACGTTTGGTACGTAACGTATGTTAAGTCATCAGGCGAGTCAGTCGGCTTATCAGTGAGGTACTGACCGTGCATAGTCAGCGTACGCTAGTCTGCGTGTAAATTCGTGCGCTAACAAAGTAGCCTTAACGTACGGTACATAGGATACATAGCGTGCATTAAGCATGCCAGTCAGATTATATTTTTAAGAACTTCTGACCGTAATTTTTGGATTGCTAGATGTTCATTCGACTTGAGATGAATTCTATATTATTTCTTTTGTTAAGGTTCGAGCTTGCTACGTGATTGATCGAAGGGGCGACCTTCGAGTGTTTCATTTTTCGTGGAAGTAGTATTCTTGTCTTCGAATCGAGGGATCATCGGGGGATCTATGCTAGCGTGCGCTGGATCATCAGACGGGTTTTTCCACCTCGGGTTGCTTTGACGGAATCATCGGGGGGTCTAGGCAGTGAACGCTGGATCATTGGAATTACCATGTGTATATTGTGATATCATGTGTGCATGTTATTATTGAGTTTCTCGCAGGAGAAGACTCGTTGGTTCTTTTGTCATTTATGTTATTATTATTCCTCATGAGATGTTGAATAATATGTTGTGGTACTTGTACTAGCATCGTTGTGCTAACCCCTTCGGGGGTGAACATTTGTTTATGTTCAGGATCCAGGAGAACGGGGAAACAACCACTGGAGTTGCATGACGACGAGGGTGCAGAGTGATGCTCCGGCCGGGTTTATTTGTCTGTTGTTTGTACCGTTATAATAAGTACTCGAGTACGTAGTCGTTTTTGATGATTTGGACTTGGTGATGTATTAATACTTTCCGTTGAACATTCGTACTATCAGTATTGGTCAGAACTGTTGTATCTTATTTCCGTTATTTATATACGTTAGTATCTGTTAATGTCTTTTCAGTTCTTCAGCCTTGTAAATCCTTAAGTAAAGGATTTATGGCGCTGTAATATTCCTGAATATATCGGGGGTGTTACATGTTGTATGTCCCAAACATCCGGAAGAACTTATTTTTAGGCTCTTTTATAGTTATGGGTTTAGGCTAGTCTTTGAGTCTAAAAAGCTTATTTTAAGTAAGTTTGGAATGTTCCTTGATCGAGGTTATCTTGGCAAGAGATATATTCAAAATGAGTGTGATGCTTGTAAGCTGTGAAGGCAAGAAAATGATGAATAATAATTGCTCCTTCTTCTGTTTACTTGCTCAAGTGTTTTGATTTATGGGACTATAGATTGGGACAAGTCAATCTTAATTATATTAAAAGACTAATTCATCTAGAATTGATTCTAAAAATCCATGTTAAAATTAATAAGAAATGTGAAGTGTTGAAGCGAAATGGCTAAGTTGCCTTTTTATTAAGTGGAAAGGAATACTACTCCTCTAGAATTAATTCACATGGATGTTTGTGGCTTAAAATTTGTACAAACTAGAGGAGATAAGAAATTCTTTGTTGCTTTTATAGATGATTTCACAAGATATTGTTTTGCGTTTCTTTTAAGAAGCAAATATGAAGCAATTGTGGCCTTTAAAATGTTTAAAAATGAGGTTGAAAATCAGATGAATTGTAAACTAAAAGCAATCGAAAGTGACATAGGTGGTGAGTACATAGCACTGTTTTAACAATTATGCGTTGATTCAGGCGTAATTCATCAAGCTACTTCTCCTTATGATCCTCAATCAAATAAAGTTTCTGAACGAGAAAATCATACCCTGGAAGAGATGATGAATGCTTTATTAGTAAGTTCAAGATTGCCATGGAACATGTGGGGGAAGCGATTATGTCCACTAATCACATTCTAAATAAAGTGCCACACAAAAGGAAAGGACAAAACTACATGTGAGTTATAGAAATGGCCCAAGCCTTCTTTCGAAAATCTCAAAGTGTGGGGTTTTCTCGCTAAGGTTGAAGTGCTTAAACCAAAACAAGTAAGAATTGGTCCAATTGGTCCATAGACAGTTGACTGCATATTCATAGCTTATACATATAATAATAGTGTATATCATTTTATGATTCATAAGACTGGAATTCCCGATATGCATGAGAGAAGTCTCATTGAGTCTAGAAATGATGTTTTTTGTGAAATCATTTATCTTTGCAAAGAGAGGATTGGAACAAGCTCGAAGAAAAGAACTCTTGAAACTGCAAGTATTTCAAAATCTATGAATGAAGAGCCAAAACAGAGTAAGAGAGTAATAAAGGCCAAGTCATTCGGTCCTGATTTTGTAATTTATGCACTAATGATAATACAAAGACGATTCGGAAAGCTTATGCTAATTCTGATGCTCCTTTTAGAAAGAAGCGATTTATGGTGAATTGGATTTAGTCATGCAAAATTATACTTGGAAGCTAGTTTAACTCCCACCAGAAGCAAGCCTTTAAGATGTAAATGGATCCTAAAGAGGAAATATAAGGATGATCGGTCAATAGATAAGTTTCAGGCCCGAATTATTTCCAAAGGGTTTAAACAGAAAGAAGGTTATGGGTTTTTCAATATATTCACCAGTAAATAGACTAACTTCTTATTTTCAAAAAAATAGACTAACTTCCATTTGAGTGCTCATTGTTGTTGTTGCATTGCATAATATAGAGATTCATCAAATGAATGTGAAAACTACATTTTTGAATAGTGAATTTGAAGAAGAAATTTATATGAAACAACTTGATTGATTCATCGTGCCTAGCCAGAAAAAGAAAGTGCGTAAACTTTTGAAAACACTATATGGGGCTAAAACAAGATCCTAAATAATATGAAATTTGACACAACTATATTGACAAATGCTGCTTGATTAATGACTGTGATAAATGTGTGCATATTGTAGGCACACCTGAATTATTTGTTATAGATTGTCTATTTATAGACGATATGATGATCATGGGTAGTAGCAATGAAGTAATAATGAGTACAAAAAGATGTTGAGTCGAAACTTGGACATGAAGGATTTGAGTTAGCTGATTTATTACTTGGAATTAAAATTAGCATAACGTGAAAGTTACTTTCTTGTCACAATCTCATTATATTGAAAAAGTGCTCAAGAAATTCAATGCTTTTGACAGCCCACCAGTAAAAATACCCATTGATACCAATATTCACTTAAGCAAGGTAGAAGCGATAGGCTCGACTTGAATATTCAAGAGTATTCGGAAGGCTAATGTACATTACGAATTGTACAAGGCCAGATTTTGCATTTGCAATGAACAAGATGAGCATGTTCACGAGTAATCCTAGTAAATAGCAGTGGAATATATTGACTAGGGTTTTAAGATACTTAAAGTACACCTAAAATTATGGACTATTTTATAGTAATTATCCCGCAGTATTAGAAGGATACACTGATGGTAAATGGTTTTCAGACACGAAAGATTATTACTCCACAAGTGGGTAAGTATTTACTATCAGGGGTGGAGCTGTGTCTTGAAAATTAAGCAAGCAAACTTGTATAGCCCGATACACAACGAAATCAGAATTTATAGCTCCAGATAAAGCTGGAAAAGAAGCTGAATGGCTTCGTAACTTTCTTAAGGATATTTAATAATGGAAAAAGCCTTCGCCAAGTATTATGATTCATTACGATAGCCAAGATGCAACTGAAAGAGCACAGAGCCTTATATATAATGGTAATTTCAACATATTCGTCGGAGACATAATACCGTGCGACAATCGATCAAAAATGAAGTTATATCTATTGACTATATGAGAAATGTTAATTTGATAGGTCCACTCATAAATGGTGTGAATAAGTATCAATTTTATAAGCTTCTAGAGTTAATGAGATTAAAATATACATCTTGAAAGAACGTTCATATTGGTAATCCAACCTTTAAGACTGAAAATCCCAGAAACCTAGTGGTACGAAAACACAAGAATTGTCAGTCTCAGATGTATCAATTGTGAAGGAATTTCCAAATGTGTTTCCTGAATATTTGCCAGGAATTCCACCTGATAGACAAGTAGAGTTCACAATTGACTTGATACTTGGAGCAGCACCGGTATCAACGGCTCCTTATGGGATGGCGCCAAAAGAATAGCAGGAATTGAAGGTTCAACTGCAAGAGTTGCTGGACTTAAATTTTATTCGTCGAAGTGTTTCCCCATGGGGAGCACTGGTTCTTTTTGTCAAGAAAAAAGACGGTACATTAAGGATGTGTATCGACTATCGTGAGTTAAATCGACTCACTATTAAAAATAAGTATCCGTTGCCAAGGATCGAGGATTTATTTGACCAACTTAGAGGAGCAGGAATTTTCTCTAAAATTGACCTAAGATCGGGATATCATCAATTGAAAATAAAGGAGGATGATATTTCTAAGACGGCTTTTCGGACAAGATATGGGCACTACGAATTTGTAGTAATGCCCTTTGGACTAAGTCATTCTCCAGCCGTATTCATGGATTTGATGAATCAAGTATTTCACCGATACTTGGATAAATTTGTTAATGTATTCACTGATGATATTTTGGTATATTCTAAAGATGATAAACAGCATGAGGAACATTTAAGGATAGTATTAGAGACTTTTCACAATGAGAAATTATACGCGAAGTTTAAGAAATGTGAGTTTTGGATTGATCGAGTAGTATTTCTCGGTCATGTGGTGACCGCTCAGGGGATTGAAGTCGATCCAGTCAAGATCGAAGCGATAAATAGTTGGGAAGCACCTATGACTACGAATGAAGTTCGAAGTTTCCTAGGTTTAGCCGGTTACTACAGGAGATTTATCGAGGGTTTCTCAAAGATAGCAGCTCCTATGACGAAGTTGACTCGAAATGGGTAGAAATTCTTATGGAATGATAAGTGTGAAGCGAGTTTCCAAGAATTAAAGAAAAGGTTGACGACAGCACCTGTGTTAACGATTCCAGACCCTATGTAACACCTCCAATCCGCTCAGGGTTATTACACGCTGTAGAACCTTTCCTCAAGGTTCTACCAGGCTGGTAATAAAATCGAACAACTCAACAATGGCTCAGTAGACCGATTTGGTCTTTCTATAAAAAAATACAACTCAATCTCGATACATGCCCACACAGGGGTCAAATACAAAATACTCCCATACAATGGGGAAAATATTGCAGTGGAAATAACGTACAACTGAACCAATACAACAATAAATGGGTCCTCATGTGATTAGTATCGATCATCTTTCATCATCCTTCATTCCGACCCTGTGCTATGCTCCCCAAAACCTGAATGCAATACAGATATCCACCCCCCGATTACTCGGGGGTTAGCAAAATTCCACTATTTTGCTAGTGCAAGTACAAAGTGCAAATACGAGCCATACAATCCAAGTTTCAAGAATAACAATAATTAGGATTCCTCAAATATTCAAACACAACGAAACTACTTCCCGAAGCAAGAGTTTGGGTAAAACGTTCCAAAACCGAAAGATCACAATTCAAGAGAAACAATTTACAAAAGGGTTTAATAAGCCATCAGGAGTTTTAGTAGAAAACAATTTAGGATTGTCGAATCCTTCTCTTTCCAAAATCAACAGGGGTCACAGCCCAAAGGTTTTGTTTTCACAAATGAAACTAACAATTTACAGGGTCAAAACCCACGTCACGTGTCCTCGACGAATATAAAAATAGACATGACATAATCACCCAAGATACGCAAATCTTGTTCACACATATACAACACCAACTCGTGAATCCAGGGCTATACCATTGGATTCCCTCGTGGCCTCACAGGACCCTCCCGAGGTGAGCAAAATACATTCATAAATCATATACACACCAACTCGTGAATCCAGGGCTATGCCATTTGATTCCCTCGAGGACTCGCAAGACCCTCCCAAGATGAGCAAAATACATTCACAATCATACACATAACACCGTGAACACATGCCGTGTCATCTCACGGTTGGATCAATCACCAGTTGTCTCCTAACCATATGATCGCATGCCATATGTCACCGCAGGTCTTATCATCTCACGGTTGGATCAATCACTTGTTGCATCCTGACCACATGATCACAATCCATGTATCACCGTAGATTGTCTTAGGCTTTCACGGTTGGATCAATCTCTTGTTGCATCCCGACCACATGATCACATGCCATGTGTCATCGTAGACCTTCGACCATATCCACACATTCACAGAAATAATATATCACACTAAGATATCCAAACAATTCACCCAAAGGCAACAAACACAAAGCACGACACCAATGTCAAATCACAACGTACCAAAATGAGATAATATGTGCATATATATTATCAAAGCACAACAAAAACACCAAGCATATTCATAGGGTTCACTTAACCATTCACGAGACGCAACATTCACAAAACACACGCATTTTGAAAGTGAGCCTTTAACGAGGCTAAACCAAATCTTTTGAAAGTTCATCTCAAACAATCAAACAAACATACCAAGAAAATCACCAATCATCATATCCAGAAAACAAGAGATGTATGGACAAGGTACTTGCCTCGAATAACCACAAATGCGGAGAATTGGCCGAGATAGGATGGCACGAACCGACTACAAACCCGCCGACACCGCCGAACGCCAACTCGTGACAATAAACTACGAAGGACAATAACAATAGTGAAAAAGAGTTCCATAGCACGACCTGTCATTGAATTCAAGGAACAAACGACGAAAGTTCAAGAGTTTCCCCCAAAACGGCCAAGAACACGAATCGACCGACCAAAATATGAAAATAGATTTCCAAACCGAAATATGGATATACAATCCATACGATATGTTTAACCACATCATTAAACAACAATCAGTTCATCAAAAATCGGATGGAAACAAAATCAAGAACAAAACTCCCCAAAAGTCAACTCTAGGTATTCAAGAAAAATACCTTGATTCGACGAATAACACGGATTAAATGATGATAAACACAAGAATACTACTAAGATTAATCATACCTATCATGGATTAATCAACAATACGGAACGAATCGAACAAAAACCCCAAACCCCAAAATTTCCCAAAAAATAGGGTTCTAGGAAATCTAACCTTGATTCGCTGGATCAAAGGAGGTTATGGAGGAATTAATCGATGATATGAAGTCCCAAACTTCGTGTATTAATTGCTTGACAACATGTCTCCTTGATCACCAAGCCTTCAGCCGCGAAAAGGAGAAGATAGAAATGAAGAACGGGTGAAAATATGACTGCTCAGTCATATTTATACTGGCGCGGCCTAGCGTGCGCTAGCCTTCCGGACTAGCGTGCGCTATCGGCCAGTATCGGCCCAGAACCCTCGGCCGGGGCCCGCACGACCCGGCACTGTTGACCCAACCTGCCGATCGGGACCTGCCTGCCCGAACCCGATAGCGTGCGCTGCGCGGACGCTAGCGCGCGCTAGCCGACCTATCCAGAACCCTATGGACTAAACTGCTCGGCCAGGTAACGTGTGCTAGTCGGCCGACAGCGTGCGCTAACTGCCAATCCTCCCCGAGTCCAGAACTCCATAAACCTCTCTGCCCAGCCCGATAGCGTGCGCTGGCCGGCCGAATAATGTGTGCTATTCCTGCCGAGATAGCATGCGCAGCCTTCCGGCGATGGCGCGCTCGCGGTTCTGCCCGTCTGCCCGGCCAATGCCCGGACTTCCGGTGATTGCCGCTTTGTCGGCCGGTGCCCGGCCACGTGACCCGACGATTCGATTTCAGAAAACACACGAAACGAACATGATGAAATGCTCGCGGACAACATCATCGATCCGAGATGAAATACCATGCAACAATTAATCACACGTGAAAGGGTCAGGACAATAATTACGAATGCGGATACCCACAACTTTGGATAAATTATAAAATGGCCCAAAACGCCCAAAAAACACGATAAGTGATCGAATAACCAAACCGAAGTTCACAACACGTCTAACAAAGTTAAGCGGACTTACGAGAACCTCGAAACAGCAGTTTCAAACGAGATTCTCGAGAATCAAACTCAAGTGCGGAAAAGCCGCTAAGAAGCACGGAACTCAACAAAACGACACCGAAACGAACTCAGATGTCAAAAAGTGTAAAATTAATCATTCTCGAAATGACGAAACGGTCACAAGCGAGTCGTCAAAATGGACTCTCGCCAAAAACAAAGAAAATTACTGAAAATCGAAATTGCGGATATTACATACTACCCTCCTTAAAAGAAGTTTCGTCCCAAAACATAAAACAAGTAGGATGAAGCAATATCCTGCCAGGAAACACTCGAAGAGATACACAAGAACTAAAAACTCGCTCCCAACGGCGAAACGTTACAAGCAACGCAACGAAACATACGGCGTGTAAACATGCTCCGCGACGACCAACACAACGCCACAGGTAGAGACATAATAAAACCAACAAGTGACAAGTGTCAACAAACAGATAATACAATCACGTCAATTATCCAAACAATCACAAAACACAAAGCACCTATTACAAGGGAACACGCATAGTTGAGAAAACAAAAAATAAACACAAAACGATCTACAAGGACAATCACAAACAATTCAGACTACGCCGAAGTCCTCAAAAACTACACTAGGCATCTCTGTGTCCTTTCAGAGAAGAGACGCAACTTCGATCCCCAAATCTCTCAGATACTGTCTCACAATGCACGGCTCGGTGACCCACCTGGCAACACTCGAAACAGCTAACTAACGGTGAACGACAATTCTTCGCGGTATGGCCCGCTCGACTACAGTTATAGCACGTCTTCGAGCTGCTCACATTACTCGTTGCAGGGGTACTACTCCTCTGATCACGGGATCGAGGACCCTTCTTAGGACGATAAAACAAAGTCCCAACCTCAGGGGGGCCACTCCCCTGATTTCCTGAAAAGTTTCCAACGGTTTTCTGTTTCTTCGACTCAGACATGCTCTTGGTCGATAATCTGGATAGCTCATAGGCTAACGCCCTATTTTGATAATCTCTCAAGGAAGTACAAGTGAGACCTGCCATGTACTCACGAATATCCGGCTTCATCCGCCTACTAAAATGACAGATCTTATCTTCCTCCGTCCTTACTTGATCCTACACATAGCAGAGCTATTTGCTAAAATTAATAATAGCTTGAGACAGTGGTACATCTTGCGGTTTCGTCGAAAAGAATTCATTAATCCTCTGATTTCTGATCGGCTCCGGACAAAACTCATCTCTCATGAATCTATGGAACTCTGTCCATGTGACAACACGATCTCGAGGCTTAACAACCTCCCACCAACTGGCGGCATCCTTGTCAAGAAGATACTGAGCGACTGGCAACTTACGCTCTTCTGGACAATCAAATGCCTCGAATATCTTTTCCAATTGGAAAAGCCAACCATCCCAGCCTAATGCATCTGCAGCACCAGCGAAGCGAGGGGGGTTCATACGAACCACTTCTCGAAGCCACTGATTTGCACCAGTGTTCTGGGTCACATCTGTAATACGCTGAACTGCCTGAGTCAACCGAGTCATCTCTGTAGCTACCTGCTGTAAAATAGTAGCGACACCGATACTGATATCATCACCGACAGCATGATCTCGACCACGTGTCTGATCGCAACGATCAGGAGCTCGGACCATCGGCATACTGAATAAGCAACCACTCAGCACAACAGAAAATCATAACACGCAACACTTACAACGATTACCATCGTAAAGCAACACACATACAAACACCACAGCAACGACGGTATCGTTCGGCGACCTCAACGGCCCGAACGATAACCGGCATACGATTACTAAACATCACAAAACAACCACGTATGTACACAATCATGCAAACTCAAGTTCCAACAGCTCGCATGGGTGCGATAACACATAAATCATCACAAAGCGACAACATTCAATACCAACATCTGACCTCTCACAGAGGGCTAATCACAACAAATGCGTAGCAAACGACTCAACGTTCACGCCACCAATTCCATCATACTTGGGAGCTAACATTCTAACGACAATGCGAATATCATACATACATTCCCGGACCGCAAACAGATATGATAGGTTTTAAAAATGAAAATCACCTTTGAAAAAGAAATTATTTTGAAAACACTAGTTGATCTTGAGTATCACCTTTCAAAAAGTTGTACAAACACCATTATAGAGACTTTGAAAACCATCTTGCGTTTGAACAAAAATGAGGACACTTTTCTTTTAGTGAAAACGTTCAAAAATATTCGACCCTCGGGTCTAAGCAAAGCATTTCTAAATAATTCAAAATATCTCAAAATATTTTGGTCCTCAACTGGAATAATTTTGAAGCATATTGCGGCATTAGAAGGCACCTTGAAAGTAAAGGGAGAAAATAATTTATTTTAAAAGTACGTCTCAAAATTTATTTCTAAGATACTCAAGATTTTTGAAAATCTATTAGGCTATAATGCCTAAAAGCCCACATGTAACAACATTCACTTACATACATCACAACACATGCATCAACTCTCTCAAAATCAAGACAACACATGTCTTTTACCGGAAAACAAACAGTCAAATATCACAGTCAAAAGGACATAAATAGCGACAACACTCCTCATATAAACGAAATATGAGAGTCACACAAACGTATCACGAAACCAAGAATCTGCATAAAGATTCCATCACTTAACACATAATCATACCAGTAACTCGTGTCACACGAGGCACAACACAAAGAAGGGAGACTTATATCCACAGGTCGCACGAAGATAATGATCGCCCCATGATACTAATCACGACAAACCAACTCAGACGACGCGTCGCGACACGACTCAGTCAGACAAAATCCAACGAGACAAAACTCAACATACACCACTAAACCCGACAACCTAGGTTTCCACAACCTAATCTCTGATACCATTTATGTAACACCCCCAATCCGCTCAGGGTTATTACATGCCGTAGAACCTTTCCTCAAGGTTCTACTAGGCTGGTAACAAAATCGAACAACTCAACAATGCCTTTAAGGCTAAAATGGCCCAGTAGATCGATTTGGTCTCTCAGTAAAAACATACAACTCAATCTCGATACATGCCCACTCAGGGGTCAAATACAAAAGACTCCCGTACAACGGGGAAAATATTGCAGCGAAAATAATGTACAACTGAACCAATACAACAATAAAAGGGTCCTCATGTGATTAGTGTCGATCATTAGGGATGGCAGTCGGGTACGGCGGGCGCGGATAGTGCCTATCCACATCCGTACCCTCGAGGTAAACCTTTACCCGCGACGGGTATGATTTGCCAACCGCACCCACGACTCGTGGGTATCCGCCACCCGTCGGGTGTCCGCAACCCGCCACCCATCGGGTGTAACACCTCCAAGATATTCAGAGAATATTACAGCGCCGTAAGCCCCGCTGTGGGACCCACAAGGCTAAACATACGCGGAACTATCAATTTTGACCGAGAAGGTCTACATACAATGGGATGAAGAACAATACAAGGGTATTCAAAACATAACCAATGTATCCACAGACATCACAACACGAATCAATACCTCGGCAAACACAGGCCGGAACATCAAGGAAAATGGAAAACAATACTCGAGTATTCAATAACCATTCCAGTACAACAACACTGAATGGAAAACTCAAAACATAATCGGAGGAAAGAAACAGTATCACACTTGCCCACCATCTTCATGCCGACCCGATACTTGCCTGTCCGCTCTCCTGGAACCTGAAATACATAAAAAGTATTTCCCCCATAAAGGGGTTAGCCGTCGAATAGCTAGTACAAGTATATCAAGTATGAAACACAATACTCCTCGACAATAAAGTAAATGTAACCGTCAATTCATCAATTCAAGACTAGTATTCCGGAATAACTAAATCTCATAGCATCACATCAATACATATATGAATACCGTGGAACCGCACCAGAGGCTACGGAACCCTCAGAGGACCCGTCGGTCTGTCCCGGAGTGGTTAATTCATATTATCCATGGAATCGCACCAGAGGCTACGAAACCCTCAGAGGACCCGTCGGCCCGTCCCGGAGTGGATATACATAATCATGCCATTAATATTTCTTACTTTCAAAGTCGAGAACGCACATTCATAAATATATACTTGCCTTTGAGACATCGAGGAATCGAACGGAAAAACGGTATGAGTTCGATAGGTCCAAGAACGCGCTTCCGGCACCTAAACGATTCGCAAGGAATATGATAGTCAAATATCCATACTAAAATTACACGAAGAAATTTCCGAAACCCGTCTATGATTCATGAAAAATACACGGGTAAACAACTAGAGGTTGGAAAATCGCTCAAGCTCCCAAAAGTCCGAAAACGGCACAATCAAGTCCGTAAAATCGTAGGAAAAGCATGCATACGGTATAGATATATCATAATCCCAAGGTTCTCAAGCTTCAAATCGGATAAATGGGACGAATTTACGAAAAAACCCAAAATCCAACACAATATTCAAAGTGTTCTTGAATAATCTTTCAATAATCCGATGAATAATCAAACATGCCCATAATCATGCGTATATCACTTCATACACCATGATTTTAACATCCAAAACATCATTACCCAATACAAAATCGAAATCCAAGATGTTGAAGAAATTATCTCTTGAAGATCCAAGCACTATGATCCGAAGAATACGCATTAGATCGACTATCCGGGCTTCCCAACCGAATGAAAATGATAAAAATCTAACACACAAGTGATAGATAGTGAGAAGCTCCTCCCCTCAAGCTCTCTCTCTCTCTCGCAGGTAGGAGAACAAATGGAGAAAATGAGCTACATCTCGCTCAAAAAGCACAATTATGCAGTTGACCGCATTGTGTGCCGCGGCTCAGCCGAAGTATGCCGCGGAACAGGCCCAAAAATTGCTCCCAGGGTTCGACAGTGTGCCGCGGACCGGCTGGCGTGCGCCGCGGCATAGGGTACAGATGGTTTTGGCCGAAGATGCAACACGAGTGTGCCGCGGCCCGGACAGGTGTGTCGCGGCCCTGCCGGCATGTGCCATGGCACAAGGTACAGTCTGCTCGGCCAGGTCTACAAAATGTGTGTGCCACGGCGCACACTCCTTGTGCCATGGCCCACACCCTTCGCGGGTCCTAAAATGATGAAAAATGACCCGGGAAGAGAATAAAAGCAATAGGACTCAATATCTGGGAAACAATAACACGAAATGGAAGTACGGAAACCCCAAAACGGTGGTTCCAAGCAATGATTACAAGGGTTCGCCCAACAAAACACAATTCGCACAATGAAGAGATTTGAAATGACATGAATTTCAACCGGGTATTACATTCTCCCCCTCTAAAAAGAAGTTATGTCCCGAAACTTAAGAAATAAATAGTTCGGGGTATTCCACCCGCATCTTCTCTTCCGTCTCCCAAGTCGACTTCTCGACTCCATGCCTCGACCATTGCACTTTAACCAGTGGAATGGTCTTATGCCGAAGTTTTTTATCGCGGCGCTCAAGGATCTTCACGGGTTTCTCCGGAAAGGTAATATCCTCGGCTACGTCAATCTCACTGTAGTCGATAATGTGGCTCGGATCCGGTACGTACTTCCTCAACTGAGACACATGAAAAACACTGTGGTCGTGGCTCAAAGCTGGAGGCAACGCCAAGCGATAAGCTAAATCTCTAACTCTGTCCAAAATCTCGAAGGGTCCGATATACCTCGGACTAAGTTTCCCCTTTTTCCCGAAGCAGAAAACTCCTCTGGTCGGCGACACCTTGAGCAAGACATGATCCCCCACCTCAAACTCCAAGGGTCAATGACGAGTATCAGCATAAGATTTCTGACGACTCTGGGCAGCCAGCAATCGGTCCCAGATAATAAAAATCTTTTCCTTAGTCTCCATCAACATATTCGGCTCCGTCCCAACTAGCTCGGAAGCCTCGTCCCAACATAATGGCGACCTACATCGCCTACCATAGAGTGCCTCGAAGGGTGCCATTTTGATCGACGCATGCCAACTATTATTGTAAGCAAACTCGATCAATGGTAAGTGAAGCTCCCAATCATTACTCCAGTCTAAGGCACAAGCCCGTAACATATCTTCCAACGTCTGAATCGTCCTCTCCGTCTGACCGTCCGACTAAGGATGAAAGGAAGTGCTCAATCTCAACTCCGTACCCAGAGCCTGATGAATGGCCTGCCAAAAATGCGATACGAAACGGCCGTCTCGATCAGAAACAATGGTCTTGGGGGCACCGTGTAACCTCACGATCTCAGCAATAAAGGTTCGAGCCAGTCTATCCGGTCCCCAAGTATCCTTAATACCCAAGAAGTGTGCAGACTTGGTCAACCGACCGACAATTACCCAAATCATATTCATTCCGGCCCGAGTTCTCGGCATGCTAGTGATGAAATCCATCGAGATGTCTTCCCACTTCCACTCGGGAATGGGAAGTGGTTTCAACAACCCCGCTGGTCGTTGATGTTCGATCTTGACTTGTTGACACGTCAAGCACCGTAGTACAAACTCTGTAACATCCTTCATGTTATTCCACCAAAAATTGCGCTTCAAATCTTTGTACATCTTACTCGTCCCGGGGTGGATTGAGTAAGGGGTAGCATGAGCTTCTCGGAGAATTCATTGTCTCAACTCTAAATCGTTCGGAACACAAAGCCTGCCCTGAAATCTCAGAATACTATCCTCGTGAACCATAAAGCCAGGATCTTTTCCTTTAATTACATCTTCCTTTAGTTGAGAAATCATCGGGTCACTCCACTGCTTCCTTTTGATGTCATCAACTAAGGACGAAGTAATTTCGAGAGCACACAACTGTCCCTGTACTCGTTGAAGCCAAACTTCTATCCCTTGCTCAATTAAATCCTGACGAATTTTCGTCTGGGATGTAAGAACCTCGAGCATTTGAAGAGATGCCGATTTGCGGCTCAAAGCATCCGCAACGACATTGGCTTTTCCGGGGTGGTAGAGAATTTCCAAATAATAATCCTTTATCAACCCTAACCAACGCCTCTGTCTCATATTCAGCTCCTTCTGACTGAAAATATACTTCCGGCTCTTGTACAACAACAACAACAACATCTAAGCCTTAGTCCCAAAATGATTTGGGGTCGGCTAACATGAATCAAACTTTGAAACCGTCAATAATCGTTACATAAATAACATAAAAGAAAAAAAGAGGAAAAAAGTAGAGAAAAAAACAAATAAAGAAGAGAATAATGTAAAAAAAAAAAAAAAAATAAAAAAAAAAAGATAACATGAAATAAAAGAAAATAGAAAAAAAAAAAAAAAAAAAAAAAAAGAGAGAGAAATCAGACTCCATCCACCATCCGTATTCTTTCCCGCCACATTTGTCTCTCCATCGCCATACTTTCTCCAATTCCAAGAAACCGCATATCATTTTCAATCATCTTTATCCAAGTTTTCTTGGGTCTTCCTCTACCTTTCACAACATTACTTGTTCCCCAACTTTCTAGCCTCCTCACTGGGGCATCAATAGGTCTTCTTCTCACATGACCAAACCATCGTGTATAAATCCGGCATGGTGAACCATGCAAATAATGCCGCCAAATGTTGAGTGCGAAGACAATTGCGGCCAACTCTAAATCGTGAGTAGGATAATTCATCTCATAAGGCTTTAATTGTCGTGACGCAAAAGCTATTGTCTTATCATGCTGCATAAGAACACAGCCCAGGCCTTGACCCGAAGTGTCACTATAAACTGCAAAGCATTCGCTACCATGTGGTAAAGTTAGAATCGGCGCTGAAGTCAATCGTCTCTTCAGTTCATCGAACCTCTGTTGTCTCTCATCCGTCCAAATAAACTTTTCGGTCTTCTGGAGCAATTTCGTAAGCGGTCGAGCGAGTTTCGAGAACCCCTTGACGAACCGACGGTAATACCCAGCAAGGCCCAAAAAGCTACGAACTTCCTTAACATTTTTAGGCGGTGCCCAATCTAGCACTGCCTCAATCTTCTGAAGGTCTACACGAACCCCTTCGGCCGAAATCACATGGCCGAGAAACATAAATTCTTCCAACCAAAACTCACATTTCGAGAATTTTGCATAGAGGTGCTCGGTTCTCAAAATGTCTAAAACCAAACGCATGTGTCGGGCATGTTCCTCCTTATCTCGAGAATAGATCAAGATGTCATCAATCAAGACGACTACACACCTGTCGAGGTACTCAATGAATATTTTATTCATTAACTGCATGAATACTGCCGGCGCATTAGCCAACCCCAAAGGCATAACTACAAATTCATAATGCCCATATCTCGTCCGAAACGCCGTCTTCGGAATGTCGGACTCCCTCACCCTGAGTTGATAATACCCGAATCTTAAATCAATCTTCGAGAAAACCGCAGCCCCTTGCAATTGATCAAATAAATCGTCTATACGAGGCAAAGGATATTTGTTCTTGATGGTTACTTTGTTCAGCTCACGGTAGTCGATGCACAAATGTAGTGAACCATCCTTCTTCCTCACGAAGAGAACAGGCGCGCCCCAAGGCGAAGCGCTCGGTCTGATGTACCCTTTTTCCAGAAGTTCTCCCAACTGAGTCTTCAATTCCTGCATCTCGGAAGGTTCCATCCGATAAGGTGCTTTAGAAATCGGAGCCGCATCTGGCTCGAAGTCTACGGTAAATTCTATCTCTCGATCTGGCGGTAATACCGGGAGATCATCCGTAAAAATATCGGGATACTCATTCAACCGGAATCGAAGAGAAATCGACTTCATTTCCTTCTGTTTTCAAAGCATAACACCAATAGCCCGTACAACCTTTATTCAAAAGTTTTACGGCCTTCATGGCACTGATAAGTAACTTTGATTGGCCCGACTTACGTCCCAAAAATGAGTACTCAAATCCGTATTTAGTCATCATGGTGATAACCTTGGTACGGTAATTCATAATCGCTTGGTGATTATCAAGCCAATCCTCGCCGAGGATCACGTCCTCTCCTTCCATATCAACTAAAATCAGATTCGATAACCATTCCATACCGGATATAATCACCGGAAAATCTCTAATCTCCCGATTCCCCACAATTCTATCCCCGCTAGGCAGTTTCACGATAAAGGGATCGCAAGCAGTCAAACAAGTTATATTCAAACGGCGTACACACTCCAAAGAAATAAAAGAATGTGTAGCACCCGTATCAAAAGTACAATTTGGATAAGATAAAATATGGATGGTACACGAAGCCCGCATTGCGTCGGGTTAAATGCTCGATGCATCTCATAAACCCGAGGTTGTACCGAACCGACGCTAGAATTCCCCCCTCCAGCATTCTGACCCCGTCCCCGGCCCCTGCCGAAATTCTGTTGAGGTTGACCAAAAGATTGTCGTTGATTCATACTTTGATCAAGTGGTGCTGGGGCAGAAGCCCGAGTGTCCAAAGTCTGGTTCGGCTCGGAACAATAAGCATCTCTATGCCCCATCTGTCCGCACGTGTGACACTTCAATGGTGGAAAGTGGCATTCTAAATTAACGTGGCCTGAACGACCATAATTATAGCAAGTCACCGTGCGATTTGAGGTACCCGGAGTAGGACGGTAGCCCCTCTTTCCTATATTAGAACGTGACCACTGTCCGGCAGAACGGTTAGTCGTCTGTGACCTCTGAAAGTTGCCACTCTTAGAGTTAGAAAAGTTTCCCGCGACTTTCTGCTTCTTCTGTTCTTCAACGGTATCATTGTCGGGGTTCAACATATCATGGGCTAAAGCTCTGTCCTGATACTCTTTCAGTGTGGTACAAGCAAATCCGGCCATGTATCGCTGTAAGTCCAAATTCATCCGCATATCAAAATAACGGATCTTATCACGCTCGCTGCGCACTTGATCCTTCACATGGATCAATTGTTGGTTGTACTACACGATCGCCTGCGAAACGGGAATATCTTGTGGTTTAGCCTCGAAAAAGGCTCGGATTCGACCCTCTCGCACCGGACAAGGACAAAACTCGGCCTCCAAAAGCTCCTTAAATTCATCCCACGTGGCAATACGATCCTGTGGCTTGATGACCTTCCACCAAGTAGCGGCCTCCTTAGTGAGGAAATACTGAGCAATCGGTACTTTCCTCACCTCGGGGCAATCAACCGCCTCGAAAATCTTCTCCAATTCCGCTAGCCAATCTTCCCATCCTAACGGGTCTGTAGCACCGCCAAACTGTGGAGGGTGCATACGGATTACATTCTGAAGCAAGGCATCCGTGTTTGGGATCGGGTTATTCAGCTGAACAGTTTGGGCTAAAATGGTCATCTAAGTAGCCAATTGTTGAAGTGCATTCGCCACTCCAACGTCCGCGTTGTTCCCCTGACCGTTTGACTGGTCGTGCTGACTCTCGGTGTCAGGATGCACCGAGTTCGACAAACTGGGGTTGGTCGACCCCGCAACTGAACTGATGGAAACGGCCGCGCCACGACCTCTTCCTCGTCCACGACCACGACCACGGCCACGGCCCTTACCAGCTGACATACTGAAGAACACACAAGGTACGTAAGCACAATTCAATCGCATGTCATTAAGGTGATCGATTCTCAAGAATACCAATAAAAGAAGCATAATGAATAAGGAAACATCGGAAGAGTAAGAGGTCTTACAAGTACCGGTCGCACTGTGATGATGGCAGAGTAGTGATACTGTGGACAAATGACGACTCATTCGACCCAAAAGACCGACAGCCTAGGTATCCATAGACCTAAGCTCTGCTACCATATTCTGTAACACCCCCAAGTTATTCAGGGAATATTACAGCGCCGTAAGCCCCGCCGTGGGACCCACAAGGCTAAACATACGCGTAACTATCAATTTTGACCGAGAAGGTCTACATACAATGGGATGAAGAACAATACAAGGGTATTCAAAACATAACCAATGTATCCACAGACATCACAACACGAATCAATACCTCGGCAAACACAGGCCGGAACATCAAGAAAAATGGAAAACAATACTCGAGTATTCAATAACCATTCCAATACGACAATACTGAATGGAAAACTCAAAACATAATCGGAGGAAAGAAACAGTATCTCACTTGCCCACCATCTTCATGCCGACCCGATACTTGCCTGTCCGCTCTCCTGGAACCTGAAATACATAAAAAGTATTTCCCCCATAAAGGGGTTAGCCGTCGAATAGCTAGTACAAGTATATCAAGTATGAAACACAATACTCCTCGACAATAAAGTAAATGTAACCGTCAATTCATCAATTCAAGACTAGTATTCCGGAATAACTAAATCTCATAGCATCACATCAATACATATATGAATACCGTGGAACCGCACCAGAGGCTACGGAACCCTCAGAGGACCCGTCGGTCCGTCCCGGAGTGGTTAATTCATATTATCCATGGAATCGCACCAGAGGCTACGAAACCCTCAGAGGACCCGTCGGCCCGTCCCGGAGTGGATATACATAATCATGCCATTAATATTTCTTACTTTCAAAGTCGAGAACGCACATTCATAAATATATACTTGCCTTTGAGACATCGAGGAATCGAACGGAAAAACGGTATGAGTTCGGTAGGTCTAAGAACGCGCTTCCGGCACCTAAAAGATTCGCAAGGAATATGATAGTCAAATATCCATACTCAAATTACACGAAGAAATTTCCGAAACCCGTCTACGATTCACGAAAAATATACGGGTAAACAACTAGAGGTTGGAAAATCGCTCAAGCTCCCAAAAGTCCGAAAACGGAACAATCAAATCCGTAAAATCGTAGGAAAATCATGCATACGGTATAGATACATCATAATCCCAAGGTTCTCAAGCTTCAAATCGGATAAATCGGACGAATCTACGAAAAACCCCAAAATCCAACACAATATTCAAAGTGTTCTTGAATAATCTTTCAATAATCCGATGAGTAATCAAACATGCCCATAATCATGCGTATATCACTTCATACACCATGATTTTAACATCCAAAACATCATTACCCAATACAAAATCAAAATCCAAGATGTTGAAGAAATTACCTCTTGAAGATCCAAGCACTATGATCCGAAGAATACGCATTAGATCGACTATCCGGGCTTCCCAACCGAATGAAAATGATAAAAATCCAACACACAAGTGATAGATGGTGAGAAGCTCCTCCCATCAAGCTCTCTCTCTCTCGCAGGTAGGAGAAGAAATGGAGAAAATGAGCTGCATCTCGCTCAAAAAGCATAATTATGCAGTTAACCGCATTGTGTGCCGCGGCTCAGCCGAAGTGTGCCGCGTCACAGGCCCAAAAATTGCTCCCAGGGCTCGGCAGTGTGCTGCGGCCTGGATGGCGTGCGCCGCGGCACAGGGTACAGATGGTGTTGGCCGAAGATGCAACACGAGTGTGCCGCGGCCCGGACAGGTGTCCCGCGGCAGTGACTCGGCAGTGTGCCGCGGCCCTGCCGGCATGTGCCGCGGCACAAGGTACAGTCTGCTCGGCCAGGTCTAGAAAATGTGTGTGCCGCGGCGCACACTCCTTGTGCCGCGGCCCACACCCCCCTCGGGTCCTAAAATGATGAAAAATGACGCGGGAAGAGAATAAAAGCAATAGGACCCAATATCTGGGAAACAATAACACGAAATGGAAGTAAGGAAACCCCAAAACGGTGGTTCCAAGCAATGATTACAAGGGTTCGCCCAACAAAACACAATTCGCACAATGAAGAGATTTGAAATGACATGAATTTCAACTGGGTATTACATCGGGTATCCACAATCCGCTATCCGCGTATACTCGCTATGCAAATAAATGAATTCAATATAAATAAAAATTTCACACAAATTAATATCCATAAATCAAACTTAGAAATTCAGATCCTCTAACCCACAAAGTTCAAAGTTTAAATCCACAAATCACAAAACAGAAAATTAATATCCAAAATCATCAACTAAAAACAAAGTTTAAATTCTAATGAAAAGCATATTATTCAAAGTCAACAGTTGAAATAGACCTATTTTACTCTTCTTTGTTGTGTGAATTTTTGAAGTAATGAGTGTGGCTCGGGCTCTGTTCGGGTATTTTATGGGTATTTCGTGGGTATTTTTATGGGTATCTTCGCGGGTGTTTTTCGCTGGTAGACGGGTTTCGCGGGTACGGATAGTAACTATCCATATCCGTACCCACGAACCTAATGGATAGTAATTTCATACCACTAAGCTATCCATGGGTACCACCAAACCCGCACCTATTAGGGTCGGGTGCCCGCGGTTATCTGTTACCCGTAGGTAAATTGCCATCCCTATCGATCATCTTTCATCATCCTTCATGCCGACCCTGTGCTATGCTCCCCAAAATCTTAATGCAATACAGACATCCACCCCCCGATTACTCGGGGGTTAGCAAAATTCCACTATTTTGCTAGTTCATAAAAAGTGCAAATACGAGCTATATAATCCAAGTTCCAAGAATAACAATAATCAGGATTCCTCAAATATTCAAACACAACGAAAATACTTCCCAAAGCAAGAGTTTGGGTAAAACGTTCTAAAACCGAAGAACCAATTTACAAAATAGTTTAATAAGCCATCGGGAGTTTTAGTAGAAAACAATTTAAGATTGTCGAATCCTTCTTTTTCCAAAATCAACAGGGTTCACAACCCAAAGGTTTTATTTTCACAAATGAAACCAACAACAATTTACAGGGTCAAAACCCACGTCACGTGTCCTCGACGTAGGGAGAGAATGTATGAACGGGAAATCCCGAGTCTCGGTCCCATTCCGAGTCCCGATGGGAAACGGGACCCCGAGTCCTGAATTTTACGGGATAGGGACCGGGACCTGAGATTTTGGTAATTTCGGGACTATTCTGAAGTCCCGATTTAAATTTCTAATTTCAATCATTTTTTTTCTTTTCTGATTTCGGGACATTCGGGACATTTCGGAAAATTATCCTCGGGATCGGGACCGGGACTTCCATTTATCCCATCAGGAATCGGGACCGGGACCACGGGATGTCCCGATTCTCAGCCCTACCTCGACGGATATAAATATCGACACGACATAATCACCCAAGATACGCAAATCTTGTTCACACAAATACAACACCAACTCGTGAATCCAGGACTATACCATTGGATTCCCTCGAGGCCTCACAGGACCCTCCCGAGGTGAGCAAAATACATTCACAAATCATATACACACCAACTCGTGAATCCAGGACTATACCATTGGATTCCCTCGAGGCCTCGCAGGACCTTCCCGAGGTGAGCAAAATACATTCACAATCATACACATAACACCGTGAACACATGCCACGTCATCTCACGGTTGGATCAATCACCTGTTGTCTCCTGATCATATGATCGCATGCCATATGTCACCGCAGGTCTTATCATCTTATGGTTGGATCAATCACTTGTTGCATCTTGACCACATGATCACAAGCCATGTGTCACCGTAGATTGTCTTAGGCTCTCACGGTTTGATCAATCACTTGTTGCATCCCGACCACATGATCACATGCCATGTGTCACCGTAGACCTTCGACCATATGCACACATTCACACAAATAATATACCACACCTAGGATATCCAAACAATTCACCCAAAGGCAACAAACACACCATTGTCAAATCACAACGTACCAAAATGAGATAATATATGCATATATATATTATCAAAGCACAAAAACAACACCAAGCATATTCATAGGGTTCACTTAACCATTCACGAGACGCAACATTCACAAAACACACGCGTTTTGAAAGTGAGCCTTTAACGAGGTAAACCAAATCTTTTGAAAGTTCATCTCAAACAATAAAACAAACATACTGAGAAAATCACCGATCATCATATCCACAAAACGAGAGATGTATGGACAGGGCACTTGCCTCGAATAACCACGAACGCGGAGAATTGTCCGAGTTGGGATAGCACGAACCGACTACGAACCTGCTGACTCCGCCGAACGCCAACTCACGACAATAAACTACGAAGGACAATAACAACAATGAAAACGAGTTCCATAGCACGACCTAAAGTCGTTGAATTCAAGGAACAAACGACGAAAGTTCAAGGGTTTCCCCCAAAACGGCCAAGAACACGAATCGACCGACCAAAACATGAAAATGGAATTCCAAACCGAAATATGGATATACAATCCATAGGATATGTTTAAAAACATCATTAAACAACAATCGGTTCATCAAAAATCGGATGGAAACAAAATCAAGAATAAAACTCCCCAAAAGTCAACTCTAGGAATTCAAAAAAATTACCTTGATTCGACGAAGAACACGGATTAAATGATGATAAATACAAGAATACTAATATGATTAATCATAACTATCATGGTGACCGCGCTGTCGTGACGCGTCAAAATTAGTTATTTTTATTTTTCCGTGTCTTACTTCTACTAACTAGTAGTATCGGCAAGTAAGGGTCGATCCCACAGAGAACGGTAAATCAATTATACTATTTAAGGATTAAGTACTTTGTGCAACTAAAATAAAATAAAGCGAAGGGGGGGATTTTATTTCTAATCTTAACTAAAATAATTTGCGTAAAATAAATTAAAATAAGATAAACAAGGGAAATAAAAATTTTAAAATATCAATTGAGGAATAATCTAGTTCTTAGTTCCGTTATCCACCATTTCGAATTAATTCATGCTTCAATGCAGCGCTTATCTCTTCTCTAATCTCATGAACTCCTATTCCAAAGCCAACAACAAGCTCTGTTGACCCCAATTATTTCTTAAGTACATTTAATTAAAACAAGCTCTTTAATTAAACATATCTATGCGGTGGATTCAAAAAAAGCTCTTTAAATCTCGCTCGCTAGATGCATTAAAAACGAAAATAATGAAATAGGCAAGATATTAAGTTCATAAGCTCGACTTAAGGGATCTTGATTTTACGTTACTCAATTGAGCAAATTCTGTTTGCTACTTGTGAAATTAAAATTGCAACAATTACGGATTACAACTCAATTTATAGCATAAGACATAAAACCCCTAATCTATTTGGCCAAACCCAATCAAGAAATTATATGGCATAGTAGTGAATTCAATAACACAAAAGTAATTCAAGAGATTTCGAGTTGAGAATACGCTACGGGATTAAAACATGAATAATTCAAATACGGTTTCAAACTTTACTAAGAACTAGAATAGAAAATTAGTCGGGCATGTTGGCTTTAGAAAACATCAAATTAATAGTAGCCATAAGAAGAAAGTAATTCAAACGGTGTAGTCTTCTTCCTCGCGCGTCGGTGGCGGCTCGGTTTTTCTTCTTTTTCTTTTGCTGCCCATCCGTGAGAATGATAATCCGATCTCGTGTTCCAGCATCTCTTCCCCTCCCCAGAAAAATAATCTCAATCCTTTCTTTTAGAATACTCCCTTATCTCTTAGTTTCCTTCTTTACTTAGATCTCCTTCTTTCTTATCCTTCTTGAGTTTTTATTCTTTTGGAGTCTTTCCTTCCAAGTCAATTAAAATTCCTTTCTCCAGCCTAGGGGATCGATTTTCACCTTATGGAACCAATTGGGATGGATTTGAGTCGTTTCTTGGAGCCCAAGTAAGAGAATTTTCGGGTCAGGACCGACACTGGGTCACCCAGTGTGTGTGGCAGTTTCTTCATTAAAGCCCAAATCACCTTGGCATGGGCCGTTTGTGGCCCAAACTATTCCTTAAGCTTAAAAACTCCACCAAACACCTAAATTAAACAACAAATTGCCAAGTGAAGTAAATTGAATCTAAAATATAAATAGGTAGAAAATAATCCAGTGTGCCAACATAAAATTCATTAAAACCCAATAATTAACAATAATATTTGCACACTATTTTCGAGCTATCAAATCTCCCCAAACTTATAACAATATTTGTCCTCAAGCAATTTAGAATGAGTTGGATCGAAGTGATAACAAAAGTAGTAATATGATTTGCACGCCTTGAAATATTCAACCTTCATTAACTCAAACAGTGGTGTAATAAACGCATCTTCTGCATAATTAAAAATACGCTTTGCATAGGAAATTAATGAAATTACATAGAATTATCACACATAAAAACGCAATCCTATTAAATAGTCCATGAAGAGAAGTATGGTAAAAAAAATTCCAACTTAGAATAAAGACTTATAAAAAAAAATTTATTGATATGAACTTACGCAAACGCACTATCCACAAGCTTTATCATATTTCGTAGGTGGTATCTTTCACACTGTTATTTACTAACGTGTAGCTCTTTTCACCAACACAATTTCCCTCTCTTTTTTTCTCTTTTTTTTAGGTGATAGCTTTCACACCGTTATTTGCTAACGTGCGGCTCTTTTCACCAACACTTTTTTTCGTGTGAGACGGCAGCTACGCACCAACAATGGGTTAGTCCTTTATTTTTCGTTGTTACTTTTTTCACAACATTTTAGGACCCCCAAAATTAGGCAGTTGTTGCTGCTCAACACCCCTCCCCCTTTTTTGTCAACTAACCTCCTTGCATGCGGTAAGCCAAAAAAATCAACGACCAACGAAATTTTAAGAAGAGGTATACAACCAAGTATAAATCACAAGTGAAATTTTAATAATACTTCCTTCATGGCTTTTCTAATAGTTTTGCTATTTTTATGCCTTTAATTCACAAAAAAATCCCATTAACGACCAACACCAAACCAAACAATTTCCACAGAAAGGCAAAACTAAAAACCACATATTGAGCTAATTCCAACTAATATTCCAAACGAGAAAATGATACTTATTATACTTTTCACCAACTATTCACAATTAACTAAAGGATAATTATTATAAATTAAAAATCAAAGTTCGGGAAAACACAATTTTGGCAACGACACAAAAAAATCTAGGAAAAAGTAACTCACAAATCAAGTACAAAAAAGGGAAAAGAGTTCACCGGGCTAGTGCGGTGTGTTAATCTTGGAGAGAAAGTAGACTTTCTTGTAAATTCTCACACTAGGACAGATTATCAGCACTGGGCCATCCAGTGTTATTTTTCTGCACAATACTCGACCTCCCCAAACTTGATTCAGAGTCCATTGTTGCTGACCAACCATATATCCAAGACTCTCTGGTACCTACGAAAAAACAAAAGAAAGAAATGGAAATTTATTTGGTCCTACAACTAAAAATAAAAATAAAAATAAATAAACACTGGGTTGCCTCCCAGCTAGCGCCTTTATTTTAAGCCGTTAGCTCGACTAGAACTTCCCTTTATAACGAATGCACCAAAGAGGTTTTGGTATAGGTCTTAAATCAAGTACATACACCATTATTTTTGTTCTTTTGCACCACTTCAACCCATTAGTGCAAGGAATTCTAATTACACTCATACTCTTTCTAAATATATAGGGACCATGCAATAGATAATAGTTCAATCTTGGTATGATCTCATAGAGCACATATGTATTATTGATCTCGTCAATCAAGAGTACTTCTTCAACCTCGTCGCTCAAAATTCGCTTAATTGCATCGCTGGATGGTATATGGATTTCCACTTTATGAGACACATCTAAATCTTGAATTTCCTTATTGTCCATTGCAGCCTTCTTTATCCTGGAAGGAAAAGATACGCCTGAAGTGACAATATGAGACGAATTAAACATTATTACTTTGCTGCCCGATAGTTCAGCACTGGTGCCGATTCAGCACTGGGTATCCCAGTGTCGATCTGTTCAGTGGGTTTTTCCTCCCCGTTTTCAGCTTCCACCACTTGCTTAGGCTTCTTAGGCTCCTCAAGCTGCTTCCCACTCCTTAAAGTTACAGTACTCACGTTCCTTGGGTTCGTCTCAGGTTGGGATGACAATTTCCCACTATTTTGGCTCTCCAAACGGCTCACGCTGGTGGCCAGTTGACTCACTTGATTTTCGAGAATTTTGATACTCGACTTAGTGTCATGCTGGAACTGATTCATGCCCTGCTGGAACTGATTCATGCCCTGCTGTAGTTGCATAGCGTTTGCCATGAGAGTCTTCATCATCTCCTCCAAATATTGCGTCGAATTTTCAGCGGGTTGCTTGTAGACTTGTCCCTTATTTTGTGGAGGCGCCTCTTGATGGTTTTTCCATCGAAAGTTAGGGAGATCCCTCCATCCTGGATTGTATGTGTTTGAGTATCGATCGTTCTTCATTCCATAAGAATTTTCGGTTCCAACCGCATTAGCATACGCCTCGATTTCATCAAGCAAAATTCGACAATTCTCTGTTGTATGCTCCATGGTTTTGCAAAGGCGGCAAGGTACAAGTGGCGTGCTATTACCTGCAACAAGTTTTCTGACAAAGGAGGTTAATTCGGTCAGCTTAGCCTCAATATACGAGTCATGTACCTCCTTCACCATTTTCACGGGATTGTCACGGCAACAAAATTGTTGTGAATTAGCGGCCATGTTCAAGATGATGGCCTCTGCTTCTCTATTTTTTTTTCTTCGACTGAAAACTCGATCTCGTTTGGTAATTTCTGGAAAATACTGAAAGTTTCTATCTCCACATGACCTTGTAATCATGCAAAACTTAAACAAAGTGGATTAGTGCACAACTGACTATTATTGTGAATTTTTATAACTGACACGGGGTGACCAGTGTTGAAATTGCAGAAAGTTTTTAACCCAAAATAAGTAAAGTTAATTTAACATCGTTCCCCGGCAACGGCGCGAAAATTTTGACCGCGCTGTCGTGACGCGTCAAAATTAGTTATTTATATTTGTATCCTTTGGTTACTTCTACTAACTAGTAGTATCGGCAAGTAAGGGTCGATCCCACGGAGAACGGTAAATCAATTATACTATTTAAGGATTAAGTACTTGTGCAATTAAAATAAAATAAAATGAAGGGGGGAGATTTTGGTTTATGATCTTAACTAAAATAATTTGCCTAAAATAAATTAAAATAAAATAAACAAGGAAATAAATTTTTTAAAAATATCCATTAAGGAGTAATTTAGTCCTTAGCTCCGTTATCCACCGTTTCGAATTAATTCAAGTTTCAATGCAGCGCTTATCTCTTCTCTAATCTCATGAACTCCTATTCCGAAGCCAACAACAAGCTCTGTTGACCTCAATTATTTCTTAAGTTTATTCAATTAAAACAAGCTCTTTAATCGAACATATCTATACGGTGGATTCAAAACAAGCTCTTCAAATCTCGCTCGCTAGATGCATTAAAAACCAAATTAATGAAATAGGCAAGATATTAAGTTCATAAGCTCTACTTAAGGGATCTTGATTTTGTGTTACTCAATTTAGCAATTCAATTGTTTGCTACTTGTGAAATTAAAATTGCAACAATTACGGATTACAACTCAATTTCTAGCATAAGACATAAAACTCCTAATCTAGTTGGCCAAACCAAATCAAGAAATTATATGGTATAGTAGTGAATTCAATAACACAAAAGTAATTCAAGAGAATTCGAGTTGAGAATACGCTACGGCATTAAAAACATGAATAATTCAAATACGGTTTCAAACTTCACTAAGAACTAGAATAGAAAATTAGCCGGACATGTTGGCTTTAGAAAACATCAAATTAATAGAAGACATGAGAAGAAAGAAATTCAAACGAAGTATTTTTCTTCCTCGCACGATGGTGGTGGTCTGGTCCTCGGCGAGAATTTCAGCTCGGTCGTCCTCTTCTGCTTCTGCTCCAGCCGTCCGTATGGTGATCAAAGATGAAATAATTCCAGCCCTCCTCTCCTTTTATAATAATTCTTTATCTCTTAGTTTCCTTCTTTAATTGGATCTCCTTCCTTCTTATCCTTGTTGAGTTTTAATTTCCTTGGAGTCTTTCTTCCCAATTCTATTTCAATTCCTTTTCCCAGCCTAGGGACCGATTTATTGCCTTATGGAACCAATTGGGATGGATTTGAGTCGTTTCTTGGAACCCAAGTAAGCAAATTTTCGGGTCAGGACCGACACTGGGTCACCCAGTGTGTGCGGCAGTTTCTTCATTAAAGCCCAAATCACCTTGGCATGGTCCGTTTGATGGCCCAAACTATTCCTTAAGCTTAAAAACTCCACCAAACACCTAAATTAAACAACAAATTGCCAAGTGAAGTAAATTGCATCCAAAATATAAATAGATAGAAAATAACCCAGTGTGCCAACATAAAATTCATTAAAACCCAATAATTAACAATAATATTTGCACACTATTTTCGACCTATCACATGGATTAATCAACAATACGGAACGAATCGGACAAAAACCCCAAAACCCCAAAATTTCCCAAAAATAGGGTTCTAGGAAATCTAACCTTGATTCGCTGGATCAAAGGAGGTTATGGAGGGATTAATCTGTAATACCCAGTTGTAATTCAGTCATTAGCATTCAGTAATTTCATTCGGTAATTGTCATTATGTAATTTTTCACTTGTTAATAATCATTCATCCGGGTTCGCCGTTCGGAATAACTTCGAGTTGTGTATCGATATTGTTCGTTGTTTCAACCTTATTCGGGAATCGAGTCAAGAGTATTATCTTGATTGCGGTAATTGATTCATTAGTCGATGTTGACGTTGGTATTCATGTCATTTCAAATCTCTTCATTGTTCAAATCGTGTTTTGTTGGGCGAATCCTTGTAATCATTGCTTGGAACCACCGTTTTGGGGTTTCCGTACTTCCATTTCGTGTTATTGGTTCCCAGATATCGATTCCTATTGCTTTTATTCTCTTCCCGGGTCATTTTTCTTCATTTTAGGACCCAAGGGGGGTGTGGGACGCGGCACAAGGAGTGTGCGCCGCGGCACACACATTTTCCAGTTTTTGGCCGAGCGACCTGTATTGTGTGCCGCGGCACATGTCGGCCGGGCCGCGGCACACTGCCGAGTCACTGCCGCGGCACACCCGTCCGGGACGCGGCACACTCGTATAGCATTTTCGGCCATTCAGCGTCTGTACCTTGTGCCGCGGCACATGCCGGCAGGGCCGCGGCACCTTCGAGACAACTGCCATGACATCTTTGCCGATCGGCTGGGATGTTTTTGGCCCTGTGCCGCGGCACACTTCGGCTGAGCCGCGGCACACAGGACAGTCAACTCTATAATTGCTTTTGTTGAGCGATTTCAGCTCATTTCTCCATTTTTTTTCTTCTACCTGCGAGAGAGAGAGAGAGAGCTTGAGGGGAGGAACTTCTCATCATCCATCACTTGAGTGTTGGATTTTTATCATTTTTATTCGGTTGTGAAGCTCGGATCATCGATCTATTGTGTATTCTTCGGATCAAAGTACTTGGATCATCAAAGGTAATTTTCATCAAACATCTTGGATTTCAATTTTGTTTTGAGATATGATGTTTTGGATGTTAAGATCATATTGTATGAAGTGATATATGCATGATTATAGATATTTTTGATTATTCATTGGATTATTAAAGGATTATTCAAGAACACTTTGATTATTGTGTTGTAATTGGGGGTTTTCGATTAATCGTTGTTGTGATCACGAATTTGAACATTCACATCGGATTATTGATCATATGGAAGATGTTTTGTTGGATTGAAAACACTTTTTGGGTTTTGATGTTGGTTTAATCAAGGTTGGGTTGTTAACAATCGAAGTTGGCCTCAAAGTGTTCGATATAATGCCCCAATGAACTTAGTTTAGTCATATCGACGTTTTGAGTTCGTTATATTCATGTTTGTTTCGTATGTTGAACGGATTGTTGGTAATTGTGTTATTCAAAGTTGTTCGAGCGACCGATATCTCAATTAGGACGTTGTTCGTGGAAGGATAATTATCACTGGTGTTGTGTAAGTTGATTCTTAATCGGTTAAAAGGATATTCACTCCTTTTGTTGTTGATCATTCATAATCATACTCATTCATCATTGTATTAACCGTATTGAGACTTGTAATTGTCGAATAATCATTTCATTCACGAGGAACGACGGTTCCAATCATTTCATTGAGTTATCAATCATGTCATTATTATCTTCATCTCGGTGAGTCATTCTTGGCCTTGTTAAAATATTATTCATTGATATTCATTGCGGTCATTCTCGTTCATATGACCTCCTGGGTTCATATTGCGTGTCCGGGTGCGGATGTGTGGAATTTTTAGTCGGGCACACGATGGCCATGTATTGGGAGTGATACATTGGACTGTGCACACAGTAACGTTTATCTCCATGAGACTAATTAGGTATAAGGACGGGTGTGTCCGGTCATCCGTCTTGTACACTTGCACAGAACACTACGGGCGTACTATGATACTCCTCTTCAGTGTAATTCATAACTAAGGATATTTCATAACTTCAGATATATCATGTTTGTGTATTTTCAACCCTTGAGGATTGTTGTTCTGTGTAACTAACCCCGTTGGGGGATTTTGTTTTCAGGTCACGGCAAGGCAAAGGCACGGAAAGAGCATGTTGACGGCGAAGAGTCCCAGTGATACTAGTATGGGGCCCCAGTCATTCCGGTTATTTTAGTCATTTCAGTCATTTCAGTTATTTCCGTCATTTGTATTTTCCGCTGCAAATTCCGTTTGAAATGTTTATTTATTCAGGGTGGTGTATTTTATCTCCATATAAAATATACTAGTATTCTGTATTGTCCTGGTGTTTTGTACTTAAACTCCTCATCGGAGTATTTGATAATATAATGTGGTTCGGTACTACAATTATATTATTTAATTCATCAGTTTTCAATCGCCTGGTGGGTCCCAGTCGGGGGTCCACGGCACTGTAATATCCGCCTAGTTTGGGGTGTTACAGAGTTGGTATCGGAGCATGGTTTTGAATACTACCTTCCGAGTCATGTCTCATTTGAAATCATCGTCATCGGACTAGTATCATTGGACTTTCACGTCACGTGTGACCTGTGCAAATGCCGAGCCAATCAGACCAAGAACTGTAAGATTTCTAACGCCATGGTATAATTTCTGGCAATAAGAATCATTCACTCATAATTCATCAGTTAACAATCCTCAATCATCATTTTCATTTGACCAGGACGGTCATGTTAGCGCATTAATCACTCAATTCATTTCATTACTCAGTTGTTGATCAAGAAGATCATGTCATTAATCTTGGTAACTTGTTCAAGATAATCATTTCTAGAATTTCATCAGATAATCATGTCACCTCAGTTAATCATTCATATAATCACTTTGTTAGAGCGTGTATGCTCATTTTCATCATTTAATGACGTAATCATAACGTGATATTCATGCGGGAGATTTAATTATCATGTGACTTTCCTACTTCAGTATGGAGAGAGCAGGCAGAGGACGTGGAGGATGAGGCCGCGGAGCGGGCCGAATTCCTAGAGCTCGTGTGAATACACGTGCGAATGCAAGGAATAATGCTAACTCATCAAGCAGAGACGCTGCTACTCATTCACCTGGACGTGATCATTCTCTATCGGGGAGTCGTACCCGGGACACCGCTCAGTCAGAAGGTATTCGGGTTGACCCACTCGCTTTTATGCAGGGCATGATGGCCCAAATGACTCAGATGGACCAACTTATGGAGATGATGCACAACTCAGTTAACCAAAATCAGCAGGCTCCGCCGCCACCTCAGAGGCAAGAGAGGAGTGTGGGCAGCATCATCGGCGACATCTCTCGCCAAAGGCCACCTACTTTTGAGGGCTCATCTGAGCCGGCGGATATCGTTCATTGGCTCGAGCATTTCGAGAAGTTCTTTTCTATGGTGGAGTGTCCCGAAGGACACAAAGTTTCGGATACGGCTTACTATCTGGGTAAGGGCGCTCATTCTTGGTGGTTGTCATTGAAGCCTACCGACGGATCATGTACTTGGGAGCAATTCAAGACTCTCATGATGGAGAGATATTATCCGGCCCCGCTCAGAGAGGCCAAACTGTCAGAATTACTCACTCCCGACCCCTCAGCAGACAAGGATGTTCTCGCCATTGCCGAGAAATTTCAGGAACTTCTTCCTTTCGCCTCATCCATCATTCATTCAGAGGCGGACAAAATCAAGTATTTCAGCAAGAGGCTGAAACCCCGTATGAGACTACAGCTGCTTAATCATCATTGCACCATGTTGGCCGAATTCATTGAGAAAGCTCTTACCTATGAGCTTACTGCTAAGAAGATTGCTAAGCAGCAACCTTCATCTGCTAGCAAGAAGTCCAAGAACCGTAACCAATCTGACGGCAGTCAGGCCACTTTCAAGAAACCTCGCGCGGGCTCTGCTTTTTCGGAGCGACCTCCTGTGACACTTAAGCCCGTGGAATCTCAATCACGAGCGGCCAGTTCGGCCATCACCTGTTTTAACTGTGGGGATCTTGGTCATGTCAGCACCAAGTGTCCGAGACAGTCTGTCACGTGCCATAATTGCGGAATTGTTGGGCATAAGGCCCGTTTTTGCCGTAGGGACTCCAAACCTACTCCGACGTCATCTGAGGCCCCGAAACAGTCAGTCGTCCAGAATCAAGCTACTCAGTCAACATCGTTTAAGACGACAGAAGCGAACAAGGGTGGATCCTTTAGCCATCAGACTGGAGCGTCCGGTGCCGGGACTAGCAAGCCCCGAATTTATGAGATGAAGAAGACCGACGATCTGGAGGCCCGGATGATCTCAGGTACACTCGATATTCTATCTCAACCTGTGTGTACCCTTTTTGATACTGGTGCATCGCATTCATTCATTTCCGAGTCATGTTTGAGTAGACTACGTCTGGGTAGTGCTACTAGTTTTGAGCCTTATGCCATTGGTCTACCTGATGGTAGACGAATTATCGGAAATCGTGAGATTCAGAACTGTCCGATTCAGCTTCATGGCCGTGTATGGCCAGCGGACCTAATCGTGGTAGATTTGCCGAGAGACGATGTCATCTTGAGTATTGATTGGATGGATCGTCATGATGCCATCATTGGTGTCCGTAAGCGTATGGTCACTATCATTTCAGACGATGGGGTCGAATGTGTGTTTCAGGGAGGTAATCCCGGCTGTTCTGGAAGAGTTATTAATTTGATGAAAGCGGTGAGGTTACTCAATCAGGGGTGTGTTGGTTATTGGTGCTATATGACCAAAACCGAGAAATCATCAGTAATGTTGACGGATATTCCGGTAGTGAGGGAATATGCCGATGTTTTTCCAGACGAGTTACCTGGTTTGCCTCCAGAGAGAGATGTGGAATTCACGATTGAGTTGGAGCCCGGTACATCCCCGATATCGAAGGCACCGTACGGATGGCCCCAACCGAAATGCGGGAGTTGAAGAATCAACTTGAGGAGTTATTCGAGAAAGGTTATATCCGACCGAGTGTGTCCCCGTGGGGAGCACCAGTGTTGTTTGTCAAGAAGAAGGATGGTTCATTTCTCTTATGTATTGATTATCGGGAGTTGAACAGGGTGACGATCAAGAATAAGTATCCTTTACCCCGTATCGATGATCTTTTGGATCAACTTCAGGGAGCTTCAGTATTTTCCAAGATCGACTTAAGATCTGGATATCATCAGTTGCGGATTCGAGAGTCGGATATCGCGAGGACAGCGTTTTGTACGCGCTATGGTCATTATGAGTTCGTAGTTATGCCGCTCGGGCTAACTAACGCACCTGTGGTATTCATGGAGCTAATGAATCGGGTTTTCATCGACTTTTTGGATCGGTTTGTGGTTGTCTTCATTGATGACATCTTGATTTATTCTCGTGACCGAGAGGAGCACGAGGTTCACCTTCATCAGGTTCTCGACGTGTTGAGACGAGAGCAACTTTATGGAAAGTTTTCCAAATGTGAGTTCTGGATGTCCGAAGTGACTTTCCTCGGGCATGTAATTTCATGAGATGGAGTGCGTGTTGATACTCAAAAGACGGAGGCTATCCAAGATTGGTTACCTCCGAAGAATGTTAAGGAAATCCGAAGCTTTCTCGGATTAGCCGGTTATTATCGGCGGTTTGTGGAAGGATTTTCTAAAATCACTCAACCCTTGACGAACCTTTTGCGAAAGGATAAGAAATACACGTGGTCCGACGCATGTCAACGGAGTTTTGAGGAACTCAAGAGTCGGTTAATGTCAGCACCTGTACTTTCCTTGCCGCAAGGGACGGAAGGATTTGTGGTTTATAGTGATGCGTCCGGATAGGGTCTCGGATGTGTGCTCATGCAGAATGGGAAGGTTATTGCCTATGCTTCACGGCAATTGAGACCTTACGAGATTAATTATCCGACCCACGACCTGGAGCTAGCAGTCGTGGTGTTCGCTTTGAAAATCTGGCGTCATTACCTTTATGGCGTCACCTGTCAGATTTTCATCGATCACAAGAGTTTAAAGTATATATTTACTCAGAAGGAGTTAAATATGCGACAGAGACGGTGGTTGGAATTAAGCAAAGATTATGATATCGAGATCCTTTACCACCCGGGGAAGGCGAATGTTGTCGCTGACGCTTTGAGTCGTAAGTCCGTTCAGGATCAGATGCTTGCTCGTTTAACAGTTCAGAAGGAGCTTCATCAGGAATTCCTTAGACCCGAGATCGAGGTCTAGCTTCAGCGAGTTTAGGGACAGCTTTGTATGTTAGAGATTTCTTCCTCACTTGAGGAGGCAATCAGACAGAATCAGGGTTCAGACCCATCATTGTTGCGCATCCGTGAGGATGTGGCTCAGGGGAAAGCCCCTGGATTCGTGGTCCACGAGGATGGACTTTTGAGGTTTAAGAATCGGTTGTGCGTACCGGCGAATGACGAGTTGAAAGACTCGATTTTGAGAGAAGCTCATGCTACCCCTTATTCTATTCATCCGGGGTCTAGCAAGATGTACAAGGACTTGAAACAAAATTACTGGTGGAGTAATATGAAGCGAGAAGTCGCGGAATTTATTTCGAGATGCTTAACCTGTCAACAAGTTAAGATTGAACATCAGCGACCGGCGGGTATGCTGAAACCTCTCCCTATTCCAGAGTGGAAGTGGGAGGGCATTTCTATGGATTTCATCACGAGTTTGCCGACGAGTCGTCGTGGCATGAATACGATCTGGGTGATTGTGGACCGCATAACTAAATCAGCTCATTTCCTTGAGATTAAGAATACGTGGGGTCCCGAGAGACTTGCCCAGCTGTTCATCAAAGAGATAGTGAGACTACATGGTACTCCTAAAAGTATCGTTTCCGATCGTGACGGACGGTTTGTGTCTCATTTTTGGAAATCAGTTCATCGTGCTATGGGAAATCAGCTTAATCTCAGTACCGCTTTTCATCCTCAGTCTGACGGGCAATCAGAGAGGACTATTCAGACATTAGAGGACATGTTGAGGGCATGCGTCCTCGATTGGAAAGACGATTGGGAAGCCCAACTACCATTGATCGAGTTCATGTATAATAATAGTTGGCATGCTTCGATTAAGATGGCACCTTACGAGGCCTTGTACGGTCGTCGTTGTCGATCTCCTTTGTGTTGGGATGACCTATCCGAATCAATCGGCACCGAGCCCGATATGCTTATAGCCGCCCGTGAGAAGGTAGCTTTGATCAGGAGTCGTTTGTTGACCGCTCAGAGTCGACAGAAATCCTATGCAGATAATCGTCGTCGTCCACTAGAGTTCGAGGCAGGTGACCACGTGTTGGTCAAAGTATCCCCGAGTCGAGGTATCTTCCGTTTCGGGAAGCGGGGAAAGTTGAGTTCGAGATTCATTGGACCATTTGAGATTTTGGAACGAGTAGGCGATCTAGCTTATCGTTTGGCCTTACCTCCGGCGTTGAGCCGAATTCATAATGTGTTTCACGTCTCTCAGCTATGGAAGTATGTTGCCGACCCGAGTCACATACTTCAGTTCGACGAAATCGAGATCGCAGATGATCATTTGTATGAGGAGCGTCCCGTACGAGTCTTAGAGCGGCGAATCAAATAGTTGAGGAATAAAGCGATTCCTTTGGTTAAAATTCAGTGGTCTAGACACAGAGTCGAATAGGCTACTTGGGAAATCGAGGATAGTATGCGGGAGAGTTATCCCAAGTTGTTTGACCCTTAGTTTCGGGGACGAAACTCTTTTAAGGGGGGTGTATGTAATACCCAGTTGTAATTCAGTCATTAGCATTCAGTAATTTCATTCGGTAATTGTCATTATGTAATTTTTCACTTGTTAATAATCATTCATCCGGGTTCATCGTTCGGAATAACTTCGAGTTGTGTATCGATATTGTTCGTTGTTTCAACCTTATTCGGGAATCGAGTCAAGAGTATTATCTTGATTGCGGTAATTGATTCATTAGTCGATGTTGACGTTGGTATTCATGTCATTTCAAATCTCTTCATTGTTCAAATCGTGTTTTGTTGGGCGAATCCTTGTAATCATTGCTTGGAACCACCATTTTGGGGTTTCCGTACTTCCATTTCGTGTTATTGGTTCCCAGATATTGATTCCTATTGCTTTTTTTCTCTTCCCGAGTCATTTTTCTTCATTTTAGGACCCAAGGGGGGTGTGGGCCGCGGCATAAGGAGTGTGCGCCGCGGCACACACATTTTCCAGTTTTTGACCGAGCGGCTTGTACTGTGTGCCGCGACACACACATTTTCCAGTTTTTGGCCGAGCGGCCTGTACTGTGTCCGGGCCGCGGCACATTGCCGAGTCACTGCCACGGCACACCCGTCCGGGCCGCGGCACACTCGTATAGCATTTTCAGCCATTCAGCGTCTGTACCTTGTGCCGCGGCACATGCCGGCAGGGCCGCGACACACTGCCGAGACACTGCCGCGGCACACTCGTCTGTGCCACGGCACGCTGCCGATCGCTGGGGGTTGTTTTTGGCCCTGTGCCGCGGCACACTTCGGCTGAGCCGCGACACACAGGGCAGTCAAATCTATAATTGCTTTTGTTGAGCGAGTTCAGCTCATTTCTCCATTTTTTTCTTCTACCTGCGAGAGAGAGAGCTTGAGGGGAGGAACTTCTCATCATCCATCACTTGAGTGTTGGTTTTTTATCATTTTCATTCGGTTGTGAAGCTCGGATCATCGATCTATTGCGTATTCTTCGGATCAAAGTACTTGTATCTTCAAAGGTAATTTTCATCAAATATCTTGGATTTCAATTTTGTTTTGAGATATGATGTTTTGGATGTAAAGATCATGTTGTGTGAAGTGATATACGCATGATTATGGATATGTTTGATTATTCATTGGATTATTGAAGGATTATTCAAGAACACTTTGATTATTGTGTTGGAATTGGGGGTTTTCGATTAATCGTTGTTGTAATCACGAATTTAAACATTCACATCGGATTATTGATCGTATGGAAGATGTTTTGTTGGATTGAAAACACTTTTTGGGTTTTGATGTTGGTTTAATCAAGGTTGGGTTGTTAACAATCGAAGTTGGCCTCAAAGTGTTCGATATAATGCCCCAATGAACTTAGTTTAGTCGTATCGACGTTTTGAGTTCATTATATTCATGTTTGTTTCGTATGTTGAACGTATTGTTGGTAATTGTGTTATTCAAGGTTGTTCGAGCGACCGATATCTCAATTAGGACGTTGTTCGTGGAAGGATAATTGTCACTGGTGTTGTGTAAGTTGATTCTTACTCGGTTAAAAGGATATTCACTCCTTTTGTTTTTGATCATTCATAATCATACTCATTCATCATTGTATTAACCGTATTGAGACTTGTAATTGTCGAATAATCATTTCATTCACGAGGAACGACAGTTCCAATCATTTCATTGAGTTATCAATCATGTCATTATTATCTTCATCTCGGTGAGTCATTCTTGGCCTTGTTAAAATATTATTCATTGATATTCAATGCGGTCATTCTCGTTCATATGACCTCCTGGGTTCATATTGCGTGGCCGGGTGCGGATGTGTGGAATTTTTAGTCGGGCACACGATGGCCATGTATTAGGAGTGATACATTGGACTGTGCACATGGTAACGTTTACCTCCGTGAGATTAATTAGGTACAAGGACGGGTGTGTTCGATCATCCGTCTTGTACACTTGCACAGAACACTACGGGCGTACTATGATACTCCTCTTCAGCGTAATTCATAACTAAGGATATTTCATAACTTCAGATATATCATGTTTGTGTATTTTCAACCCTTGAGGATTGTTGTTCTATGTAACTGACCCCGTTGGGGGATTTTGTTTTCAGGTCACGGCAAGGCAAAGGCACGAGAAGAGCATGTTGACGGCGAAGAGTCCCAGTGATACTAGTAGGGGGGGCCCAGTCATTCCGGTTATTTCAGTCATTTCAGTCATTTCCGTCATTTGTATTTTCTGCTGCAAATTCCGTTTGAAATATTTATTTATTCAGGGTGGTGTATTTTATCTCTATATAAAATATACTAGTATTTTGTATGGTCCTGGTGTTTTGTACTTAAACTCCTCATCGGAGTATTTGATAATATAATGTGGTTCGGTACTACAATTATATTATTTAATTCATCAGTTTTCAATCGCCTGGTGGGTCCCAGTTGGTGGTCCACGGCACTGTAATATCCACCTAGTTTGGGGTTTTAATAATCGATGAAATGAACTCCCAAACTTTGTGGATTAATTGTTTGACAACATGTCTCCTTGATCACCAAGCCTCCAGCCGCGGAAAGGAGAAGATAGAAATGAAGAACGGGTGAAAATATGACTACTCAGTCATATTTATACTGCGCGGCCTAGCGTGCGCTAGCCTTCTGGACTAGCATGCGCAATCGGCCAGTATCGGCCTAGAACCCTCGGTCGGGGCCCGCACGACCCGACACTATTGACCCAACCTGCCGACCGGGACCTGCCTGCCCGACCCTGATAGCGTGCGCTGCGCAGACGCTAGCGCGCGCTAGGCGACCTGTCCAGAACCCTCTGGACTAAACTTCTCGGCCAGGTAACGTGCGATAGTCGGCCGACAGCGTGCGCTACACATGCCGATTAGCGCGCGCCATGACCGACAGCAGCGTGTGCTACCTGCCGATCCTCCCCGAGTCCAGAACTCCAGAAACCTCTCTGCCCAGCCCGATAGCGTGCGCCGGCTGGCCGAATAACGTGCGCTATTCCTGCCGAGCTAGCGTGCGCAGCCTTCCGGTAGTAGCGCGCGCTACGCCGGTTCCGGCCGCGTCTGCCCGGCCAATGCCCAGCACTTCCGACAGTGCCTGCCGCACCTGTCCGACCAGTTCCCAGCCGCCATGACCCGACGATTCGATTTCCGAAAACGCACGGAACGAACACGATGAAATGATTGCGGACAACATCATCGATCTGAGATGAAATACCATGCAACAATTAATCACACACGACCATGAAAAGGGTCAAGACAACAATTACGAATGCCGATACCCACAACTTTGGGTAAATTACAAAATGGCCCAAAACGCCTGAAAATTACGTTACGTGATCGAATAACCAAACCGAAGTTCAAAACACATCTAACAAAGTTAAACGAACTTACGGAAAACTCGAAACAGCAGTTTCGAACGAGATTCTCGAGAATCAAACTCAAGTGCGGAAAAGCCGCTAAGAAGCACAGAACTCAACAAAACGACACCGAAACGAACTCGGATGTCAAAAAGTGTAGAATTAATCATTCTCGAAATGATGAAACGGTCACAAGCGAGTCATGAAAATGGACTCTTGCTAAAAAACAAAATTACCGGAAATCAAAATTGCAGATATTACACCCTACCAAGGATTTTGTAATATATAGTGATGCGTCAAAGCAAGGTCTTGGATGTGTTCTGATGCAGCGTGGAAAGGTGGTTGCATACGCCTCCAGACAGCTTAAACAACATGAGTTAAACTACCCTACTCATGATCTAGAATTAGCCGCTGTAGTTCATGCGCTAAAGATTTGGAGGCATTACTTGTACGGAGGAAGGTGTGAAATTTTTACCGATCATAAAAGTTAGAAGTATTTGTGTACTCAGAAGGAGCTAAACATGAAGTAAATAAGGTGGCTTGAGTTGGTAAAAGATTATGATTGCATGATCCAATATTATTCAGGCAAGGCCAACGTAGTTGCAGATGCCTTAAGTCGCAAGACGAGAGGTGAATTGTGCAATATGCTCACTACTCAAGAGCAACTCATTCAAGGTTTTTCGAAAATGAATATTGAAGTTGTTTGACCAAAGGGAACAACATCGATTTTTCAGCTCTAGTGGTCAACCAACCTTACGGGAAAGAATTAAAAGAGCTCAATCCCACGATGAGATATTAAGTAGAATGAAAGAGTTGGCCATATCGAAAGATAATAAGGGTTTCAGAATAGCAAGTGATGGTACCTTGATGTACGAAGGGAGAATTTGTGTACCCAGATATGAGAGTATGATAAAGTAAATTTTAATCAAAGCTCACAGTACACCATATACTGCCCACCCAGGCAGTACGAAAATGTACCAAGATCCTAAGAAAATATTTTGGTGGAAAGAAATGAAAAATGATATAGGAAAATTTGTGGAGAGTTGTTTGACTTTTCAACAAGTCAAGGCCAATCATCAATGACCATCAGGATTACTCAAACCACTTGAAATTCCAAAATGGAAGTGGGAACATATAGCTAAGGATTTCATAGTGGGTCTACCCACAACTGTTAAAGGAAATACTGCAGTTTGGGTGATTGTCAACAGAATGACAAAATCTGCTCATTTCCTGCCAGTCAAGATGATGTTTAAGATGAACCAGTACGCACAAATGTATATCAAGGAGATAGTGAGATTACATGGAGTTCCGGTATCAATAGTGTCAGATAGAGACCCTTGTTTCACTTCAAGGTTTTGGAAAAGTTTGCATAAGGCTATGGAAACAAAGTTAAATTTCAGCACTGCTTCCCATCCTCAAACAGATGGTCAAACGGAACGAACGAATCAAATCCTTAAAGATATGCTGAGAGCATGCATACTGGATGCAAATTGTGATTGGGAATCACTGCTATCATTGGTTGAATTTGCCTATAATAATAGTTATCAAGCCACAATTGGGATGGCACCATACGAAGCTCTATATGGAAGAAAATGTAGATCTCCATTGTATTGGGATGAAGTTGGAGAAAGAAAAGTATTGGGACCTGAGTTAATTGAGGAAACAGTCGGAAGAATTAAGATGATCCGAGAGAGAATTAAAATTGCTCAGGACCGACAGAAGTCATATGCTGGTAAGCGTAGAAAGGAGTTACATTTTGATATTGGAGATAAAGTATTTTTAAATGTGGCCCCAATAAAAGGAATTTTTCGTTTTGGAAAAAGGGGAAAACTTCGACCAAGATTTGTCGGGCCATTCGAAATTCTTGAACGAATTGGAGATTTAGCATATTGTCTCACCTTACCACCCGAATTTGCTTCAGTACACAATGTATTCCATGTCTCTATGCTCAGAAAATATGCGCACGATCCGAGTCATGTAATTAGCTATGCGAATTTGGACATTAACAAAGATTTGACGTATGAGGAGCTACCGTGTGCAATACACGAAAAGAAAGTTCACAAATTGATAAACAAAGATATCACATTGATTAAAGTGCAGTGGAATCGTCATGGAAAAGACAAAGCTACTTGGTAACGTGAGGCTCGTTATCCTGATTTCTATAATCAAGGTATGATACTAATTTTCGAGGGCGAAAACTTTTCAACGAGGGTAGAATGTAATATCTGCAAATTAAGAAATATTTTTATATTAATATTAGTATTATATATTATTATTATTAACATTAATATAAATTTTATTATTAAATTATTTATATATTTAAATAAGCAATACTCAGAATATTTAATATTAAAGTCCAATGATTATTTAAATTATTAATCAATCATTAACCAACCCAACACTTGAGAAATCAAAAGTCTTGAGCGTTTTTCCCCTTCAATGCTCTCTGTCAGTTTTCCTCTTTTATTACAAACTTAAACAGAATTATGATGATATAAGTGAGGAGTTACAACATTCAAATGATACAAAGTTATAATACTCTTCAGTCTTCTAAACACAACATATATATACCCGAATCCTATTTTGAGACATTACAAAGAATGGCAGAGAACTGTAAGTATATATATATATATATATATATTCATTTTCTTTTGCAACTCAAGTTTTTCCAAAATTCTTCCAACGATCTCATAATAAAAAAAAAAACGGAAGATTGAAGAGGAGAGAGAGAGAACTTGCAGAAGAGAGAGCAGAAGATAGGCGGCGTGTGGGATGGGAAGGGAAACCTAGTGTTGGATTTTATATCCAACCACTTTCATCCAAATTTAAATTTAACCCCTTAATTTTTTTATCTTTTGATTTTACCGCTGTTCAATTTCTAATATCTCAAATTACATCTTTTGAAATCAAATTCAAATATTTTAATTTAGTTTGTGTTATTATATATTTTCATACATTAATAATTATATTAAATTATTTTATTATAGATAACGACGAGAATTTTCGGGCCTAAGATTTCTGAGTCGAGCATCCATACTTAGTCAAGCGCTGCATTTGAGGTGGGGTTTTCATTTTCATTTATTTTCTATAAAATTACATGTCTCGTATGTATATTACATGTTATTTGGCATATATTATAAATTATGATGTGATTATCATGTCATACAGACAGAACAGAAAAACAATTGTACTTCCCGTACACATAACATTTAGCCTTCGGGCTTAGTTAGCCTTCAGGCTCAGATCGCCTCCGGGCTCCGAGTACTCCGTGTAGAAATACACGTAAAAATAGAACAGAAATATTTATGTGTTCAATTATTCGTGATATATTCATATGTGACATGTATAGCCTCACTAAGCTCAAGCTTACCCCAAATTTTTATAAAATATTTTCAGGTTAATGAAGCGGGCGTGGTACTGGTGGAAGATGGTATCTATATAAGCATCAACTCTTATTATTATTAATTATATTTTAATTTACGAAGAATCTTTCAATTTGTAATTTGAATGTTTGCGAATGTTAACAATTGCCTTATTTTCTATAATTGATGAATTTTGGTATAATTTTACGTAATTAGACGTAGTATAAATTCTGTACTTAATATTTTGGTTGCATTTTAAATTGGGTTTTTCATTAGTTCCTTACACTTATTTAATCACTAAAGTTTACTTTGAATTTTGTAAAAAAAAAAATATAATAGTTTTTCTTCTAAATGATATTTACGTGATATTGGATAGCTTCCGCACGTTATTATTTTATTTAAAGGAAATTTTAAAATTAAGATAATTAAAGTTGTAAAAAAATATGGATGTTTTCGAGATTTAATTATAATTAATATTAGGATGTTACTCTTAAGGCACTGTGTCCACTAAGTAGCCGATATATCTCATAATATTTACTAAAAAAGATTCAAAGCCATGGACTACCTTTCCCCATGCAACAATATTTCACGGAAACTGGGAAATAAAAGGCATCCCACATTGAAAAAAATGAAGCCTTCTTGACGAATTTATTAGTACGAAAGTGAGTGGGTAGTTCAACAAGCTAGAAATATACATTAGTCGATCGGCGCTGCAAAGTCCACAAAGGCACGGGCGCTGCGCCCGTCCGCCCGTCGCTGGCTCAGCTTGGGCTCAGACTCGAGGGCCTTGGTTCTTGGAAATTCGACTTTGAGATGGACTTGGGCGACTTGGGCATTAAGGCTTCTGCTAGAATGAAACCATAAGTTTTGTAGCCCAACGAAACTAAGATTAAATTGAACTGACCCAAACTTGGGTTTTTCTGAAACATGGCTCTTCAACTCCACTCCAGAAAATGTAACATATGGGAACTAAAGTGGTGTTTTAAGACCACGTATTGGAGAGGGTGACTCTTCAACTGAAATATGTTACAGAATGTTAAGGCCATTAAGCTGCAGTTAATTCCCCACCTGATGGATATTTTGGACCCTATGAAAAGAGGTCTTCTGTATTTTCATTCTACACCCAACCTAAAAACATCTTGCAACGTACAACATATACTTCATGTCTGTGTTTGTGCCCATTTTTCAACACATAAATGTTCGTCAGAGTTCTAAGTTTTGGAGCACCTAACTCAAAAACTCTTACAATAGTTCTATCTTGGGGACTCTTACAATAGTCTTACAGAAAGATTTCTACTCGTCACTGCTATCGTTTTATTTTATGTTTTTCAGTTCAAAATTTTGTTTTATTTAAATTGTAGTAGGTAGCAATTTTGTGTAATTTTTATTGTAATTGTTGGATATATACATAACCAACAACATCACTGAGGAACTCTCAGTTAGTTGGTCTTGTGATCTTTTAGGTACTTGTGACATTTTATATAATATTTCGCGATTTCTGGTTGTAGCCCGTGATTTGGTTTAAATTAAACACTGTGAATTTTATATACTTCACTTGTACCTTTACATTTTAAGATACACGAGTAACTTCAATGGTGATAGTGATCTTTACCTATTTATTAAGTATGAAAGTACTCTGGAGGTAGGTGTATATATTTCCACGTGCCATTATTTTTAGTTGTGTTTGTTCTTTTTAGTTGTGAACTTTCCCCTAGTACAACAAGTGTTTGTCATTGGCCAATTAAGTCTTTGTGCATATTGATCTGGATATGTGACAAGGAGCATCAATGTTTCGCCCTTGGATATATCACCAGCATTGTTGTTTATTTTGCCATAGTTATAAAGTTATGTATATTTATTATTTTTTAATCTTTATATAACATTCTTATGATAATATTGGAATTAGTACCACACAAATCTTTCATCAGTTGTTGACAATCGGTTGTTGACAAATCTTTGAGCGGAGTACTTCTGATTATACGGTGCGGAAGAAAAAGAATTTTGCAGATTGCAGCGTCTTGACTTCAATAGACGGAATAAATTCTTAAAATTGGAGGAGTAGAAAACGATTTCTTGCAGACAAAATTACATATTTCTTGGCTGGCAATTTCTACGATTCAGAATATCTACACGCCTGATGATTTTCCGTTTCATTTGTCTTATCTAAACGATTTTTCAAAGCTTCGTTTCGAACGAACCGAAACGATTTTGCAGATCGCGATTGAGTTTCGCGATTGTTTCCGATCTTCCACTTTGCACGGTTCGGGGCTCGATTAACTGGGATTGTTGTGGCTGCGTTTTGGTACTGGTTTGCGCTTTTCTATTTTGATTGGAATAAGGTTTTCGGGAATAAGGGTTTTTTGAGGTTGACAGATCGCCCCGCTTCGGGGCCTGGAATTTTTTGGATTTCTTCCCCGATCTGCAGCGATTCCTTTTTCTGCTATTTCTACCATTTTCTGCTTTTCTGCTTTCCGTGTTTTGATTTTGGTTCTCGGTTTATGTTGAACTGGTCTTTGTTGGTCGGCGATTTGGGTTGTTTTTCTGATTTTTCTGTAAGATAACAGTGTGATTTTTAACTAACCCCTGAGCTTTGCCGTAACTTGCGCTTGCGCCGCCCTGGGCTGCTGGTCATCTCTGGCCGGCGTATCGCCGGAAGAATAACTTTACACCGCGGCATTCATCCCTCCCTGTCAATCTAACAGTAGTATTGCATTTTAGCTGTCTGTTTTGCAGGTTTCCCGTGCTGCTCCCAGGTGTCGTCGGCCTATCGATCGCCTTTTCCCTGTTCAGAAGTCGATCGGTTTTCAGCTTCCGCGGCTTCTCCTCCCTCGTCTCCAAGGCGTGTCGAAGTCCGATATTGTAACACCCCGAGATATTCGGAATAATTACAGCGCCGTAAACCCTTTAGATAAGGATTTACAAGGCTATTTTTAGAAGAAGTGTAAAAACAATACAATCGAACAACTGAAGTTCAAATACAGATTTGGTTCAACCAATCAAATAAGTTAACTAATACAACCATATCGAATTGACTTTATTACAACAGACATACTCGAGTACTAAACGAACCAAGAAGACCAAACACAATAACACCAATCACATCACTGAGCCATCTCATCGTCCTGTCGGTACTGTAGTTGCTTTCCCGCTCCTCGGCTACCTGAACATCAAAACAATGTCCACCCCCGAAGGGGTTAGCAAAACAATGCTAGTACAAGTATCATCATACAATAAATCATCAATACATCACAAAACATGCAAAACAGACTTCCGCCACCGGAATCCAACGATGCGAATCCTCACGATTCCATCAACACAATATATGGTAATCCAGCGATCCAGCGCCCTCAGCATAGATCCCCATGATGATCCCGTCGGACCAACGCATGGTGGAAAACCCGTCCAGCGATCCAGCGCCCTCAGCATAGATCCCCATGATGATCCTGTCGGACCAACGCATGGTGGACATTCGATCCAGCGCCCTCAGCATAGATCCTCATGACCCCCCTCGGATCATTTATACCATAATCAAACAATTATGCATACACATATGCATTTCAATATGTTCATCAATACGAACAAACAACAACGAATATCACGAAATTTCTCAGAAACACATCTCATATTCAACAATATGAATAAAACCACAAGTGTGATAAATCGAACTCGACATATGATACTTGCCTCGAAAATGGCAAGGACGAAACACTTCAATGTTCTCGACATGCTCGAAGGCCGCCTCCTTCGATCAACGTAACAAGCTCGAACCTTAACAAAAGGAATGATATACAAATCATCTCAAGTCGAACGATGGCCTAACAATTTGGTCTACGGCCGAAAGGCTAAAAAATAACCAATCTGGCCGCTGATCATGCGTGCGCTACGTACTTACGTAACGGCGCTAAGCAGCTTGTTAGCGTGCGCTATCATGTAAGACTAGCGGCGCTAGCCACGGTCGGCGGCCTAACTCGGCTGTCTCATAACGTACGCTACGACGCTGGTGTTAATCGACTCGATAGCGCACGTTAACTCACATGTGTTAGCGTGCGCTAATACTGCATGGCAGAATACTGAAATCCGAAAACTAGGTTGAATGGTGAAGAACTCATGAATTCTACCGTGATAATACAAGTTATCTTCGGGCAAATCATCCTAATAAGGTTTGTGGAAGATTTATGATCGCGAAATACAAATATACGGATAGTCATCTCAATATCATATCTTTTCTAAGATCTTCAAGAAGTATTCTAAGTTCCGATTATTCCAAGTCCCAAAACACATGATTCCAACGTGAAACATACGAACTAGGTAATCTCCGATTACTAACCATAAATCGATTTGAAAACGCTTAGGAGTTCATACTACTAAGATGGTTCAAAGGTTCATACGATGAATAAGTGTCGAAACATCGAAAATATCCTTCTAACATGTGAAGACCGATCATAAACAAAATAACTGGCTATCTAAACATGATCAGATGTCCTTAAGAACATTACTAACGTTGGTGAGGAATCACCTACCTCAAGTAGTGAAGAACACGGAGGAAAATGAAGCAATCCGACACAGAAAGCTTGAACAACAATCTCCAATGATGAACGATCTTCAATCACAAATCAGGATGTTGATATGAAGTGTTTGGGGTGAGGAAAGTTATGTTTTACGTGTAGGAACTCGGGTAATGAGAGTAGAGAGAACTGGAATCACGAATAGGATGCTGTCCTATTTATAATAAATGGCTATTAGCGCGCGCTAGACCCTGTTCGTAGCGTGCGCTAACGGCTCACAGTCTAAACTGTACTCGGCACTTAGCGTGCGCTACGCATATACCTGTAACGTGCGCTAAGGCGTTGACTCGGCTTTTCCCCGAAAGCCGTCCAGGTACGTCCCGACACTATCCGACAGGGGTCCCCCGGCCAGCACTCACCTACCGCACGTCTCAATCAATTTGACCGCGCATAGCGTGCGCTAAGGATACTCAGTAGCGTGCGCTATGAACCCACGTTAGTGCATGCTAAAGATAGCTGATAGCGTGCGCTACATGCGCAGATTTACAATCTTTAAATCACAATCACGGAATTAAACGCTCGACAACATCGGATTATGAAATACGGAAAATAATACTCAAATCAAGTACAATCAGTACAATATCACGAGTTCCAATTACATAACAGAAATCTCGGGTATTACATCCTTCCTCCCTAAAAAGAAGTTTCGTCCCGAAACTTAAGATGAAAACAACTCCGGATATCTAGTCTTCATACTGTCCTCCGTTTCCCAAGTGGCCTCTTCGACTCCATGTCGTGACCATTGTACTTTAACCAAGGGTATTGGTTTATTCCTCAATTGCTTGATCCGGCTCTCAAGTATCTTGATTGGTCTTTCTTCGAAGGTGCCATCATTAGCTATCTCGATCTCGTCGAAATCAATGACGTGATCGGGTCGGTACATACTTCGCAGCTGGGATACGTGGAACACATTGTGAACATGACTCGGCGATGGCGGTAAGGCCAACTGTATGCTAAATCCCCAACTCTCTCTAGGATCTCAAATGGTCCGATATATCTCGGACTAAGCTTGCCTCTTCTCCCAAACGGAAAATCCCTCGTGTAGGAGACACCTTCAATAGTACATGGTCCCAGTCGAACTTTAGAGGGCGACGACGTACATCTGCATAAGACTTCGTCGACTGCAGGCGGTCAGCAGTCTCTCTCGAATCAAAGCTATCTTCTCTTGAGTCCGAATAATCAATTAGTTCCGTCCCGATCAAATCCAAGAGTCATCCCAACACGGGGTGATCGACATCTTCTCCGTATAAAGCTTCAAATGGGGCCATCTTAATAGAAGCATGCCAACTATTATTATAGGTGAATTCGACTAATGGCAAATGAACTTCCCAATCGGTGACCAATCCAAAGCACAAGCTCTAAGCATGTCTTCTACGGTTTGAATAGTCCTTTCGACCGACCGTCCGTTGGGGATGATAAGTCATGCTAAAGTTGAGCTCGTCCCAAAGCCTTGTGAATCGCTTTCCGTAGTGCGACACGAAACGACCATCTCGATCCGAAATAATGGTCTTCGGCGTCCCATGCAATCTGACTATCTCCGCAATAAATACTCGCGCCAATCTCTCGGGTCCCCAAGTATCTTTGATCCCTAGGAAATGAGCCGACTTGGTTAGTCGATCAACTACAACCCAAATCATGTTCATTCCCGTTCTAGTCCTTGGCATACTAGTGATGAAATCCATCGAGATATCCTCCCACTTCCATTCAGGGATCGGGAGCGGCTTTAACATTCCGGCAGGTCGCTGATGTTCAATCTTAACCTGCTGACAAGTCAAACACTTCGAAACGTACTCTGCTACGTCCTTCTTCATATTCCCCCACCAGAAGTTTTGCTTAAGATCCTTATACATCTTACTACTGCCTGGGTGAATAGAATAGGGCGCGCTATGAGCTTCCTTTAAAATTGTCCGTCTCAAATCATCATCCTCGGGAACGCAAAGTCGACTTTGAAATCTCAGAACTCCATCGTCTTGTATCACGAATCCTGGGGCTTTTCCTTTCTTTACTTCGTCACACAATCGAAGGATCAGGGAATCGTTCAGTTGTTTAGACTTGATCTCCTCGACTAATGATGAAGTCAGTTCCATCACATAAAGTTGCCCTTGGATTCCCGGTGCCCATACTTCAATCCCCTCGCGGATCAGTTCCCGTTGAATACTGGTTTGGGACGTAAGTGCTTCCAACACTCGAAGGGAAACAGGTTTACGGCTCAAAGCATCAGCTACTACGTTTGCTTTCCCCGGATGATAGAGAATCTCTAAGTCGTAATCCTTGATTAATTCCAGCCACCTTCTCTGCCTCATGTTTAACTCTTTCTGACTGAAAATGTACTTGAGGCTCTTATGATCTGTAAAGATCTGACAATGAGTGCCATACAAATAATGTCGCCAGATTTTCAAGGCAAAGACCACAGCTGCTAGCTCCAGATCATGAGTCGGGTAATTAATCTCGTATGGTTTCAATTGCCGAGAGGCATAAGCAATCACTTTATCCTTCTGCATCAATACACAACCTGCACCACGATTCGAGCGTCAGTATACCATAAATCCATCGGTTCCTTCGTAGCGCTAATATAGGTGTCGTCGGCCTCCTCTTAAGTTCGTCAAACCACTGGCACTTCTCATTCCACATGAACTTTTGAGTTTTCTGTAATAGCTGGGTGAGCGGACGAGCAATTTTGGAAAATCCCTCTACAAAGCGGCGATAATATCCAGCTAGTCCTAAGAAGCTTCGGACTTCCTTCACGTTCTTAGGAGCTTCCCATTCTAAGATCGCTTCGACTTTCTTCGGGTCCACCTGAACTCCATCGGCTGATATCACATGTCCAAGGAAGGTCACTTCCTTAAGCCAGAACTCGCATTTTGAAAATTTTGCATATAGCTGTTGTTTCCTCAAGGTTCTCAAAACCACACGCAAATGTTCAGCATGTTCCTCTGCGTTTTTCGAATATATCAGGATGTCATCAATGAAGACGACCACAAATTTATCCAAGTATTCCAAGAATACCCGATTCATCAATTGCATGAATACTGCAGGAGCATTGGTAAGTCCAAACGGCATCACTACGAATTCATAATGCCCGTACCGGGATCTGAATGCAGATTTCGGTATATCCGATTCCTTAATTCTCAACTGGTGGTATCCTGATCGCAAGTCAATCTTCGAGAATACCCTTGCCCCTTGCAGTTGATCAAACAAGTCATCGATCCGAGGTATAGGATACTTGTTCTTGATTGTCATCTTATTGAGTTCCCTGTAATCAATACACAGTCGGAGGGATCCGTCTTTCTTTCGGACAAAAAGAACGGGCGCTCCCCAAGGAGAAACACTAGGTTGGATATAGCCCTTCTGTAACAATTCCTCCAGTTGCTTCTTGAGTTCATACATCTCGGTTGGCGCCATGCGATATGGTGCTCTGGAAATAGGAGCTGCTCCAGGCTCTAGTTCGATAGTGAATTCCACTCCCCTCTGCGGAGGTAACCTAGGTAGTTCGTCAGGAAATACATCGGAGAACTCATTCACCACCGAAATGGACGAGAGCTCTACTCCTTCCTCTTTCCTCATGGCATAGCACCAAAGTCCGTGACATCCTTGCTTCAGTAATTTCACAGCTTTCATTGCCTTGATCAATTTCCCCGAGCTTCCCGGTCTCCATCCTCGGAATAAGTGTTCAGATCCGTCATCAGCAATGATGGAAATGACTCTCTCTCGGTAATTCAGCACACCTCCATAACGGTTGAGCCAATCCTCTCCGAGAATTAAATCGTCACCGCAGATGTCAACCACAATAAGATTCGATGGCCAATCTCTTCCTTCTATAGATACTGGGAAATCCTTAGCTTCTAAGGTTCCCACAATTTTCTCCCTGCTCGGTAATCCCACAACATAAGGTTCACAATTATATAAACACGAGATGTTCAAACGATTAACACAGTTCAAGGATATAAAAGAATGCGTAGCTCCTAAATCGAACAAAACACTAATCAAGTTGCAAAAGGATCTGAATCGCACGATGCAAATGTGTTTGATCATCGAATCTCCTCATTTCGTACAGCGTGGAGGAACGGACCCGGACTGGATGCCTCTCTCTTTCCGGCGTTCTGCTGAAATCCACTTGGCTGCGTCTGGTTCACACTCGTCTCTTTCGGGACTGGAGCTGGAGCGTGAGTACCAAAAGATCGGGTCACATTCCCACAAAATGTTGCGCGATGTCCTTCCTGTCCACACTCGAAACTGTTCACAGAAGGCGCGAAACAATCACGTCGAACATGTCCCGCCTTGCCACAGTTGTAACACTTCTTTCCTGCGTCGTAACCGGTCGGTCTTTGCCGAACTTCTTTCCTCCTCGAGAAGGATACGGAGGTCTCCTGGATGAGTGAAAAGAGGACTGACCCCGGCGGGGCCCGCTGTTCTTATTCTCCGTGAAGTTGCCAGACACCTTCTGTTTCTTTGCTTCCGTCGATTTTTCTACTGCTGCCTCCTTCATGTCATAGGCCAACGCCTTGTCCTGGTACTGTCGCAAGGTGGCACATTCAAATCCGGACATATATTGCTGAATTTCCGGCTTCATTCGCATGTCAAAATGAAAAATCTTCTCTGCCTCGGTCCTGACTAAGTGACGCACATAAGTCAGCTGGTGATTAAAAGTCTTAATCACGTCCGTCACAAATACTTCCGAATTTTGTGGTGAGAAAAACTCCCGAACTCGAGCTTCTCTAACTGGACGAGGACAATACTGTGCCTCCATCATCACTTTGAATTTCGTCCAGTCAACATTGTGCTCCTCTGGTCGAATGGCCTCCCACCAGTCGAAAGCCTCCCCGGTCAAAAGATATTGGGCGACCGGAACCTTCCTATCGTTGGGACAGTTAATCCCTGCAAAAATCTTTTCCAATTCCTTCAGCCAATGATCCCACGAAAGCGTCTCAGCGGAACCGTCAAATTTCGGAGGATGCAATTTAGCCACCTCGGTAAGCCATTTATCTCCCCGATTATCCGTGTTATTTTGCTGTCCCATCGCCGTCTGCATGCAATCCACAACTTGAGCAAACTGGTTTATCTGGGCAACCACCTGCTGAAGCACTCCCGGCACGTTAGTGGTGCATTATTATTGCCGATCCTCTTGTCCCCGGAATGTGAATCCGTTTGGCTAGCGGCTCTCTCAGGAGTAGATACCGACTCTTCTTGCCTCGCATTTCCACATCCGCGTCCACGACCGCGTCCGCGTCCACGACCTCCTCTCAACATACTGTAAACATAAATACTCAATATCCAGGGCAAACGTTCTAAAAGTACATCCATCAATGTTTACAAGACAGGAATTAAATAAAACAGTAGTATTCGAGATTAGGAAACTTACAACCACAGTCCAATTGACGATGCTGGCTCAGCAGTGATGTTACGAACGACCAATAATCAATAACGTAAACAGACCCAACTAACCCAACTGCCAAGATATCCATAAATCTTAGCTCCGATACCATATTCTGTAACACCCCGAGATATTCGGAATAATTACAGCTCCGTAAACCCTTTAGATAAAGATTTACAAGGCTATTTTTAGAAGAAGTGTAAAAACAATACAATCGAACAACTGAAGTTCAAATACAGATTTGGTTCAACCAATCAAATAAGTTAACTAATACAACCATATCGAATTGACTTTATTACAACAGACGTACTCGAGTACTAAACGAACCAAGAAGACCAAACACAATAACACCAATCACATCACTGAGCCATCTCATCGTCCTGTCGGTACTGTAGTTGCTTTCCCGCTCCTCGGCTACCTGAACATCAAAACAATGTCCACCCCCGAAGGGGTTAGCAAAACAATGCTAGTACAAGTATCATCATACAATAAATCATCAATACATCACAAAACATGCAAAACAGACTTCCGCCACCGGAATCCAACGATGCGAATCCTCACGATTCCATCAACACAATATATGGTAATCCAGCGATCCAGCGCCCTCAGCATAGATCCCCATGATGATCCCGTCGGACCAACGCATGGTGGAAAACCCGTCCAGCGATCCAGCGCCCTCAGCATAGATCCCCATGATGATCCCGTCGGACCAACGCAAGGTGGACATTCGATCCAGCGCCCTCAGCATAGATCCTCATGACCCCCCTCGGATCATTTATACCATAATCAAACAATTATGCATACACATATGCATTTCAATATGTTCATCAATACGAACAAACAACAACGAATATCACGAAATTTCTCAGAAACACATCTCATATTCAACAATATGAATAAAACCACAAGTGTGATAAATCGAACTCGACATATGATACTTGCCTCGAAAATGGCAAGGACGAAACACTTCAATGTTCTCGACACGCTCGAAGGCCGCCTCCTTCGATCAACATAACAAGCTCGAACCTTAACAAAAGGAACGATATACAAATCATCTCAAGTCGAACAATGGCCTAACAATTTGGTCTACGGCCGAAAGGCTAAAAAATAACCAATCTGCCTGGACTGCTTAGCGTGCGCTACGTACTCTACGTAACGTGCGCTAAGCAGGCTTGTTAGCGTACGCTATCATGTAAGACTAGCGTGCGCTAGCCACGGTCTGACAGTCTGACTCGGCTGGTCTCATAACGTACGCTACGTACGTTTCGGGTGTTAACTGACCTCGATAGCGCACGTTAACTCACATGTGTTAGCGTGCGCTAATACTGCATGGCAGAATACTGAAATCCGAAAACTAGGTTGAATGGTGAAGAACTCATGAATTCTACCGTGATAATACAAGTTATCTTCGGGCAAATCATGCTAATAAGGTTTGTGGAAGATTTATGATCGCGAAATACAAATATACGGATAGTCATCTCAATATCATATCTTTTCTAAGATCTTCAAGAAGTATTCTAAGTTCCGATTATTCCAAGTCCCAAAACACATGATTCCAACGTGAAACATACGAACTAGGTAATCTCCGATTACTAACCATAAATCGATTTGAAAACGCTTAGGAGTTCATACTACTAAGATGGTTCAAAGGTTCATACGATGAATAAGTGTCGAAACATCGAAAATATCCTTCTAACATGTGAAGACCGATCATAAAAAAAATAACGGCTATCTAAACATGATCAGACGTCCTTAAGAACATTACTAACGTTGGTGAGGAATCACCTACCTCAAGTAGTGAAGAACACGGAGGAAAATGAAGCAATCCGACACCGAAAGCTTGAACAACAATCTCCAATGATGAACGATCTTCAATCACAAATCAGGATGTTGATATGAAGTGTTTGGGGTGAGGGAAGTTATGTTTTACGTGTAGGAATTCGGGTAATGAGAGTAGAGAGAACTGGAATCACGAATAGGATGCTGTCCTATTTATAATAAATGGCTATTAGCGCGCGCTAGACCCTGTTCGTAGCGTGCGCTAACGGCTCACAGTCTAAACTGTACTCGGCACTTAGCGTGCGCTACGCATATACCTGTAACGTGCGCTAAGGCGTTGACTCGGCTTTTCCCCGAAAGCCGTCCAGGTACGTCCCGACACTATCCGACAGGGGTCCCCCGGCCAGCTCTCACCTACCGCACGTCTCAATCAATTTGACCGCGCATAGCGTGCGCTAAGGATACTCAGTAGCGTGCGCTATGAACCCACATTAGCGCACGCTAAAGATAGCTGATAGCGTGCGCTACATGCGCAGATTTACAATCTTTAAATCACAATCACGGAATTAAACGCTCGACAACATCGAATTATGAAATACGGAAAATAATACTCAAATCAAGTACAATCAGTACAATATCACGAGTTCCAATTACATAACAGAAATCTCGGGTATTACAGGTATCATTGTACTTTTCTGTTAAATTTCATTTTTGTCTGCCATATATCTACCATTTACTGTGATTTTTATGCGGTTTGCTTGCTTTTATATTGTTTTTGTCATTCTCATCTTATTTTCATTTTTGTCTTCACTACCCCATTGTATTTCTCGTAGTGCGTTTGGGTTTTGTATTGGTCGATGTCGCATTGTTTGCTGGTTGGTAGTTGGAATTTGGGTACCTTGTCGGGTAAGCTTTTGGAGCTTGTGGATGTTTTGGGTAAGAGAAGGGTTGATGTGGCTTGTATTCAGGAGACTAGGTGGAAGGGGGCGCAGTCCAGGGAGGTGAATGGTTATAAATTGTTGTATTTAGGCCTTGCTAACTCGAGCAATGGTGTGGGCATTATTTTGTCTAAGGAGCTTAAGGACAACGTCGTGGATGTGAAGAGGTGCAATGATAGGATTATGTCCGTTAGAGTGGTGGTTGGGGAGAAGGTGGTTAATGTGGTATGTGCGTATGCCCCACATGTTGGTTTGGGTGTGCTTGTTAAGGAAGTTTTTTTGGGTCTGTTTAGATGAGTTGATCGGGTGTATTCCGGACGATCAATTTATTATTTTGGGGGCGATTTCAATGGGCACATTGGTGAGGGGGTGGATGGTTATCATAGTGCGCATGGGGGTTTCGGCTTCGGAGTTAGAAATGCAGGAGGTTCCGCACTGTTGGAGTTTTCCACTGCGCATGAGTTGGTAATTGCTAACTCTGTTTTTCATAAGAGAGCTGAGCACCTCATCACCTTCAGTAGTGGGGGGCACAACACGCAAATTGACTACCTTCTTTTGCGCAGTCGTGATGCTAGGGCGTGCGTGGACTGCAAGGTGTTCTGGAGCGAGGCATGTGCTTCTCAACACTGGATGCTGGCTATGGATTTATCCATGGGAGGTCGTGTTGTTAGCAGGGTTAGAGAAGCTAGACCTAGAATTCTCTGGAAGGATCTGAAGGGTGAGAAGGCGACAGTATTCAAGGAGTCTCTGACCCGCGAAGGAGATTTTTTGCGTGCGGGCGATGCTAACCTTATGTGGACCAGCATGGCCAATGCTACTAGGAGAGTGGGCGAGAAGGTGGTAGGGGTTTCTTCGGGCAGGTCTAGTGGACCTAGGGAGGCTTGGTGGTGGAATGAGGAGGTCCAAAACAAGGTTAAGGCTAAACAAGCGCTATTTAAGGAGCTTTTGTCGGTTAGTGCAGGGGAGGAGAGAATCTTGAAGATTGTAGCGTTCAAGGGGGCGAAAAGAGAGGCTAAGAAGGCAGTGGCTAAGGCTAAATGTGAGGCTTACGAGGATATGTACAAGCGCCTAGACACCAAAGAAGGAGCGAATGCTATTTTTAAACTAGCGAAAGCTAGGGAAAGAGGGCGGCGCGACCTGGGTCCCGTTAAGTTTATTAAGGATGATTTGGGTCAAATGTTAGTGAACGATGTGGCTATTAAGGAGCGGTGGAATAAGTATTTTTTTGAACTTTTCAATGAGGCTAGAGGTAGTGACTCGGTGGTGCAAGGAGTTAGTCTATCTTCTGCTCGTTCGTTTAGTTCCGGTGAGAGCATCAGCAAGGAAGAAGTTAAGAGTGCCCTAATGAAAATGGGTAGAGCTAAGGATGTAGGCCCGGATCAGATCCCTATTGAGGTGTGGCTTTGTCTGGGGGAAGTCGGAGTTCAGTGGCTAGCAGAGCTGTTCAACATCCTCCTCAGAGGCTCTAACATGCCGACAGAGTGGAGGCATAGTATTGTCGTGCCTTTTTTTCAAGAACAAAGGTGATGCTCAGAGTTGTAGTAACTATAGGGGTATTAAACTCCTCAGTCATACTATGAAACTTTGGGAAATAGTGGTGGAATGCAGGGTTAGAAGAGAAGTTGAGATCTCAGAGAACCAATTTGGCTTCATGCCGGGGAGATCCACGACTGAGGCCATTCATCTCGTCAGACGCCTTATGGAGAAGTTTAGAGAGCGGCGTAAGGACCTCCATATGGTGTTCATAGATCTAGAGAAGGCTTATGATAGCATTCCGCGCGATGTTATTTGGAGGAGCCTAATAGAGAGGAGGGTGTCGTTGCCGTTCGTTAGGGTGGGTGATCCAAGACATGTACTCCCAAGCTAGGACGTGCGTTAGGACCCCAGTTGGTGACACCCAGTATTTTCCGGTTGAGATAGGGCTACACCAGGGGTCGGCGCTAAGCCCTCTTCTCTTCGCTCTAATCCTTGACGTCATTTCGCGAGGGATTCAAGATGGCATCCCGTGGTGCATGCTTTTTGCTGACGATATTGTGTTAGTGGCGGAGTCGAGGAGGGAGGTGAACTCGAAGTTGGAGCTTTGGAGGGATAAGTTAGAATCCCAGGGCTTGCGTGTGAGCCGGTCTAAGACCGAGTATCTCTGGTGTAACTTTAGTGGTGAGGCCAACGAGGAAGATGTTGAGGTAATGATTGCGGATCAGATCGTACCCCGTACGGATAAGTTCAAGTATTTGGGTTCGATCATTCATAAGGAAGGTGAGTGTGAAGATGATGTCACACATCGCATCAAGGCGGGGTGGCTAAGGTGGAGAGCAGCGACTGGGGTCCTGTGCGACAAGAAAGTCCCTATAAAGTTGAAGGGTAAATTCTATAGAGCGGCAATCCGACCTGCAATGTTGTATGGCTCCGAATGTTGGGCGATGAAGAATTCGCTTGAGAGCAAGTTGGAAGTGGCTGAAATGAGAATGTTACGTCGGTCGTGTGGTCGCACAATGTTAGCTAGAATTGCGAATGGGGTATTCAGGAACGTGCTGGAAGTGGCGCCCATTTCAGCGAAAGTTAGGGAAGGGAGATTGAGATGGTTTGGCCACGTCCGCAGGAGGCATGCATCTGCTCCGGTGAGGAGAGTCGAGAGTTTAATGGTTGTCGGGGAGAGGAGGAGAGGCAGACCGAGGAGGACGTGAGAGGAGCAACTGAGATTAGATTTGAAGGCCTTAAACCTTTCCGAGACCATGACTGTTGATAGGTGCGCTTGGATGCGCCAGATCAGAGTTGTGGATTCTTTTGTAGGGAGCGGTGCTGTAGTTGAGAGCCTAAGGGTTGGGTTGTCTCGGTTAGCTTTGACCTAGAGCATTGCATTTTTACTTTTATTGTATATTTTATCCTATTGTCTTTGCATGCGGTGTATTTTTGACAGGGAGTTGTGCGCAGAGCCAACATCTCTTTTGTTAGAGCAGCGTTCATCGGGAGTGAAGTAGCCAAATTCCGATTAGGTAAGTCCCATGTGGATCAAGCCATGGGCTCAGGTATGGTCTCGAGCTTTTTCGAATCATATGTTTTCCTTTATATTTATCACACAAGATTCTGCTGTGCACTAAGCTGGGGGTCTTCACGGAAACAGCCTCCCTACCGTAATAGGTAGGGGCATGGTCTGCGTACATCTTACCCTCCCCAGACCCTGTTCTGATCGGGATATACTGGATATGTTTGATTTGGTTTGATTTGGTTTACTAAATCATTCTCAAACTTGAAAGGTGCAATGGAAAATCGAATGGTAGATCTGATTTCTTATAAAAATATACGAAAAGACGAACTCTTTTTCATGTATACATAATCAGAAGCACATCAAAATTCAATTTTGGCTGTCTACTTTTTTTTTCTATGTCGAGTTTTTAAAAAGAAAAAGTGATATTATGTAAATTAATTAAAACAAAAAATATCTTTAACTGTTAAAAATAAAATATATTTAACTGAATATGCAAATGCAAGAATTAAAACAACTAAAAATTTAGGGGGCGTTATGTTTGTATTTTGTTTTGTATTTTCATTTTGCAAAATGTTTTATGTTTTCTATTTTTATTTTTGTTTTCAAAGTTGTTGAAAACGCGTTCTGTTAAATTTATTTTGCAGAATATTTTTTTGTAAAATTAATATTAAATTCAGAAATCTTTATTTTAGACTTAGTTTCAAATTAGGATAATCCAAAAAAAAACTCAAAATGCATTTTGAGCATTTTGGGCATTTTGGAGATTTTTGTGGGAATACATACAAAACGCTCAAAACGAGGTTTTAGACATTTTGCGTTTTGTGTACAAATATTTTTTTTGTTTTCCAAAATACATTTTCAAAAATAATAAAAAAACACGTTTTTAGTATTTTCAAAAATAAAAACATCATTAACTTCTCCCTTTCTAGAGCACGTTCAATTGTTAAAAGGGGACGTGGAATAATCTAGAAGAGTAGGAAATAGCATCTTGAATGTACACGAACGTGCGAGAATCCGTCAGTCGTTCTATAAAAATGCATCGTGTCAACCAAACTGCACAAGCGAGAATCTGAAAAACAAATTAAGAATATTCTTCGTCAAGCAAAACGAAAATGCCTCTAATTCCAAGCCTTTTTGGTAACCGCCGCAGCAACATCTTCGATTCATTTTCTTCGGATATTGAACGTGCTTGACACCACCACGGTGGCTAACGCTCGCATAGACTGGAAAGAGACGCCGGAATCACATGTGTTCAAGGTTGATGTTCCCGGATTAAAGAAAGAGGAAGTCAAGGTTGAGGTTGAAGACGGCTCAATTCTCCAGATTAGTGGAGAGAGGAGCAAGGAGCAAGAGGAGAAGAACGACAGGTGGCACCGCGTGGAGAGGAGCTCCGGCAAGTTCCTCCGCCGTTTCAGGCTCCCAGGGAATGCAAAGTTGGATGCGGTGAAGGCGGCCATGGAGAATGGAGTGCTGACTGTGATGGTGCCGAAGGAGGATGTGAAGAAGCCTGAGGTTAAAGCAATTGATATCTCTGGCTAGTTAAGTATCATCATTTTCTTTTTGGCTGCGACTTTTGTGGCAGCGGTTTATTACCACATGTTATGAATAATAATGCGGGTCGCCGTTCATGAAATTTCTCCTTTGTAACTCTATCTTCCTCAGAACTAAGGTAAAAAAGTGTTGTCAAGTTTGTGTGTGGAGTGGACTAATTGTGATGTAGCCAAATTACGTTGAATAAAAAGCTTTGATTTGTATTTTTATTTGATCGTCTCATGTCTCTGAAGAGCTTTCTGTAGTTCAAATTATGCTGGTAGTTTGTTACATGTCTTTTTCTCCTGTTAGTGTTACTTTTCTCTTGTATTGTAAGATTAGCTGATTTCATATACATTGATTTATCCAAATTAAGATGTTATTCGGAGGCATAAGCGAAGTGCAAACACACTTTGCTTCTTTTTCGGTATGGATAGAATTATCTAGACTATAGACCAAAATTAATGTAAAACCACATTATCCAAAAACCACCTTATGTTCTACTGTCAGATAGAGACAATTCTACCCACTAAATCTCGAATGAGGAACGAGGGAGAATCCTGCAGCAGGTGGAGTAAGATATAGGATGGTATGGCTTTCAAGTGATGAAAAACCGATCTTGAACGAGGGAGAATCCTAGTGAAGATGGAACAGAGATTTAGGAAGGTATGACCTGGATTTGAATGAGGGCGAATATTGGTGAGGCTGATCATGAGTTTTGACGAGAAATTTCAGATTTCTTTCTTGTCTATGAAAAGCGACATCGTTTGATATAAAATAGTGAATATTGCTAGTGATATGCTTTATGTGAGTAAGGGTCTTAAAGCTGCCAATTATTATCACCAAGTAAGTGTTATATAACAAGTGTAATCAATGAAAAATCACGAAACAGGAGGTGTACCTAACAGACTTCAGCATGAACTAACTACTGTTGAAGCTTGATGCGAATATAGAATCTAGCCGTCCTAGACTGTTATGTAGCTAAAGCTTGATATTCAGTTTGAGAATCGGGCAACTTAGGAAATCACAGTACGATGTGGCTCGTGCATTGATGATGTTCTCCCCAAACCAGAATCAGAATTTGTAGAATGAGATAATGTTTGATGATGCCTCATTAGTAATTTGTGTCATTATGTTTCGGAGAAGTATCTCAACGACTCCCCATTAATAAGTAGTATGATTAGCTACGCCAATTGGCTAATTGAAAAATGTGATATATCGTCAAACATGGGTGTTATGTTGCTATACTCGGTGACATTAGCCGACTCACGCTATGAAGAAGTGGTTTAGTGTCCAGAGAGTAGTGGGATTTGCGGATATGCATGTGATTGCATCGGAATAAATCTAATGTATACTTGAGAAACAATTTTTATTTGTATATATCAACCTTAATACTATGTAAGAAATATAACCAAGATCTTTAATGGCAATTTATGTTGAAGATGTATTAGAGATGAAATATGAGCTTGACAAGGTTAAATCATCAATGTGGGCAAATAGTTCAAGGAATCGAATGCTAATAATTGTTGAAATCCAAATTCGACAAGAGTTGATCTAAGAGCCTAGAACCTGCTTGAGGTGCTTGGCGAAGGCCATACAAATATTTTAGGAGTTCGCAATAAGATGAACAGACACGTGATCAACAAACCCTGGTTGTTGCGTCGTATATATTGGTTTGATGAGAGTATCGTTTGATGATAGCCGATCTGTTCTGTCATCCACTCATCCATCCTCCTCCAGCTCTGGAAACCCAGTCCATCCGAACCGACTGAAGGTCACAGAAATCTGATTCGACCGGCCGGGCAAGGATGTCACGTGGAAGGTCGTCCAGGAAGCGTGCCGATCAGGTTGCAGGACTCGAGTAAACCATGCCCTGGCCGAACGACAAAAGGCGGAAGGCCAACTCCGGTGGAAGTCCCGAGCCATCTAGGCAACGAATAACCATCGCTAAAGGCTTATGGAACAGGCACACATCCCTGTGTTTTGGATGCATCCCGACATTCTCCAGCTGTCACTCTCCTGATTGGTCAGGGTCCTCTATAAACAGAAGGAGTGTACGATAGATGAGGACTTTTGAAAAATTCCAACTAAAAAATAAAATTATATTTTCATGTCTAGCTCGAGTACAAGAGGCTGATCTGAATGTCTAGCTCGACTCTTCGTATAAGAACATCAAAAAATCGATAAAATCTTATATTTTCATGTTCATTTGGTTTTTTACTTTCGATTCTTATTTAGAGTGTGCCTTCGATTTATCTATTCCTAAGCAGAAATCAACATATGTGTTGTTGACCAACCAAGGAGTCGACAAATTGGTTCTAGAAGGAGGGCCTGTAGTCAACAGCCAGAGAAATAAGTATTTTCACCGGAGTTTTCATGTTGCAAGAAAGTTCCCGGCACCAACGACGAGTGGGAGGTGGATCCCTAGCGCCCCACGGATGAGGAGAATTTGATCAAGGTGGTGGAATGCTTCAAACACCCCACCTTCATTCAAGGAATGAACACCGTCATGGCGCGGCAACCCAAAGTGGAAAACCCCTGGGGGAAAGGCCCTGAGGACCAAATCGAGGCCCAGTCTTAGACGACCCACCCGGCGGGATAAGAAGAGAGTCGTCTCCTGGGTCATCAAATAAGTGGCAGAGGGCCACGGAGAAAGCCATCATCCATCCCGAAAGCATACTGTCTCCCCTCCCATATCGATTTTTGAGCGGTTACGAAGTGGGAGAAAATTGTGAAAATAGCTCTGGCTTTGACTGTCCAGAGTTGGGACTGGGGAGTCGGGACTGAGCTGAAGCCGAGAATGGCCCTAGGTCCCACATCTCAACCCAGACATCTCCACAAGCTCTATGCGACAACTCGAGTGAGATCGAATTCCTTAATCAACGCCTGATCGAGCTTGAAAACAAATAACAACACTAGCCATCCCCAAGCTCAAGATGTCTTGACAACCAGGAGAGCCCCCTCGTCCTTAGTCTTGTGGCGGAACCTCTCTCGGAAAAGCTTAAGGTCCCCCAGATTCCATCGCATAATGGATAGACCGACCACAATGCCCACTTGGGGCATTAGAACTCGTGGATAGACCTGCATGGGTCCCAAGACGCTTTCAGATGCCGAATATTCTCCTAAACCTTAGGGGAACGAGCTCAAAGGTGGTACCGCTCGCTTTCACATTATTCTATCAAAAGATAGGCTCAGCTGCACCCGACGTTTCGATCCTACTTCGTGGGGTCTCAGGTATGCATCGCCCCCCGCTCTTCTATTGATTCCATTGTGCATGGACCGAATGAATCCCTGAAGAACTACATTCCCCGCTCCAATAAGCAAATCTTGGAAACTGAGCCAATGTCTGATGACGTACTGGACATTATTGCTCAAGCCGGCCTTTTGAAGAATTCATTCTTTTGCTAGACGGTGTGTCAGAACATTCCTCGCAGTTACCAGGAGTTCCTGGATCGCGCCAGTTCCCATATCGCTGCTGAGGCAGCCATGCCTGCCCCACTCCTAGTCATGCCATCTGATCAAAGGGGCCGGGCAAGAAAAAGAAATAAAGGTGTGATCCTCTGCATAAGAACCGTCAGTAACCATGTCGGGAAAATAAAGGGACTGGTCCCTTCGAAACTGGCCCGGGTACCTGAAACTTTAGGGAACGTCGGACCACGATTATGGCCAGCTACGTCGAGATCTATTCGGCGGGGGCATCCAGTCATATTCTATCAGATCCAAATCCTAGGCTTGCTCCCGGTCCCAAGGCCAATTTACAAGGATCCAAAAGAAATGGACCAGGCCCGTTTCTGCAAGTATCACGAGTCCGTGGGTCATAACACCGAGCAGTGCTTGGACCTCGTCGCAGCTTTGATCATAGTATGCGAGGGTAGTAGATTGAGGCGATTTAGCCAGAACCAGTCCCGGGATCGCCAGAACTGGGCCGATCCTGCCAAAAGAAATAGTGACCCAGTATCGCACTGCCAAAGTCCCCCCGAGAGATACTCACTTTGATTGGACCTCCGAGGGGGAAGATTATCGATCAAAGCGACAGAGGAAGGCTTCGGTCCGAGAGGCCACCACCTCCTATCAGCAAGTTGAGCGTTGTCCAAAAAGTTTTTTGTCTATGGCGGAGCGGACCTCCGGCAACCCACAACTCGTCGTCACTTTCAATGAATCCAATACTGATGGCTTAGTCCATCCCTATTTGGACGCTCTTGTCATCACTTTTCCGATAATGGGGATCCCGGTTCACCGAATGTTCGTCGATTTTGGAGCCTACGCCAGCATCATCTATCCTCACACATTACGGAGAATGAAGGTAGACCAATCCTATGACTGACCGTGCAAAGAGGACCTATGTGGCTTGCCAATTGCCCGACCTCCCAACTAGGGGAGATCGACCTTGCATAGGAGTTCAGCAAGGGGCCAACCAAGACAACAATGATCACAACTTTCAAGATTATTGACGTGCGAAGCGATTATAATGCCATCACATAGCGACCTGCGATGCCAAGGTTGAAGGCCATTCAGTCCTCCTACCATATGTGCATGAAATTCCCCCCATAGGAGGACTTCTGTAACACCCCCAAATCCCATTGGGCCATTACAATGTCGTGGCCCCCCACACCAGGAGATCCACTAGGCGAACACGACCAACATACCACAAACTGACCAAAAGAGAGAATCACAGCTCCTACTATGATATCTAACATAGTATTCCGATATGGAATTTCAACGACAAAAGTGGGCCTACATGGCCAAAATAAAAATACAACAACATCTACGAGCCTTGCCCGGATAATACAAAATGACAACGACTGCAAAAAAAACTGGAGTACTCCAAACTGTCTGACCGACATGAACACCAAAACAACTCGGACTAGTATCGCTCGAATGCCTCGTCGCCATTGTCATGCCCCTGTGTCTCAACTCTCTACTCGCAAGCACCTAAAACATGCAAACATGTTCCGCCCCCATGGGGTCAGTCATCCAGATAATGAATATCAAATACATGTATAACATGATACGCATCCAAAGGCAGAATAAAATGGTACAACAATGGTAATACGAGATGCTCACAAACCAAGGTAAGAATCGAGCATTCGTGAAACACTATGCCCACGGCATACGATCGGTACTTGCTCAACAAGTTAGAATACAAATGCCCAATGACGAATCATCAATATAGAACACACAATGCATTACCCGAAGGTAAACCAAGCCAAAGCTGAAACAGATACAAATCCCAATGCCCGAAGGCTCCAATGGAAATACCAAAACATCGTAATGGCCTGAAAGCCACTCAGCCGAATCTGTCAATCATCACAATGGCCCGAAGCCAAACATCCCGAAGCTATATCATCTGAGGGCTGAAGCCACGGCACGAAGCCGTATCACAATGAGGGCCGAAGCCACGGCACGAAACCGTATCACAATGAGGCCATCCAATGACCGTGACCTACTGAATTGTACGTGTTGGGAAAACAACCGCGAAGGTTCAAGCCCCAAGCTTACCCATAATGAGACACCCAGTGACCGTGACCTACTGAACTGTAGGTGTTGGGAAACCAACCGCGCAGGTTCAAGCCCCAAACTTACCCATCGAGTACTAGCTGAGACTAGCCTCCAAAACACAATTTAATCACAAACAGCAATGATCCCAAGATTACCGAATTCACAAGACTAATAGTGCTACCTTGAGTCGACCAATACAACAATAACTCACGGATGGGCACCGTCCTCGGCGGTCCCAATTCAAATACCTCGACTGCCTTGGAATGGCCAACCGATCACAACGATTCAACGGATGAGAATTATCCTCGAAAGTCCCAATTCAAGACCTCAATTGTCTTACGGTCCCAATTCAATACATCGATTACCTTAGAATGGTCAATCGACAACAACGATACAACAGATGGGAATTATCCTCGATAATCCCAATTCAATACCTTGATTGCCTTAGAATGCCCAATCGATAACAACGACACAACGGATGGGAATCATCTTCGATAATCTCAATTCAATACGTCGATTACCTTAGAACGGTCAATCGATAAATAATGATACAACAGATGGAATTTATTATCGATAATCCCAATTCAATACCTCGTTTGCCTTAGAATGGCCAATCGATAACAACGACACAATGAATGGGAATCATCTTCGACAATCCCAATTCAATACGTCGATTACCTTAGAACGGTCAATCGATAAACAATGATACAACAGATGGAATTTATTCTCGATAGTCCCAATTCAATACCTCGATTGCCTTAGAATAGCCAATCGATAACAACGAAACGATTCGAACAGATGTCCCAGTACCTTTAATCGGTTACCGATGACGGATATGATAATCGAACACGTCAATGCCTTCACTCGGCTAATTACAGCATCAATAGCAAAATACCAATATCAATAACAATGATCATAACAATGTCTTACCGATATCAATATCAACAACAACAACCTACACATCGATACCACGACCCGGCTATCAACAATAACATCAACAACGAGTATCTCAAAGCCCTGAACAGCTTTTATCGGACAACAACAACATTTGGCATAATTTTCCGAAGGGTATCGTATCAAACAATCCCCTGATATCAACAAAATCATAGAGAGACCAAGTCTCGAAATGATACAACACATTCATACACATACATGATAACATTAATCTCATTGACTAGTATAAGTATAAAACTTGCCTCAAACCGAAGACGAGAAAGTCCTTCCACGATCAACGTCCTCCCACGAAACGACTAACGGCGTCTTCCGACGACCACAAACTCTCGAACAACCATGAATGAAATACAATTTATTCAGTAACACAAAATCAATAGAAAGCAACACCAAGAACAACCCGATTTGATCACAAATCGATTAAACTCCACAAACGAATACCATAGTTCTCAACTATGAATTCTAACTTCCTCCAATCCTCCTCAATGATCAAATAACATGATCATCATGTTCTTAACAATTGTGAAAACAATTCAACAAGAATCACATAAGAATAACAATATCAAATCAATCATCCTATAATGATAATATCACCAATATTATCACTATCATCTCAACAACATCATCAACACAACAAACATGATGTCTCTACCAACATCAATCACCAATTCCTCGAGAATTTCGGATTAGTCAACAAGATTAAATCAACCATTTCAAGATTATGATAGTCATTACATAATTCATCATAATTCCTTACTAAAATGGCTAAAATCTCCCCAAGAAACACAAACAACAACATCAATCATATCAAGACTATGTTAATCATATAACAATCTTAACATAATCCTCCCTAGACATGATTATAACCTCCAAACATTCTAAAACATCGAGTACAACTCCTCCTCAAGACATAATCATCATGTTCTTCCTCACAAGTTATAAGAACTCATCAAGAATCATGATATACTCCAACTATAAATCAATACACGAAGTAAACAGAAACAACAACATATTCGGAAATCACTTGAAGAACAAGAGATTAAGAAAACTTACCTAAGAAGAACAAGATGAACTCTCCAAACACCAGAGGAGTGAGAAAAGCTTCCAACCTCAAGCCTCAATCCAAGCTAGGATGATCAAAATCACATTGGAAGAGTCTCAATATCAAGAACAAGTCCAGAGCGACGATTCTAGGGAGAGGAACTCGGTTTTGGTTCGTGAAGAAATGAAATACGAAACCAAGATATATAACCTGACAATCACATTACGTACGCGATACACAATGCATAATGTACGTAAGATCCCTTACGTACGCTATCACAAGGGTGTTACATACGCAATACTCCTCCAGGGGCTACTGCCTCAAAACGGGACACTTGTTACGTACGTTAACAAAAATACGTATGTAACCAATCTCAGCATTACGTACGTTAACCTCAACGTATAGCGTAATGTGCATTGACCTGCCTGTCCCAATCGAACCCCGCGAATCCAGCTTCGCCCGGCCCCACACGCCGAAAGATCTGATCCGGATAGATGCCCTGTGTTATATGTAACCAACAAGGTTTAACGTAAGTAACAATCCGCCCGTAGAGTACGTAATGCTATACATATAACGTACACTATGGCTAATATACTTAGCCAAAAATCTAAACTCACTCAGCAACATCAAAACGGTGAATACAATACTGGCGATAAGGATAAATATTTCGGTTCCGAAATATTCCAACGCAATATACATTGTATCAGTCAAGTACAACAACACTTGTACAATTCCAAATGAATACGTACAACAGAACAGTAACACAAAAAAAATTACCCCCGGATATTACATACTCCTCTGTTAAAAAGAGTTTCATCCCCGAAACTCAGGGTGCACAACTCTGGGTACGAACTATCCATCAGGATCTGAAAACAATATCTCCAGGAATACTCCTCACTGCGAACCACTTCGCCTGAGTAACCGGGCCAATTCCGCGGGTCCCCCGCGTCTCCTCTGCCTGTACACGGCGAAAGTCAAGTGATAAAAATACACAACCAAATGCGAGATCAGTCGAATCATGACTCCTCCGCCAGAGACCAGCCAGAATGTCGTACCACCCGCATGACTCGTAACGCCGGCGTACACACCCCGCGGGAGCCGGCCATTGTACATGTCCACAGTCATCGGTGTACACTTCCCCATTCTTGTCGGCGTCAGACGCCCATGCAAACACTGACTCATGCCACAAAAGGAAAACAAGAACGCATATATAGTCCTCAGGACCATATCAATCGCACATCCAAGTCATCACGACTTAGACGTCTCGAATCACCATGAACAATTACCCAGATCATCACAAAAATCTCGAGTACAACACCAAAGGGAAATAAAAACGCATCAAACGACATCAAATCTAAAGATTCTCAAATACTATCGTTACAAGATAGATCAACAACAAATGGTTTACAATCACAATACTACAATACATATTAAGTTCAACATTAATCCGAAAAACAATGGAAAGGGAAAATACAAATTAAGGCTAAATCTTAAATGTACCCCACATCGATATACCCCAGATCATCTATCTCATCAATCTCATCGACTCGAGGAAGGCCCAAATCTGAACTCGCTCCTCCTCCTCGGCTGTCCTTACCTTTGGCTCCCGAAGCCTGATAGGACCCCTTGGATGAAGTACGGACTGGAGCAATAAAATCTCTCGAGGCCCGTGAGCTCTCTCGAGACCTACTGGAACTTGAACTCCTGCAGTATTTCTGAAGGTGTCCCTGCCTCCCACACAGAAAACAAACAATAGATGGCACCGTACAACGAGTGCTAACATCCCCCGCTGAAACACAGTTAAAGCAAACAATAGTTGAACTCGTCGTCTGAGAAGAAGATATTTTCCCAGCATGAAGACGACTAGAAAACGTCCTCTTGGACATCGGAGCCCGATGTTCCTCTGAACGAATCGGCATCCTAGTCCTCTCACCAGAAGAAACTGAAGGTTTCTTCCGAGTAAGCTCCTTGATCAAAAGCTCTGTTCCAAGAACCTTCTCGATGAATTCACTAAGTGAGTTACAATTATGGTTGAACAACTGCATCCTCAACTGCGGGTTTAGCCTCTTGTTAAAATACTTGATCTTATCCACCTCAGTACAGATAATAGACGAAGCAAACTGAAGGAGTCCATGAAACTTCTCAGCAATGACAACAACACCCTCGTCCTTGATAGATTCAGGGTTCAAAACCTCTGATAGCTTGGCTTCACGAAGGGGAGCCGGATAATGCCTCTCTAACATGAGAGTCTTGAACTCGCTCCAAATACAATCGTGGTCGGTGGGTTTCACAGAAGGCCACTAAGAATAAGTGCCCTTACTCAAGTAGTAAGCCGCTACTGCCACCTTACTCTCTTCCGGACATTGAACCATGTCGAAGAGTTTATCAAAATGTTCAAGCCAATGAACAATATCAGCTGGTTCCGACGAACCCTCGAAAGTAGCCGACCTCTGGCGAGAGATATCGCCGATAATCTGACGCACTCTCATGGCCTGTCCATGAAACGTGTAATACCCGATTGTAAATTCATTTATTATCATTCAGTTAATTGTCACTCAGTAATTTTTCACTCATTAATAATCATTCATCATTCATATTCATTCATTGTATTCACCATTTGGCGTATTTCAATCGTATATCAGTCATCATTCGTCATTCAACCTTGTTTTGAGAATCGAGACGAGGATATCATCATCATCATCATATTTTAGTTGCTGGATGTGAAGAGTAGCGTACGCTACATACTCTTTTTAGCGCACACTAATTGAGTACTGGTAGCGCCCGCTAACGTTCAGTATTAGCTCACGCTAGTGCATTTGAGGCAGACAGTCCAGAAGGCACTGGACTGAATTTGAGTTGTAGTAGCGCACGCTATGAATGGGAAATAGTGCACGCTAGTAGTTTGGATAGCGCACGCTAAGGAATCAGTGTAGCGCGCGCTAAGGCTCGTTCAGACAGTCCAGTAGGTACTGGGTTGAAATGGAATAATTCATAGCGCAGGCTACGAGTGGATCATAACGTACGCTAATGGTATTAGTAGCGTACGCTAAGTCATAGGTGTAGCGCACGCTAACGCGAGCAAGGCAGAAGTCAGTAGGTTCTGGACTCCAGTATTCTGGACATCAACCATCAGGTAGCGCACGCTAACACAAGGTTAACGCACGCTAATAAGGGACATTAACGCACGCTACAAAGGTACGTAGTGCACGCTAACGATGCAGGCGGTGGGTACTGGACTACCCGGTGAACCTGATAGCACACGCTAATATCAGTAGTTAGCGCACGCTAAGCTGGTCCAGGTATAAATAGGACAGTTCAGTCCAGTTTCGGCATTTTCACATCTCACCTACTTTCCTTGGGCGATTTTGGACGATTTGAGAAGATCTTTTCGAGCTGCAATCAACTATCAACATCTTCAAGCTTCTAGTTCGGATTAATCATCATTTAATCTTCTCCAACTCACCAAATCAAGGTAAACATTTCTTGAATCTAGAATTTTGGGATTTGAGTGTTTTCATTCAGATCTCTTCAAGTTAGCTTAATATTATGGTGGAATATGTTGGATATGGATTATCTACCTTCTATACATGTGTTTCTATGGATTTATTGGTATTTTTGTCGGATTTGTTGAATATTTGGAGAATTATTCAAGAACACCCTAAGGGTTGACTTTGGGATTTTTGGGGTTTCATTTAGATGTTGTCGTAATCTCGAATGGAGTATTCCTATTGGATTATTTGATTGTATTAATGATGTTTTGCTGGGGTTGAACTACTCATTTGAAGGTTGGTTTCGATATATTTGGGGTTGGTTGTAATCAATGGAGGAATGTTTGCAACGTATTCGTTGGAATGCCCCAATGAGTTTGGTTATTGTTGTATCGACTTTTGAGTTGGTTATAATCGTACTTGACACGTATATTGAGCGTTTGTTGGTAATTATGTTATTCAAGATTGTTCGAGTGACCGATAATTCCATTAAGGACGTTTGTGCGAGGGAGGACATTTCATCACCGATATTGAGGCAAGTTAATTCTTGCTCGGTTAAAAGGATATTCATTCCGTTCTTTGTTGTTCATTCATATTCATAATTCATTCATAGTATATTAATCATGTCGAGATTTGTAATTATCAAACTAATCATTCATTTCACGAGGAACGACGATTCCAATCATTTCAGTGAGCTATCATTCATTTCATTATTATTTCATCTCGGTGAGTCATTTTTGACCCTTGTCGATTTGCTATTCATTGATATTCTTCATGGTCACTTTTATTCTTGTGACCTTCTGGGTACATATTGCATGGCAGGGTGGTTATGTGTAGAAATTTTAGTCGGGCACATGATAGTCATGTGATACAGGTTCACCGACACAATGGACTGTGCACACGGTAACGTGCCTCCGTGAGACTAATTAGATACAAGTGAGGGTGTGTCCGGACACTCGTCTTGTGCACTTGCACGTCCCATTACGGGCGTACTATGATGTCCCTCTTCAGCTTGATTTCATAACTAATATATTTAATGATTGTGCTTGTTCAACTATTTTGTTCTGTGTAACTGACCCCGTTGGGGATATTGTTTTTAGGTCATGGCAAGGCAAAAGCGTGGGAAGAGAACGTTGACGGCGAGGAGTCCCAGTGATACTAGTAGGGGGCCCTAGTCTCTTCATTTGTTCATGCTTCTTTGTCATGTATTTTCCGCTGCAGTTCTCTTTGGATTTTTATTTCATTCAGTGTTGTATATTTTATCTTCATATAAATATACATGTATTCTGTATTCCTGGGTGTGTTGTACTTGAAACTCCTCATCAGAGTAATTGATGACATAATGTGGTTCGGTACTACATTGTATTGTGTAATTCAATAATTTTCATCCGCCTGGTGGGTCCCAGTCGGGGGTCCATGGCACTGTAATGTCCGCCTAGTTTGGGGTGTTACAAAACGGCACCTGGAATCCCTGCTGTGGTGGACCACGAACCATCGAGGCATGCATGGTCTCTACTATCTGCGTCATCTGAGTCATCTGGGCCATCATGCCCCTCATAAGCAAGTAAGGGTCAGTCTGATCGACTTCTCGAGTATGACGTCCCAAAGGGATATCGGTCGCGTAAGTAACACCTCCGGCCGAACTCTGACCCATCTCGGCATCCGTATGTGTATAAACATGAGGTTCTGGGTTCTGGCTCGTTCTGCAGCTCTTACCCCCTCTGTCACGCCCTCGGGTTCCTCTTTCCATGCTGAAAGAATAACGCTCAATCATGATCATAACTCAAATACGTCTCAACGGCCAAATCAGAATGCTAAGTCAATAGACAAACACGAATATATATACTCAAAACAATCACATCAATCATGCTAATCATAGTCAAGACAGAGCCCACACGCTCCAAAATAATCACGGATCAATGGTACCACAGATATCACATACAGGTTTCAACAAAAATGTATAATCAGTGACATAATGAACGTATGAACATAAAAGAGAATCGAGTCCTTACACAAGTCATACGAAGCTTCGAGGTCTTGCGATACTAGTCTTCATTGACGACGACTCGATGAAAGAATGACTCATACAGTCGTCCAACTATCACGACTCACAAAACCCGACTGTCCAGATTGTCATAACTTGACAACCCCACTACTACCGCGTGGGTAAACCACACAACTCACATATCAGGGTATCTCACAACCCAATGCTCTGATACCATCTTCTATAACACCCCAAAATCCCATTGGGTCATTACAGTGCCGTGGACCCCCACACCAGGAGATCCACCAGGCAAACACGACCAACATACCACAAACTGACCAAAAGGAAGAATCACAGCCCCTACTATGATATCCAACATAGTATTCCGATATGGAATTTCAACGACAAAAGTGGGCCTACATGGCCAAAATAAAAATACAACAACATCCACGAGCCTTGCTCGGATAATACAAAATAACAACTGAACAAAACTGGAGTACTCCAAACTGTCTGATCGACATGAACACCAAAATAACTCGGACTAGAATCGCTCGAATGCCTCGTAATCGTCATGACCCTATGTCTCAACCCTCTCCTTGCAAGCACCTAAAACATGCAAACATGTTCCACCCCCACGGGGTCAGTCATCCAGATAATGAATATCAAATACATGTATAACATGAAACGCATCCAAAGGCAGAATAAAATGGTAAGACAATGGTAATACGAGATGCTCACAAACCAAGGTAAGAATCGAGTATTCGTGAAACACTATGCCCACGGCATACGATCGGTTCCTGCTCAACATGTTAGAATTCAAATGCCCAACGGCGAATCATCAATATAGAACGCACAATGCATTACCCGAAGGTAAACCAAGCCAAAGCTGAAATAGATACAAATCACAGTGCCCGAAGGCTCCAACGGAAATACCAAAACATCGCAATGGCCTGAAAGCCACTCAGCCGAATCTGTCAATCATCACAATAATAGTGCTGCCTTGAGTCGGCCAATACGACAACAATAACTCATGGATGGGCATCGTCCTCGACGGTCCCAATTCAAATACCTCAATTGCCTTGGAATAGCCAATCGATCACAATGACTCAACGGATGGGAATTATCCTCGACATTCCCAATTCAATACCTCAATTGTCTTAGAATGACCAATCGATAACATCGATACAACGGATGGGAAATGTCTTCGACGGTCCCAATTCAATACATCGATTACCTTAGAATGGTCAATCGACAACAACGATACAACAAATGGGAATTATCCTCGATAATCCCAATTCAATACCTCGATTGCCTTAGAATGGCCAATCGATAACAACAACACAATGTATGGGAATCATCTTCGATGATCCCAATTCAATACGTCGATTACCTTAGAACGGTCAATCGATAAACAATGATACAACAGATGGAATTTATTCTCGATAATCCCAATTCAATACCTCGATTTCCTTAGAATGTCCAATCGATAACAACGACACAACGGATGGGAATCATCTTCGACAATCCCAATTCAATACATCAATTACCTTAGAACAGTCAATCGATAAACAATGATACAACGGATGGAATTTATTCTCGATAATCCCAATTCAATACCTCGATTGCCTTAAAATTACCAATCGATAACAACGAAACGATTCGAACAGATGTCCCGGTGCCTTTAATCGGTTACCGATGACGGAGATGATAATCGAACACGTCAATGCCTTCACTCGGCTAATTACAACACCAATAGCAAAATACCAATATCAATAACAATGATCATAACAATGTCTTACCGACATCAATATAAACAAAAATAATCAATACATCGATACTGCGACCCGGCTATCGACAATAACATCAGCAATGAGTATCTCAAAGCCTTGAACGGCTTTTATAGGACAACAACAACATTTGGCATAATTTGCCGAAGGGTATCGTATCAAACAATCCCCTGATATCAACAAAATCATAGAGAGACCAAGTCTCGAAATGATACAACACATTCATACACATACATGATAACATTAATCTCATTGACTAGTATAAGTATAAAACTTGCCTCAAACCAAAGGCGAGAAAGTCCTTCCACGATCAACGTCTTCATACGAAATGACGAACGGCGTCTTCCTACGACCACAAACTCTTGAACAACCTTGGATGAAATACAATTCATTCAATAATACAAAATCAATAGAAAGCAACACCAAGGAAAACCCGATTCGATCACGAATCGATTAAACTCCACAAACGAATACCATAGTTCTCAACTATGAATTCTAACTTCCTCCAATCCTCCTCAATGATCAAATAACATGATCATCATGTTCTTAACACTTGTGAAAACAATTTAACAAGAATCAGTTAAGAATAACAATATCAAATCAATCATCCTATAATGATAATATCACCAATATTACCACTATCATCTCAAGAACATCATCAACACAACAAACATGATGTCTCTACCAACATCAATCACCAATTCCTCGAGAATTTCTTATTAATCAACAAGATTAAATCAACCATTTCAAGATTATGATAATCATTACATAATTCATCATAATTCCTTACTAAAATGGTTAAAATCTCCCCAAGAAACAACATCAATCATATCAAGACTATGTTAATCATATAACAATCTTAACATAATCCTCCCTAGACATGATTATAACCTCCAAACATTCTAAAACATCAAGTACAACTCCTTCTCAAGACATAATCATCATGTTCTTCCTCACAAGTTATAAGAACTCATCAAGAATCATGATATACTCCAACAATAAATCAATACACGAAGTAAACAGAAACAACAACATATTCGGAAATCACTTGAAGAACAAGAGATTAAGAAAACTTACCGAAGAAGAACAAGATGAACTCTCCAAACACCAAAGGAGTGAGAAAAGCTTCCAGCCTCAAGCCTCAATCCAAGTTAGGATGATCAAAATCATATTGGAAGAGTCTCAATATCAAGAACAAGTCCAGGGGGATGATTCTAGGGAGAGGAACTCGGTTTTGGTTCGTGAAGAAATGAAATACGAAACCAAGATATATAACCTGACAATCACATTACGTACGCTATACACAATTCATAACGTACGTAAGATCCCTTACGTACGCTATCACAAGGGTGTTACGTACGCAATACTCCTCCAGGGGCTACTGCCTCAAAACGGGACACTCATTACGCACGTTAACAAAAATATGTACGTAACCAACCTCATCATTACGTACGTTAACCTCAAGGTATAGCGTACGTAATGTGCGTTGACGTGTCTGTCCCAATCGAACCCTACGAATCCAGCTTCGCCCGGCCCCACATGCCAAAAGATCTGATCCGGATATATGCCCTGTGTTACGTACGTAACCAACAAGGTTTAACGTATGTAACAATCCGCCCGTAGCATACGTAATGCTATACATATAGCGTACGATATGGCTAATATACTTAGCCAAAAATCCAAACTCACTCAGCAACATCAATATGGCGAATGCAATACTGGCGATAAGTATAAATATTTCGATTTTGAAATATTCCAACACAATATACATTGTATCAGTAAAAAACAACAACACTTGTACAATTCTAAATGAATACGTACAACAGAACAGTAACACGAAAAAAAATTACCCCCGAATATTACAGCATCGGGGTCCATCAGAGGGACCAACGTACAGTCTAGGAATGTACCCTTAGCATCGGGGCTCGGGAAATGAACCCCTTCATGGGTTCCCCTAGAGAGTTATCCGGGAATATAGAGACACTCGAACCAGAGCATAGTCCCGAAAATGAACCATAGCGGAAAGTTCATGGGCCAATCGGACCACCAACACAAGGGTCAACTAGGATAGAGACTGGGCCAAATGCTCAGGAAAGAGCCCATCATCGAGGAGGATCCTATCGATCCCTGATTTCATAGGCCAAACAGAAATATTTGCCATGCCGAGCCAGTGGAGGAACTAGACTTCATCGGCGTGGATGACTCCAATCCTGTCGAACAACTCTGGATCAGTCACATGCTAAACCAACCATTCTGAGATGAGATGATCTTTCACATGAGGCTAAATGTTGACATCTTCGCGTAGACTCATTCGGATATGTAGGGGATTGGCCTGGAACGAGTCTGCTAAATACTGACCCGAACTTTAGGTTGGTTATTCAGAAACGAAGACTATTGTGTTGCGAGAGGCAGAAGGGGTTGGAAGAAGTGGAAAAGCTGATTGACTATAAGTTTATCTGTGAGGCCAGATACCCGACTTGGGTGGCTAACTCAATCTTAGTTAAGAAGCCCACTGGGTTGTGGCGGCAGTGCATCCACTTTCCCGATTTGAATAAAGTCTGCTCGAAGGTTAGCTACCCCCTACCCCACATTGATTACATGGTCGAGGCAACAAATGGCCATTAACTTATGAGCTTTACGGATGCATATTTCGGATACAATCAGATTAGGATGTATCCCTCCGATGAAGAAAACACTTCCTCCTTCTCGGCCCGAGGTCTATACTATTATCACATGATGACATACGGTCTCAAGAATGCCAGGGCTACCTATCAACGCCTTGTAAATAAGATGTTTTGTAATTTGATAGGCCAAACAATGGAAGTGGATGTAGATGACATGCTTGTAAAATTGTACCACACCTTGTAAATAATCTTAATAAAATAATTATTGTTTTGCGCGAGGATAAGATGATGCTGAACCCAGAGAAATGTTCATTCGGGATTGGATCAAGAAAATTCCTCGGCTATATGGTCAGCCAAAGAGGGATCGAAGCCAACCCCGATAATATCAAAACATGACCGAACTTGTGCTTCCAAATTCGGTCAAAAAGTTTTAGAGCCTCACAGGACGAATAGACATGCTGAACAACTTTGTTTCTCGATTAATGAATAAATACAAGCCTTTCTACGAGGCGATAGAATAGAATAAGAATTTCCAGTGGACTGACTAGTGCAAAAAGCCTTCTAAGCGATCAAATAATTCCTGGACGAAGCACCCTTCTTGCAGTAGCTGTCCTGCCAAGAGCCCATTTATCCGTACCTTGTTGTATCTGAATCTGCTATCAGCGCCACCCTTATTCGGATGGAAACTTCAATACAACATCTGGTTTACTACATCATCCAGGCCCTTCACAACGCCGAGCTCAGGTACACCCCTATGAAAAAATTGGCCTACGCTCTCATAATGTCCTAGTGCAAGTTGAGTCCATACTTTCTCGAGCATCGGATAGTTGTCTTAACAAACTCCCTTAAAAACAAATCATGCACCGACCCAACATCTCTGGTAAGATGTTTAAGTGGGTCCTTGAGCTCGAGCAGTTCGACATAGTCTTTGAATCTCGAACCGCCACAAAAGGCAGGTCCTCGTAGACTTCATTGCGGAGTTTACCCCAAAAATCACTCAAGTGGACGATCGGTCATAAAGATGGTCGCTCTACGTAGACGAGTCATCGACCGCCGACCAATCAGGCAAATGAGTAGTACTAGTCGGTCCAGATCAAAGGTTGTTCTACTCTGCCATTCGTCTAGGCTTTGTGGCCACTAATAGTGAGGCTGAATATGAAGCCCCCGTGGCAGGAACAGGAATGGTGAATTCCTTAGGCATTACTCACCTCACCATCTTAAGCAACTCTCAGTTGGTCGTTAACCAAATTAATGGCGAATACAATGCCAAGGAGCCCAAGAAGTCAAGTACCTCCATCTGGCCCGAGCTCAGCTGCAGGACTTCCAAGGCACATCATTCAATATATTCCCCGATTGAAAAATGTCTAGGCCGACTCCCTGTCAAAGATGGCGTCCAGCACCGGGGACGAACTCATGAATGAGGTCAGTATTAGCTACCATGCCTCATCGTCCCTAGAGATGGCAGGAATTCAGACATCCAACCAGTCGAGACCGCATGGATGGATGCAACCCATAATTCAATATCTCTAGAAAACTTGTTGCCCGAGGGTCGGTCCGAATTTAATCAGCCTGGTTTACCATCCTGGATGACATCGTATACAAACGAGGCTACCTGGTCCCACTACTGAGGTGCCTGTCCGAACCAGAATCGGAATACGCCCTTAGAGAGGTGAATGAGGGTATATATGGCAACCACTTTGGAGGCCAGGTACTTCCCTTTAAGCTAATCCGACAATGATACTACTGGCTGAATCTCAGAAAAGACGCCATTGCACTTGTTCAGAAATGTGCTCGGTGCCTGATTTTCGCCCCCCCCAAATCAGGTAACCTCTTGGAACCCTCACTTTCGCCTACTGCTCGTGGACCTTTGCCAAGTGGGGGGCCGAACTAATTGGCCACTTACCTAAGTGGTGCGGAGGGATCCAGTATGCAATAGTAGCTATAGATTATTTCACTAAGTGGGTAGATGCCGAGCCCATGGCAAGAAAAACCGAACAAAAAATAATTGACTTTGTTCGGAAATCTCTCACCTGACGTCTTGGTATTCCCAAATCCATCGTCTCGGACAATGCCAAGCAGCTTGACAACAAGAAGTTCATGTTATTTTGCGATGGCCTACACATACGAAATAAATTTTCCACACCATACTATGCTCAGTCCAACGGACAAATAGAGGTCGTCAAGAAGATCATAAACCAACACGTCAAAATATGCCTCGCAGAACTCAAGGGTTCTTGGCCAGAGGAGCTGCCCAGCGCCCTGTGGACGTACAGGATGATCGATCGATCAACCACGAGGAAACACCCTTTTCCTTGGCTTTCGACACGGACGCCGTCATCCCAGTCGAAATTGGAGCATCCACCTAGCGTGTCGCCCATTTTGAGGAATAGGATAATGACCTGACCTCTAAGTAAACCTGGATCATGTTGCGGAAAAACGAGCCCAATTTGAAACACGAAATGCTATTTATAAACAGAGATGCGAGTGTTAGTACAACTCGAAATCCCGTCCAAGGGCTTTCAAGGTCGGAGACCTGGTTCTCAAATAAGTATTAGGGTCGGGCCCGGGACCACTCAGGCCAAAGTGGTAGGGTCCATACAAGATTAGTGAGGCCCTACAAAATGGAGCCTACCGACTAGAGTATTTGAACGGGTAGAAATTTACCCATCCCTGGAATGCCATGTACTTGAAACAATATTAACAATAAAGACTTGGTTAGCGGTTCCATGATTTGTAAGACCGAGCTCGTCTCGACATCTCTATGACCGAGCTCGTCTCGGCACCTCTTAGATCGAGCTCATCTCGACACCTCTAAGACCGACTCGCCTGGAAAAATAAATGACCGACTCCCCCGGCAAAATGAATGACCGGCTCCCCCGGCAAAATGAATGTCCGGCTTCCAGCAGGAAAATCCAAAGTAGAGATCTCGACACTTGTAAGATCGAACTTGTCTCGGCACAATCCCAACTGCCTTGGTACAGTTTATTTTCAGGATAAACCACGAGATAACGACTGAACCAAGTCACCTAACAACAAGAGAATAGGACAAAATACAGGTATTCATGCAAAAAGACTTTCATTTACCCAAAAATCCTTACATAAACATGCCGAAGGCCAAATAAGACAAAAACTAAAGGGCATGTAGGCCATACAAGAAGGAAAATCCTAAGGCAAATGCCTAAACTACTCTGCGCTGTCGCCCTACCCAGTCGCCTGGATGAATGCCCTTCGCACTCGTCGGGGGCCCCTATTTCAGCATCCCCACCAGTCTCGTCGCCCTCCCCTAGGTCATCGACGTCCATGGGCTCCACCTGCAGATCGACCTCTCGGCTCTGTATGCCTTAACTTGCTCGACCGACCTACCCTCGTTCATATGAGTTCTAACATATCATAACATGTAGAGATGTAGTTGAGGTTGATCATCTTCTCATACACGACCTACTTTCTAAAGGCCGCTGCCGCAGCATTAACCCCATTTGCGTAGCCTCTGGCCTCGCATATATCGATCTGCTCAATCATGCGTTCGATATGGGCGTTTATATCCTTAAGGAAGCCCTTGTGCTCGGATCGGGTTTCCTCGTATCTCTTGTGAAAGGTGTCGGCAGACTCGGTCATCTACCTGACTTTCTCCCTTCATAGGTCGGCCTCACTCGCCCGAATCGTCATAGCTGCGACCTCCTCCTTCATAACTGATACTTCATCCTCCAGAGATCGGATGAAGGGGGAAGGCATGTTGTTCCTCTCGAAGTGAGTGAAGCTTGGCCGCCATTTGCTTATGCTTCTCGCTGATGGCCTGAAGTTCCCCACGTCCTTGATGTATGTGTCCACCGCACGACCTAGTAGAGCATTGCCGAACTGAATCGCTCTTCCACATCCATGTAATTTATCACCAACTCCATATTCGGTGTCCACCCCCGAATAGGAACATGAATGGATTCGGCTACCGCCAGTGGAATCCTATCGAGCATCTCAGTCGTAGGTGTAGCAGCCTTGACATAGTTGAGCAACCAATGCAGCCTCCGACCTTCAAGGAGATTGCTAAATAAAAATATAACAACATCCACGAGCCTTACTCGTATACATAAAATGGCAACTGTCAAGGGGAAAAATACTCCAACAACTGACCAACCAACATGGACCCCAAAATAACTCGGGACTAGTATCGCTCGAATGCCTTGTCGCCATCGTCATGCCCCTATGTCTTAACTCCCTCCTCGCAAACACCTAAAATATGTAAACATGTTCCGCCCATACGGGTCAATCGTACAGACAATGAATATCAAATACATGTATAACATGATATGCATCCAAAGAAAAATAAATGGTACAACAATAATACGAGATGCTCATAGAAATGGTAAAAATCGAGCATTTGCGAAATACTATGCCCACGGCATACGATCGACACCTGCTCAACATGTTAAAACACAAGTACCTAACGGTGAATAATCAATATAGAGCACAAACGACCAACTACCCGAAGGCAAACCAACCCAAGGTTGAAACAGATAACAACAACGATACCCGAAGGCTCTAAACAAAATGGAAATACATCACAGATGGCTTAAAAGCCCCTAGTCGAAGCTGGAAAACATTACAAATGCCATAAAAGCACCCTAGCTGAATCTCCAATACAATAATGAGATGGTTGAAGCCAAATAGACCGAAGCTGAATCACAATAAGATAAATGAAGCTAAACAGCCCGAAGTTGTATCACGGTGTGATTGCCGAAGCCAAACAGCCCGAAGTTGCATCACAATGAATTGGACGAAGCCAAACAGCCCAGAGCTGTATCACAATGAGATGGATGAATCCAAACGGCCCGAAGCTGTATCACAATGAGATGGACGAAGCCAAATAGCCCGAAGTTGTATCACAATGAGATGGCCAAAGCCAAATCGCCCGAAGCTATATCACAATGAGATCATCCAATGACCGCAACCTGCTAAATTAGAGGTGCTAGGAAACTAACTGTGAAAAGTTCAAGCCTCAGACTTACCCATCGAGCATTAGCCAAGACTAGCCTCCAAAATATATATAATCATAAAAGGGAATGATCGCAAGATTACCGAATTCACAAGAATGATAGCGTGCTGCCTTGAATCGGCCAAATCAATAATAAACCACAGATAGGAAGCATTCTCGACGGTCTTAACTCAAATACCTTGATTGTCTTGAAATGGCTAATCAATAACAACGACACAATAGATGAGAACCTTCATTTACAGTCCCAATTCAGTACCTCAATTTCCTTGAAATGGCTAATAGATAGCAACAATTGTAACACATGCCTTGGAACTTTAATCGATCACCGAGGAGAGAGATGATAATCGGATACGTCAATGCCTTCAATCGGCTAATATAATATCAGCAGCAACACATCAATATTAATAACAATGATTACAATGATGTCTTAAAATGACATCAATATCAACAATAATAGAAAAATACATCGATATCGCGAATCGGCTATCGACAACAATAATAACAATAAAAGTCTCAATGTCTTAAACAAGACACTGATAAATAACAACAATATTTGGCATAATTGCCGAAGGGTATTGTATCAATAATTCTATGATATCAACAAATCATTAAAAGACTACGTCTCGAAATGATACAACACATTCATACATATAATTGATAACATTAATCTTATTGACCAATACAATTATAAAACTTACCTCAAACCAAAGGCGATGAAGTCCTCCCACAAATGACGAACGACATCCTTCGACAATCACAAGCACTCGAACAACTTTGATTGAAATACAATTCATTCAATAACACAGTATCGATAAATAAAACAACACAATAGATAACTTCGATTCAATTACGAATCAGTCAAACTACATAAACGAGTATCATAGTCCTCAACTATAAATTCTGACATCCTCCAATAACCTCAATGATCAACATGGTCATAATGTTCTTAGCACTTGTGAAAAACAATTCAAGAAGAATTATTAAGAACAACATCATATTAATCATCCTATTACGAAAATATCATCACAATCACCTCAAGAAAATCATCATCACTACAAACATGATGTCCATGTAACACCCCCAAAACCATCCAGAGATATTACAGTACCGTGGGTCCCGTGTCGAAACCCACCAGGCTAAAAATTATTTTCACAATCGTTCAAACACGCCGAGAGGCAAGGACGGTAATATTTTTCAAATATTTAAACACTTTCCAAATATACATTTTACCAAATACCGTTCCAAATTCCATTTGGAAATAAAAGGCCAAACATGCCAAAATTCAACAGTTTCAAAATGTACGCTAAGTCACCACTTACACGTACCGATGACAAAAATAGTTTAGGCATAAAGGTTTTACGTAATAAACCCAAGTTCGGAAAATACCAAAAAGCCATTTTAAAATACACACGCAACGGATATAAACACAGTTCAAAATATATATTTGCAGCGGAATAAACAACCAGTCAAATACTCGGTTCCAAAAAACACGTCATAGCCAGTATCACCTAGGAAGCTCGTCCCTTCACGATCGCTACTAGCTCGATCTTCGAGTACCTAAAAATAAAGCCCACGAAGGGGTCAACCACAATACTCAACAATGATAACGATCACATCATCATAAACAATTACATACCAATGTAATTACACAGTAAGAATGCGACCAATGTAATCTTACCGTCATAACCTTACCAACTCATGGTAATCCTTATCAAATAAACTCTTACCTGTAATATCTGGATTATTTATGGAGTATTTCATCTGTATTTGAACCCTGTATTATTTGGAATAATGTCCTTTCTGGAACGGTGAATAATGTCCGTTCTCGAACAAACGTCCTTAATGGAGGTATCAGTCGCTCGAACAACCTTGAGTAACATAATTACCAACAATTCGCTTAATATACGCATTAATTATGATCATAATCACTACAAGAGGTTGATACAACAATTCTAAACTCATTGGGCATTTTGACAAACACTTTGTAAACAATCTCCCATTATTTACAACCAATCCCAATTGTATAGAAAACCAACCTCCAAAAGAGTGATTCAATTCAACAAAACACCATCAATACAATCGATAATCCACTAGGAATACACAACTCAAGATTTTGATAACATCTAGTTGAAAACCTCAATTCCAAGTCAACCTTCAAAGTGTTCTTGAATAAACTTCCAACAATCCGATGATAACTCATAAAAACTCATAATTATACATATATCCTTCACAAATCATGATTATATCATCCAAAACATCATGCTCCAACTCAGAATCAAATCTAGGGTTGAAGAAGTTACCTTGAATTAGAGCATGATGTTTTGGATGACCGTGTGGATTAACTACATATATTTGGATTCTTCATCCTAATTCAAGGTAACTTCTTCACCCCTATATTCGATTTCGAGTTGGAGCATGATGTTTTAGATGATTTAATCATGATTGGTGAAGGATATATGTATGATTATGAGTTTTTATGAGTTATCATCAGATTGTTGGAAGTTTATTCAAGAACACTTTGAAGGTTGACTTGGAATTGGGGTTTTCAACTAGATGTTATCGAAATCTCGAGTTGTATATTCCTAGTGGATTATCAATTGTGTTGATGGTGTTTTGTTGGATTGAATCACTCTTTTGGAGGTTGATTTTCGATACAATTGGGATTGGTTGTAAATAATGGTAGATTTTTCACAAAGTGTTTGTCAAAATGCCCCAATGAGTTTGGAATTGTTGTATCAACCTCTTGTAGTGATTATGATCATAATTGATGCGTATATTAAGCGAATTGTTGGTAATTGTTTTACTCAAGGTTGTTCGAGCGACTGATACCTCCATTAAGGACAATTGTTCGAGGAAGGACATTATTCACCGGTATTTGAGGTAAGTTAATTCTTGCTCGGTTAAAAGGATAATCATTCCTTTCATTGTTGTTCATTCATACGCATAATTCATATTTATTATTAATCATGTTGGGACTTGTAATTATCATACTATCATTCTGTAATACCCAGATTTTCAATATAAATTTTTCGCGTTATTTTATCTGAGGTATATTATATAGCTTGGTGTCTATACAGTATGGATAAAAAAATTGAGGACCGAGACAATTATACTTGTGTAATTGATGTTTTGATTGACAGTTATATTGAGGATTTGTTGTATCAGGTTGAATTGATTTGGATATCAGGTATATCGTATGAGAATATTTTTTTGGGATGAGTATATATGTATTCAGTATACCGTATGTTTGAATTATGGATGTCGAGACGTCGGACAGGAACAATTGGATTTTGGCTAAGTATAGAGCCCTTAATGTACGCTAAGTTTAAGGACTACGTACGCTAAATTATACGCTTTACGTATGTTATGCATAAGGCATTACGTACGTAACAAGAGGAATCAGACTTGTGATCGGATAGTGGGGCCCGTGGTCGGCGGCTTTCAGCGTGGATGTGGAGAGGTGAGTCAACGGATGGATTTACATACGCTATACAGGGTGTATTACATACGTAATACGAGTATAATACTGTAGCAAGTCAACGTACGTATTGTAACACCCCAAACTAGGCGGATATTACAGTGCCGTGGACCCCCGACTGGGACCCACCAGGCGAATGAAAAAGGATGAATTACACAGGGTAAATGTAGTACCGAACCAAATTACAACATCAATTACTCCGATTAGGAGTTTCATACAACACACCCAGGATAATATAGAATACATGTGTATCTTATGTGACGATAAAATACACGACACTGAATGAAATGAGTATTCAAACGGAATGTCTGCAGCGGAATAAATAAAGGAAACATAATGACTGAATAAATGACTGAAAGGACTGGGGCCCCCTTCTAGTATCACTGGGACTCCCCGCCGTCAACGTGCTCTCCCTGTGCCTTTGCCTTGCCATGACCTGAAAAACAATATCCCCAAACGGGGTCAGTTATACAGAACAACAATCCTCAAGGGTTGAAATTACACAATCATGATATATCTGAAGTTATGAAATATCCTTAGTTATGAATTACGCTGAAGAGGAGTACCATAGTACGCCCGTAGTGTTCTGTGCAAGTGTACAAGACGGATGACCGGACACACCCGTCCTTGTACCTAATTAGTCTCACGGAGGTAAACGTTACCGTGTGCACAGTCCAATGTATCACTCCCAATACATGGCCATCATGTGCCCGACTAAAAATTCCACACATCCGCACCCGGCCACGCAATATGAACCCAGAAGGTCATATGAACGAGAATGACCATAATGAATATCAATGAATAATAATAACCTGACAACGTCAAGAATGACTTACCGAGATGAAAGTGATAATGAAGTGATTGATAGTTTCAATGAAATGATTGGAACCGCTGTTCCTCGTTAATGAAGTGATTATTCGACAATTACAAGTCTCAATATGATTAATACAATGATGAATGAGTTATGATTATGAATGATCAACAACAAAAGGAATGAATATCCTTTTAACCGAGTAAGAATCAACTTACATAATACCGATGAAGAATGTCCTTCCACGAACAAATGTCCTAAATGAAGTGTCGGTCGCTCGAACAACCTTAATTCAATACAATTACCAACAATCCGTTCAATATACGAACTAAACACGAATATAATGAACTCAAAACGTCGATACGATTAAACCAAGTTCATTGGGGCATTATATCGAACACTTTGTGGCCAACTTCGATTTATTACAACTAAACCTCAATAATACCAACCTCAAATCCCCAAGAAGTGTTTCAAACCAACAAAACATCTTCAATACGAGCAATAATCCGTTATGAATATCCAAAAACGTGATTATAACAACAATTAATCGAAAATCCCCAAATCCAACTCGATATTCAAAGTGTTCTTGAATAATCCCTCAATAATCCAATGAATCCTTATACAAACTCATAATCATATACATATCCCTTCATATAACATGATTATAACGTCCAAAACATCATATCTCAACACAAAATCGAAATCCAAAGTGTTGAAGAAATTACCTCTTGAAGATCCAACCACTTCGATCCGATGAACACGAGCTAAAACGAGTATCCAAGCTTCCCAAATGAATGAAGATGATGAAGATTACACACTCAAGTGATTGATGATGGCAAAATCTCTCCCTCAACCCTCTCTCTCAGATAAAGATGGAAAAATGAAGAAGTGAGGAAAAATGACCCGGCCAAGTCCTTAAATACTGCCGGAAGTTACGGCCGTAACTCAGCCCTCTTACGGCCATAACATTGCAGGTCAATGGCCTTACGGCCGTAACCGGCCAACTCATACGGCCGTAACTCGGCTTCGTCAAAGCCTGCCGACAGACTTTCGGCCGTGCATCTCTGAGTTACGGCGTAATCCGCCTTCGTCAAAAACATCCGTCGACACCCTTACGGTCGTAACCGCACATCTTATGGCTGTAACTCGGATGATACGGCCGTATCCGGCCAAACTTACGGGCGTAAGCCCTCTTCGTCGAAAACGACCAGGCACCCTGCCTGCCGCGTACGGCCGTACCTTCCTCGACTTACGGCCGTATGCCGCAACCCTTACGGCCGTAAGTCACCCTTGGTCGACAACACCTAAAATTTACGAACACCACTTACGGCCGTATCCTCACCTTCTTACGGCCGTAACTCGTCTTCGGCCAAAATGCCTAGGCGACTGGCCGACATGTACGTGTAGCCGGCCTTACGGCCGTGCACTGCACAACTTACGGCCGTATCACAAGACCTTACGGCCGTAAGTCCCTTTTGTCCAAAATGGCCTGAAAACAACGAACCCTTGTTACGGCCGTAACCCAAAGTCCTTACGGCCGTAACTGGATGCTGGCCAAGGTGAAAAAAATCCGACAACTCCGATTCCTCGCTACGACTGATGAATGACCCGACATATCATACGAATGTGAAAATGAACAAGTCTAACACAAGCCAAAGATGATACTCCCAGTACAAGGCTATCAATCACAATGAAGATGATAATACTCCCGTCTCGGTCTCTAAACGGAGATGAAATGACGATCGGTAACTGAAATACGATTACAACATGCCAACAGTGAACGCAAATGAATGAATCCTGAATGATGAATGATTATTAATGAGTGAGAATTACTGAGTGACAATTACAGACTGATAAATACTGAATGAAAATGAATGAATTACAACCGGGTATTACATACTCCCCCCCTTAAAAAGAGTTTCGTCCCCGAAACTAAGGGTCAAACAACTCGGGATAACTCTCCCGCATATTCTCCTCGGTTTCCCAAGTGGCCTCTTCGACTCCGTGTCTGGACCACTGAATCTTGACCAAAGGGATCGTCTTGTTCCTCAACTGTTTGATTCGCCGCTCCAACACTCGTACAGGACGCTCCTCGTACGAATGATCATCCGCGATCTCGATTTCGTCAAACTGAAGTATGTGGCTCGGGTCGGCAACATACTTCCGCAACTGAGAGATGTGAAACACATTATGAATTCGACTCAATGCCGGAGGTAAAGCCAATCGATAAGCTAACTCGCTTACTCGGTCCAGAATTTCAAACGGTCTAATGAATCTCGGACTCAACTTCCCCCGTTTTCCGAAACGGAAAATACCTCGACTCGGGGATACCTTGACCAAAACATGGTCACCCGTCTCGAACTCAAGTGGTCGACGACGATTATCCGCATATGATTTCTGTCGACTCTGAGCTGTCAACATACGACTCTTGATCAAAGCTACCTTCTCCCGGGCGGCTATAAGCATATCGGGCTCGGTGCCGATTGATTCTGACAAGTCATCCCAACACAAAGGAGATCGACAACGACGACCGTACAAGGCCTCGTAAGGTGCCATCTTAATGGAAGCATGCCAGCTATTATTATACGTGAACTCGATCAATGGTAGTTGGGCTTCCCAATCGTCCTTCCAATCGAGGACGCATGCCCTCAACATGTCCTCTAATGTCTGAATAGTCCCCTCTGATTATCCGTCTGACTGAGGATGAAAAGCGGTACTGAGATTGAGCTGAGTTCCCATAGCACGATGAACTGATTTCCAAAAATGAGACACAAATTGTCCGTCACGATCGGAAACGATACTCTTAGGAGTACCGTGCAGTCTCACTATCTCCTTGATGAACAACTGAGCCAGTCTCTCGGGACCCCACGTATCCTTGATCTCAAGGAAATGAGCTGATTTAGTTAAGCGGTCCACAATCACCCAGATCGTATTCATGCCACGACGACTCGTCGGCAAACTCGTGATGAAATCCATAGAAATGTCTTCCCACTTCCACTCTGGAATAGGGAGAGGTTTCAACATACCCGCCGTTCGCTGATGTTCAATCTTGACTTGTTGACAGGTTAAGCATCTCGAAACAAATTCTGCGACTTCTCGCTTCATAATACTCCACCAGTAATTTTGTTTCAAGTCCTTGTACATCTTGCTGGACCCCGGATGAACAGTATAAGGGGTAGCATGAGCTTCTCTCAAAATAGAGTTTTTCAACTCGTCATTCGCCGGTACGCACAACCGATTCTTAAACCTCAAAAGTCCATCCTCATGGACCACAAATCCAGGGGCTTTCCCCTGAACCACATCCTCACGGATGCGCAACAATGCTGGGTCTGAACCTTGATTCTCCCTGATTTCCCCCTCAAGTGACGATGAAATCTCTAACATACAAAGCTATCCCTGAACCCGCTGAAGCCAGACCTCGATCTCGGGTCTAAGGAATTCCTGCTGGAGCTCCTTCTGAACTGTTAAACGAGCAAGCATCTGCTCCTGAACAGACTTACGACTCAAGGCGTCGGTGACAACGTTCGCCTTGCCCGGGTGATAAAGGATCTCAATATCATAATCTTTGATTAATTCCAACCACCGTCTCTGTCGCATATTTAACTCCTTCTGAGTAAATATATACTTTAAACTCTTATGATCAGTGAATATCTGACAAGTAACGCCATAAAGATAATGACGCCAAATCTTCAATGCGAACACCATGGCTGCTAGCTCCAGGTCGTGAGTCGGATAGTTAACCTCGTAAGGTCTCAATTGCCGTGAAGCATAAGCAATAACCTTCCCATTCTGCATGAGCACACATCCGAGACCCTGTCCGGACGCATCACTATAAACCACAAATCCCTCCGTCCCTTGCAGCAAGGAAAGTACAGGTGCTGACATTAACCGGCTCTTGAGTTCCTCAAAACTCCGCTGACACGCATCGGACCACGTGAATTTCTTATCCTTTCGCAAAAGGTTCGTCAAGGGTTGAGCGATTCTAGAAAATCCCTCCACAAATCGCCGATAATAGCCCGCTAATCCGAGAAAACTTCGGATTTCCTTAACATTCTTCGGAGGTAACCAGTCTCGGATAGCCTCCGTCTTCTGAGGGTCGACACGAACTCCATCTGATGAAATTACATGTCCGAGAAAAGTCACTTCGGACATCCAGAACTCACATTTGGAAAACTTTCCATAAAGTTGCTCTCGTCTCAACACGTCGAGAACCTGATGAAGATGGACCTCGTGATCCTCTCGGCTACGAGAATAAATCAAAATATCATCGATGAAGACAACAACAAACTGATCTAAAAAGTCAATGAAAACCCGATTCATTAACTCCATGAATACCGCAGGTGCATTAGTTAGCCCGAGCGGCATAACTACGAACTCATAATGACCATAGCGTGTTCGAAACGCCGTCCTCGCGATATCCGACTCTCGAATCCGCAACTGGTGATATCCAGATCTTAAGTCGATCTTGGAAAATACTGAAGCTCCCTGAAGTTGATCTAAAAGATCATCAATACGGGGTAAGGGGTATTTATTCTTGATTGTCACCCTGTTCAGCTCCCAATAATCAATACACAGACGAAACGAACCATCCTTCTTCTTGACAAACAACGCTGGTGCTCCCCACGGAGACGCACTCGGTCGTATATAACCCTTCTCGAACAACTCCTCAAGTTGGTTCTTGAATTCCTGCATTTCGATCGGGGCCATCCGGTACGGTGCCTTCGATATCGGAGACGTACCAGGCTCCAACTCAATCGAGAATTCCACATCTCTCTGTGGAGGCAAACCACGTAACTCGTCTGGAAAAACGTCGGCATACTCCCTCACTACCGGAATATCTGTCAACATTACTGATGACTTCTCGGTTTTGGTCATGAAGCACCAATAACCAACACATCCCTGACTGAGTAATCGTACTGCTTTCGTCAAATTAATGACCTTACCCGAACAGCCGGGACTACCTCCCTGAAATACACATTCGACCCCATCGTCTGAAATGATAGTGATCATACGCTTACGGACACTAATGTGGCATCATGATGATCTATCCAATCAATACCCAAGATGACGTCGTCCCTCGGCAAATCTACTACGATTAGGTCCGCTGGCCATACACGGCCATGAAACTGAATTGGACAATTCTGAATCTCACGATTACCGATAATTCGTCTACCATCAGGTAGGCTAATGACATAAGGCTCACAACTAGTAGCACTACCCAGACGTAGTCTACTCAAACATGACTCGGAAATGAATGAATGCGATGCACCAGTATCAAAAAGGGTACACACAGGTTGAGATAGAATATCGAGTATACCTGAGATCATTCGGGCCTCTGGATCATCGGTCTTCTTCATCTCATAAATCCGGGGCTTGCTAGTCCCGGCACCGGACGCTCCCGTCTGCTGGCTATAGGCTCCACCTTTAGTCGCTCCTGTCGTTTTAAACGACGCTGATTGAGTGGCCTGATTCTGAACGGCTGACTGCTTAGGGGCTTGAGATGACGTCTGAGTAGGTTTGGAGTCCCTACGGCAAAAACGGGCCTTATGCCCAACAATTCCACAGTTATGACACGTGACAGACTGTCTCGGACACTTGGTGCTGACATGACCAAGATCCCCACAGTTATAACAGGTGATGGCCGAGCTGGCCGCTCGTGACTGAGATTCCGCGGGTTTAGACGTCACAGGAGGTCGCTCAGAAAAAGCAGAGCCCGCACGAGGTTTCTTGAAAGTGGCCCAACTGCCGTCAGACTGATTACGGTTCTTGGACTTCTTGCTAGCAGATGAAGGTTGCTGCTTAGCAATCTCTTTAGCAGTAAGCTCGTAGGTAAGAGCTTTCTCAATGAATTCAGCCAACGTGGTGCAATTATGATTAAGCAACTGTAGTCTCATACGGGGTTTCAGCCTCTTGCTGAAATACTTAATCTTATCTGCCTCTGAATGAATGATAGATGAGGCGAACGGAAGAAGTTCCTGAAATTTCTCGGCAGTGGCGAGAACATCCTCGTCTGAGGGTCGGGGTGAGTAATTCTGATAGTTTGGCCTCTCTGAGCGGGGCCGGATAATACCTCTCCATCATGAGAGTTTTGAACTGATCCCAAGTACATGATCCTTCGGTGGGCTTCAACGACAACCACCAAGAATGAGCGCTCTTGCCCAGGTAGTAAGGTGCAACAGAAACTTTGTGTCCTTCGGGACACTCTACCATAGCAAACAACTTCTCGAAATGCTCGAGCCAATGAATAATATCCGCCGGCTCAGACGAGCCCTCAAAAGTAGGTGGCCTATGGCGAGAGATGTCGCCGATGATATTGCTCACATTCCTCTCTTGCCTCCGAGGTGGCGGCGGAGGAGCCTGTTGATTTTGATTGACGGAGTTATGCATCGTCTCCATCAGCTGTGCCATCTGGGTCATTTGGGCCATCATGCCCTGCATAAAAGCGAGTGGGTCAACCCGGACACCTTGGCGAGCCGTGTCCCGGGTACGACTCCCCGTTAGTGAATGATCGCGTCCAGGTGAATGAGTGGCAGCGTCGCTGCTCGAAGAATTAGCATTATTTCTCGCGTTTGCACGTGTATTCACACGAGCTCTCGGGATTCGGCCCGCTCCACGGCCTCGTCCTCCTCGTCCTCTGCCAGCTCTTTCCATACTGAAGTAGGAAAGTCACATGATGATTATATTTCCCGCATGAATATCACGTTATGATTATGACATGAGATGATGAAAATGAGCATACACGCTCTAACACAGTGATTACATGAATGATTAACTGAGGTGACAAAATTATCTTGAACGAGTTAACATAATTAATGATTTGATCTTCCTGATCAACAACTGAATAATGAAATGAATTGAGTGATTATCGAGTTAACATGACCGTCCTGGTCAAAGAAAATGATGGTTGAGGATTGTTAACTGATGAATTATGAATGAATGATTCTTGCCAGAAATTATACCATGGCGTTAGAAATCTTACAGTTCTTGGTCTGATTGGCTCGGCATTTACACAGGTCACACGTGACGCGAAAGTCCAATGATACTAGTCCAATGACGATGATTTCAAATGAGACATGACTTGGAGGGTAGTATTCAAAACCACGCTCTGATACCAACTCTGTAACACCCCAAACTAGGCGGATATTACAGTGCCGTGGACCCCCGACTGGGACCCACCAGGCGAATGAAAAAGGATGAATTACACAGGGTAAATGTAGTACCGAACCAAATTACAACATCAATTACTCCGATTAGGAGTTTCATACAACACACCCAGGATAATATAGAATACATGTGTATCTTATGTGACGATAAAATACACGACACTGAATGAAATGAGTATTCAAACGGAATGTCTGCAGCGGAATAAATAAAGGAAACATAATGACTGAATAAATGACTGAAAGGACTGGGGCCCCCTTCTAGTATCACTAGGACTCCCCGCCGTCAACGTGCTCTCCCTGTTCCTTTGCCTTGCCATGACCTGAAAAACAATATCCCCAAACGGGGTCAGTTATACAGAACAACAATCCTCAAGGGTTGAAATTACACAATCATGATATATCTGAAGTTATGAAATATCCTTAGTTATGAATTACGCTGAAGAGGAGTACCATAGTACGCACGTAGTGTTCTGTGCAAGTGTACAAGACGGATGACCGGACACACCCGTCCTTGTACCTAATTAGTCTCACGGAGGTAAACGTTACCGTATGCACAGTCCAATGTATCACTCCCAATACATGGCCATCATGTGCCCGACTAAAAATTCCACACATCCGCACCCGGCCACGCAATATGAACCCAGAAGGTCATATGAACGAGAATGACCATAATGAATATCAATGAATAATAATAACCTGACAACGTCAAGAATGACTTACCGAGATGAAAGTGATAATGAAGTGATTGATAGTTTCAATGAAATGATTGGAACCGCCGTTCCTCGTTAATGAAGTGATTATTCGACAATTACAAGTCTCAATATGATTAATACAATGATGAATGAGTTATGATTATGAATGATCAACAACAAAAGGAATGAATATCCTTTTAACCGAGTAAGAATCAACTTACATAATACCGATGAAGAATGTCCTTCCACGAACAAATGTCCTAAATGAAGTGTCGGTCGCTCGAACAACCTTAATTCAATACAATTACCAACAATCCGTTCAATATACGAACTAAACACGAATATAATGAACTCAAAACGTCGATACGATTAAACCAAGTTCATTGGGGCATTATATCGAACACTTTGTGGCCAACTTCGATTTATTACAACTAAACCTCAATAATACCAACCTCAAATCCCCAAGAAGTGTTTCAAACCAACAAAACATCTTCAATACGAGCAATAATCCGTTATGAATATCCAAAAACGTGATTATAACAACAATTAATCGAAAATCCCCAAATCCAACTCGATATTCAAAGTGTTCTTGAATAATCCCTCAATAATCCAATGAATCCTTATACAAACTCATAATCATATACATATCCCTTCATATAACATGATTATAACGTCCAAAACATCATATCTCAACACAAAATCGAAATCCAAAGTGTTGAAGAAATTACCTCTTGAAGATCCAACCACTTCGATCCGATGAACACGAGCTAAAACGAGTATCCAAGCTTCCCAAATGAATGAAGATGATGAAGATTACACACTCAAGTGATTGATGATGGCAAAATCTCTCCCTCAACCCTCTCTCTCAGATAAAGATGGAAAAATGAAGAAGTGAGGAAAAATGACCCGGCCAAGTCCTTAAATACTGCCGGAAGTTACGGCCGTAACTCAGCCCTCTTACGGCCATAACATTGCAGGTCAATGGCCTTACGGCCGTAACCGGCCAACTCATACGGCCGTAACTCGGCTTCGTCCGAAAGCCTGCCGACAGACTTTCGGCCGTAACCGTTCCTGAGTTACGGGCGTAATCCGCCTTCGTCAAAAACATCCGTCGACACCCTTACGGTCGTAACCGCACATCTTATGGCTGTAACTCGGATGATACGGCCGTATCCGGCCAAACTTACGGGCGTAAGCCCTCTTCGTCGAAAACGACCAGGCACCCTGCCTGCCGCGTACGGCCGTACCTTCCTCGACTTACGGCCGTATGCCGCAACCCTTACGGCCGTAAGTCACCCTTGGTCGACAACACCTAAAATTTACGAACACCACTTACGGCCGTATCCTCACCTTCTTACGGCCGTAACTCGTCTTCGGCCAAAAATGCCTAGGCAGCCTGCTGGACATGTACGGCCGTAACCGGCCAGCCTTACGGCCGTACCTGCACAACTTACGGCCGTATCACAAGACCTTACGGCCGTAAGTCCCTTTTGTCCAAAATGGCCTGAAAACAACGAACCCTTGTTACGGCCGTAACCCAAAGTCCTTACGGCCGTAACTGGATGCTGGCCAAGGTGAAAAAAATCCGACAACTCCGATTCCTCGCTACGACTGATGAATGACCCGACATATCATACGAATGTGAAAATGAACAAGTCTAACACAAGCCAAAGATGATACTCCCAGTACAAGGCTATCAATCACAATGAAGATGATAATACTCCCGTCTCGGTCTCTAAATGGAGATGAAATGACGATCGGTAACTGAAATACGATTACAATATGCCAACAGTGAACGCAAATGAATGAATCCTGAATGATGAATGATTATTAATGAGTGAGAATTACTGAGTGACAATTACAGACTGATAAATACTGAATGAAAATGAATGAATTACAACCGGGTATTACACGTATTACGTACGCAATGGATTAAGTGTTACGTACGTTACGGGGCGGCTGGACGAGTCGTGGCCGAGAGGACCTGCAGTGGACGAGCATGGTCGGCAGTGACTCGCAGGGATGGCCGATCACGGTCGGCAGTGACTCGCTGGGGGCAAGGTCTGGCCGATAACGTACGTAAGGCTGTGACCGGTTATGGCCGTAAGGACCTGTTACGTACGTAAGCAGTTGCCGGTTACGTACGTAAGGGTGTCGGCTAAAATGGACAGTAGGGTAGGCCACGGCCGGTTACAGCCGTAACGTGCTGACAGGACTCGGCCTATATAAGGCCTGGACTGAGTCATCCGACCATTTTCATGTTTTCTCTTCGTTTCTTTGCGATTTCTTCAGCAAAATGGATGGATTTGGGTAAGAACTTCTTATAGCAACATGTTTTGGAAGTTTGATTCATGGATTAACATCATCTTCCACCTAGATCGAAGGTAAGAACACCTAAACTTTTGGTTTTTGGATATTCTTGAGGTTTCTTGGTATTTTGGCTGATTTGATTTGTTTTGATTCAGATTGTTGATAGAACATGGTTGTATTCTCGTAATTATACATTATCCTTGAAGTTTTGTGGAACAAATTCGAGTATTTGTCCGTTAAATCGATTAAATTGGATTATGCCTTCAAAGTGTTCGATGAAATGCTTCAATGAGGTAGAACTTGGGAAGTTCTATATGTTTTCGTAGAATGGTGATTGAATTAATATTGTTGTGATGATTCTTGGTAATTACGGAAATTTTGGTAAGGGAAGATAATGAATTGATGATCAAATGCCTTGATTATGTTGTTATGATTATGGAATCGTAGTATTCTCGATGTTCTTGGTGGTTTGTTGCGATTCATGAATGTTATGAGAACTATATGTTGAAGAACATGATTATATACATCTTGAATTGTGAATAAGGATTTTTTAGATGTTAGAACACATCGTATTATGTCGTTTGGGGATTTTGAATGTGATGTCGGAATAAGTTGTGTTCTTAAGGAACTCTTGGATTATATGAATTGATGAATATGTTTAAGTGATGTTGATGTTTTGGATATGAATATGGAATATTCATATCTGAAACTAAGTTATGTGTTTTGGTACAATATTCGTATAGGAATACGAATATGATTTTCGGGTTTGATAAGATTATGATTCACTTTTGAGTTTGAGAATTTATACGTATTGAACAAGTGTTCAATTCGGATAATGGAATTATTTGAAACCTTTGGAATATGATTATCTATAATGTTGAATTAATCGGATCGTCCGGATTGATGATGATAATTGGTAATTGGTTTAATTATGATTATACAAAGAGGAAACTTGTAATCGTATTTAAGATTGAATATGGAATCAGTAATGCTTAGACTTGGTTAAATTGATTATTGATATGATCTTTGGATTGTGGAATCGTATTGTGGCTTTGAATTCGTGTTTGATTGGTTCGGGTTGTTTGGATATGTGTTTAATCGAGATATTGTAGAATCGTTGTGTTTGTTGATCAGTTATTGATTGTTATATGTGATCATCGAGTTACGGCTTGTATCGTGGATATGAGTTCATATTTGTTTGAGTTGTATTGTTCGGTTTTGTTTATGATCGGGGTATTGTTGAGCCGTTGAGTTGCTTGGTTGGCTATATCGGTTATTGATTGTTATCGGATTGTTGTTAATTGATTATTGCAATAGGTTGTGATGTTTGATCGTGGTTTATGACCGTTGTGTTGCAGTTGAGGCTGAAGAGTTAGTAGATTGCTTTTGGTCGGGGCTGAGGAGCTCGTAGACGAAGGCAATGGATTTTGGTAATGGCTTCATGGTACCAGTATCGAGGCAAGTTTATACCTGTTCGGTCTATAATATTTGATGAATGGTTTCGTTTTCATTTCATTTATAATTCGTATAACAATGTGGTTAGAAATGTAATTGTTGGGATAATGAGTTGTATATCGTGTTCTAGTTTGGATTAAATCATAAGGTATATGATTTAATTGTGTTCAAGGATAACGTGAGTTATCTTTGGTCAAGGATATAGAATATCGGATATCGAGATAATTATCGTGATGACATAAGTATCGGGATAAAGGTTTATTGGTATTGAATGGATGGTACCTTATTTGAGATTATTCGTATAACTGTGTATTCGTTCAGGGATGTTGTTCGTGGAAAGGATGTTGTCTTCGGCTTTGAGGTAATTTAAGTATTGTTCAGTTATGAGATAATTATTATGTTGAGTTGTTGTACATGTTGTACGTTGAGGCTTCGTATATTGAGATTCGTATTGGGTATTTGTTGAGGGATGTTGATCCCAGGGTTGATTGTATTAAGATCGAGATCGTGTTGATCATTCATTTGGGGATGATGATCCCAGGATTGATGTTTTGGATATTGATTAGTCGTGTCGACTTTTCATGGTCAGTTGTCATTGTTCACTTCGGTGAGTCTTTTGATCCTTATTGGATATGTATTTCTTTGAGTTTCATTGTCATGTTGCATCGTGACATATCTGGAGTCATATCAGCGTGCCGATTGGTTATTGTGTAGGATTTCTAGCCGGACACACGATGGTTATGCGTGGATGTTTCCGTATTGAACCGTGCACATGAGACGTAGTTCGTGAGGCTAATTAGGTACATGTCCCACGTATATCCTGGATTCCGTATACGAAGTGGACATGTGCACGGACACATTTCCGGATCGGGCATACTGTGACGTCCATCTTTGAGCCATACTGTTTGGTCGTTCATAGTCCATGTATGATTGGATGTGTTCGACGGTTTGCGGCTGGTTGTTCATACGCCCGAGGGGTATGTTCAACAGTCGGGTTATTTCTTTGAGATCCATTATTGTTGATCGTGTTGGAGTCTACCTTGTTGATGGTATTCTCGGTTATTAGAGTTATCATGTCGATGATATTCTCAGTGATGTATTGGTTGATCACGACCCAAAGCCGTTGAATTCAAAGAACAAATGACGAAAGTTCAAGGATTTCCCCCAAAACGGCCAAGAACACGATTCGTCCCGACAAAACACGAAAACGGAATTCCAAGTTGAAATATGGATATACAATTTATAGAATGTGTTTAACAACATTATTTAACCACAATCGATCCATCAAAAACGGATGAAAAACGAGATCGAGAACAAATCCCCCAAAAAGTCAATTTGAAGGAAATCAAGAAATATACTTCGATTCGACGAAGAACAATGGATTAAATGATGTTAAACACAAGAATACTACCAATATAAATCATACCCATCATGAATTAATCAATAATATGGAACGAATCGGACAAAAACGCAAAAACCCCAAAATTCAAGAAACTAGGGTTCTAAGAAAGATTACCTTGATTCGCTGGATCAAAGGACGATATATGAGGATTGATTGATGTTATGAACTCAAGAACTTCGTCGATTTGTTGTTAAACAACATGGCTCCATGATAAGCACACCCTCAGCCGCGGAAGAGAAGGAGAAGAAGGAGAAAAATGGCCAAAAACCCGTCTGCAGGGCCTTAAATAGGCTGCACAGTGTGCCGCGGCCCAGCGGGAGTGTGCCGCGGCACAGGGCCAAATCTGCCGCAGTGACTCGGCAGTGTGCCGCGGCCCTGCCGGCATGTGCCGCGGCACAAGGTACAGAGTGCTCGGCCAAAAACTGGGAATGTGAGTGACTTAGCTATTTCGACCATAACTCCCTCGTTCGGACTCCGATTGACTCACCGTTTGAACCATTGGAAAGCTAACTCGATGATTTATAATATTGCAAAGATTCAGAATTTTTGGAGTTTCCAAAAATTAATGGCGATCTAACAAAGTCTAACTCATACGTGGAAAAGTCGCTAAAGAACACGGAATTCAACAGAAAGACACCGAAACGAACTCGGATGACAAAAAGTGTAGAATTAATCATTCTCAGAATGACGAAATAGTCACGAGTGAGTCGTCAAAACGGACTTCCGCCGAAAAAAAGAAATTACCGGAAATCAAAATTACGGGTATTACAAGCCAACTCTTCAGGAGTGGCATCCGGTTCTGGTTCCATAGGGCTCTCCTCAGTTAACACAAATTTATGCCCCTCGGCAGTCAGGATAATGTCAAGATTTCTTTTCCAGTCGGCAAAGTTAGTTCCATCAAGTTTATTTTCTTTGAGAATAACAGCTACTGGATTGAAAGACATCTGAGAATAAAATTAAAAACACCATTCATCACATAATTCGACACAAAATATATTGAAAAAAACTCAAAACACAATATATATGCAGTCAACCAACACCTCGAAAAACCGCACATGCAAGCCACGTTAGTGTGGATGTTTATATATACATTTCTCAAGTAGATTTTAACGTCTTTAATTTTACTATCCAGTCAAGAAGCGTTTTGACAAGTAAAATTAATAGTTGGTTTCTCTTGGCCATGTATTAAATTAACATAGACTCCGATGGGGAGCTTATTAATTAATACACCTAAGTGAACACCATAATTTAACAAACCTTAGAATATTATTTAATGATAATAGTCCTACAGATGGATAGGTCCTATCATAAAAAATAACATTCACCTTTTTGTTATCTAATCGAAGTTTAAAACCAGTGAGCTAATAATCAGCACATCTGATGTGGAGAAAGACTCTAATGTCAACGCGCATGCATTAGATTAACATGGACTCTGATGGGGAGCTTATTAATTAATACACCTAAGTTAACACCATAATTTAAAAAACCATAGAATATTATTTAATGATAATAGTCCTACAGATGGAGAGGTCCTATCATAAAAAATAATTTCACCTTTTTGTTATCTAATCGAAGTTTAAAACTAGTGAGCTAATAATCAGCACATCTGATGTGGAGGAACACTCTAATGTCAACGTGCATGCTAATTATTTCACAATTTAAACCAATTATGGAGGCCAACTTGATTTTAAAAAAAATTAATTATTAAAATCACTTAGTTATTTTGAAAAAATAAGGTCTTTAATTTTCTCGTCCTAACATGCAAGAAACATATCACGCATACATCCATACATGTCATTCATCAAAACAGTAAAAACCAACATAATAAAAAAATTAGATAATTAAATTCAATTGTCATGGCTTTTATTCCTCGTTTTGAATAACGAGAAAATCCTCGACTCTTTTGCTCCCACTGCTTCAAGCATCTCGTCACCTCCTCCCGAATGGGGCACAAAAATTGCCAAATTTAGAAACTTTCTTCCATGCAAAATCAATTGCACAAAGAAATTCCAAATAAAAATTATTGTGCTCCAACGGACGCAACGATCGGCGGATAGACGAATAGGACCATACACCGAACGAACCTCCTCGAACAAGCCCGACCTGCTGCCCGACCCGACCAGCGGCCCGGAAGCCCGCCCCTGGTCGATGCGCGGCAGGCCAGATATCCGACCGAGACCGCCTGTATTGGCCGAGTCCCGATCGGCAGCATCCTGGTCTCCGTCGGTTCGTCCGATCAGGACTCCTTTTCACGTTGGACTTCTTTTCCTTCGGTAGTTTGTGTATTTTACAAGAATTAAAATACATCGAATTTACATCAAATTTTACAAGGAAAAACAATGTCCTATTCTACTCGTGGATTTTCTCACGGGAAAAACTTAATACATGCCTCAAAACTGGGCCAAATTACCAAAACGCGTAAATAAATATAAAAATCACATAGCCATGATAATTGGACCATATTCACCTGCAAGACAATTTCTAGCAAAAATATTCCATACATCATACCATATGAATATTTAAATTGCTAGCAAATTAATCACAAATTAATTAAACTGAACAGAACCTAAAGACTGGCTCCGATACCAATTGTTGGAATATAAAACGCAGCGGAAGCGAGATTTATTAAGTGAACAGATATGGTTTTATAAACTAACCGACAAAATTGCGGATCTATTTAGGCTTGTCAATTAATTAATTAAACATATTAATTAACAATTTAAATATACGTATTCATGCAGTAGAATTGGTAATTCATACCTTTGAAGCGAAGTGGTGGAAAGTCCCCTTGGATCGATTGAGCTCCTCCTCATACTCCTCCTTGATCTTCTTGTATTTCTACCTCAAGATCTTCGAAAGTATATCCCGCCTATGTCCGGATGTCGTGTGGGCAACATTCTATCGGACTGCTTGGACTGTGATATGGGTCGGCCGAACCACTTTTTCTTTCAAAAATCACCTTACAAATTTTCTCTCTATTTTTCTTGAATATTATGTATTTAGAAAAATATTGTGTTAGCTAAATTGTGGAATCCAAGATACAAGTCAAGATCCACAATTAAACACAAAATTAGAGAAAAACGAAAATTTTTGTGCCAAGAAGAGTGTGAAAATCGGCCACCCCATGTCCTCTTTTTATAGGTGTTTTGAGCTACTCTAGAGACCTTAAGGAGGATAAGGTAAGGACTCTCAATAGATATGAGCTTTCCAATATTAGGACTCTTCCTAATATAATGACTATTAATATCAACTTAGTCCACTAAAAGGTTGATATTACACTTCCTACCAAAATTCCAAATTATGAAATTGGGCTCCCTTTTGAATTAATTATTTCCCGTGTTTAAGATATTCCATGTCCATTAATTAATTTAAGCTAGTGACAGCTTTTAATTAATTAATGTGTTATACATGAGTTTACCACTCGAGCTTTAATATTATATCGAAAAATTAATTCCACCTGCAGGGTTTAATATAATAATCCTTTCGAGTGCCTCAAGGGACATGATCAACCCGACTGGTCGAGACACGATTTCTAGCTATAATATTAATTATTATATAAATAAAAATATTGCTCAAAATATCGAGCATATTGAGTCAATCATTTTTACTCTCACCCATGATAAATCAAAACAATAAATATTATATATAATTAAATATTAATCACTAGAATTAAGAAATAATAATTATCCGAGATGTACGTTCTTCTTATAGTCAGTACAGAAGAATTTATCTCACCTCGATCCTGTTCAACGTATACCGAATACACCAATATATGCTAATGGTCAAGACCAACCAATCTGAAGTATATATTACAACTTCTCACATAACGGTCTAATGTTTTATAGGTTGTTAACTAATTATTACTATATAAGGAACCGATAATGTGATCTTCTGTGTGACACGACACACCACATTATCTACAATATAAAGTAATTTAGACAACATTTGCATAACCATAGCGTGAATAAATATGCAAAACGTGTGATAAATGAATTAAATATTCTCATATATAAAGACCGGAAAATTAGGTAATACAAGCATACAGTATGCTTTGATGTATACAACCCTAACACCATCAACATGATAAACTCCAACAAGATCAACAAAGGATCTCAATGAAACAAACTCGATTGTCGAACATACCCCTCAGGCGTATGAACAACCAGTCGCAAACTGTCGAACATATCCAATACAACATGGAATATAAACGACCCAAAATAGTAAGGCTCAAAATGGACGTCACAGTATGCCCGATCCGGAAATGTGTCCGTGCACATGTCCACCCCGCACACGGAATCCAGGATATATGTGGGACAATGTACCTAATTAGCCTCATGATCTACTTCTCGTGTGCACGATCCAATGCGGAAACAACCATGCATGATCATAATGTGCCTGGCTAAAAATCCTACACATAACCAATCGGCACGCATATATGACTCCGGATATGTCACGATACAACATGACAACGAAACTCAAAGAATCACATATCTAGTAAGGATTAAAAAAACTCACCAAAGTGAACAACGACATACTGACAATGAAAGATCGACACGACCAATCAATATCCAAATTAAACATCCTGGGATCACCATCCCCAAAGAATGATCAACACGATCAACAATCTCAACACAACAGTCCTGTAATCATAATTTTTCAACAACTGATCACTAATACCGAACGACAGTCCTAAGATTAACATCCCTCAATGAGCAGTCAATATGAAACATCGACAGACAACATACACAACAATTCAACGGAATACTTATCCCCATAACTGAACAATACTTAAATTATCTCGAAGTTGAAGATAATATCCTGTCCACGAACAAACATCCCTGAAAGAATACATAGTTATTCGAATAATTTCGAATGAGTTACAATCCATTCATATCAACAAACTGCTATCCCGACATCAATATTGATACGATAAAGTATCCTCAATATCTGACATTCCATACTACAGAGCAAAGATAGTTCACATCTCCGTCTTCACCAAACACATGTAAATCATATACATTATGATTTAATACAAATCAAGGTACAATCCACAAATTATTATCTCAACAATGCATACTTATAATACCATTGCTATATGAATTATAATTGAAATGAAAACGAAACCATTCATTAACATTATGAACTGAGCAAGTATAAACTTGCCTCGATACCGATATGACAAAGCCATTACAATCCCTTCGCCTACATCCATGAGCTCCTCAGCCCCGACTGAAACGATCCACGAATTCTCCAATCTTCATCACAGCACAACGGTTATAATCAACGCTCAATTATCGCAACCTAATGCAATAATCAAATGACAACACATCCGATAATAATCAACAACCGATATAACCAACCAATCAAACTCAATGGTTCAACGATACCTTGATCATATACACAAAACCAAATAATCCAACTCTACAAATTCGAAATTATATCCACAATACAAGCCTGCAACTTGATAATCATAATCAACAATCAATATAACCAATCAACAAACCCAACGGCTCCACAATATCTCGATTAAACACAAATCCAAACAACCTAAATCAGTCAATCACGAATCCATAACCACAATATGTTTCCATATACTGATAATCATATCAATGATCCACTCATCTCGATATTAAGGATTTCATAACATACTCGATTCTAACTTCAACTTTAAACACGAATCAACAAGATTCCTTCTTGTTCATACTTGTAAATTTCATACTAAAACAATATTATCGGCAAAATAGACAATCCGAACTATCCAAATAGTTCAATACCATTGATAATCTTGTTCTAAGATTAACCATAATCTTTTCGGATTCAAACTTGTTATCATGATTCATATTTCATCAAGAACATACGAATTCTATCACTACAATCAACATATCATTGGTTTCAATCATCAAATCCATGATTATACTTAAAAACCATTATATATCCTATCACATATTCCTCTTTGATGTGATATATATACCAAAAATACCAAGAACACCAAGAATACCATGATTCCCATATCATGATTATAACAAATAACATAATCGAAGACATATAACATCGTATTATTCAACATACAATTCACATAACCTCAAGAATCACAACAACAACACCATAATCATCTTCATACGAATTATTCCTCAACAACAGCATCAAAAATCTGAATTCAAGGTGTAGAGTTGGTCAACATACCTCAAGAACATGAATAACACAATCAAACTCCTCAAGAATCATCAATATCTTCATATCCAAGCTTCAAATCCATGTTTCCAAACTCATCACCAAGTTAGAAGATGCTTATTCTCACTTTACATATTCAGAGGGATGAAGTTGGGAGGAAAACATTGGTTTCTTCTCGTGAAGAAATGAAAGAACAATCCTTATTTTATAATCTGCACAGCCCGTTACCTACGTTATAAATCATCATTAACGTACGTAATGATCCCTTGTGTACGCTACATGTCCAACATAGCGTACGTAACAGTCATCCAGAGCTCACTGCCTTAGTTCATATCTTGCATAACGTACGTAACACTTGTTCCATAGCGTACGTAATACGTACGTTGACTTGCTACAGTATATGCTCATATTACGTACGTAATAAGCTCTGCCTAGCATACGCAATACATAGTTGACTTATCTTCTGGCATGCCTGCGATACCTGGGCTCCACATGGCAGGTATTGATTCCTCTGTCTGATTCCTCTCGTCGCGTACGTAATGCATTATACATAACGTACGTAACACGTAGCATCTTAGCATATGTTATCTTATAAATTTAACGTATGTTAAGGGCTCTGTACTTAGCCATTTACAACTATTCCTGCCTATTGTCTCGACATACCGAATACATTTACACGAAGTACTGAATATATATACTTGTTCCAATAACATTCTCATACGATAAACCTGATATTAAAATTAAGACAATCTGATACACGATATCCTCAAATATAACTGTCGACCAAATACATCTGTAAATACAGTTGTCTCCATTCTCAATTTATTTTATCCATACTATATAGACACCAAGCTATGCAATTTATCTCAGATAAAATAATGTGAAAAATTTATACTGAAAATCCGGGCATTACATAATATCCCCCTTAAAATAAGTTTCATCCTCGAAACTTGCAATCTTGTCACAAATAATAACTCAACTAGAATTTCCAAACTCTTCACGAAAGCAATCAAACATCGCCACAAGCGAATAACCAATCAATATACTTACAGGTACATGAAGCCGATGATCTCCCATGATACTAGCATACGACTCCCATACGAAGTCTCAACACATACCAACAAACACCAATATCGCAATTATAGAAATTTTGAAAATATCTCAAAAAATTTGAAACCTCCAAAATCGATTTGACTCAAAAGTCAGAAAAAAGAATTTTCCAAAAATCGCGCTACTACCATACCGGTAGAGCCACATAACATACATGCCCGGGTTTCACAAAACCCAAGCTCTGATACCATCTTCTGTAACACCCCCAAAATCATCCGGAGATATTACAGTGTCGTGGGTCCCGCGCCGAAACCCACCAGGCTAAAAATCATTTTCACAATGGTTTAAACACGCCGAGAGGCAAGGACGGTAATATTTTTCAAATATTTAAACACTTTCCAAATATACATTTTACCAAATACCGTTCGAAAATCCATTTGGAAATAAAAGGCCAAACATGCCAAAATTCAACAATTTCAAAATGTACGCTAAGTCACCACTTACACGTACTGATGACAAAAATAGTTTAGGCATAAAGGTTTTACGTAATAAACCCAAGTTCACAAAATACCAAAAAGCCATTTTAAAATACACACGCAGCGGATATAAACACAGTTCAAAATATACATTTGCAGCGGAATAAACAACCAGTCAAATACTCGGTTCCCAAAAACACGTCATAGCCAGTATCACCTAGGAAGCTCGTCCCTTCACGACCGCTACTAGCTCGATCTCCGAGTACCTAAAATAAAGCCCACGACAGGGTCAACCACAATACTCAACAATGATAACGATCACATCATCATAAACAATTACATACCAATGTAATTACACAGTAAGAATACGACCAATGTAATCTTACCATCATAACCTTACCAACTCATGGTAATCCATATCAAATCAACTCTTACATGTAATATCTGGATTATTTATGGAGTATTTCATCTGTATTTGAACCCTGTATTATTTGGAATGATGATATTGATAATCGAAGTATGATATTTATCGTATTTGTATCCTTGTACATGAGTGTGGCAACATGTAAATTTTCTCCATGCATATACATGATAACGTACGCTAAGAATGTAGCTTAACGTACGGTAGCTGTTAATAATAACGTACACTACAAATGAAGCGTAGCGTACGTAATGCAGTCAATTATTGAGTAGGTCGGCTAGCACATGGGGTAACTGGTAGTGGGCTCGGCCAAGATACCCACCAGATTCGCACGGCATGAACCTGGACACTTTTAAGTCAACGTACTTTAACGTACGTTATGGACATTATGTAGCGTACGCAAATTATATGGATTGCGTACATAACATGATAAGTGTAGCGTACATAATGAAGTTCAGAAACAAGACAGTGAGCTATTTTGGACAATAACGTACGTTATGAAGTAGTTCTAGCGTACGTAACACTCAGAAAGATATAAGTGGGGCAGCACCCCATTTCATTTCATCTCGTTCTTTTGCCTCTAGCTTCACCATATTTCATCCCCAGAAGATTTCCAGCCCCTTTTAACACACTTAGATCACTTGTTACTGGATCATTGAGATTGGAAGATACTACTTGATCATTGAAGACTACTTATATTGGACTTTGGAGTGGAAATCATCACAAGTCGGCATTGAAGCAACCGGAGTTGGATTCTACTTATAGTCTCAGTATTTTCTTCATCTTAAGGTATGTTATACTACTTCCAATCTTGAAGTTATGTTATTAAGGACGATATGATCACATTATCGAGAATAATAGGTCACTTTGACGATGTATGCAACCTAGTACCATGTTTAAACAATGATGATCGAGTTATTATGGTTAAGAACACCGTAGTTGAACCTTGTTATGGCAAAGGATGAGAATAGTGTTCTGAGAATTATCAACCGTATCAAATGTTATCGTCATATTGATCGTAAACTTAGTGTTGATTTCCCCTTTTACTAAATGGATTTTGGAAAGAATCATCAAAGTTGTACTCTTGCTTACAAGTTGGAATAAGTAGTTCACTTTCAGGATAAGCCTGGATTTAATAACGATATTAGATCAAGTATATCAACCATAGACCAGCTGAATTTTGCATGAGTATTATAATCAAGATTGAGAATAGTGTTACGATGATATTCGTATCCTTGAATTTGAAGATATTAAATCCGTAGATCATTCATGAGCATGATATATATTTGAAGGCGTTATAAGTTACTCACTGAGGATTTCGTAATACTCTGTCACTAATGGAGACAGTCGTCTACCCAGTGAGAAACTGGCATGCATGTTTAATGTACGTTAAGATTTGTAACTAACGTACGCTATCTTGCATAGTTAACATACTCTACATTTGGTACGTAACGTACGTTATACTATCAGGCGAGTCAAGTCAACTGATCAGAGAAGAACTGTCGGTATACTGTTAGCATACGCTAGACTTCATAGTTTACGTACGCTAACGAGTAAGTTTAACATACGTTACAAACGATATGTAACGTACGTTATGTAAGTGAGACATCTTTCGTTTTATGAACTTTCAACCGTAATTTGGATTGTTAGATGTACGTTCGACCTAAGTTGAATTCTATATTATTTCTCTTGTTTAAGGTTCGAGCCTAGCTTCGTGATTGATCGAGGGGAGTGACCTTCGAGTGTTTTGATATTCATAGAAGTATTATTCTTGTCTCCGAATCGAGGCAAGTACTTTAAATGTTTTACGTATTGATGTCGTACATATTATTGTGCATATATGTCGTTGTTGTATGTCCACCACGTGTTGGTCTGACGGGATCATCTTGGGATTTATGCTAGCGTGCGCTCGATCATTGGACGGGTTTTTCCACTACGTGTTGGTCCGACGGGATCATATTGGGATCTAGGCAGTGAACGCTGGATCATCGGAATTACCATGTGTATGTTGTGATATCATGTTGTGATTATCAATTGTGTATGTCATGTATGGGTTTCTCGTAGGAAGAGACTCGTCGACATTTTGGCTATTAACATTATTAGTATTATTATTGTTATTATTATTATTCGAGAGATGTTGAATATTATGTTGTGGTACTTGTACTAGCATCGTTGTGTTAACCCCTTCGGGGGTGAACATTTGTTTGTTCAGGATCCAGAAGAGCATGGAAACAACCACTGGAATTGTATGATGACGAGGACGCAGAGTGATGTTCTGGCCGGGTTTAATTATCTGTTGTTTGTGTTGTCTTATTAAGTACTCGAGTACGTTGTCGTTTATGTCGTTAGATTTGGTGATGTATTAATAATCTTCATTTGGACGTTGTACTAATTCCGGTATTGATTCCAAACTACTATATTTTATTTCAGTCACTTTCATACGTTAGTATCTGTCATTGTCTTTTCTTTTCTTCCGCCTTGTAAATTCTTATGTAAAGGATTTACGGCGCTGTAATATTCCTGAATATATCGGGGGTGTTACAGAATATGGTATCGGAGCTAAGATTTTGGATATCTTGGCCATTGGGTTGAAATAGGGGTCATATATGTCTTTTGAGGTAACCGGCCGTGAATAACATCACTGTACTGCTTTCGTCTTCGTACGAGCAGTGGTTGTAAGATTCCTAAACTCTATCTTGTCCTTTACATGTTATACTTCTTTATACTTGAACAGTAGAGCGATATTGTTTCCTGTATATTGAGTATTTATGCTTACAAAATGTTGAGAGGTGGACGTGGACGTGGTCGCGGTTGTAACACCCCCAAAACCGTATGGGAATATTACACGCCGTAGACCCTTTCCACAAGGATCTACCACGCTAAACATCCATAAACAACCAAATGCTTGCCCGGCCAGGGTCAAACAATATAATAATACAGACCGTAAGGTCACTTACGCATAAACACACAAACCGATGAGGTCACACAACTCTATCAACAGAACTGACTAACAACATTACCCACACAGGGGTCGAAACACAATACAGCGGAAGACTGAATCAATTCTAATAATACAACCAAACACTACCAACTCTCGACTCTTTGATAGTATCGCAACTTGTCATCCCCTTGTGCCAATCCTGTGACTGCTTCCCTGAACCTGCATGTACCTGGACGCAGAACAGACATTCACCCCCCGAATACTCGGGGGTTAGTAAAACTCCACTGTTTTACTAGTGCAAGTATAAAACGATACGAAATGCATCAAGTAAATAGCAACTACGAATTTAATATGGAAATAAATTATCAAGTCTTCCCGAGAAGTTTTATTAATTTTGAACTCAAGAAAGAGATATTTGAAAAGGAACACATCATCTCGGGGATTTTTAAAGCAGAACTTCTTTTGGACCTCGAGTCCCAATTTACAAAGCCTTTTCGAAAACATTAGGGCATTATCCCGATTCTATTTTCAAAACACAATAGATGAGATATCATTATGGGTCCGAGACCCGTATTTAAAATGTTACCCAAACAAGCACTATAACACGATCATTGTTCGTACACATCATGTACCGAACTCCGGAGGCCTCGACGGACCTTACCCGGACCGCACACATTGTTCGTACACATCATGTACTGAACTCCGGAGTCCTCGACGGACCCTACCCGGCCACAAACATCGTTCGTACACATCATGTACCGAACTCCAGAGGCCTCGTCAGACCCTACCTGGATCACACATCTTGTCCGTACACATCATGTACCGAACTCCAGAGGCCTCGTCAGACCCTACCTGGATCACACACCTTGTTCGTACACATCATGTACCGAACTCCAGAGGCCTCGTCAGACCCTACCTGGAACACACACACACATATCGACACGACACAACTCATAATCATCAAATGTCAAGCCATTCCACATTACACCGAAATGTACAATCAAGTATGTAAACCAAGACAACACACACATATGTAAACCAAGACAACACACACATCATAATCAACACAACAACTCAACAATGACCGACCACGCCCGGCACAAACTTAGATGATTTGCACATCCAAAACGATTCCCAAAATGTTAACTAAGTGAAGGTATCATCGTTACCATCAATTGTTCGTGATAATCAATTCATACCAAGTATATACACGAAAGTAAACCAATGCATCACAACCATAATACGACGTCCCTATTCACAAGACACAAATCGTATAGTAAAATACTTGCCTTAATAACCGCTACCGAATACTCCGAAGAACACGATTCGATCGGGATGCTCGGACCCCGAAAAAGACAACGAACGGAAGGTTCCGACTCGAGTTCTTCACAAGAATTTCGTCCATAAGTCATGCCAATGATAAATCAATAATCGTACGATGGATAATAATCATACAACGCCCAATCCCCCCTCTAAGACCTTTTGTCGGACACCTTCAAGGCGTTGACTAAGAACTCGACCAAAACAACGAATTGAAACGATCCAACATGGAATAACAAGGGAAATGATAGAATACATCTAAATAATCATCAATACATCACAAATCTAAGTTATTACGGTTAAATCGAACAAAACGAACAAAAACCCCCAATTCACCCAAAAGTAGGGTTTCAAGAATTTACCTTGAATTAATGATGAAGAACAATTGTTGGTGTTATTAATCCACACCAAGAACTTGAAGAATATGAAGTTCTCTGGGATTGATGATGCAAAAACGCCCAAAATCGCCCACAAGATCGCCCAAGAGGAGGAGGAATGAAGGAAGAGATGAAATGAACATTCATCTCACAAAATCCGCACAAATAGGCTGTTCTGGACTGTGTGCCGCGGCCTAGCCTAAGTGTGCCGCGGCTCACGGTACAGGCTGCTCGGCCAAAACTGGAAAATGAGTGTCTGAGCTATTTCGACCATAACTCTCTCGTTCGGACTCCGATTGACTCACCGTTTGAACCATTGAAAAGCTAACTTGATGCTATATAATATTGAAAAGATTCAAAATCTTTGGAGTTTCCAAGAATTTATGGTGATTTTACAAAGTCGAACTCATACTTGGAAAAGTCGTTTAATAACACTGAACTCAAGAAAACGACACCGAAACCCGAACCTGAATACGAATCGAAGATACGGTTACGAAGTACTCGCAAAGATGAATCTAAAAGCTAAGAGAACACACGATTTCGACCACCCGAAGGCTTGAAATTCGACAACCGAAGTAATTACCCCAAACTTTGGGAAATTACGAAAACGGCCCAAAACGTCCAAAAATCACGATACGTGATCGAATAACCAAACCGAAGTTCACAACACGTCTAACAAAGTTAAACGGACTTACGGGAAACTCGAAATAGTAATTTCGAACGAGATTCACAAGAATCGAACTCGAGTGCGGAAAAGTCGTTAAGAAACACAGAACTCAACAAAAGAATACCGAAACGAACTCAGATGACAAAAAGTGCAGAATTAATCATTTTCATAATGATGAGACGGTCCCAAGCGAGTCGTCGAAACGGACTTCCGCCGAAAAAAGAAAATTACCGAAAATCCGAAATTGCGGATATTACATTCTACCCTCCTTAAAAGAAGTTTCGTCCCGAAACTTAAATAAAGTAGGGAGAAGCAATATCCCACCAGAAAAACTCAAAGAGATACACAAGAACCGAAACAAAAATCGCGTCCAACGGCGAAACGTTACAAGCAACGCGAAAGAACATACAACGTGAAAACACGCCCCACGACGACCATAACAACGCCACCGGCAATGATTCAAAAACAATAACGAGCAATTAACGACGCATCACATGCACACATTTAATCAAAGAAACGCACGCGACAACAAGTCTCACCCGACCACAACGACTAGGCGGTAGAAACAAATATAGTATTATGATAGAATTCACTCCGATTCTCGTCAACAAGAAAATGTCCGACGTCAAGACACAAACAATTCAAGATAACAGAAAACGAGAATACCGGACATTACATTCTATCCTATTAAAAATAAGTTTCGTCCCAAAACTTAAAATAAAACATCATGGTAGAATACAAACAAAACCAAAAAGTTCACGCAACAAATATCAATCTCTACACGAATAACAACACAAAGTACGACCCACAACTACATCACCGGACACCACTGGGTCCTCCAGAAGTAGGAACGGGACTCCGGTCCCCTATCATCTTGGCAACAATCTCGCAGTACTGAACTCGATGCCCCTCGCGTCCACAATTATAACAAGTCACCGGCGGTTTCTTACAATGCGCGCGTTCATGGCCCATAACGTTGAAACACCTAGGAGCATTACCAGAACTCAAAGACACCGGCTCGGGTCTTTTAGATTCTCTAGCTGGCCGAGAAGGTCCCATACTCGACTGATACGAGGGTCGAGGTTTAGGAATCCCATTTCCCTCACTTCCCGATGCTTCATCGGAAATCTTCTGCTTCTTCGCTACCGATACAGACTCTGTAGACATCATAGTCATTTCAAATGCTAAGGCTCGATCTAGATAGTCCTTCAGCGTTGTACACATAAAAGGGGCCATACACTGCCGAACCTGAGGTTTCATACGCATATCAAGGTAACGAACCTTATCTGTCTCACTTCGCACTTGATCTCGAATGTAACAAAGTTGTCGATTGTAATCGACTATTGCTTGAGATATCGACACATCTCGGGGCGTAGCCGAGAAAAACTCGACAATTCTACGTTCCTTAACAGGCGGCGGACAATACTCGGTCTCCATAGCAGTCTTGAATTCAGCCCAAGTAGCGGTACGATCACTAGGCGCTACGGCCTCCCACCAGTCTGCAGCTTCCCTGTCGAGCAGGTATTGAGCAATAGGCACTCTTCTCTCATCGGGACAAGCTATGTCATCAAATGTTCTGTCCAACTGGAAGAGCCAGTTCTCCCAACCTAACAAGTCCGAAGAACCTACAAAACGGGGCGGGTGCATTCTCATCACACCTCGTAACCACATACTAGCTCCATTATCCTCATCTGGGATCCTATCCCGGTGCATGGTCTGATTCATATGTGTCAACTAGTCAACCACCTGACGAAGGATGGTGGCGGCGCCAATGTCAGCATTTTCCCCAGTTGATTGCCTCTGCTCACGCGATTGGTCATATCGACCACCTGTACTGAGCTCATTGGCGCTTGACAACGAGCGAGTCGCCCTCTCATGCACCTAATTCCGACCTCTACCACGACCACGCTCTCGACCTCTACCTCTCAGCATACTAAACGGCCACCGATCAGAACAACAAAATAAATATCACATAATCAACATAGGGCAACAAACAGCAACACAATAAAGTATTCACTCCAAATCATCACACGAGTACTCAGACTAACACTGCAATAATAGACTTAAATTCATAAGTAACTCGCACGGTTACACCAACAGAGGTGCACGACTTTTACCAAAGTAAACACAGTCAAGACCACATACATGTCATTAAATTCAGGCACTTGTCACATTCTTTAAAAATAAAATTTTTCCCGAGGTATTTGTTCAAATGATAATATTTTAAAATTGGTGAGTTCGAAAGATTTTGCAGAAATGAAATTTTGAAAACACTTTGATTAATACCTCGACCATTTAACCAAATCCATGGACCCAATATCAAAACTGCTCTGATTTGAAATCACTTGCACAACAATACGTTGAAATATTAAGTCCACTCTATAACCGATGTCAGCAAAATGACCTTATTAATATCTGCCAGCACACTAATCATTACCATAGATACGCTATCATGTCCGGGATAACGTCATAGAATAATACAATTAAATTATACTATGCCGTCACAACACTCAAACACATAACATTTAAATTCCGAAAATTAGAGTCGTTTTGCAAAACATAAATTTTCCAAAAATCCTTTCGATCGTAATAAAAATGACGGTAGTATTTTGCAATGTCCGAAGTATTTTAAAACACATTTTTCAAATACTGATTGATGGTGCTATTTGAAAATACATGACCAACTTGTCAAAATTCAACCGATTTCAAAATCCACACAAACCGTTGTTTAACCGTACCATCAAGATATTTTCAAAAAATTTGATTTCCACAAAAATGCTCAAACCAGTAGAGTCTTTCAGGAAAAACGTTTTCAAACCTACCCACAGCGGGCATATTTACAACAATCCAAAATAGTCGAACTTAGAACCACGTGCCCAAACGGCAAATGGGGTCACCAATTCAATCAAATGCATCTCATGGGCATCAAGTTAAACATACAACGAAACCATCTATCTGATTCTCTCACAAACTCTACCGTCGGTACTTTCTTTTCGGAACGATCAAAGTTTACGACTTTCACATTATACCACCCCACACGGTGGTTCAACGTCAAAAAGTCAATACGTCCGGTTCAATACACATACAGTGTATCACAAGTATCAAATACAAACTCCATTACGCAGCACCGTGCAAATTACATCATGCACCACAATTATCACACATATCATAAACACAGATATTATGCATAAAAGAGGAGACTTACGTCTACAGGCCGCACGGAGATGACGGTCGCCCACGATACTAATCTCATCCGACAACACAACCGACACATTGTGACTACGCACAACTCAACTTGTCACCCCACATCTCGAATGACAAAACTACACAATACTCGACAAATCACGACTCGACTTGACCCGACAGCCTAGGTTTCCGCAACCTAATCTCCGATACCATAAATGTAACACCCCCAAAACCGTATGGGAATATTACACGCCGTAGACCCTTTCCACAAGGATCTACCACGCTAAACATCCATAAACAACCAAATGCTTGCCCGGCCAGGGTCAAACAATATAATAATACAGACCGTAAGGTCACTTACGCATAAACACGGGCCAGGTGAGGTCACACAACTCTATCAACGGCGACTAACAACATTACCCACACGGGGTGAAACACAATACGACGGAAAGGCCGAATCGGTTCTAATAATACAACCAAACTCTACCAACTCTCGACTCTTTGATTAGTATCGCAACTTGTCATCCCCTTGTGCCAATCCTGTGTGCTTCCACTGAACTCGCATGTACAGGCCTTGAGCAGACATCCACCCCCCGAATACTCGGGGGTTAGTAAAACTCCACTGTTTTACTAGTGCAAGTATAAAACGATACGAAATGCATCAAGTAAATAGCAACTACGAATTTAATATGGAAATAAATTATCAAGTCTTCCCGAGAAGATTTATTAATTTTGAACTCAAGAAAGAGATATTTGAAAAGGAACACATCATCTCGGGGATTTTTAAAGCAGAACTTCTTTTGGACCTCGAGTCCCAATTTACAAAGCCTTTTCGAAAACATTAGGGCATTAGCCCGATTCTCTTTTCAAAACACAATAGATGAGATATCATTATGGGTCCGAGACCCGTATTTAAAATGTTACCCAAACAAGCACTATAACACGATCATTGTTCCTACACATCATGTACCGAACTCCGGAGGCCTCGACGGACCTTACCCGGACCGCACACATTGTTCGTACACATCATGTACTGAACTCCGGAGGCCTCGACGGACCCTACCCGGCCACAAACATCGTTCGTACACATCATGTACCGAACTCCAGAGGCCTCGTCAGACCCTACCTGGATCACACACCTTGTCCGTACACATCATGTACCGAACTCCAGAGGCCTCGTCAGACCCTACCTGGATCACACACCTTGTTCGTACACATCATGTACCGAACTCCAGAGGCCTCGTCAGACCCTACCTGGAACACACACACATATCGACACGACACAACTCATAATCATCAAATGTCAAGCCATTCCACATTACACCGAAATGTACAATCAAGTATGTAAACCAAGACAACACACACATATGTAAACCAAGACAACACACACATCATAATCAACACAACAACTCAACAATGACCGACCACGCCCGGCACAAACATAGATGATTTGCACATCCAAAACGATTCCCAAAATGTTAACTAAGTGAAGGTATCATCGTTACCATCAATTGTTCGTGATAATCAATTCATACGAAGTATATACACGAACGTAAACCAATGCATCACAACCATAATACGACGTCCCTATTCACAAGACACAAATCGTATAGTAAAATACTTGCCTTAATAACCGCTACCGAATACTCCGAAGAACACGATTCGATCGGGATGCTCGGACCCCGAAAAAGACAACGAACGGAAGGTTCCGACTCAAGTTCTTCACAAGAATTTCGTCCCTAAGTCATGCCAATGATAAATCAATAATCGTACGATGGATAATAATCATACAATGCCCAATCCCCCCTCTAAGACCTTTTGTCGGACACCTTCAAGGCGTTGACTAAGAACTCGACCAAAACAACGAATTGAAACGATCCAACATGGAATAACAAGGGAAATGATAGAATACATCTAAATAATCATCAATACATCACAAATCTAAGTTATTACGGTTAAATCGAACAAAACGAACAAAAACCCCCAATTCACCCAAAAGTAGGGTTTCAAGAATTTACCTTGGATTAATGATGAAGAACAATTGTTGGTGTTATTAATCCACACCAAGAACTTGAAGAATATGAAGTTTTCTGGGATTGATGATGCAAAAACGCCCAAAATCGCCCACAAGATCGCCCAAGAGGAGGAGGAATGAAGGAAGAGATGAAATGAACATTCATCTCACAAAATCCGCACAAATAGGCTGTTCTGGACTGTGTGCCGCGGCCCAGCCTAAGTGTGCCGCGGCTCACGGTACAGGTTGCTCGGCCAAAACTGGAAAATGAGTGTCTGAGCTATTTCGACCATAACTCTCTCGTTCGGACTCCGATTGACTCACCGTTTGAACCATTGAAAAGCTAACTTGATGCTATATAATATTGAAAAGATTCAAAATCTTTGAAGTTTCCAAGAATTTATGGTGATTTTACAAAGTCGAACTCATACTTGGAAAAGTCGTTTAATAACACTGAACTCAAGAAAACGACACCGAAACCCGAACCTGAATACGAATCGAAGATACGGTTACGAAGTACTCGCAAAGATGAATCTAAAAGCTAAGAGAACACACGATTTCGACCACCCGAAGGCTTGAAATTCGACAACCGAAGTAATTACCCCAAACTTTTGGAAATTACGAAAACTGCCCAAAACGTCCAAAAATCACGATACGTGATCGAATAACCAAACCGAAGTTCACAACACGTCTAACAAAGTTAAACGGACTTACGGGAAACTCGAAACAGTAATTTCGAACGAGATTCACAAGAATCGAACTCGAGTGCGGAAAAGTCGTTAAGAAACACAGAACTCAACAAAAGAATACCGAAACGAACTCAGATGACAAAAAGTGCAGAATTAATCATTCTCATAATGATGAGACGGTCCCAAGAGAGTCGTCTAAACGGACTTCCGCCGAAAAAAGAAAATTACCGAAAATCCGAAATTGCGGATATTACAGCGGTCGCGGACGTGGACGAAGGAATGCTGAAAGAGAAATTTCGCCTTCTAATCAGGCCAGCCACAGAGATCGATTAACAATGAACCAAAACCTGTTGTTCCTGAGATTCTTCGTCAAGAGGTCAATCAGATGACTCAGTTTGCACATGTCGTAGACCGAATGCATGTGGCAGTAGAATTACAACAAGGAGAAGGACAGCAAGGTACCCCAGACATAGGGAATCGAGGCAACCGATGGCTACACGAGGTGGCGAAGATGCAACCAACCAAATTCGACGATTTTTCTGAGATGCCGACGTGGGATCATTGGCTAAAAGAACTAGAGAAAATTTTCGTCGGGATTAATTGCCCAGATGACCGGAGAGCCTCTATTGCTTAGTACTTTCTGATAGGAGAAGCATCCGAGTGGTGGGAAGCCATCCGGCCTACAGATCATGATGCAGACTGGAGAGAATTTAGATTGATGATGGAAGCTCAGTACTGCCCTCGTCCTGTGAGGGAAGCCAAAGTTCGGGAATTTTTCTCTGCACAACCGTCGGATGAGTCAGTATCCCAGACGATTAAGACATTTAATCAGCAGATGGCATTTGTTCGACACCTGGTCAGGATAGATGCGGAGATGATGATCCATTTTGACATAAGGATGAAACCGGAGATATAGAGATACATGTCTAGTTTTGAATGTGCCACTCTCCGCTAGTATCAGGACAAAGCATTGGCATATGAGATCAAGGAAGCAGCAATGGAGAAGTTTACCGAATCCAAAAAGTAGAAAGTCTCTGGCAGTTTCACAGAGCACAAGAGTAGTGGGCCCCGCAAGGCCCAGTCATCCTTTCATTCGTTCAAGAAACCTCCGCACCCATCCAAGAGCGGAAAGAACTCTGGAGCAGTATCAGTCACGATAGATGTGACAAGGAAGTGCTTTAACTGTGGACGAACAGGACATTATCGACGAGATTGCTCATTTCCTACCGTGACCTGTTTTGATTGTGGTCGAGAGGGACATCGTGCGGTGTTCTGTGAGGAGGCTGCGAAAGATTTTAGAGACCGTACATCGCAGCCAGCCCATAAGGAATCAAGTATTCAGCAGACGCAACAGAGTGTCCAAATGCCCCAAAATATTGGTCGTGGACGAGGCCGAGGACAGTTTGATCGAAATGGGACATCGAGTGCCGGATCCGTTCACCCACGTCTGTACGAGATGAGGAAGGCAGACGATCAGGATGCTACTGTCGCATCAGGTACCGTCCATATCCTTTCACAGCAAGTTAGCGTTTTATTCGATACAGGGGCTACGCATTCATTTATATCCTTGTCTTGTGTAAATCGTTTGAATATTTCTGATTTTCATAATTGTGAACCTTATGTTGTTAGTTTACCGAGCAGAGAGAGGATTGTTGGAAACTTAGAAACTAGAGATTTCCCTGTATCATTTGGAGGCAGAGAGTGGCTCTCAAATCTGATTGTGATAGAAATGCAAGGAGATGACCTGATATTTGGAGACGATTGGCTTAATCGATATGGAGCTATTGTAAACTACCGAAAGAGGAATATCTCGCTAATCGCTGACAATGGTTCCAAAATACTGTTTGAAGGATGGAAACTAGGAAGCTCAGGAAAGTTGATCAAGGCGATGAGAGCTGTCAAATTGTTAAAACAGGGCTGTACTAGATACTGGTGCTATGCAATGAAGAAAGAAGACGGAATTGTGGAACTCTCATCCATTCCTGTTGCAAACGAATTTCCGGATGTATTCCCTGACGAGTTACCTGGACTACCTCCACGAAGGGATGTAGAATTCACCATCGAGCTGGAGCCCGGAGCTACACCAATTTCTAAGGCGCCGTATCGTATGGCACCTACTGAGATGTACGAACTGAAAAAGTAACTGGAGGAGTTATTAGACAAAGGCTTTATCCAGCCAAGCGTTTCGCCCTGGGGAGCACCAGTCCTTTTTGTCCGGAAGAAGGATGGATCGCTTCGACTGTGTATTGACTATCGAGAGCTGAACAAAATGACGATTAAGAACAAATATCCGTTGCCACGGATTGATGATTTTTTTGACCAGTTGCAAGGAGCAACAATATTTTCTAAAATCGATCTGAGATCAGGATATCATCAGCTGAGGATTATGGAATCTGATGTTCCGAAGTCAGCATTCAGAACTCATTACGAACACTATGAGTTTGTAGTGATGCCGTTTGGTCTCATTAATGCACCTGCTGCGTTTATGCAATTGATGAACCGAGTGTTTATCGAGTATTTGGATAAGTTTGTGGTTGTGTTCATTGATGACATTCTGGTGTATTCTAAGAGCCCGGAAGAGCATGTGCAGCATTTACGGATTGTGTTAGACCTGTTGAGAAATGAACAATTGTACGCCAAACTTTCTAAGTGTGAATTCTGGCTAAAGGAAGTAATGTTCCTCGGCCATGTTGTATCAGCAGAAGGAGTCCGAGTAGACCCCCAGAAAATCGAAGCAGTTATGGATTGGAAACCTCCTAATAACGTGAAAGAAGTTCGAAGTTTCTTAGGACTTGCTGGATATTATCGTCGATTTGTGGAAGGGTTTTCCAAAATTTCCCGCCCACTGACTTGACTCCTATAGGAAACTCAAAAGTTTGAGTGGAGTGAGATGTTCCAGAAGAGCTTCGATGAATTGAAGAAGAGATTGACGACGACACCGATTTTAGCACTTCCACGGGGAACTGGAGGATTTATAGTTTACAGTGATGCTTCGAACCAAGGGCTCGGATGCGTATTGATGCAGAACGATAAGGTGATCGCTTATGCGTCGCGACAGCTGAAACCTTATGAAACCTTAGCCGCAAGCCTTTTTCTATTCAGATGCTGGAGACTCTGACCTCCCAGCTCAGCATTCAACGAGAGATGATTCGTGAAGGAATTGAAGTGTGGTTACAAAGAGTCCAAGGACAACTGTGCGTGATGGAAATAACTTCATCGTTAACCGAAGAAATCAAATCTAAGCAAGTAGATGATCCTCTGATGATTCAGTTACATGATGAAGTGATCAAGGGAAAGGCCCCCGAATTCGTAATTCATGATGATGGAGTTTTGAGATTTTAGAACCGACTTTGCATTCCCGATGTTCTGAAACAGACAATTATGAGGGAATCTCACAGTACGGCCTATTCTATCCACCTGGGCACCAGTAAGATGAATAAGGACCTGAAACAGAACTTTTGGTGGGGCAACATGAAGAAAGAGGTAGCGGAGTATGTCTCGAAATGCTTGACTTGTCAGCAGGTTAACATCAAGCATCAACGACCTGCCGGAATGCTGAAATCGTTCCCAATTCCTGAATGGAAGTGGGAGGACATATCGATGGACTTTATTACTAGTATGCCGAGAACCAAGACACGAATGAACATGATTTGGGTGATAGTTGATCGTTTAACCAAATCAGCTCATTTTCTAGGCATTAAGGACACGTGGCGACCCGAGAGGTTGGCACGAGTATTTATTTCAGAGATAGTCCGATTGCATGGTACGCCAAAGACCATTATTTCTGACCAAGACGGTCGCTTTGTATCGCATTTTTGGAAAGCACTTCATAAGGCCTTGGGTACCGAATTGAACTTCAGCACAGCTTATCACCCGCAGACAGACGGACAATCCGAGAGGACTATTCAAACGGTGGAAGACATGCTAAGGGCTTGTGCCTTAGATTGGTCAGCTGATTGGGAAGTTCATCTGCCGTTGATTGAATTCACCTACAACAATAGTTGGCATGCTTCCATTAAGATGGCACCGTTTGAGGCATTATACGGGAGGAGGTGTAGATCACCCCTATGTTGGGATGATTCGTCAGACTTAATCGGGACGGAACCGGAATTGATCGTGCAGACATAAGAGAAGATATCCTTGATTCGTGAAAGGCTGTTGACTGCCCAGAGTCGACAGAAATCTTATGCAGACATACGCCGTCGCCCATTGGAGTTCAGTATTGGAGACCACGTACTTTTAAAGGTTTCTCTTACTCGGGGAATCTTTTGTTTTGGAAGGAAAGGAAAGCTGAGTCCAAGATATATCGGACCATTCGAGATCCTTGAGAAAGTTGGAGAGTTGGCATATAGATTGGCGTTACCACCGTCATTGAGCCATGTTCGTAACGTGTTCCACGTATCCCAGTTACAGAGATATATACTGAATCCTAATCATGTCATTGATTTCAGTGAGATCGAAGTCGCTCAGGATGGAACATTTGAAGAAAGACCGGCCAGGGTACTCGAGAGTCGAGTTAAGCAGTTGAGGAACAAACTAATCGCTTTGGTCAAGGTTCAGTGGTCGCGCCACGGAGTGAAAGAATCCACTTGGGAAACGGAAGATAGTATGAAATCCAGATATCCAAAATTATTTTCGTCTTGAGTTTCGGGACGAAACTCCTTTTTAGCAGGAGAGTATGTAATATCCGGATTATTTATGGAGTATTTCATTTGTATTTGAACCCTGTATTATTTGGAATGATGATATTGATAATTAAAGTATGATATTTATCGTATTTGTATCCTTGTACATGAGTGTGGCAACATGTATATTTTCTCCATGCAGATACATGATAACGTACGCTAAGAATGTAGCTTAACGTACGTTACCTGTTAATAATAATGTACGCTACGAATGAAGCGTAGCGTATGTAATGCAGTCAATTATTGAGTAGGTCGGCTAGCACATGGGGTAACTGGTGGTGGGCTCGGCCAAGATACCCACCAGATTCACACGGCATGAACCTGGACACTTTTAAGTCAACGGGCTTTAACGTACGTTATGGACATTATGTAGTGTACGCAAATTATATGGATTACGTACGTAACATGATAAGTGTAGCGTACGTAATGAAGTTCAGAAACAAGACAGTGAGCTATTTTGGACGATAACGTACGTTATGAAGTAGTTCTAGCGTACGTAACACTCAGAAAGTTATAAATGGGGCAACACACTTAGATCACTTGTTACTGAATCATTGAGATTGGAAGATACTACTTGATCATTGAAGACTACTTATATTGGACTTTGGAGTGGAAATCATCATAAGTCGGCGTTGAAGCAACCAGAGTTGGATTTTACTTATAGTCTCAGTATTTTCTTAATTTTAAGGTATGTTATACTACTTCCAATCTTGAAGTTATGTTATTAAGGATGATATGATCACATTACTGAGAATAGTAGGTCACTTTGACGATGTATGCAACCTAGTACCATGTTTAAACAATGATGATCGAGTTATTATGGTTAAGAACGCTGTAGTTGAACCTTGTTATGGCATAGGATGAGAATAGTGTTCTGAGAATTATAAACCGTATCAAATGTTATCGTCATATTGATCGTAAACTTAGTGTTGATTTCCCCTTTTACTAAATGGATTTTGGAAAGAATCATCAAAGTTGTACTCTTGCTTACAAGTTGGAATAAGTAGTTCACCTTTAGGATAAGCCTCGATTTAATGACGATATTAGATCAAGTATATCAACCATAGACCAGCCGAATTTTGCATGAGTATTATAATGAAGATTGAGAATAGTGTTACGATGATATTCGTATCCTTGAATTTGAAGATGTTAAATCCGTAGATCATTCATGAGCATGATATATATTTGAAGGCGTTATAAGTTACTCACTGAGGATTTCGTAATACTCCATCACTAATCGAGACAGTCGTCTGCCCAGTGAGAAACTGGCATGCATGTTTAACGTACGTTAAGATTTGTAACTAACGTACGCTATCTTGAATAGTTAACATATGCTACGTTTCGTACGTAACGTATGTTATACTATCAGGCGAGTCAAGTCGACTGATCAGAGAGGAACTGTCCGTATACGGTTAGCGTATGCTAGAATTCATAGTTTACGTACGCTAACGAGTCAGTTTAATGTACGTTACAAAGGATATGTAACATACATTATGTAGGTCAGACATCTTTCGTTTTATGAACTTTCAACCGTAATTTGGATTGTTAGATGTTCGTTCGACCTAAGATGAATTCTATATTATTTCTCTTGTTTAAGGTTCGAGCCTTGCTACGTGATTGATCGAGGGGGGTGACGTTCGAGTGTTTTGATATTCGTAGAAGTATTATTATTGTCTCCGAATCGAGGCAAGTACTTTAAATGTTTTACATATTGATGTCGTACATATTATTGTGCATATATGTCGTTGTTGTATGTCCACCACGTGTTGGTCCGACGGGATCATCTTGGGATCTATGCTAGCATGCACTGTATCATTGGACGGGTTTTTCCACCACGTGTTGGTCCGACGGGATCATCTTGGGATCTAGGCAGTGAACGCTGGATCATCGGAATTACCATGTGTATGTTGTGATATCATGTTGTGATTATTAATTGTGTATGTCATGTATGGGTTTCTCGTAGGAAGAGACTCGTCGACATTTTGGCTATTAACATTATTAGTATTATTATTGTTATTATTATTATTCGAGAGATGTTGAATATTATGTTGTGGTACTTGTACTAGCATCGTTGTGCTAACCCCTTCGGGGGTGAACATTTGTTTGTGTTCAGGATCCAGAAGAGCAGGGAAACAACCACTGGAATTGCATGATGACGAGGGCACAAAGTGATGTTCCGGCCGGGTTTAATTATCTGTTGTTCGTATGTCGAACATACCCCTCGAACGTATGAACAACTAGTCCCAAACTGTCGAACATATCCAATACAACATGGAATATGACGACCCAAAACAGTAAGGCTCAAGATGGACGTCACAGTACGCCCGATCCGGAAATGTGTTCGTGCATATGTCGACCTCGCATACGGAATCGAGGATATACATGGGAAAATGTACCTAATTAGCCTCACGACCTACTTCTCGTGTGCACGATTCAATGCGGAAATATCCACGCAAGACCATAATGTGCCTGGCTAAAAATCCTACACATAACCAATCGGCACGCATATATGACTCCGGATATGTCACGATATAACATGACAACGAAACTCAAAGAATCACATATCTAGTAAGGATTAAAAAAACTCACCAAAGTGAACGACATACTGACAATGAAAGATCGACACGACCAATCAATATCCAAAATAACCATACTGGGATCACCATCCCCAAAGAGTGATCAACATGATCAACAATCTCAACACAATAGTCCTGTAATTATAATTTCTCAACAACTGATCACTAACACCAAAGCACAGTCCTAAGATTAACATCCCTCAATGAGTAGTCAATATGAAACATTGACAGACAATGTACACAAAAATTCAACGGAATACTTATCCCTATAACTGAACAATACTTAAATTACCTTGAAGTTGAAGATAATATCCTGTCCACGAACAAACATCCCTGAAAGAATACACAGTTATTCGAATAATCTCGAATGAGTTACAATCCATTCATATCAATAAACTGCCATCCCGACATCAATATCGATACGATTAAGTATCCTCAATATCTGACATTCCGTACTACATATCAAAGATAATTCACATCTCCGTCTTCACCATACACATTTAAATCATATACATTATGATTTAATACAAATCAAGGCACAATCCACAAACTATTATCTCAACAATGCATACATATAATACCATTGCTATATGAATTATAATTGAAATGAAAACGAAACCATTCATTAACATTATGAACTGAGCAAATATAAACTTGCCTCGATACCGATATGACAAAGCCATTACAATCCATTCGCCTACGTCCATGAGCTCCTCAGCCCCGACCGAAACAATCCACGATTTCTCCAATCTTCATCATGGCACAACGGTTATAATCAATGCTCAATTATCGAAACCTAATGCAATAATCAAATGACAACACATCCGATAGTAATCAACAACCGATATAACCAACCAATCAAACTCAGCGGTTCAACGATACCTCGATCATATACACAAAACCAAATAATCTAACTCAACAAATACGAACTCATATCCACAATACAAGTCGCAACTCAATAATCATAATCAACAATCAATATAATCGATCAATAAACCCAACGGTTCTACAATATCTCGATTAAACACAAATCCAAACAACCTAAATCAATCAATCACGAATCCATAACCACAATACATTTCCATATACCGATAATCATATCAGTGATCAATTGATCTCGATATTAAGGATTTCATAACATACTCGATTCCAACTTCAACTTTAAACACGAATCAATAAGATTCCTTCTTGTTCATACTTGTAAATTTCATAGTAAAACAATATTATCGGCATAATAGACAATCCGAACTATCCAAATAGTTCAATACCATTGATAATCTTGTTCCAAGATTAACCGCAATCTTTCCCGATTCAAACTTGTAATCATGATTCATATTTCGTCAAGAACATACGAATTCTACCACTACAATCAACATATCATTGGTTTCAATCATCAAATCCATGATTATACTTAAAAACCATTATGTATCCTATCACATATTCCTCTTTGGTGTGATATATATGCCAAGAATACCAAGAACACCAAGAATACCATGATTCCCTAATCATGATTATAACAAATAACATAATCGAAGACATATATCATCGTATTCTTCAACATACAATTCACATAACCTCAATAATCACAACAAAAACACCATAATCATCTTCATGTGAATTATTCCTCAACAACAGCATCAAAAATCCGAATTCAAGGTGTAGAGTTGGTCAATATACCTCAAGAACATGTATAACACAATCAAACTCTTCAAGAATCATCAATATCTTCATATCCAAGCCTCAAATCCATGTTTCCAACCAAGTTAGAAGAGGCTTATTCTCACTTTACACATGTAGAGGGACGAAGTTGGGAGGAAAACATTGGTTTCTTCTCGTGAAGAAATGAAAGAACAATCCTTATTTTATAATCTGCACATTCCGTTACGTACGTTATAAATCATCATTACCGTACGTAATGCTCCCTAGCGTACGCTACATGTCCAACATAGTGTATGTAATAGTCATCCAGAGCTCACTCCCTCAGTTCGTATCTTGCATAATGTATGTAACACTTGTTCCATAGCGTACGTAATACGTACGTTGACTTGCTACAATATATGCTCATATTACGTACGTAATAAGCTCTACATAGCGTATATAATACATAGTTGACTTATCTTTTGGCACGCCAGCCGATACCTGGGCTCCACATGGCAGGTATTGATTCCTCTGTCCGATTCCTCTCATCACGTACGTAATGTATTATACATAACGTACGTAACATGTAGCATCTTAGCATACGTTATCTCATAAACTTAACGTACGTTAAGGGCTCTGTACTTAGCCATTTACAATTATTCCTGCCTGTCGTCTCGACATACCGAATACGTTTACACGACATACTGAATATACATACTTGTTCCAATAACATTCTCATACGATAAACCTGATATTAAAATTAAGACACTATGATACACGATATCCTCAAATATAACTGTCGACCAAATACATCCGTAAATACAGTTGTCTCCATTCTCAATTTATTTTATCCATACTGTATAGACACCAAGATATACAATTTATCTCAGATAAAATAATGCGAAAAAATTATACTGAAAATCCGGGTATTACAGTCTACACAATCACCAATCACTAATTCATTACGAATTTTGGATTAATAAACAAGATTAATTTAACCATTTCAAAATTATGATAATTATCTCAAAAATCATCATAATCCTTCACTAAAATGGTTATAATCTTCCACGAACACCATCAACATAAATAATCATCTCAAAGTTATGTTAGTCATCTAACAAGCTTAACATTGCTTTTACTAAACATGATTATTACATCCAAGTATCCTTAAACATCAAGAACACATTCATCTTCAAGTCATAATCATCATGTTCTCAACATATGTTCATACAAATCACCAAGAATCATGTTATCCTCCAACAATCCATCAATATATAAAGTAATCATTAACAAATTCATCATAATCTCGAGATTAACAAAAGATTAACTAACATACCTCTTGAAGATGACGAACAACCTCAAGCACTTAAAGAATCCACCTCAATCTTCAAGCTCCCAAGCTCCAATCCAAGTTATGAAGCTCCAATTCAAGTTGGAAGGCGCTGGAAATCACTAAGGAGTGCACAGGGATGATTTCTAGAGAGAAGAGTCGGAAATGGATGGTGTAAAAATGAAAGACAAGACATGTCTTTATAATCCATTATAGCTGCTACTGTCCATACTTAACTACTTATATAGGATTACGTATGTTACCATCACTTTGTACCGTACGCTACTATTGGGAGTATGCCCTCGAATGCCACTCAGAGGATGTTTGAGAGAGGGCATAGTACTTGTTATTATGTAAATCATTATCAGGAGGCAATTGTATGTTTCTGTATTTACAGATAGTCACTGACATTCTTGACTAGTAAATATATAGATAGAAACTAGTCCTTGTATTTGAGAGCAAAATGTTCCACTCCTTATTGGATAAGGGGATTGGCACTGGAAAGATTTATGGCTCAAATACTTAATCGTTCGCAAGTCGATGAAACTTGACTGGGCGTTAAGTTTATGTGAAGACTTGTATGACGTGTTCTTTGACTTGGAGAGTGCCTGTCGAACGCTAATGGTTGGTGGGAGCACACGTTATAGGTATGTTATTAGATTAGTATACTCGAACCGACTCACCCTCGATTTGTCACACGGATTTCACTCCGAGACAGTCAATGATGGAATCGTAAGGTTGTGATAGGTATTCGTGAACCTTTGACTTGAGGATTTAGTAGGGATGTGCTTGTGGCGTTAAGATTTTCATTAGAGTAGTTCGACCCAGAAAACCAGAAGGTGGGGGTCAACCTCAACGTGCGTCTTGACGGGCAAGTAACAGGTCCTAGTGAATACCAAGATAGGATTCTTTCTCCTGTAAGTGAACAGGCATATGTCCTATGCGGTTATTGGCAAATGAGATCATAAGTCTTTGGCCAAAGCATTGGAGTTAGTTGTATTAGATACACGATAGCTCAATGATCTCGGTCTGCATTAACTCACGCATAGCGTCAAGTACAGATAGGGTTTGACTCGCCGTGACCCTATAACTTGATCGGGACATTTGAAAGAAGGGTTTATACGTATACTGATATTCACGACAGAAAGGTTCTGGAATGATCCCCATCATTTGTTCTCAGTTAAGATACAGTGTAGGCCGTCAGGCTGGCTAGGTGGTGCTACTACTCTTTGGTTTCTCCCATTGCTAATTGAAACGGACCTACCGAGTCGCGCAATAGGATTGACGACAGAATGAATCAAGCTTATTCTCTCTTTATAAATATTAGATATTGGATATCTAATTTATTGGATATTGAATGTCTAATTAATTTTGGGACATTGGATGTCTAAATTAATTTATTGGATAAATTAATTTACGGCGTAATGAATTAAATATAATACTGGGTGATTAATTTAATTCATGAATATAATTATTTCTTGGAGAAATTAATTATATTACTTTGTATTTGATATGCTTAATTAATTGGATTAATTAATTGATATAAATACATCGGAACGGAATGGAGTTTATCTGATTGGACTCACGAGAGTCCGAAACGAACCGAACTTATCCGTTGCTTGTAGATGGCCGCCCCTTTTGATTTAATGGTCTTTGATTCCACCTTTTTTATATGGTGGAAGACAAAAGAAAATCAACATAATAATTCTTTCATTTTAATAATGAAGAATCAAATATTGTTGGGGGACATGAGATGATTTGGTGACAATAAAAGAAGACTTCTCCCCTCTTGATTGAGTGATCCATCCGTGAGTTGCTAAGGAGAGAGAAACATTTCTTTCATAGTCTTCTACACCTTCTTCTTCATAATTTTTCTTAGAGAAATATTGTGAGAAAATATTAAGAGATAGTAAGTTATACACTTAGAGTATTATCATCACATTTGAAGGCTTTAGTCACTTTGTTCTAGTCGTATCCTTGGAGGATAATAAGGTGAAGTCATTCCGATCGTCCTTCCGGCACGTGGCAAGTAGAGACATGGTGCTTTCAGCATTGGATCATCCAAGAGCTTGACAAATCGGACTCGTGGGGAAGATCACCTAAAGCTTGGGGAATCGCATACGTGGAGTACACCATTTAATCAACAGACTACAAGGGTATGATTTCGAAATTTTATTTCATTTTATATTCGTATATACATAGCGTGATCGATCCTCTTAAGGGATTCGGATCGAATTAGATTCGTATATTGCTTCCGTTGCGCCTTCATTTTAGGCACCGAATCCCAACAATATTATCAGAGCGAGGTCTTGCAACCGTATATACGATATTAGCATTTGGAATGCTTGATTGGATGTTCTTATGATTTGGAATCATAATCGTAGTAATCGTTGATTTTCAATTGTTCACCTAAAATTCAATATAAACCTATTTTTCTTTTGAAAAAACTGATTTAAATGTGTAATATAAGATTAGATGGAATCGGGGCAAAAAACGAGCCGAAAACGTAAACGGACCCGGCAGCTTGGAGTTGGCCGGGCGCTGCCTTGCGGTCCCAGGCAGCGGATCGCGATCCGTCCCTGCGGTCCGGACCTGCTCGGCAGCCTGCCGGCCGCTTCCAGGCAGTGGATCGCGATCCAGGCCATCCCTGCTAGGCAGCTTGCTGGGCGGTGCCCCGGGCTTGGCCCGGCCGTGTTTTTCGACTCCATTTTTATTATTTCGTTCGATAATTAATTTCCCACATATTAAATTGGATTTAATTTGACTAAAATATAATTATGGTAATTTTTTTTTTTGGTAAATAAAGAGTATTTTATTACCAATGTACAAAGTCGCAAATCATTACAAGCAAACAACCAAAACAACTACTAACTAATTCTAATTCTTCAAATACCTCATTACTGACCTATTATTTGCTCCCGCTGTGGCTATGTGCATTTGGCATTGCCTTACTACTTTTTCCACAGAGCACACTCTATCACCAAACTTCCTCCCATTTCTTTCTTTCCATATGCAATACACAGCAGTAGACAATACAAGTCTGTATAATATTTGTTTCCCAGATTTGGATTTGCACTGTGATACCATACGAATCTGCTCTCCTTGCCAATCAAGAACCTGCTCATGAACTCCACTCCAGTCAGCTAACATCTTCCAAACACTTTCTGAGAAGGAGCATTTAAAAAATAAGTGATCAATTATTTCATCCTCATTCATGCACAAACAACACTCTTTTCCACAATGAACCCCAATTTTCTCCAGCTTGTCCACTGTAGACACTCTTCTCAAAATAGCCAACCAAGTGATGAAAACAAATTTTGGTGGAGCTATATTCCTTGTAATCATCATTTGCCAATTCACCTTAGGAGCATCTCCCCTCAGTTCCATATACATTCTCCTGATAGAAAATGTAGATTGAGTTAAGCTACTGTTTAGTTGAGCAACATAATACCTGGCACCCAATATTTTCTGTATAATCCAAGAGGCTTGTGTAGGTATGGCACATGTAGTAATGCTCTGCCCTTTTATGTAGTACTCATGAATCCATTTGACCCAAAGACAATCCTTTTTCTGATACCACTGTTGGGATTCCGAAAATAAAACGAAATACGCAGCGGAAATAAATACAAATCCCAAACAGGATCGATCAAGTAACGTATATACGAAAAATTAATAAATACAAAGATAAAGGTTCATACCCTTGAAGCCTTTGAAATAATTCTTCGTAAATTGATGATGATCACGAACCCTGTCCCGAACACGAAATCCCTTCGTTCCAAGCACCGAAAGTTCGAAGCCTCTACTTCACACGCGTCGGAAGTTGCCCGGAAAAATTCGATAGTAATCCGTTCTCCAAGAACACGGCTAGAAATTACTATAAGAATTTATATCTCAATTTGTTTTTTTTTTTAACTATTATATCATCTCAAAGATGAAAATATTAAAAAAAATATATCTCTCCTCCTTGTTAATGCTCACGGCAGGCTACCTTTTATTTGCATGAAAGATGAGTTATATATACTACTTTTTTCATCATGTGTGTATTATAATGTGATGATATATATATATTATAAAAGAATAATTATTTCTTTACAACTATCATTCACAATCATGTGGGAATCTCAACTCTAAGTGAGTTCCCACACACATGCAAGATCATGCCATGCCAAGAGGGGTGGGCGGCCACAAGGAAGTTTTCTAAAAAACGAGCCGAGCCACTCGGCTCGTGTATCGGACGTTCGTCAAACGACTCCGTTAAATACACTCCGTTTAATCATCAATGTATTTATATTAATTAATTAATCTAATTAATTGATTATATCAAATACAAATATATTTCTCTAAGAAATATAATTTATGAATTAGATTAATTACCCGGTAACTTAATTTTAATTCATAAGACCGCTATTTGATTTATCCAATAAATCATAATTAGATATCCAATATCTAATATTAATAGAGAGATAATAAATTCACATTTATCTGTCAACGCTCCTGATGCGCGACTCCGTAGGTCCGTCTCAGTCGGCATTGGGAGGAACCAATGAGTGCGGGCAGCACTTAGCCAAATAGCGGGCGCCCGTAAACCGGCGAGAACGAATGAAGGGATCATTCAAGAACCATTATGTCGTGAATACTATATACGTATAGACCCTTCATCAGATGTCCCGGTCAAGTCTTCGGGTCACGGTAAAGTCAAACCCTACTGTTGACTAAACTCTATAAATGTGTTAATGCAAATCAAGACCGACTGATTAATAGTGTATCTAATACGACTATTTCAGAATGCTTTGGCCAAAGACTCATGATCTTATTTGCCATTAACCGTATAGGACATACGCCTGCTCACTAATAGGAGATAGAATCCTTTCTTGGCATACAGTAAAGACTGCTACCTGCCCGTATAGTCCGCACTTCGAGGTTGACTCAGCAATTAAGCAAATGAGTCTAACTACTCTAATGACAAACTAAACGTCACAGGCACATCTTCTACTGAATCCTCAAGTCAAAGGTCCACATATACTATCACAACCTTTTGATTCGTCATCGACTCTCCGAGAGTGAATACCGTGTGACTGAATCGAGTATGAGTCATGTTCGAGTATACTGGTCCCACCAATATACTTTATAACTATGCTATCAAGACGTGTACACGTCCTAGCATCAGTTATACAAGTCTTATTAAGACTTAATGCCCATTTAAGTTTATTGACTTGCGAACGATTTACGTAAATAAACTTTAAACACTTCCAGTACATTTTCTCTTATCCCATAACGAGAATGGAATGTTCAGTTTATTTACATGGACTTCACTTCAATGTTTACCAATTCAATAATGCAATTGTAATACAATAAACAGTGAATGAATCGAATTGCCTTTTTATTATTTATTCCATAATTACAAGTACAATACCCCTACTCTCTCATCTCCTGAGTGGCATTCGAGGGCATATTCCTAACAATCTCCCACTTGCACTCAATGCCACACATCATGATATCCAATACCCATGTTCTTCAGATGTCTTTCTAAGACGGTCTGAGATAATGGCTTAGTCAGCGGGTCAGAGACATTTTCTTCTGAGTCTACTCTTTGCAATGAAACATATCATTTTTCCACCATCTCTAGAACGATGTGGTACTTTCTCTCTATATGCTTGGTGTTGTGGTGAGACCTCGGCTCCTTGGCTTGGGCGACAGCTCCATCATTATCACACAATAGTGATATAGGCAACTCCGCATTAGGCACCACTTGAAGTTCTTGTATAAACTTCTGCATCCAAAATGCTTCTTTGCTAGCCTCTGAGGCAGCTTGATACTCTGCTTGGCATGTGGAATCTGCAGTAGCGGTTTGCTTGGAGCTTATCCAAGATACTGCTCCTCCATTGAGAGTAAACAAATACCCAGATGTCGACTTAGAGTCATCATTGTCTCCTTGAAAATCAGAATCGGTGAATCCAATTACCTTCAGTTCTCCACCACCATAAGTAAGAACTAAATCTCTAGTTCTTCTTAAGTACTTAAGAATGTTCTTTACGGAAGTCCAATGTTTCCTTCCCGGGTTTGCTTGAAATCGACTTACCATACTCACAGCGTAGGCTAAGTCTGGTCTCGTACACAACATAGCGTACATGAGGCTACCCACTGCCGAGGCATAGGGTACCTTACTCATCTCTCTCTTGTCTTCCTCACTTTGAGGACACATTTTCGTGGTGAGATGAATTCCATGTCGCATGGGAAAGAACCCTCTTTTAGATTCATCCATCTTGAATCTTCTCAAGATTTTATCGATATAAAGGGCTTGGGAAAGTCCTATCATTCTTCGCGGTCTATCTCTGTAAAGACGGATCCCAAGAATAGAGGAAGCTTCTCCCAAGTCTTTCATGGAGAACGTTTTAGAAAGCTAAGCTTTCACAGTGCTGAGCATTGCTATGTTATTTCCTATAAGTAGAATATCATCTACATATAGTACTAAGAACGCAATGTTGCTCCCACTGACCTTTTTGTAAACACACGGTTCCTCCTCATTTCGTATGAAGTCAAAGTCCTTAACTGATTTGTCAAATCGAAGGTTCCAACTCCGAGAAGCTTGCTTCAGACCATAAATGGCTCGTTGCCGCTTACACACTTTATGAATATTAGCTTTGGACACAAAACCTTTAGGCTGTTCCATATAGATTTCCTCCTCGAGGTATCCATTTAGAAAAGCCGTTTTGACATCCATTTGCCATATTTCATAATCATAATAGGCAGCAATGGCAAGCATCATGCGAATCGATTTTATCACAGCTATGGGCGAGAAGGTATCATGATAATCGATTCCTTCCCTTTGGGTATAACCCTTTGCCACAAGCCTGGCCTTATAGGCATCAACCTTGACATCCCCATCAGTCTTTCTCTTATAGATCCATTTATTTCCAATAGTCCTCATGCCAGTTGGAAGATCTACTAGAGTCCAGACCTGATTGGTATGCATCGAGTCTATCTCAGCTTCCATTGCTTCTTGCCATTTATCGGAGTCTATATCCACTATCGCTTGGTCATAGGTGACAGGGTCGTTTTCACTGCTATCAGGTGTGTCGTGGAGACCCAGTTCCTCGACATGTGTATAGCCATACCTCTCAGGTAAGTGAGATACCCTATCAGACCTTCGAAGTGGAGGTTGTGTTACAATAGGTTCGGTTCTTGATCCCTGATCAGATGTCTCCTTAGGACTTTCATTATGCTCTTCCAAAGAGATATTTCTACCCGAGCCACCTTCCTGGATGAATTCATCCTCAAGGAATTGCGCTTGTAATGCCACAACGAGTCAATCATCAGATTCCGCAACCATCAGATTCCGCAACCATCCCAGAGACTCCATACTGAGTACAATCATCAGATTCCGCAACCAGTCAACAAAGTTGGGGCCAGTTAGGAGATTCTTTTCAAGTAGTATTGCAAGTGGGTTTTTAGCCATTTTAGAGAGATTCAATTTCGTTTTCTGCAAAGATTTAGACAAGATTAAATTAGTGACTTGTTTAATTATGACCAAGTATAGAATTTAAGGGCTTGTATAATTGCACTATTAAAAGTTCCAGTTGTCATTGTTTCAAAGACAAATATCCTAGAGTCAATTAAAATAAATATCGTAGAGACATATTATAACCCATCAGGTTTCCAATCAATATTTATATTTCTATCCTTTCATTATCCTATAAAAGGACGTTTTATAGGATACCCAGAGGACTCGATGGGTTATCTATTCTACATGCCAGAAGACCATAGGGTCGTTGTGGCATTACAAGCGCACTTCCTTGAGGATGAATTCATTCAGGAAGGTGGCTCGGGTATAAATATCTCTTTGGAAGAGCATAATGAAAGTCCTAAGGAGACATCTGATCAGGGATCAAGAACCGAACCTATTGTAACACAACCTCCACTTCGAAGGTCTGATAGGGTATCTCACTTACCTGAGAGGTATGGCTATACACATGTCGAGGAACTGGGTCTCCACGACACACCTGATAGCAGTGAAAATGACCCTGTCACCTATGACCAAGCGATAGTGGATATAGACTCCGATAAATGGCAAGAAGCAATGGAAGCTGAGATAGACTTGATGCATACCAATCAGGTCTGGACTCTAGTAGATCTTCCAACTGGCATGAGGACTATTGGAAATAAATGGATCTATAAGAGAAAGACTGATGGGGATGGCAAGGTTGATGCCTATAAGGCCAGGCTTGTGGCAAAGGGTTATACCCAAAGGGAAGGAATCGATTATCATGATACCTTCTCGCCCGTAGCTATGATAAAATCGATTCGCATGATGCTTGCCATTGCTGCCTATTATGATTATGAAATATGTCAAATGGATGTCAAAACGTCTTTTCTAAATGGATACCTCGAGGAGGAAATCTATATGGAACAACCTAAAGGTTTTGTATCCAAAGCTAATATTCATAAAGTGTGTAAGCTGCAACGAGCCATTTATGGTCTGAAGCAAGCTTCTCGGAGTTGGAACCTTCGATTGGACGAAGCAGTTAAGGACTTTGACTTAAATGCGAAATGAGGAGGAACCGTGTGTTTACAAAAAGGTCAGTGGGAGCAACATTGCGTTCTTACTACTATATGTAGATGATATTCTACTTATAGGAAATAACATAGCAATGCTCAGCACTGTGAAAGCTTGGCTTTCTAAAACATTCTCCATGAAAGACTTGGGAGAAGCTTCCTATATTCTAGGGATCCGTCTTTACAGAGATAGACCGCGAAGAATGATAGGACTTTCCCAAGCCCTTTATATCGATAAAATCTGAGAAGATTCAAGATGGATGAATCTAAAAGAGGGTTCCTTCCCATGCGACATGGAATTCATCTCACCACGAAAATGTGTCCTCAAAGTGAGGAAGACAAGAGAGAGATGAGTAAGGTACCTATGCCTCGACAGTGGGTAGCCTCATGTACGCTATGTTGTGTACGAGACCGAGACTTAGCCTACGCTGTGAGTATGGTAAGTCGATTTCAAGCAAACCTGTGAAGGGAACATTGGGTGCCGTAAAGAACATTCTTAAGTACTTAAGAAGAACTAGAGATTTAGTTCTTACTTATGGTGGTGGAGAACCGAAGGTGATTGGATTCACCGATTCTGATTTTCAAGGAGACAATGACAACTCTAAGTCGACATCCGGGTATTTGTTTACTCTCAATGGAGGAGCAGATCTTGGAGAAGCTCCAAGCAAACCGCTCTGCAGATTACACTGCCGCCAGTATCAAGTCGCCTCAGAGGCTAGCAAAGAAGCATTTTGGATGCAGAAGTTTATACAAGAACTTCAAGTGGTGCCTAATGCGGAGTTGCCTATATCACTATTGTGTGATAATGATGGAGCTGTCGCCCAAGCCAAGGAGCCGAGGTCTCACCACAACACCAAGCATATAGAGAGAAAGTACCACATCATTCGAGAGATGGTGGAAAAAAGATATGTTTCATTGCAAAGAGTAGACTCAGAAGACAATGTCTCTGACCCGCTGACTAAGCCATTATCTCAGGCCGTCTTAGAAAGACATCTGAAGAACATGGGTATTGGATATCATGATGTGTGGCATTGAGTGCAAGTGGGAGATTGTTAGGAATATGCCCTCGAATGCCACTCAGGGGATGAGAGAGTAGGGGCATTGTACTTGTAATTATGGAATAAATAATAAAAAGGCAATTCGATTCATTCACTGTTTATTGTATTTCAATTGCATTCTTGACTTGGTAAACATTGAAGTGAAGTCCATGTAAATAAACTGAACATTCTATTCTCGTTATGGGATAAGAGAAAATGTACTGGGAGTGTTTAAAGTTTATTTACGTAAATCGTTCGCAAGTCAATAAACTTAAATGGGCATTAAGTTTTAATAAGACTTGTATAACTGATGCTAGGACGTGTGCACGTCTTGATAGCATAGTTATAAAGTATATTGGAATCGACTCGGCAGTCCAATGTACTTAGGATATAGCAATAATGTTATTGCTATAATATTAAAATATAGTTTGGATTAATCTAGATGAGTAAATATCATTATGTTATTTAGGATATAGCAATAATGTTATTATCTATTGTGTTAATGAGGATTTGATGGGATATCCTTTTAATAAGGGATATCCTTTTATTTTATATCAACTGCCATTACAATCTATTATAATAAACAAAAAGTTCCTCGACCCAGTTCCGTTTGCACCCCTTTCCTATAATGACTATTGTTCCGCTACTGTATATTCTGCTTCATGGATTCTGGATTCAGGTGCCACTTCTCACATTTGTACTATGAATCAGGATCTGGAACGAAGTAGAAAACTTGAAGCTGGGGAAATAATGATCACTGTTGGAAGCGGACAAAGTGTCGAGGCAACCGATATTGGATCAATCCTTCTGGGTTTAGAATCCGGTTTTATTTTGACATTAGATGAAGTACTTGTTTTGCCCAAGGGGCATAAAAATATTATATCCATTCTAGTCTTGGACCGGAAAGGATTTTGTTTCTTCATTGGCAATGGCAGTTGTAAAATTTATTTTCGAAATAAATTGGTTGGAACAGCTACATTGTTGAATGGTTTATATCATCTGAACATGCAAAATAAAACAGCAATGAACACTATAACTAGGAAACGTGGTAGGCAAGATACTAATCAAGCTCTTAAATGGCACCTTAGACTTGGTCATGTTGGTAAGACCAAGGTTCAGAAAATGGAGAAAGATGGACTTTTAAGTCCATTGGGTGTAGAACCCTATCCAACTTGTGAATCTTGCCTTAGAGGCAAAATGACTAAGTTCCCCTTCACAGGGACTTTTGAAAGGGCTGCCGATAAACTTGGATTGGTGCATACCGATGTTTGTGGTGCTTTAGAAGTAGCCCGAGACGGATATCAATATTTCATAATTTTCACAGATGATCATACTAGGTATGGGATTGTGTACTCAATGAAACATAAATCCGAAGCCTTTGCTAAATTCAAAGAATTTAAGGCCCTAGTTGAAAAACAAACTAGATGTCATATCAAAACACTTCGGTCGGACCGAGATGGCGAATATATGAGCACTGAGTTTGATGAGTTTCTTAAGGAACATGGAATAGTTTCACAATTCACGCCTCCAGGAACCCCACAGTTAAATGGTGTTTCAGAAAGGAGAAATCGGACTTTGTTGGACATGGTTCGCTCCATGTTAAATTACACTGATTTACCTATTTACCTGTGGGGGTATGCCTTACTAACCGCTGCCTATATCCTTAATAGATGTCCTTCCAAATTTGTTCCTATCACTCCGCATGAGATGTGGAAGGGTAAGAAACCAAGCCTTAATCACATAAGGATTTGGGGATGTCCAGCCTATGTCAAAAAGGCTAAGGTGGACAAACTGGAAGCGAGGTCCATAAAAGGACGTTTTATATGATACCTAGAGGACTCGATGGGTTATGTATTCTACATGCCAGAATACCATAGGGTCGTTGTGGCATTACAAGCGCACTTCCTTGAGGATGAATTCATTCAGGAAGGTGGCTCGGGTAGAAATATCTCTTTGGAAGAGCATAATGAAAGTCCTAAGGAGACATCTGATCAGGGATCAAGAACAGAAACTATTGTAACACAACCTCCACTTCGAAGGTCTGATAGGGTATCTCACTTACCTGAGAGGTATGTCTATATACATGTCGAGGAACTGGGTCTCCACGACACACCTGATAGCAGTGAAAACGACCCTGTCACCTATGACCAAGCGATAGTGGATATAGACTCCGATAAATGGCAAGAAGCAATGGAAGCTGAGATAGACTTGATGCATACCAATCAGGTCTGGACTCTAGTAGATCTTCCAACTGGCATGAGGACTATTGGAAATAAATGGATCTATAAGAGAAAGACTGATGGGGATGGCAAGGTTGATGCCTATAAGGCCAGGCTTGTGGCAAAGGGTTATACCCAAAGGGAAGGAATCGATTATCATGATACCTTCTCGCCCGTAGCTATGATAAAATCGATTCGCATGATGCTTGCCATTGCTGCCTATTATGATTATGAAATATGGCAAATGGATGTCAAAACGGCTTTTCTAAATGGATACCTCGAGGAGGAAATCTATATGGAACAGCCTAAAGATTTTGTGTCGAAATCTAATATTCATAAAGTGTGTAAGCTGCAACGAGCCATTTATGGTCTGAAGCAAGCTTCTCGGAGTTGGAACCTTCGATTTGACGAAGCAGTTAAGTACTTTGACTTCATACGAAATGAGGAGGAACCGTGTGTTTACAAAAAGGTCAGTGGGAGCAACATTGCGTTCTTAGTACTATATGTAGATGATATTCTACTTATAGGAAATAACATAGCAATGCTCAGCACTGTGAAAGCTTGGCTTTCTAAAGCGTTCTCCATGAAAGACTTGGAGAAGCTTCCTATATTCTAGGGATCCGTCTTTACATAGATAGACCGCGAAGAATAATAGGACTTTCCCAAGCCCTTTATATCGATAAAATCCTGAGAAGATTCAAGATGGATGAATCTAAAATAGGGTTCCTTCCCATGCGACATGGAATTCATCTCACCACGAAAATGTGTCCTCAAAGTGAGGAATACAAGAGAGAGATGAGTAAGGTACCCTATGCCTCGGCAGTGGGTAGCCTCATGTACGCTATGTTGTGTACGAGACCAGACTTAGCCTACGCTGTGAGTATGGTAAGTCGATTTCAAGCAAACACGGGAAGGGAACATTGGACTGCCGTAAAGAACATTCTTAAGTACTTAAGAAGAACTAGAGATTTAGTTCTTACTTATGGTGGTGGAGAACTGAAGGTGATTGGATTCACCGATTCTGATTTTCAAGGAGACAATGACAACTCTAAGTCGACATCTAGGTATTTGTTTACTCTCAATGGAGGAGCAGTATCTTGGAGAAGCTCCAAGCAAACTGCTACTGCAGATTCCACCTGCCAAGCAGAGTATCAAGCTGCCTCAGAGGCTAGCAAAGAAGCATTTTGGATGCAGAAGTTTATACAAGAACTTCAAGTGGTGCCTAACGCGGAGTTGCCTATATCACTATTCTGTGATAATGATGGAGCTGTCGCCCAAGCCAAGGAGCCGAGGGATCACCACAACACCAAGAATATAGAGAGAAAGTACCACATCGTTCGAGAGATGGTGGAAAAAGGATATGTTTCATTGCAAAGAGTAGACTCAAAAGACAATGTCTCGGACCCGCTGACTAAGCCATTATCTCAGGCCGTCTTAGAAAGACATCTGAAGAACATGGGTATTGGATATCATGATGTGTGGCATTGAGTGCAAGTGGGAGATTGTTAGGAATATGCCCTCGAATGCCACTCAGGGGATGAGAGAGTAGGGGCATTGTACTTGTAATTATGGAATAAATAATAAAAAGGCAATTCGATTCATTCACTGTTTATTGTATTTCAATTGCATTCTTGGCTTGGTAAACATTGAAGTGAAGTCCATGTAAATAAACTGAACATTCCATTCTCGTTATGGGATAAGAGAAAATATACTGGAAGTGTTTAAAGTTTATTTACGTAAATCGTTCGAAAGTCAATAAACTTAAATGGGCATTAAGTTTTAATAAGACTTGTATAACTGATGCTAGGACGTGTGCACGACTTGATAGCATAGTTATAAAGTATATTGGTGGGACCAGTATACTCGAACACGACTCATACTCGATTCAGTCACACGGTATTCACTCTCGGAGAGTCGATGACGAATCAAAAGGTTGTGATAGTATACGTGGACCTTTGACTTGAGGATTCAGTAGAAGATGTACCTGTGATGTTTAGTTTGTCATTAGAGTAGTTAGACTCATTTGCTTAATTGCTGAGTCGACCTCAAAGTGCGGACTGTACGGGTAGGTAGCAGTCTTTACTGTATGCCAAGAAAGGATTCTATCTCCTGTTAGTGAGCAGGCGTATGTCTTATAAGGTTAATGGCAAATAAGATCATGAGTCTTTGGCCAAAGCATTCTGATATAGTCGTATTAGATACTCTATTAATCAGTCGGTCTTGATTTGCATTAACACATGTATAGAGTTTAGTCAACAGTAGGGTTTAACTTTACCGTGACCCGAAGACTTGACCGGGACATCTGATGAAGGGTCTATACGTATATAGTATTCACGACATAATGGTTCTTGAATGATCCCTTCATTCGTTCTGAGTCGGGGTATACAGTGTGGCCCGCTAGGCTGGCTAAGTGCTGCCCGCACTCATTGGTTCCTCCCAATGCCGGCTGAGACGGACCTATGGAGTCGCGCATCAGGAGCGTTGACGGATAAATGTGAATTTATTATCTCTCTATTAATATTAGATATTGAATATCTAATTATGATTTATTGGATAAATCAAATAGCGGTCTTATGAATTAAAATTAAGTTACCGGGTAATTAATTTAATTCATAAATTATATTTCTTAGAAAAATATATTTGTATTTGATATAATTAATTAATTAGATTAATTAATTAATATAAATACATTGATGATTAAACGGAGTGTATTAAACGGAGTCGTTTGACGAATGTCCGATACACGAGCCGAGTGGCTCAGCTCGTTTTTTAGGAAACTTCCTTGTGGCCGCCCACCCCTCTTGGCATGGCATGATCTTGCATGTGTGTGGGAACTCACTTAGAGTTGAGATTCCCACATGATTGTGAATGATAGTTGTAAAGAAATAATTATTCTTTTATAATATATATATATATATATCATCACATTATACTACACACATGATGAAAGGAGTAGTATAATATAACTCATCTTTCATGCCAATAAAAATCAGCCTGCCATGAGAGTTTGAGTGAGGAAGAGAATTTTTTTAAAGTTATTTTCATCTTAGAGGTGAAAGAAATTCAAAAAAAAAAAATTGAGATATAAATTCCTATAGTAATTCCTAGCCGTGTTCTTGGAGAACGGATTACTATCGAATTTTTCCAGGCAACTTCCGATGCGTGTGAAGTAGAGGCTTCGAACTTTCGGTGCTTGGAATAAAGGGATTTCGTGTTCGGGACAGGGTTCGTGATCATCATCAATTTACGAAGAATTATTTCAAAGGCTTCAAGGGTATGAACCTTTATCTTTGTATTTATTTATTTTTCGTATATACGTTACTTGATCGATATTGAATATTATATCAAAACGAAAATGTATACTCGAACACGACTCATACTCGATTACTATAGGAATTTATATCTTAAATTTTTTTTTTGAATTTCTTTCACCTCTAAGATGAAAATAACTTTAAAAAAATTCTCTTCCTCACTCAAACTCTCACGGCAGGCTGATTTTTATTGGCATGAAAGATGAGTTATATATAATTATATACTACTCCTTTCATCATGTGTGTAGTATAATGTGATGATATATATATTATAAAAGAATAATTATTCCTTTACAACTATCATTCACAATCATGTGGGAATCTCAACTCTAAGTGAGTTCCCACACACATGCAAGATCATGCCATGCCAAGAGGGGTGGGCGGCCACAAGGAAGTTTCCTAAAAAACGAGCCGAGCCAATCGGCTCGTGTATCGGACGTTCGTCAAACGACTCTGTTTAATACACTCCGTTTAATCATCAATGTATTTATATTAATTAATTAATCTAATTAATTAATTATATCAAATACAAATATATTTCTCTAAGAAATATAATTTATGAATTAAATTAATTACCTGGTAACTTAATTTTAATTCATAAGACCGCTATTTGATTTATCCAATAAATCATAATTAGGTATTCAATATCTAATATTAATAGAGAGATAATAAATTCACATTTATCCGTCAACGCTCCTGATGCGCGACTCCGTAGGTCCATCTCAGTCGACATTGGGAGGAACCAATGAGTGCGGCAAGACTTAGCCAAATTTAGCGGCCGCATGTAAACCCGGCGAGAATGAATGAAGGGATCATTCAAGAACCATTATGTCGTGAATACTATATACGTATAGACCCTTCATCAGATGTCCCGGTCAAGTCTTCGGGTCACGGTAAAGTCAAACCATACTGTTGACTAAACTCTATACATGTGTTAATGCAAATCAAGACCGACTGATTAATAGAGTATCTAATACGACTATATCAGAATGCTTTGTCCAAATACTCATGATCTTATTTGCCATTAACCGTATAGGACATACGCCTGCTAACTAACAGGAGATATAATCCTTTCTTGGCATACAGTAAAGACTGCTACCTGCCCGTATGGTCTGCACTTCGAGGTCGACTCAGCAATTAAGCAAATGAGTCTAACTACTCTAATGACAAACTAAACGTCACAGGTACATCTTCTATTGAATCCTCAAGTCAAAGGTCCACGTATACTATCACAACCTTTTGATTCATCATCGACTCTCCGAGAGTGAATACCGTGTGACTGAATCGAGTATGAGTCGTGTTCGAGTATACTGGTCCCACCAATATACTTTATAACTATGCTATCAAGACGTGTACACGTCCTAGCATCAGTTATACAAGTCTTATTAAAACTTAATGCCCATTTAAGTTTATTGACTTGCGAACGATTTACGTAAATAAACTTTAAACACTTCCAGTACATTTTCTCTTATCCCATAACGAGAATGGAATGTTCAGTTTCTTTACATGGACTTCACTTCAATGTTTACCAAGTCAAGAATGCAATTGAAATACAATAAATAGTGAATGAATCGAATTGCCTTTTTATTATTTATTCCATAATTACAAGTACAATGCCCCTACTCTCTCATCCCCTAAGTGGCATTCGAGGGCATATTCCTAACAATCTCCCACTTGCACTCAATGCCACACATCATGATATCCAATACCCATGTTCTTCAGATGTCTTTCTAAGACGGCCTGAGATAATGGCTTAGTCAGCGGGTCCGAGACATTGTCTTCTGAGTCTACTCTTTGCAATGAAACATATCCTTTTTCCACCATCTCTCGAACGATGTGGTACTTTCTCTCTATATGCTTGGTGTTGTGGTGAGCCCTCGGCTCCTTGGCTTGGGCGACAGCTCCATCATTATCACAGAATAGTGATATAGGCAACTCCGCGTTAGGCACCACTTGAAGTTCTTGTATAAACTTCTGCATCCAAAATGCTTCTTTGCTAGCCTCGAGGCACTTGATACTCGCTAAGGTGGAATCTGCAGTAGCGGTTTGCTTGGAGCTTCTCCAAGATACTGCTCCTCCATTGAGAGTAAACAAATACCCAGATGTCGACTTAGAGTCATCATTGTCTCCTTGAAAATCAGAATCGGTGAATCCAATCACCTTCAGTTCTCCACCACCATAAGTAAGAACTGAATCTCTATTTCTTCTTAAGTACTTAAGAATGTTCTTTACGACAGTCCAATATTCCCTTCCCGGGTTTGCTTGAAATCGACTTACCATACTCACAGCGTAGGCTAAGTCTGGTCTCATACACAACATAGCGTACATGAGGCTACCCACTGCCGAGGCATAGGGTACCTTACTCATCTCTCTCTTGTCTTCCTCACTTTGAGGACACATTTTCGTGGTGAGATGAATTCCATGTCGCATGGGCCAGTGGAGGTTGTGTTAATATTCATTGAATCTATTGTTCATTATACCATTACAATATCTAGATGAGTAAATATCATTATAAGGCCTTTTTAAAAGGATTTATATAATATTGTGTTAATATTATACATCATTATAATCAATGTATTAAAATATCCTTGACCCATCATAAAATAATAACACGTGATGTCGCTTGGTCAAAAGGAGACATTTGACTTGAATAGATATCAGCTCATTAATCTGATGGGTTATAATATGTCTCTAGGAAATATTAGCCCATCATATTTCTTCATCAGTTTGTATTAATTGATTATTTAATTTTAATGCCACTTTATATTAATTGGATTAATTTAGTAGAAATTGAATAGATTAATTTATAGATTAATTAGATTAATTTATATTAAGATTAAACGTTGCCATTACATGTTGTATGGAATCATTATGTGATGGTGATATAGCTCGTGGACTTAGTTTTTTGATTTGTTTGATTCGATTGGGTTGTAAAGGCCGTTTTGAGCCTATTTATATTTACTAGAAAAACTTGTATAGGATGCAATTTTTCAATGATGTAATTATTATTTTGGGTATAAAGAAGACCGAAGACAACCGACCGAGAAGACGAAGAATCGAAGACTATTTTTTTTTATTGGGTCATTCGCTTGGCCCAGTACTTAGGAATTAGGTCCATGAGCTATATGTTGGTAGTAACTAGGTTACTGTTTTCTGTTTTTCATTTTGAATGATTGACAAACCAACAAACGCGCGTATAATTGAATTAATGTGCAAAGTGTAACACTAATCGCGAAATTCTCCCGACTACAAACAGACTAAGTTTGAAAAAGGTTACGAGGTTTCCTACCCTCCATCAAACTCGTAGAAAATTGATACCCGAGCTGGTGTGCTATGCTTCCGAGTTATCGGGGTAGTACATTTGGTAGAGGTTGAAAAATTCTTGAGTGCATTAGATGCCTTCGGTTGGTGATATATTTCGCCCCTAGAAACCTGATAGGTTGTCGGGTGAGATTCAATAGTCAAACTGATAGACGTTGATGGTCAACAACTTAGACAGTCTGGATTGCTAAGAAACCTGATAGGTTGAGGGCATGAAGACTAGGGGTAAAAGAAGATCAAATCATCCGTTAAACGGGTTGGTGTTAGACACCACTTTACAGAAATTAATTGACAAGAAACCTGATAGGTTGCGTCTGTTAAAATTTTTAAAGAACTTGATCACCACTAAGAAGTCGATCTAACCATGATTTCCGGATTATAACATGGGAGTGTATAATTCCGATAAAATTAGTGGGAGCCGAGACAAGAATTATACAAGCCCTTAAGTTCTATACTCGGTCATAATTAAACAAGTCACTAATTTAATCTTGTCTAAATCTTTGCAGAAAACGAAATTGAATCTCTCTAAAATGGCTAAAAACCCACTTGCAATACTACTTGAAAAGAATCTCCTAACTGACCCTAACTTTGTTGACTGGTTGCGGAATCTGATGATTGTACTCAGTATGGAGTCTCTGGGATACGTCTTGGAGGCGGACATTCCACCGAATCCAATCCGGACTAAGGGTAATCGGGAAGACATTGACGTCCATGAAAAATGGGTCAAGGATGACGTGCTAGTCCGTGGCTTTATGATGGGCTCAATGACTAATGAGCTGCAGAGAGCGCACGAGAATATGACTTCTGCTAGGCAGATTCTCGCACACTTGACCGAATTTTATGGAGAGCACAGTAAGACTGCTAGATATGAGATATCGAAGCAGTTGTTCAGTGCTAGGATGAAAGAAGGGGAGAAAGTGGGAGACCACGTCCTCAAGATGATCTCTATGATTGATAGGCTCGAGGTGCTCAACTTTAATATGGATTTATCCCTTCAAATTGATCTCATCCTTCAATCTCTCCCTGACTCTTTCACGCAGTTTGTAATGAATTTCAACTGTAATGAAATTACATGCACATTAGCTGGGCTAATGAATAAACTGGTGACGGCGCAGTCTAACATGAAGACTAAACCGAGAGAGGCTGCTCTTGTGATTTCTTCTGGGCCTAGGAGGTCCAAGAACAAGAAGAAAAATACCTACGAGCAGTACAAACCTAAGAAAGGGGTGCAAAAAGGAAAGGGCAAGGCCCGAAAGGTTCAAAAGGTATGCGGTCCAAAACATACGGACAAATGCCTTGAATGCGGTGAGTCACATCGAAGGACTTGTCCCAAGATTAATGGCGCATCGTGCACGGAACTTTTGTTTTTGAAACTAATTGTTCCGCTCATCGTATATTCTCGCTTCATGGATTCTGGATTCAGGTGCCACTTCTCACATTTGTACTATGAATCAGGATCTGGAACGAAGTAGAAAACTTGAAGCTCGGGAAATAATGATCACTGTTGGAAGCGGACAAAGTATCGAGGCAACCGATATTGGATCAATCCTTCTGGGTTTAGAATCCGGTTTTATTTTGACATTAGATGAAGTACTTGTTTTGCCCAAGGGGCATAAAAATATTGTATCCATTCCAGTCTTGGACCGGAAAGGATTTTGTTTCTTCATTGGCAATGGCAGTTGTAAAATTTATTTTCGAAATAAATTGGTTGGAACAGCTACATTGTTGAATGGTTTATATCATCTGAACATGCAAAATAAAGCAAGAAAGGAACACTATAACTAGGAAACGTGGTAGGCAAGATACTAATCAAGCTCTTAAATGGCACCTTAGACTTGGTCATGTTGGTAAGACCAAGGTTCAGAAAATGGAGAAAGATGGACTTTTAAGTCCATTGGGTGTAGAACCCTATTCAACTTGTGAATCTTGTCTTAGAGGCAAAATGACTAAGTTCCCCTTCACAGGGACTTTTGAAAGGGCTGTCGATAAACTTGGATTGGTGCATACCGATGTTTTTGGTGCTTTAGAAGTAGCCCGAGACGGATATCAATATTTCATAACGTTCACAGATGATCATACTAGGTATGGAATTGTGTACTCAATGAAACATAAATCCAAAGCCTTTGCTAAATTCAAAGAATTTAAGGCCCTAGTTGAAAAACAAACTGGATGTCATATCAAAACACTTCGATCGGACCGAGGTGGCGAATATATGAGCACTGAGTTTGATGAGTTCCTTAAGGAACATAGAATAGTTTCACAATTCACGCCTCCAGGAACCCCACAGTTAAATGGTGTTTCAGAAAGGAGAAATCGGACTTTGTTGGACATGGTTCGCTCCATGTTAAATTACACTGATTTACCTATTTACCTGTGGGGGTATGCCTCACTAACCGCTGCCTATATCCTTAATAGATGTCCTTCCAAATATGTTCCTATCACTCCGCATGAGATGTGGAAGGGTAAGAAACCAAGCCTTAATCACATAAGGATTTGGGGATGTCCAGCCTATGTCAAAAAGGCTAAGGTGGACAAACTGGAAGCGAGGTCCATAAAAGGACGTTTTATAGAATACCCAGAGGACTCGATGGGTTATCTATTCTACATGCCAGAAGACCATAGGGTCGTTGTGGCATTACAAGCGCACTTCCTTGAGGATGAATTCATTCAGGAAGGTGGCTCGGGTAGAAATATCTCTTTGGAAGAGCATAATGAAAGTCCTAAGGAGACATCTGATCAGGGATCAAGAACCGAACCTATTGTAACACAACCTCCACTTCGAAGGTCTGATAGGGTATCTCACTTACCTGAGAGGTATGGCTATACACATGTCGAGGAACTGGGTCTCCACGACACACCTGATAGCAGTGAAAACGACCCTGTCACCTATGACCAAGCGATAGTGGATATAGACTCCGATAAATGGCAAGAAGCAATGGAAGCTGAGATAGACTCGATGCATACCAATCAGGTATGGACTCTAGTAGATCTTCCAATTGGCATGAGAACTATTGGAAATAAATGGATCTATAAGAGAAAGACTGATGGGGATGGCAAGGTTGATGCCTATAAGGCCAGGCTTGTGGCAAAGGGTTATACCCAAAGGGAAGGAATCGATTATCATGATACCTTCTCGCCCGTAGCTATGATAAAATCGATTCGCATGATGCTTGCCATTGCTGCCTATTATGATTATGAAATATGGCAAATGGATGTCAAAACGGCTTTTCTAAATGGATACCTCGAGGAGGAAATCTATATGGAACAGCCTAAAGGTTTTGTGTCCAAAGCTAATATTAATAAAGTGTGTAAGCTGCAACGAGCCATTTATGGTCTGAAGCAAGCTTCTCGGAGTTGGAACCTTCGATTTGACGAAGCAGTTAAGGACTTTGACTTCGTACAAAATTCTTGCCATTTATCGGAGTCTATATCCACTATCGCTTGGTCATAGGTGACAGGGTCGTTTTCACTGCTATCAGGTGTGTCGTGGAGACCCAGTTCCTCGACATGTGTATAGCCATACCTCTCAGGTAAGTGAGATACCCTATCAGACCTTCGAAGTGGAGGTTGTGTTACAATAGGTTCGGTTCTTGATCCCTGATCAGATGTCTCCTTAGGACTTTCATTATGCTCTTCCAAAGAAGGATTTGACTTGATTGGTCAAAAGGAGACAATTAGGATATTGTATAATATGATTTGTTCCATCATATTTTATAGGATATTGTAAAGATATTTTATAATCCTGTTAATATTCCATGTCTTCAAATAATCTAATTAAAAATTAGATGATATTTGTTAATATTCTACTTTATTAACAGGCAATAAAATAGAATATAAAGTAGAATAAAAATTTTTAATATTAATAAAGGATATAATTTTAATAGCACGTGATATTATATTGTTAAATAATTATTGTATCCTATAATATTAAAAATTATATCATTATGTTATTAATTATTTAAATAATTAAGAATATTAAAAATTAACAGTTTTAAATAATTTATATTGCCTGTTAATATAATAACACAATATTAATAATTTATATTAATAGGATATTTACATTAAAAGGATATTATAAGGCCATTTTAAATAATCCTGTTAATATTTTAATAACATTAATATTAATGTTATTATCTATGGTGAGATTAATCCTATTGTGTTAATGAGATTATTTCATTATGCACGTGTTATTAAAAGGATATTTTAATAAAGTAAAATATTAACTAATTGTAATGGTATACTATAAAGTATATTTGATGGGATATCCTTTTAATATACGAGCAAATATATTATTGCCAATGAACAATAGTCATTCAAGCTTCCATTATTTTAAAATGGCCTTATAATATCCTTTTAATGTAGCTATTGAACATTGGAAGCAAATATATGTATACCTTAAATCTCTAGTTCTTCTTGCAGTGAAAACGACTCTGTCACCTATGACCAAGCGATAGTGGATATAGACTCCGATAAATGGCAAGAAGCAATGGAAGCTGAGATAGACTCGATGCATACCAATCAGGTCTGGACTCTAGTAGATCTTCCAATTGGCATGAGGACTATTGGAAATAAATGGATCTATAAGAGAAAGACTGATGGGGATGGCAAGGTTGATGCCTATAAGGCCAGGCTTGTGGCAAAGGGTTATACCCAAAGGGAAGGAATCGATTATCATGATACCTTCTCGCCCATAGCTATGATAAAATCGATTCTCATGATGCTTGCCATTGCTACCTATTATGATTATGAAATATGGCAAATGGATGTCAAAACGGCTTTTCTAAATGGATACCTCGAGGAGGAAATCTATATGGAACAGCCTAAAGGTTTTGTGTCCAAATCTAATATTCATAAAGTGTGTAAGCTGCAACGAGCCATTTATGGTCTGAAGCAAGCTTCTCGGAGTTGGAACCTTCGATTTGACGAAGCAGTTAAGGACTTTGACTTCGTACGAAATGAGGAGGAACCGTGTGTTTACAAAAAGGTCAGTGGGAGCAACATTGCGTTCTTAGTACTGTATGTAGATGATATTCTACTTATAGGAAATAACATAGCAATGCTCAGCACTGTGAAAGCTTGGCTTTCTAAAACGTTCTCCATGAAAGACTTGGGAGAAGCTTCCTATATTCTAGGGATCCGTCTTTACAGAGATAGACCGCGAAGAATGATAGGACTTTCCCAAGCCCTTTATATCGATAAAATCCTGAGAAGATTCAAGATGGATGAATCTAAAAGTGGGTTCCTTCCCATGCGACATGGAATTCATCTCACCAAGAAAATGTGTCCTCAAAGTGAGGAAGACAAGAGAGAGAAGAGTAAGGTACCCTATGCCTCGGCAGTGGGTAGCCTCATGTACGCTATGTTGTGTACGAGACCAGACTTAGCCTACGCTGTGAGTATGGTAAGTCGATTTCAAGAAAACCCGGGAAGGGAACATTGGACTGCCGTAAAGAACATTCTTAAGTACTTAAGAAGAACTAGAGATTTAGTTCTTACTTATGGTGGTGGAGAACTGAAGGTAATTGGATTCACCGATTCTGATTTTCAAGGAGACAATGACGACTCTAAGTCGACATCTGGGTATTTGTTTACTCTCAGTGGAGGAGCAGTATCTTGGAGAAGCTCCAAGCAAACCGCTACTGCAGATTCCACCTGCCAAGCAGAGTATCAAGCTGCCTCAGAGGCTAGCAAAGAAGCATTTTGGATGCAGAAGTTTATACAAGAACTTCAAGTGGTGCCTAACGCGGAGTTGCCTATATCACTATTCTGTGATAATGATGGAGTTGTCGCCCAAGCCAAGGAGCCGAGGGCTCACCACAACACCAAGCATATAGAGAGAAAGTACCACATCGTTCGAGAGATGGTGGAAAAAAGATATGTTTCATTGCAAAGAGTAGACTCAGAAGACAATGTCTCTGACCCGCTGACTAAGCCATTATCTCAGGCCGTCTTAGAAAGACATCTGAAGGACATGGGTATTGGATACCATGATGTGTGGAATTGAGTGCAAGTGGGAGATTGTTAGGAATATGCCCTCGAATGCCACTCAGGGGATGAGAGAGTAGGGGCATTGTACTTGTAATTATGGAATAAATAATAAAAAGGCAATTCGATTCATTCACTGTTTATTATATTTCAATTGCATTTTTGACTTGGTAAACATTGAAGTGAAGTCCATGTAAATAAACTGAACATTCCATTCTCCTTATGGGATAAGAGAAAATGTACTGGAAGTGTTTAAAGTTTATTTACGTAAATCGTTCGCAAGTCAATAAAATTAAATGGGTATTAAGTTTTAATAAGACTTGTATAACTGATGCTAGGACGTGTGCACGTCTTGATAGCATAGTTATAAAGTATATTGGTGGGACCAGTATACTCGAACACGACTCATACTCGATTCAGTCACACGGTATTCACTCTCGGAGAGTCGATGACGAATCAAAAGGTTGTGATAGTATACGTGGACCTTTGACTTGAGGATTCAGTAGAAGATGTGCCTGTGACGTTTAGTTTGTCATTAGAGTAGTTAGACTCATTTGCTTAATTCTTTGAGTCGACCTCGGCGCGCACTATACGGGCAGTAGCGATCTTTCTTGTATGCCAAGAAAGGATTCTATCTCCTGTTAGAGAGCGGCGTATGTCTATACGGTTAATGGCAAATAAGATCATGAGTCTTTGGCAAAGCATTACGATATAGTCGTATTAGATACACTATTAATCGATCGGTCTTGATTTGCATTAACACATGTATAGAGTTTAGTCAACGGTAGGGTTTGACTTTACCGTGACCGAAGACTTGACCGGGACATCGATGAAGGGTCTATACGTATATAGTATTCACGACATAATGGTTCTTGAATGATCCCTTCATTCGTTCTCGATCGGGGTTTACGATGCGGCCGCTAATTTGGCTAAGTCTTTGCCGCACTCATTGGTTCCTCCCACTTAGGTGAGACGGACCTCAGTCGCGCATCGGGAGCGTTGACTGATAAATGTGAATTTATTATCTCTCTATTAATATTAGATATTGGATATCTAATTATGATTTATTGGATAAATCAAATAGCGGTCTTATGAATTAAAATTAAGTTATCGGGTAATTAATTTAATTCATAAATTATATTTCTTAGAGAAATATATTTGTATTTGATATAATTAATTAATTAGATTAATTAATTAATATAAATACATTGATGATTAAACGGAGTGTATTTAACGGAGTCGTTTGACGAACGTCCGATACACGAGCCGAGTGGCTCGGCTCGTTTTTAGAAAACTTTCTTGTGGCCGCCCCCCTCTTGGCATGGCATGATCTTGCATGTGTGTGGAAACTCACTTAGAGTTGAGATTCCCACATGATTGTGAATGATAGTTGTAAAGGAATAATTATTCTTTTATAATATATATATATCATCACATTATAATACACACATGATGAAAGGAGTAGTATATATAACTCATCTTTCATGCAAATAAAAGGTAGCCTGCCGTGAGCATTAACAAGGAGGAGAGATATATTTTTTTTTAATATTTTCATCTTTGAGATGATATAATAGTTAAAAAAAATTGAGATATAAATTCCTATAGTAATTCCTAGCCGTGTTCTTGGAGAACGGATTACTATCGAATTTTTCCGGTCAACTTCCGACGCGTGTGAAGTAGAGGCTTCGAACTTTCGGTGCTTGGAACGAAGGGATTTCATGTTCGGGACAGGGTTCGTGATCATCATCAATTTACGAAGAATTATTTCAAAGGCTTCAAGGGTATGAACCTTTATCTTTGTATTTATTAATTTTTCGTATATACGTTACTCGATCGATCTTGTTTGGGATTCGTATTTATTTCCGCTGCGTATTTTGTTTTATTTTCGGAATCCCAACAGTGGTATCCTTCAATTTTCGTTTTATTAATTTTTTTTAACTATTATATCATCTCAAAGATGAAAATATTAAAAAAAATATATCTCTCCTCCTTGTTAATGCTCACGGCAGGCTACCTTTTATTTGCATGAAAGATGAGTTATATATACTACTCCTTTCATCATGTGTGTATTATAATGTGATGATATATATATTATAAAAGAATAATTATTCCTTTACAACTATCATTCACAATCATGTGGGAATCTCAACTCTAAGTGAGTTCCCACACACATGCAAGATCATGCCATGCCAAGAGGGGTGGGCGGCCACAAGGAAGTTTTCTAAAAAATGAGCCGAGCCACTCGGCTCGTGTATCGGACGTTCGTCAAAGGACTCCGTTAAATACACTCCGTTTAGTCATCAATGTATTTATATTAATTAATTAATCTAATTAATTAATTATATCAAATACAAATATATTTATCTAAGAAATATAATTTATGAATTAAATTAATTACCCGGTAACTTAATTTTAATTCATAAGACCGCTATTTGATTTATCCAATAAATCATAATTAGATATCCAATATCTAATATTAATAGAGAGATAATAAATTCACATTTATCCATCAACGCTCCTGATGCGCGACTCCGTAGGTCCGTCTCGGTAGGCATTGGGAGGAACCAATGAGTGCGGGCGGCACTTAGCCGACTAGCGGGCGCCTTTGTAAACCCAGGCGAGAACGAATGAAGGGATCATTCAAGAACCATTATGTCGTGAATACTATATACGTATAGACCCTTCATCAGATGTCCCGATCAAGTCTTCGGGTCACGGTAAAGTCAAACCCTACTGTTGACTAAACTCTATACATGTGTTAATGCAAATCAAGACCGACTGATTAATAGTGTATCTAATACGATTATATCAGAATGCTTTGGCCAAAGACTCATGATCTTATTTGCCATTAACCGTATAGGACATACGTCTGCTCACTAACAGAATCCTTTCTTGGCATACAGTAAAGACTGCTACCTGCCCGTATAGTCCGCACTTCGAGGTCGACTCAGCAATTAAGCAAATGAGTCTAACTACTCTAATGACAAACTAAACGTCACAGGCACATCTTCTACTGAATCCTCAAGTCAAAGGTCCACGTATACTATCACAACCTTTTGATTCGTCATCGACTCTCCGAGAGTGAATACCGTGTGACTGAATCGAGTATGAGTCGTGTTCGAGTATACTGGTCCCACCAATATACTTTATAACTATGCTATCAAGACGTGCACACGTCCTAGCATCAGTTATACAAGTCTTATTAAAACTTAATGCCCATTTAAGTTTATTGACTTGCGAACGATTTACGTAAATAAACTTTAAACACTTCCAGTACATTTTCTCTTATCCCATAACGAGAATGGAATGTTCAGTTTATTTACATGGACTTCACTTCAATGTTTACCAAGTCAAAAATGCAATTGAAATACAATAAACAGTGAATGAATCGAATTGCCTTTTTATTATTTATTCCATAATTACAAGTACAATGCCCCTACTCTCTCATCTCCTGAGTGGCATTCGAGGGCATATTCCTAACAATCTCCGACTTGCACTCAATGCCACACATCATGATATCCAATACCCATGTTCTTCAGATGTCTTTCTAAGACGGTCTGAGATAATGGCTTAGTCAGCGGGTCAGAGACATTTTCTTCTGAGTCTACTCTTTACAATGAAACATATCATTTTTCCACCATCTCTAGAACGATGTGGTACTTTCTCTCTATATGCTTGGTGTTGTGGTGAGACCTCGGCTCCTTGGCTTGGGCGAAAGCTCCATCATTATCACACAATAGTGATATAGGCAACTCCGCATTAGGCACCACTTGAAGTTCTTGTATAAACTTCTGCATCCAAAATGTTTCTTTGCTAGCCTCTGAGGCAGCTTGATACTCTGCTTGGCATGTGGAATCTGCAGTAGCGGTTTGCTTGGAGCTTCTCCAAGATACTGCTCCTCCATTGAGAGTAAACAAATACCCAGATGTCGACTTAGAGTCATCATTGTCTCCTTGAAAATCAGAATCGGTGAATCCAATTACCTTCAGTTCTCCACCACCATAAGTAAGAACTAAATCTCTAGTTCTTCTTAAGTACTTAAGAATGTTCTTTACGGCAGTCCAATGTTTCCTTCCCGGGTTTGCTTGAAATCGACTTACCATACTCACAGCGTAGGCTAAGTCTGGTCTCGTACACAACATAGCGTACATGAGGCTACCCACTGCCGAGGCATAGGGTACCTTACTCATCTCTCTCTTGTCTTCCTCACTTTGAGGACACATTTTTGTGGTGAGATGAATTCCATGTCGCATGGGAAAGAACCCTCTTTTAGATTCATCCATCTTGAATCTTCTCAAGATTTTATCGATATAAAGGGCTTGGGAAAGTCCTATCATTCTTCGCGGTCTATCTCTGTAAAGACGGATCCCAAGAATAGAGGAAGCTTCTCCCAAGTCTTTCATGGAGAACGTTTTAGAAAGCCAAGCTTTCACAGTGCTGAGCATTGCTATGTTATTTCCTATAAGTAGAATATCATCTACATATAGTACTAAGAACGCAATGTTGCTCCCACTGACCTTTTTGTAAACACACGGTTCCTCCTCATTTCGTACGAAGTCAAAGTCCTTAACTGCTTCGTCAAATCAAAGGTTCCAACTCCGAGAAGCTTGCTTCAGACCATAAATGGCTCGTTGCAGCTTACACACTTTATGAATATTAGCTTTGGACACAAAACCTTTAGGCTGTTCCATATAGATTTCCTCCTCGAGGTATCCATTTAGAAAAGCCGTTTTGACATCCATTTGCCATATTTCATAATCATAATAGGCAGCAATGGCAAGCATCATGCGAATCGATTTTATCACAGCTATGGGCGAGAAGGTATCATGATAATCGATTCCTTCCCTTTGGGTATAACCCTTTGCCACAAGCCTGGCCTTATAGGCATCAACCTTGACATCCCCATCAGTCTTTCTCTTATAGATCCATTTATTTCCAATAGTCCTCATGCCAGTTGGAAGATCTACTAGAGTCCAGACCTGATTGGTATGCATCGAGTCTATCTCAGCTTCCATTGCTTCTTGCCATTTATCGGAGTCTATATCCACTATCGCTTGGTCATAGGTGACAGGGTCATTTTCACTGCTATCAGGTGTGTCGTGGAGACCCAGTTCCTCGACATGTGTATAGCCATACCTCTCAGGTAAGTGAGATACCCTATCAGACCTTCGAAGTGGAGGTTGTGTTACAATAGGTTCGGTTCTTGATCCCTGATCAGATGTCTCCTTAGGACTTTCATTATGCTCTTCCAAAGAGATATTTCTACCCGAGCCACCTTCCTGAATGAATTCATCCTCAAGGAATTGCGCTTGTAATGCCACAACGAGTCAATCATCATATTCCGCAACCATCCCAGAGACTCCATACTGAGTACAATCATCAGATTCCGCAACCAGTCAACAAAGTTGGGGCCAGTTAGGAGATTCTTTTCAAGTAGTATTGCAAGTGGGTTTTTAGCCATTTTAGAGAGATTCAATTTCGTTTTCTGCAAAGATTTAGACAAGATTAAATTAGTGACTTGTTTAATTATGACCAAGTATAGAATTTAAGGGCTTGTATAATTGCACTATTAAAAGTTCCAGTTGTCATTGTTTCAAAGACAAATATCCTAGAGTCAATTAAAATAAATATCCTAGAGACATATTATAACCCATCAGGTTTCCAATCAATATTTATATTTCTATCCTTTCATTATCCTATAAAAGGACGTTTTATAGGATACCCAGAGGACTCGATGGGTTATCTATTCTACATGCCAGAAGACCATAGGGTCGTTGTGGCATTACAAGCGCACTTCCTTGAGGATGAATTCATTCAGGAAGGTGGCTCGGGTAGAAATATCTCTTTGGAAGAGCATAATGAAAGTCCTAAGGAGACATCTGATCAGGGATCAAGAACCGAACCTATTGTAACACAACCTCCACTTCAAGGTCGATAGGGTATCTCACTTACGAGAGGTATGGCTATACACATGTCGAGGAACCGGGTCTCCACGACACACGATAGCGTGAAAATGACCTGTCACCTATGACCAAGCGATAGTGGATATAGACTCCGATAAATGGCAAGAAGCAATGGAAGCCGAGATAGACTCGATGCATACCAATCAGTCTGGACTCTAGTAGATCTTCCAACCGGCATGAGGACTATTGGAAATAAATGGATCTATAAGAGAAAAGGCGATGGGGATGGCAAGGTTGATGCCTATAAGGCCAGGCTTGTGGCAAAGGGTTATACCCAAAGGGAAGGAATCGATTATCATGATACCTTCTCGCCCGTAGCTATGATAAAATCGATTCGCATGATGCTTGCCATTGCTGCCTATTATGATTATGAAATATGGCAAATGGATGTCAAAACGTCTTTTCTAAATGGATACCTCGAGGAGGAAATCTATATGGAACAACCTAAAGGTTTTGTATCCAAAGCTAATATTCATAAAGTGTGTAAGCTGCAACGAGCCATTTATGGTCTGAAGCAAGCTTCTCGGAGTTGGAACCTTCGATTGGACGAAGCAGTTAAGGACTTTGACTTCGTACGAAATGAGGAGGAACCGTGTGTTTACAAAAAGGTCAGTGGGAGCAACATTGCGTTCTTACTACTATATGTAGATGATATTCTACTTATAGGAAATAACATAGCAATGCTCAGCACTGTGAAAGCTTGGCTTTCTAAAACATTCTCCATGAAAGACTTGGGAGAAGCTTCCTATATTCTAGGGATCCGTCTTTACAGAGATAGACCGCGAAGAATGATAGGACTTTCCCAAGCCCTTTATATCGATAAAATCCTGAGAAGATTCAAGATGGATGAATCTAAAAGAGGGTTCCTTCCCATGCGACATGGAATTCATCTCACCACGAAAATGTGTCCTCAAAGTGAGGAAGACAAGAGAGAGATGAGTAAGGTACCCTATGCCTCGACAGTGGGTAGCCTCATGTACGCTATGTTGTGTACGAGACCAGACTTAGCCTACGCTGTGAGTATGGTAAGTCGATTTCAAGCAAACCCAGGAAGGGAACATTGGACTGCCGTAAAGAACATTCTTAAGTACTTAAGAAGAACTAGAGATTTAGTTCTTACTTATGGTGGTGGAGAACTGAAGGTGATTGGATTCACCGATTCTGATTTTCATGGAGACAATGACAACTCTAAGTCGACATCTGGGTATTTGTTTACTCTCAATGGAGGAGCAGTATCTTGGAGAAGCTCCAAGCAAACCGCTACTGCAGATTACACCTGCCAAGCAGAGTATCAAGCTGCCTCAGAGGCTAGCAAAGAAGCATTTTGGATGCAGAAGTTTATACAAGAACTTCAAGTGGTGCCTAATGCGGAGTTGCCTATATCACTATTGTGTGATAATGATGGAGCTGTCGCCCAAGCCAAGGAGCCGAGGTCTCACCACAACACCAAGCATATAGAGAGAAAGTACCACATCATTCGAGAGATGGTGGAAAAAAGATATGTTTCATTTCAAAGAGTAGACTCAGAAGACAATGTCTCTGACCCGCTGACTAAGCCATTATCTCAGGCCGTCTTAGAAAGACATCTGAAGAACATGGGTATTGGATATCATGATGTGTGGCATTGAGTGCAAGTGGGAGATTGTTAGGAATATGCCCTCGAATGCCACTCAGGGGATGAGAGAGTAGGGGCATTGTACTTGTAATTATGGAATAAATAATAAAAAGGCAATTCGATTCATTCACTGTTTATTGTATTTCAATTGCATTCTTGACTTGGTAAACATTGAAGTGAAGTCCATGTAAATAAACTGAACATTCTATTCTCATTATGGGATAAGAGAAAATGTACTGGAAGTGTTTAAAGTTTATTTACGTAAATCGTTCGCAAGTCAATAAACTTAAATGGGCATTAAGTTTTAATAAGACTTGTATAACTGATGCTAGGACGTGTGCACGTCTTGATAGCATAGTTATAAAGTATACTGGAATCGACTCGGCAGTCCAATGTACTTAGGATATAGCAATAATGTTATTGCTATAATATTAAAATATAGTTTGGATTAATCTAGATGAGTAAATATCATTATGTTATTTAGGATATAGCAATAATGTTATTATCTATTGTGTTAATGAGGATTTGATGGGATATCCTTTTAATAAGGGATATCCTTTTATTTTATATCAACTGCCATTACAATCTATTATAATAAACAAAAAGTTCCTCGACCCAGTTCCGTTTGCACCCCTTTCCTATAATGACTATTGTTCCGCTACTGTATATTCTGCTTCATGGATTCTGGATTCAGGTGCCACTTCTCACATTTGTACTATGAATCAGGATCTGGAACGAAGTAGAAAACTTGAAGCTGGGGAAATAATGATCATTGTTGGAAGCGGACAAAGTGTCGAGGCAACCGATATTGGATCAATCCTTATGGGTTTAGAATCCGGTTTTATTTTGACATTAGATGAAGTACTTGTTTTGCCCAAGGGGCATAAAAATATTATATCCATTCTAGTCTTGGACCGGAAAGGATTTTGTTTCTTCATTGGCAATGGCAGTTGTAAAATTTATTTTCGAAATAAATTGGTTGGAACAGCTACATTGTTGAATGGTTTATATCATCTGAACATGCAAAATAAAACAGCAGTGAACACTATAACTAGGAAACGTGGTAGGCAAGATACTAATCAAGCTCTTAAATGGCACCTTAGACTTGGTCATGTTGGTAAGACCAAGGTTCAGAAAATGGAGAAAGATGGACTTTTAAGTCCATTGGGTGTAGAACCCTATCCAACTTGTGAATCTTGTCTTAGAGGCAAAATGACTAAGTTCCCCTTCACAGGGACTTTTGAAAGGGCTGCCGATAAACTTGGATTGGTGCATACCGATGTTTGTGGTGCTTTAGAAGTAGCCCGAGACGGATATCAATATTTCATAATTTTCACAGATGATCATACTAGGTATGGGATTGTGTACTCAATGAAACATAAATCCGAAGCCTTTGCTAAATTCAAAGAATTTAAGGCCCTAGTTGAAAAACAAACTAGATGTCATATCAAAACACTTCGGTCGGACCGAGGTGGCGAATATATGAGCACTGAGTTTGATGAGTTTCTTAAGGAACATGGAATAGTTTCACAATTCACGCCTCCAGGAACCCCACAGTTAAATGGTGTTTCAGAAAGGAGAAATCGGACTTTGTTGGACATGGTTCGCTCCATGTTAAATTACACTGATTTACCTATTTACCTGTGGGGGTATGCCTCACTAACCGCTGCCTATATCCTTAATAGATGTCCTTCCAAATTTGTTCCTATCACTCCGCATGAGATGTGGAAGGGTAAGAAACCAAGCCTTAATCACATAAGGATTTGGGGATGTCCAGCCTATGTCAAAAAGGCTAAGGTGGACAAACTGGAAGCGAGGTCCATAAAAGGACGTTTTAAATGATACCCAGAGGACTCGATGGGTTATGTATTCTACATGCCAGAATACCATAGGGTCGTTGTGGCATTACAAGCGCACTTCCTTGAGGATGAATTCATTCAGGAAGGTGGCTCGGGTAGAAATATCTCTTTGGAAGAGCATAATGAAAGTCCTAAGGAGACATCTGATCAGGGATCAAAAACCGAACCTATTGTAACACAACCTCCACTTCGAAGGTCTGATAGGGTATCTCACTTACCTGAGAGGTATGTCTATATACATGTCGAGGAACTGGGTCTCCACGACACACCTGATAGAAGTGAAAACGACCCTGTCACCTATGACCAAGCGATAGTGGATATAGACTCCGATAAATGGCAAGAAGCAATGGAAGCTGAGATAGACTTGATGCATACCAATCAGGTCTGGACTCTAGTAGATCTTCCAACTGGCATGAGGACTATTGGAAATAAATGGATCTATAAGAGAAAGACTGATGGGGATGGCAAGGTTGATGCCTATAAGGCCAGGCTTGTGGCGAAGGGTTATACCCAAAGGGAAGGAATCGATTATCATGATACCTTCTCGCCCGTAGCTATGATAAAATCGATTCTCATGATGCTTGCCATTGCTGCCTATTATGATTATGAAATATGGCAAATGGATGTCAAAACGGCTTTTCTAAATGGATACCTCGAGGAGGAAATCTATATGGAACAGCCTAAAGATTTTGTGTCCAAATCTAATATTCATAAAGTGTGTAAGCTGCAACGAGCCATTTATGGTCTGAAGCAAGCTTCTCGGAGTTGGAACCTTCGATTTGTGAAGCGATTAAGGACTTTGACTTCGTGCGAAATGAGGAGGAACCGTGTGTTTACAAAAAGGTCGTGGGAGCAACATTGCGTTCTTAGTCTTGTATGTATATGATATTCTACTTATAGGAAATAACATAGCAATGCTCAAGACCGTGAAAGCTTGGCTTTCTAAAACGTTCTCCATGAAAGACTTGGGAGAAGCTTCCTATATTCTAGGGATCCGTCTTTACAGAGATAGACCGCGAAGAATGATAGGACTTTCCCAAGCCCTTTATATCGATAAAATCCTGAGAAGATTCAAGATGGATGAATCTAAAAGTGGGTTCCTTCCCATGCGACATGGAATTCATCTCACCAAGAAAATGTGTCCTCAAAGTGAGGAAGACAAGAGAGAGAAGAGTAATGTACCCTATGCCTCGGCATTTTGTAGCCTCATGTACGCTATGTTGTGTACGAGACCAGACTTAGCCTACGCTGTGAGTATGGTAAGTCGATTTCAAGAAAACCCGGAAGGGAACATTGGACCGCCGTAAAGAACATTCTTAAGTACTTAAGAAGAACTAGAGATTTAGTTCTTACTTATGGTGGTGGAGAATCAAGGTAATTGGATTCACCGATTCGATTTTCAAGGAGACAATGACGACTCTAAGTCGACATCTGGGTATTTGTTTACTCTCGGTGGAGGAGCAGTATCTTGGAGAAGCTCCAAGCAAACCGCTACTGCAGATTCCACACTGTGAGTATCAAGTCGCCTCGGAGGCTAGCAAAGAAGCATTTTGGATGCAGAAGTTTATACAAGAACTTCAAGTGGTGCCTAACGCGGAGTTGCCTATATCACTATTCTGTGATAATGATGGAGTTGTCGCCCAAGCCAAGGAGCCGAGGGCTCACCACAACACCAAGCATATAGAGAGAAAGTACCACATCGTTCGAGAGATGGTGGAAAAAAGATATGTTTCATTGCAAAGAGTAGACTCAGAAGACAATGTCTCTGACCCGCTGACTAAGCCATTATCTCAGGCCGTCTTAGAAAGACATCTGAAGGACATGGGTATTGGATACCATGATGTGTGGAATTGAGTGCAAGTGGGAGATTGTTAGGAATATGCCCTCGAATGCCACTCAGGGGATGAGAGAGTAGGGGCATTGTACTTGTAATTATGGAATAAATAATAAAAAGGCAATTCGATTCATTCACTGTTTATTGTATTTCAATTGCATTTTTGACTTGGTAAACATTGAAGTGAAGTCCATGTAAATAAACTGAACATTCCATTCTCCTTATGGGATAAGAGAAAATGTACTGGAAGTGTTTAAAGTTTATTTACGTAAATCGTTCGCAAGTCAATAAAATTAAATGGGCATTAAGTTTTAATAAGACTTGTATAACTGATGCTAGGACGTGTGCACGTCTTGATAGCATAGTTATAAAGTATATTGGTGGGACCAGTATACTCGAACACGACTCATACTCGATTCAGTCACACGGTATTCACTCTCGGAGAGTCGATGACGAATCAAAAGGTTGTGATAGTATACGTGGACCTTTGACTTGAGGATTCAGTAGAAGATGTGCCTGTGACGTTTAGTTTGTCATTAGAGTAGTTAGACTCATTTGCTTAATTCTTTGAGTCGACCTCGAAGTGCGCACTATACGGGCGGTAGCGCTTTCTTGTATGCCAAGAAAGGATTCTATCTCTGTTAGAGAGCAAGGCGTATGTCCTATACGGTTAATGGCAAATAAGATCATGAGTCTTTGGCCAAAGCATTCTGATATAGTCGTATTAGATACACTATTAATCAGTCGGTCTTGATTTGCATTAACACATGTATAGAGTTTAGTCAACAGTAGGGTTTGACTTTACCGTGACCCGAAGACTTGACCGGGACATCTGATGAAGGGTCTATACGTATATAGTATTCACGACATAATGGTTCTTGAATGATCCCTTCATTCGTTCTCAGTCGGGGTTTACAGTGCGGCCCGCTAGGCTGGCTAAGTGATGCCCGCACTCATTGGTTCCTCCCACTTCCGGCTGAGACGGACCTACGGAGTCGCGCATCAGGAGCGTTGACGGATAAATGTGAATTTATTATCTCTCTATTAATATTAGATATTGGATATCTAATTATGATTTATTGGATAAATCAAATAGCGGTCTTATGAATTAAAATTAAGTTACCGGGTAATTAATTTAATTCATAAATTATATTTCTTAGAGAAATATATTTGTATTTGATATAATTAATTAATTAGATTAATTAATTAATATAAATACATTGATGATTAAACGGAGTGTATTTAACGGAGTCGTTTGACGAACGTCCGATACACGAGCCGAGTGGCTCGGCTCGTTTTTTAGAAAACTTTCTTGTGGCCGCCCACCCCTCTTGGCATGGCATGATCTTGCATGTGTGTGGAAACTCACTTAGAGTTGAGATTCCCACATGATTGTGAATGATAGTTGTAAAGGAATAATTATTCTTTTATAATATATATATATCATCACATTATAATACACACATGATGAAAGGAGTAGTATATATAACTCATCTTTCATGCAAATAAAAGGTAGCCTGCCGTGAGCATTAACAAGGAGGAGAGATATATTTTTTTTTAATATTTTCATCTTTGAGATGATATAATAGTTAAAAAAAAATTGAGATATAAATTCCTATAATAATTCCTAGCCGTGTTCTTGGAGAACGGATTACTATCGAATTTTTCCGGTCAACTTCCGACGCGTGTGAAGTAGAGGCTTCGAACTTTCGGTGCTTGGAACGAAGGGATTTCATGTTCGGGACAGGGTTCGTGATCATCATCAATTTACGAAGAATTATTTCAAAGGCTTCAAGGGTATGAACCTTTATCTTTGTATTTATTAATTTTTCGTATATACGTTACTCGATCGATCTTGTTTGAGATTCGTATTTATTTCCGCTGCGTATTTTGTTTTATTTTCGGAATCCCAACAGTGGTATCCTTCAATTTTCGTTTTATTAATTTTTTTTAACTATTATATCATCTCAAAGATGAAAATATTAAAAAAAATATATCTCTCCTCCTTGTTAATGCTCACGGCAGGCTACCTTTTATTTGCATGAAAGATGAGTTATATATACTACTCCTTTCATCATGTGTGTATTATAATGTGATGATATATATTATAAAAGAATAATTATTCCTTTACAACTATCATTCACAATCATGTGGGAATCTCAACTCTAAGTGAGTTCCCACACACATGCAAGATCATGCCATGCCAAGAGGGGTGGGCGGCCACAAGGAAGTTTTCTAAAAAATGAGCCGAGCCACTCGGCTCGTGTATCGGACGTTCGTCAAAGGACTCCGTTAAATACACTCCGTTTAGTCATCAATGTATTTATATTAATTAATTAATCTAATTAATTAATTATATCAAATACAAATATATTTCTCTAAGAAATATAATTTATGAATTAAATTAATTACCCGGTAACTTAATTTTAATTCATAAGACCGCTATTTGATTTATCCAATAAATCATAATTAGATATCCAATATCTAATATTAATAGAGAGATAATAAATTCACATTTATCCGTCAACGCTCCTGATGCGCGACTCCGTAGGTCCGTCTCAGCCGGCATTGGGAGGAACCAATGAGTGCGGGCAGCACTTAGCCAGCCTAGCGGGCCGCACTGTAAACCCCGACTGAGAACGAATGAAGGGATCATTCAAGAACCATTATGTCGTGAATACTATATACGTATAGACCCTTCATCAGATGTCCCGATCAAGTCTTCGGGTCGCGGTAAAGTGAAACCCTACTGTTGACTAAACTCTATACATGTGTTAATGCAAATCAAGACCGACTGATTAATAGTGTATCTAATACGATTATATCAGAATGCTTTGGCCAAAGACTCATGATCTTATTTGCCATTAACCGTATAGGACATACGCCTGCTCACTAACAGAATCCTTTCTTGGCATACAGTAAAGACTGCTACCTGCCCGTATAGTCCGCACTTCGAGGTCGACTCAGCAATTAAGCAAATGAGTCTAACTACTCTAATGACAAACTAAACGTCACAGGCACATCTTCTACTGAATCCTCAAGTCAAAGGTCCACGTATACTATCACAACCTTTTGATTCGTCATCGACTCTCCGAGAGTGAATACCGTGTGACTGAATCGAGTATGAGTCATGTTCGAGTATACTGGTCCCACCAATATACTTTATAACTATGCTATCAAGACGTGCACACGTCCTAGCATCAGTTATACAAGTCTTATTAAAACTTAATGCCCATTTAAGTTTATTGACTTGCGAACGATTTACGTAAATAAACTTTAAACACTTCCAGTACATTTTCTCTTATCCCATAAAGAGAATGGAATGTTCAGTTTATTTACATGGACTTCACTTCAATGTTTACTAAGTCAAAAATGCAATTGAAATACAATAAACAGTGAATGAATCGAATTGCCTTTTTATTATTTATTCCATAATTACAAGTACAATGCCCCTACTCTCTCATCCCCTGAGTGGCATTCGAGGGCATATTCCTAACAATCTCCCACTTGCACTCAATGCCACACATCATGATATCCAATACCCATGTTCTTCAGATGTCTTTCTAAGACGGCCTGAGATAATGGCTTAGTCAGCGGGTCAGAGACATTGTCTTCTGAGTCTACTCTTTGCAATGAAACATATCCTTTTTCCACCATCTCTCGAACGATGTGGTACTTTCTCTCTATATGCTTGGTGTTGTGGTGATCCCTCGGCTCCTTGGCTTGGGCGACAGCTCCATCATTATCACAGAATAGTGATATAGGCAACTCCATGTTAGGCACCACTTGAAGTTCTTATATAAACTTCTGCATCCAAAATGCTTCTTTGCTAGCCTCTGAGGCAGCTTGATACTCTGCTTGGCAGGTGGAATCTGCAGTAGTGGTTTGCTTGGAGCTTCTCCAAGATACTACTCCTCCATTGAGAGTAAACAAATACCAGATGTTGACTTAGAGTCATCATTGTCTCCTTGAAAATCAGAATCGGTGAATCCAATTACCTTCAGTTCTCCACCACCATAAGTAAGAACTAAATCTCTGGTTCTTCTTAAGTACTTAAGAATGTTCTTTATGGCAGTCCAATGTTCCCTTCTCGGGTTTGCTTGAAATCGACTTACCATACTCACAATGTAGGCTAAGTCTGGTCTCGTACACAACATAGCGTACATGAGGCTACCCACTGCCGAGGCATAGGGTACCTTACTCATCTCTCTCTTGTCTTCCTCACTTTGAGGACACATTTTCGTGGTGAGATGAATTCCATGTCACATGGGAATGAACCCTCTTTTAGATTCATCCATCTTGAATCTTCTCAGGATTTTATCGATATAAAGGGCTTGGGAAAGTCCTATCATTCTTCGCGGTTTATCTCTGTAAAGACGGATCCCTAGAATATAGGAAGCTTCTCCCAAGTCTTTCATGGAGAACGTTTTAGAAAGCCAAGCTTTTACAGTGCTGAGCATTGCTATGTTATTTCCTATAAGTAGAATATCATCTACATATAGTACTAAGAACGCAATGTTGCTCCCACTGACCTTTTTGTAAACACACGGTTCCTCCTCATTTCGTACGAAGTCAAAGTCCTTAACTGCTTCGTCAAATCAAAGGTTCCAACTCCGAGAAGCTTGCTTCAAACCATAAATGGCTCGTTGCAGCTTACACACTTTATGAATATTAGCTTTGGACACAAAACCTTTAGGCTGTTCCATATAGATTTCCTCCTCGAGGTATCCATTTAGAAAAGCCGTTTTGACATCCATTTGCCATATTTCATAATCATAATAGGCAGCAATGGCAAGTATCATGCGAATCAATTTTATCATAGCTATGGGCGAGAAGGTATCATGATAATCGATTCCTTCCCTTTGGGTATAACCCTTTGCCACAAGCCTGGCCTTATAGGCATCAACCTTGCCATCCCCATCAGTCTTTTTCTTATAGATCCATTTATTTCCAATAGTCCTCATGCCGGTTGGAAATAGAGAGAAAGGAGAATAATCGTATTAATTAGTGATACTCAGATCATGAGATGTGGATTAATTTAGTAAAGGTTTATTAAAATCTCCCGGATTCAAATACCCAGAAGTCATTTTTGGTATGAACCTTTATCTTTGTATTTTAGGCTGTTACAGTATTCGATCCTCTAAGTCGACATCTGGGTATTTGTTTACTCTCAATGGAGGAGCAGTATCTTGGAGAAGCTCCAAGCAAACCGCTACTGCAGATTCCACCTGCCAAGCAGAGTATCAAGCTGCCTCAGAGGCTAGCAAAGAAGCATTTTGGATGCAGAAGTTTATACAAGAACTTCACATGGTGCCTAACGCGGAGTTGCCTATATCACTATTCTGTGATAATGATGGAGCTGTCGCCCAAGCCAAGGAGCCAAGGGCTCACCACAACACCAAGCATATAGAGAGAAAGTACTACATCGTTCGAGAGATGGTGGAAAAAGGATATGTTTCATGGCAAAGAGTAGACTCAGAAGACAATGTCTCTGACCCGCTGACTAAGCCATTATCTCAGGCCGTCTTAGAAAGACATCTGAAGAATATGGGTATTGGATATCATGATGTGTGGCATTGAGTGCAAGTGGGAGATTGTTAGGAATATGCCCTCGAATGCCACTCAGGGGATGAGAGAGTAGGGGCATTGTACTTGTAATTATGGAATAAATATTAAAAAGGCAAATCGATTCATTCACTGTTTATTATATTTCAATTGCATTCTTGACTTGGTAAACATTGAAGTGAAGTCCATGTAAATAAACTAAACATTCCATTCTCGTTATGGGATAAGAGAAAATGTACTGGAAGTATTTAAAGTTTATTTACGTAAATCGTTCGCAAGTCAATAAACTTAAATGGGCATTAAGTTTTAATAAGACTTGTATAACTGATGCTAGGACGTGTGCACGTCTTGATAGCATAGTTATAAAGTATATTGGTGGGACCAGTATACTCGAACACGACTCATACTCGATTCAGTCACACGGTATTCACTCTCGGAGAGTCGATGACGAATCAAAAGGTTGTGATAGTATACGTGGACCTTTGACTTGAGGATTCAGTAGAAGATGTACCTGTGACGTTTAGTTTGTCATTAGAGTAGTTAGACTCATTTGCTTAATTGCTGAGTCGACCTCGAAGTGCGGACTATACGGGCAGGTAGCAGTTTTTACTGTATGCCAAGAAAGGATTCTATCTCCTGTTAGTGAGCAGGCGTATGTCCTATACGGTTAATGGCAAATAAGATCATGAGTCTTTGGCCAAAGCATTCTGATATAGTCGTATTAGATACTCTATTAATCAGTCGGTCTTGATTTGCATTAACACATGTATAGAGTTTAGTCAACAGTAGGGTTTGACTTTACCGTGACCCGAAGACTTGACCGGGACATCTGATGAAGGGTCTATACGTATATAGTATTCACGACATAATGGTTCTTGAATGATCCCTTCATTCGTTCTCAGTCGGGGTTTACAGTGCGGCCCGCTAGGCTGGCTAAGTGCTGCCCGCACTCATTGGTTCCTCCCAATGCCGGCTGAGACGGACCTACGCAATGGCGCATCAGGAGCGTTGACGGATAAATGTGAATTTATTATCTCTCTATTAATATTAGATATTGAATATCTAATTATGATTTATTGGATAAATCAAATAGCGGTCTTATGAATTAAAATTAAGTTACCGGATAATTAATTTAATTCATAAATTATATTTCTTAGAGAAATATATTTGTATTTTATATAATTAATTAATTAAATTAATTAATTAATTAATATAAATACATTGATGATTAAACAGAGTGTATTAAACGGAGTCGTTTGACGAACGTCCGATACACGAGCCGAGTGGCTCGGCTCGTTTTTTAGGAAACTTCCTTGTGGCCGCCCACCCCTCTTGGCATGGCATGATCTTGCATGTGTATGGGAACTCACTTAGAGTTGAGATTCCCACATGATTGTGAATGATAGTTGTAAAGGAATAATTATTCTTTTATAATATATATATCATCACATTATACTACACACATGATGAAAGGAGTAGTATATATAACTCATCTTTCATGCCAATAAAAATCAGCCTCCCGTGAGAGTTTGAGTGAGGAAGAGATCATAGTAAAAATGTGAGAAGTGGCACCTGAATCCAGAATCCATGAAGCAGAATATACAGTAGCGGAACAATTAGTTTCAAAAACAAAAAGTTCCGTACCTGATGCGCCATTAATCTTGGGACAAGTCCTTCGCCAGTGGCCCAGCTCACCGCATTCAAGGCATTTGTCAGTAGGTTTTGGACCGCCTACCTTTTGAACCTTTCGGGCCTTGCCCTTTCCTTTTTGCACCCCTTTCTTGGGTTTGTACTGCTCGTAGGTCTTTTTCTTCTTATTCTTGGACCTCCTAGGCCCAGAAGAAATCACAAGAGCAGCCTCTCTCGGTTTAGTCTTCATGTTAGACTGCGCCGTCACCAGTTTATTCATTAGCCCAGCTAATGTGCATGTAATTTCATTACAGTTGAAATTTATTACAAACTGCGTGAAAGAGTCAGGGAGAGATTGAAGTATGAGATCAATTTGAAGGGATAAATCCATATTAAAGTTGAGCACCTCGAGCCTCTCAATCATAGAGATCATCTTGAGGACGTGGTCTCCCACTTTCTCCCCTTCTTTCATCCTAGCACTGAACAACTGCTTTGATATCTCATATCTAGCAGTCCTACTATGCTCTCCATAAAGTTCGATCAAGTGTGCGAGAATCTGCCTAGCAGAAGTCATTTTCTAGTGCGCTCTCTGCAGCTCATTAGTCATTGAGCCCATCATAAAGCCACGGACTAGCACGTCATCCTTGACCCATTTTTCATGGACGTCAATGTCTTCCCGATTACCCCTAGTCCGGATTGGAGTTGGTGGAATGTCCGCCTCCAAGACGTATCCCAGAGACTCCATACTGAGTACAATCATCAGATTCCGCAACCAGTCAACAAAGTTAGGGCCAGTTAGGAGATTCTTTTCAAGTAGTATTGCAAGTGGGTTTTTAGCCATTTTAGAGAGATTCAATTTCGTTTTCTGCAAAGATTTAGACAAGATTAAATTAGTGACTTGTTTAATTATGACCGAGTATAGAACTTAAGGGCTTGTATAATTCTTGTCTCGGCTCCCACTAATTTTATCATAATTATACACTCCCATGTTATAATCCGGAAATCATGGTTAGATCGACTTCTTAGTGGTGATCAAGTTCTTTACAAATTTTAACAGACGCAACCTATCAGGTTTCTTGCCAATTAATTTCTGTAAAGTGGTGTCTAACACCAACCCGTTTAAAGGATGATTTGATCTTCTTTTACCCCTAGTCTTCATGCCCTCAACCTATCAGGTTTCTTGGCAATCCAGACTATCTAAGTTGTTGACCATCAACGTCTATCAGTTTGACTACTGAATCTCACCCGGCAACCTATCAGGTTTCTAGGGGCGAAATTTATCACCAACCGAAGGCATCTAATGCACTCAAGAATTTTTCAACCTCTACCAAATGTACTACCCCGATAACTCGGAAGCATAGCACACCAGCTCGGGTATCAATTTTCTACGAGTTTGATGGAGGGTAGGAAACCTCGTAACATTTTTCAAACTTAGTATGTTTGTAGTCGGGAGAATTTCGCGATTAGTGTTACACTTTGCACATTAATTCAATTATACGCGCGTTTGTTGGTTTGTCAATCATTCAAAATGAAAAACAGAAAACAGTAACCTAGTTACTACCAACATATAGCTCATGGACCTAATTCCTAAGTACTGGGCCAAGCGAATGACCCAATAAAAAAAACAGTCTTCGATTCTTCGTCTTCTCGGTCGGTTGTCTTCGGTCTTCTTCATACCCAAAATAATAATTACATCATTGAAAAATTGCATCCTATACAAGTTTTTCTAGTAAATATAAATAGGCTCAAAACGGTCTTTACAACCCAATCGAATCGAACAAATCAAAAAACTAAGTCCACGAGCTATATCACCATCACATAATGATTCCATACAACATGTAATTGCAACAAAATTAAACAATTAATCTTAATATAAATTAATCTAATTAATCTATAAATTAATCTATTCAATTTCTACTAAATTAATCCAATTAATATAAAGTGGCATTAAAATTAAATAATCAATTAATATATTAATCCAATCAATATAAAATTAATCTATTCAATTTTAATAGTATTAATACAAATAATACTAATAATCGTCATTTTAATTCGTTCGAAGTAATCCGGCCAAAATAATATTCTCGTTTAATTTATTTCCCTTAACACAAAAAATATTCTAAATATTAATTTAGTCAAATTAAAATCCAATATAAATTTTGGGAAATAATTACAACAAAAATATAAACTTAAAATGGAGTCCCGGACAATCCGGTTTTAGGCCCAGCCCGCGGCCCGATTCAAAATCGGGCCAAAAACCTGAGGGTTGCCTGGCCGAGCCATGCTCGGCAGCCTGGCCGAGTCCTGATCGGCAGGCATTGGCGAAATATCCTATAATGAATATTAACAAAAAGGATATTGTTCCCTTCCATGGAATAACACGTGATATTAATTAGAATATCCTATTAAAATGGGATATTCTAATTAATATTATAAACAAATATGTTATTATAATAACATTATTAATATAATAACATATTAAAAATTAATAACATAATAAAATATTATTTTAATAAAGTATACAATATAATATTGTATACTTTATAGTATACCCATTTTTTATTAATATTGCGTGAATTGTGAAACTATTCCATGTTCCTTAAGGAACTCATCAAACTCAGTGCTCATATATTCGCCACCTCGGTCCGACTGAAGTGTTTTGATATGACATCCAGTTTGTTTTTCAACTAGGGCCTTAAATTCTTTGAATTTAGCAAAGGCTTCGGATTTATGTTTCATTGAGTACACAATCCCATACCTAGTATGATCATCTGTGAACGTTATGAAATATTGATATCCATCTCGGGCTACTTTTAAAGTACCACAAATATCGGTATGCACCAATGCAAGTTTATCGGCAGCCCTTTCAAAAGTCCCTGTGAAGGGGAACTTAGTCATTTTGCCTCTAAGGCAAGATTCACAAGTTGGATAGGGTTCTACACCCAATGGACTTAAAAGTCCATCTTTCTCCATTTTCTGAACCTTGGTCTTACCAACATGACCAAGTCTAAGGTGCCATTTAAGAGTTTGATTAGTATCTCGCCTACCACGTTTCCTAGTTATAGTGTTCACTGCTGTTTTATTTTGTATGTTCAGATGATATAAACCATTCAACAATGTAGCTGTTCCAACCAATTTATTTCGAAAATAAATTTTACAATTGCCATTGCCAATGAAGAAACAAAATCCTTTTAATGAGGAACTAATTGTAATGGTATACTATAGATTAGTATTAATGAGGATATAAATTGTATAATCCTTAAAATATCATTATAAGGCCATTTCACTATAATTTCCTTGAATGCGGTGAGCTGGGCCACTGGCGAAGGACTTGTCCCAAGATTAATGGCGCATCAGCTACGGAACTTTTTGTTTTTGAAACTAATTGTTCCGCTACTGTATATTCTGCTTCATGGATTCTGGATTCAGGTGCCACTTCTCACATTTGTACTATGAATCAGGATCTGGAACGAAGTAGAAAACTTGAAGCTGGGGAAACAATGATCACTATTGGAAGCGGACAAAGTGTCGAGGCAACCGATATTGGATCAATCCTTCTGGGTTTAGAATCCGGTTTTATTTTGACATTAGATGAAGTACTTGTTTTGCCCAAGGGGCATAAAAATATTGTATCCATTCCAGTCTTGGACCGGAAAGGATTTTGTTTCTTCATTGGCAATGGCAGTTGTAAAATTTATTTTCGAAATAAATTAGTTGGAACAGCTACATTGTTGAATGGTTTATATCATCTGAACATGCAAAATAAAACAGCAGTGAACACTATAACTAGGAAACGTGGTAGACAAGATACTAATCAAGCTCTTAAATGGCACCTTAGACTTGGTCATGTTGGTAAGACCAAGGTTCAGAAAATGGAGAAAGATGGACTTTTAAGTCCATTGGGTGTAGAATCCTATCCAACTTGTGAATCTTGCCTTAGAGGCAAAATGACTAAGTTTCCCTTCACAGGGACTTTTGAAAGGGCTGCCGATAAACTTGGATTGGTGCATACCGAAGTTTGTGGTGCTTTAGAAGTAGCCCGAGACGAATATCAATATTTCATAACGTTCACAGATGATCATACTAGGTATGGGATTGTGTAAATGAAACATAAATCCGAAGCCTTTGCTAAATTCAAAGAATTTAAGGCCCTAGTTGAAAAACAAAGTGGATGTCATATCAAAGCACTTCGGTCGGACCGAGGTGGCGAATATATGAGCACTGAGTTTGATGAGTTCCTTAAGGAATATGGAATAGTTTCACAATTCATGCCTCCAGGAACCCCACAGTTAAATGGTGTTTCAGAAAGGAGAAATCGGACTTTGTTGGACATGGATCGCTCCATGTTAAATTACACTGATTTACCTATTTACCTGTGGGGGTATGCCTTACTAAGCGCTGCCTATATCCTTAATAGATGTCCTTCCAAATCTGTTCCTATCACTGCGCATGAGATGTGGAAGGGTAAGAAACGAAGCCTTAATCACATAAGGATTTGGGGATGTCCAGCCTATGTCAAAAAGGCTAAGGTGGACAAACTGGAAGCGAGGTCCATAAAAGGACGTTTCATAGGATACCCAGAGGACTCGATGGGTTATCTATTCTACATGCCAGAAGACCATAGGGTCATTGTGGCATTACAAGTGCACTTCCTTGAGGATGAATTCATTCAGGAAGGTGGCTCGGGTAGAAATATCTCCTTGGAAGAGCATAATGAAAGTCCTAAGGAGACATCTGATCAGGGATCAAGAACCGAACCTATTGTAACAAAACCTCCACTTCGAAGGTCTGATAGGGTATCTCACCTACCTGAGAGGTATGGCTATACACATGTCGAGGAACTGGGTCTCCACGACACACCTGATAGCAGTGAAAACGACCCTGTCACCTATGACCAAGCGATAGTGGATATAAACTCCGATAAATGGCAAGAAGCAATGGAAGCTGAGATAGACTCGATGCATACCAATCAGGTCTGGACTCTAGTATATCTTCCAACTGGCATGAGGACTATTGGAAATAAATGGATCTATAAGAGAAAGACTGATGGGGGTGGCAAGGTTGATGCCTATAAGGCCAGGCTTGTGGCAAAGGGTTATACCTAAAGGGAAGGAATCGATTATCATGATACCTTCTCGCCCATAGCTATGATAAAATCGATTCGCATGATGCTTGCCATTGCTGCCTATTTTGATTATGAAATATGGCAAATGGATGTCAAAACGGCTTTTCTAAATGGATACCTCGAGGAGGAAATCTATATGGAACAACCTAAAGGCTTTGTGTCCAAAGCTAATATTCATAAAGTGTGTAAGCTGCAACGAGCCATTTATGGTCTGAAGCAAGCTTCTCGGAGTTGGAACCTTCGATTTGACGAAGCAGTTAAGGACTTTGACTTCGTACGAAATGAGGAGGAACCGTGTGTTTACAAAAAGGTCAGTGGGAGCAACATTGCGTTCTTAGTACTATATGTAGATGATATTCTACTTATAGGAAATAACATAGCAATGCTCAGCACTGTGAAAGTTTGGCTTTCTAAAACGTTCTCCATGAAAGACTTGGGAGAAGCTTCCTATATTCTAGGGATCCGTCTTTACAGAGATAGACCGCGAAGAATGATACGACTTTCCCAAGCCCTTTATATCGATAAAATCCTGAGAAGATTCAAGATGGATGAATCTAAAAGAGGGTTCCTTCCCATGCGACATGGAATTCATCTCACCACGAAAATGTGTCCTCAAAGTGAGGAAGACAAGAGAGAGATGAGTAAGGTACCCTATGCCTCGGCAGTGGGTAGCCTCATGTACGCTATGTTGTGTACGAGACCAGACTTAGCCTACGCTGTGAGTATGGTAAGTCAATTTCAAGCAAACCCGGGAAGGGAACATTGGACTGCCGTAAAGAACATTCTTAAGTACTTAAGAAGAACTAGAGATTTAGTTCTTACTTATGGTGGTGGAGAACTGAAGGTAATTGGATTCACCGATTCTGATTTTCAAGGAGACAATGACGACTCTAAGTCAACATCTGGGTATTTGTTTACTCTCAATGGAGGAGCAGTATCTTGGAGAAGCTCCAAGCAAACTGCTACTGCAGATTCCACCTGCCAAGCAGAGTATCAAGCTGCCTCAGAGGCTAACAAAGAAGCATTTTGGATGCAGAAGTTTATACAAGAACTTCAAGTGGTGCCTAACGCGGAGTTTCCTATATCACTATTCTGTGATAATGATGGAGCTGTCGCCCAAGCCAAGGAGCCGAGGGCTCACCACAACACCAAGCATATAGAGAGAAAGTACCACATCGTTCGAGAGATGGTGGAAAAAGGATATGTTTCATTGCAAAGAGTAGACTCAGATGACCATGTCTGTGACCCGCTGACTAAGCCATTATCTCAGGCCGTCTTAGAAAGACATCTGAAGAACATGGGTATTGGATATCATGATGTGTGGCATTGAGTGCAAGTGGGAGATTGTTAGGAATATGCCCTCGAATGCCACTTAGGGGATGAGAGAGTAGGGGCATTGTACTTGTAATTATGGAATAAATAATAAAAAGGCAATTCGATTCATTCACTGTTTATTGTATTTCAATTACATTCTTGACTTGGTAAACATTGAAGTGAAGTCCATGTAAATAAACTGAACATTCCATTCTCGTTATGGGATAAGAGAAAATGTACTGCAAGTGTTTAAAGTTTATTTACGTAAATCGTTCGCAAGTCAATAAACTTAAATGGGCATTAAGTTTTAATAAGACTTGTATAACTGATGCTAGGACGTGTGCACGTATTAATAGCATAGTTATAAAGTATATTGGTGGGACCAGTATACTCGAACACGACTCATACTCGATTCAGTCACACGGTATTCACTCTCGGAGAGTCGATGACGAATCAAAAGGTTGTGATAGTATACGTGGACCTTTGACTTGAGGATTCAGTAGAATATGTACCTGTGACATTTAGTTTGTCATTAGAGTAGTTAGACTCATTTGCTTAATTGCTGAGTCGACCTCGAAGTGCGGACTATACGGGCAGGTAGCAGTCTTTATTGTATGCCAAGAAAGGATTCTATCTCCTGTTAGTGAGCAGGCGTATGTCCTATACGGTTAATGGCAAATAAGATCATGAGTCTTTGGCCAAAGCATTCTGATATAGTCGTATTAGATACTCTATTAATCAGTCGGTCTTGATTTGCATTAACACATGTATAGAGTTTAGTCAACAGTATGGTTTGACTTTACCGTGACCCGAAGACTTGACCGGGACATATGATGAAGGGTCTATACGTATATAGTATTCACGACATAATGGTTCTTGAATGATGCCTTCATTCGTTCTCAGTCGGGGTTTACAGTGCGGCCCGCTAGGCTGGCTAAGTGCTGCCCGCACTCATTGGTTCCTCCCAATGCCGGTTGAGATGGACCTACGGAGTCGCGCATCAGGAGCGTTGACGGATAAATGTGAATTTATTATCTCTCTATTAATATTAGATATTGAATATCTACTTATGATTTATTGGATAAATCAAATAGCGGTCTTATGAATTAAAATTAAGTTACCGGGTAATTAATTTAATTCATAAATTATATTTCTTAGAGAAATATATTTGTATTTGATATAATTAATTAATTAGATTAATTAATTAATATAAATACATTGATGATTAAACGGAGTGTATTAAACGGAGTCGTTTGACGAACGTCCGATACACGAGCCGAGTGGCTCGGCTCATTTTTTAGGAAACTTCCTTGTGGCCGCCCACCCCTCTTGGCATGGCATGATCTTGCATGTGTGTGGGAACTCACTTAGAGTTGAGATTCCCACATGATTGTGAATGATAGTTGTAAAGTAATAATTATTCTTTTATAATATATATATATATATCATCACATTATACTACACACATGATGAAAGGAGTAGTATATATAACTCATCTTTCATGCCAATAAAAATCAGCCTGCCGTGAGAGTTTGAGTGAGGAAGAGAATTTTTTTTAAAGTTATTTTCATCTTAGAGGTGAAAGAAATTCAAAAAAAAAAAAATGAGATATAGATTCTTATAGTAATTCCTAGTTGTGTTCTTGGAGAACGGATTACTATCGAATTTTTCCGGGCAACTTCCGACGCGTGTGAAGAAGAGGCTTCGAACTTTCGGTGCTTGGAACGAAAGTATTTCGTGTTCGGGACAGGGTTCGTGATCATCATCAATTTACGAAGAATTATTTCAAAGGCTTCAAGGGTATGAACCTTTATCTTTGTATTTATTTATTTTTCGTATATACGTTACTTGATTGATCCTGTTTGGGATTCGTATTTATTTCCGCTGCGTCATGATAATATTATCAAATATCACCCTTCCTTGTACAAAAGCAGATTGGTTCTCACTTATGAGATAGTCCAATACACACTGCATTCTATTAGTTAAAGTCTTCGAGATGATCTTATAAAGTAAATTGCAACAAGCAATAGGTCTAAACTCCTTTGCTAATGCAGCAGTACTTGTTTTGGGCAACAAAGTTATCAGTGTGGTATTCAGAGCTCTAGGTAGAAAACCTGTTGAGAAGAACTCTTGCACACCGCAAAGAATATCGAGATCCAATCCATTCCCACGTCTTTTGAAAGAAAAACACATTGTATCCATCAATTCCGGGGCTTTTGGATTCATACTAAATAATACATTTTGTATTTCTGCTTGATGAAAGGAGCACAAAGTGCGGTGATGGTTGTGAGTAAGAATTGGGCCCCTTGCAATGATCTTCTTGTCCACCATAGGTAAACTAGGTGCTGAACTTCCCATCAAATTCATGTAAAAGCTTTTAATCTCATCTTGAATTTCAATTTGAGTTAAGCATCTGGTGCCATCTGCTCTGAGAAGTAACTTTATGGTATTAGCATTTTGCCTAGCTTTCACATAGGCATGAAAATATTTAGTGTTCTTGTCACCTAGTCTTATCCATTCAGCTCTCGATTTCTGCTGCCATACCCTCTCTTCAACATTACTCCACTTTTCCAGATTAGCCAACACTTCTTTTTCTTTCTTGATCAACTCCACATTGAGTTTGTCGTTACTCAATTGTTGCTGTATATATTGGAGCTCATTTCTTGCATTCAAAATATGCTCACTAATACATCGAAACTGTGCAATATTCAACTGTTTCAAAGGAATTTTAAGCTTTCTCAATTTATGCCATATATTGAGTAGTTTGTTATCGTGGCATTGTTGACTCCAAGTTGTAGAAACAATCCCCTTAAAATCTGGGTGCTCAAAGAGAACATTTAGGAATCGAAACGGTGTATTCTTAATTATATTATCACACTCAATATTTAGCATCTGAGGGCAATGATCAGACACCCCTTTATCCATCAATTCTACCACGCTTGTAGGATACGCTTGGATCCAGCTTTCATTAGTAACAATTCTGTCAATGAGAGAATAGATTCTCTCTGATCCATCTTGATTATTGCACCATGAAAATTCATGGCCAATATGCCTCATTGGGTGGAGATTATTATTATTCAAGCACTCTGCAAAATCCTTATAATCTGCCTCAGTAACTGTATTACCTTGAAATCTATCCTGACTCTGCAAAAGAGAATTAAAGTCACCCCCAATAATCAGTGGTTCACACACTACTCCACAAACTTTAGTAATGAATCTCCACAAACTCTTCCTTAGTTCATTTGTATTCAAAGCATAAATCGCAACAAAATGGAATTTGTTCCCAGAGCTAATTTCTGTGAGTTGGCAGTGTATTGCTTGAGCTTCATGTGCAATCCACTGCACATTTACAGTTTTCGGATTCCAACAGATCTACACTCTTCCATTGGATGCATGGGAGTAGTTATGAATAGATTCCCAGTTCCTACAAATCTTATCAAACACTTGTTTAAATTTCTCCTCCTTCACTCTAGTTTCCAGCATTGCTGTACAATCTACCTTATTCTTGTGAAAAAAGTTTTTAATCTCTTTTTGCTTAAAGGGTTTGTTACAACCCCTGACATTCCACATCATGAGCTTCATTTTGTCATAGAGGGGATAAGGTCCCCGCCCTTCTCATTGTGTATATTTGTTCCTCCGTGATCTCTAATAGCATGATAAGAGTTTCCAGTTGGCATTGAATCTACCTTTTCCACACTGCTAACTTTTTTTGCCACTTTTCTTGGTATTTGCCATTCTTCCTTTGCAGGTGTTTTATTGGGATTTACCTCTGAGTTTGAATCTTTTCCAGTAACTATGGTATTAGTTTTTGTCATCTCTGGTTCAGTAATATCCACCTTATCCTTGTCCTTTGGGACCCATTTCTTCTTATTAAGGGCTTCCTGATATGTTTTAGGTCTCTGGAGTTCATTACAGTTATGTCCCACCTTTTGACACACTTTGCAAAAGGGTGGAATCCAATAATACACCACTTTTTGCTCAACTTGCTTCCTATTAGCTCCTTCAATCATGACTCTGTATTGTATAGGTTTCGTCACATCTATTTACACCAACATACAAGCATAAGAAATCTGGCTCTGAGTTGTAGTAAATTCATCTGCATATAATGGAGTACCCAATGCACTGCCAATTCTACTAAGCGAGTTTGCCCCCCAACAATTTAGTGGAAGATTAGGTAGCTGAATCCACAGAGGATTGTTGGAGAGTCCCCAACCACATAGAGTATAATAGCAAATTTCCATTTCTCTGCCTCTACCTCAATATCAGATTTCTATAGACATGGTGTTGGAATTCCATTTTTCAACATAGGAGATATATAAGTGAGTTTCATACCTGTCTTTGCTGGTTTTTTCACCCTAAAATCTTCTGCTATCTCAGAAATCATCGGCCCACCTTCAACATCCTTTAGCAGATCTGGAATTTCCAACTGCTCTTCATCTTGTTGCACAATATTCTCAATCACCACTGTGCTATCCTCTTTGTCCTTGCATATCGTATTATTCTGCACATTATAGCCCTGAGGAGAATTTACTTTATTACTAATTCCTCTCTTTGCTGTAGACCCAGCCGCTGGCGTCGTCGCCATCGTTATTATTCCAGTCGGCTTCTTTGGCCGTCCCGGCTTGCCCATTCCGTACACAGTCAGCGCACTTTAACACAATTATATTATCATGCGCCGTTCTTCTTCTTCTCAAAAAAAGAAAAATTCCTCAAAAAACCATAATTATTATGGTAATTTTATTCTTAGGGGAATTAATTTAATGAAATATATTCTCATCTGGAACAAGGAAAAATTAACAGTTGTTTGAATTAATTGGATTAATTTGTGTGGATGGATTAATTTATATTGATTGGATCAATACTTAGATTAATTTTGAATGCCATTTATTTTAATGTGTTTGATGCATTATTTTTTAATGGTGGTGTGGTTCATGGACCTAGTTTTGAATCGTTCGGTTTTATTCGATTGGGTTGTAAAGGCCGTTTTGAGCCTATTTATTTTACTAGAAAAATTTGTATGGGATGCAATTTTTCAAATGTAAAATTTATATGTAATGATGAAGACCGGAAGAAGATCCGTTCGAGAAGACAAAGATTCAAGACCGAAGACTTGTAATTATATTACGGGGTTTTTCTTCTAGGAACGGTCCATGAACTACATGCTGGTAGCAACTAGGTTGTGAATGTTTTATTCATATGGTATGAATGCTAAAAATGCGCTTAGATGAATTAATGTGAAAAGTGTAACATTAATCGCGAAAATTCTCCCACGACAAATTATTAAGTTTAAAAGGTTTCAAGGTTTTCCTTCCCTCCATCGAGCTTTTGTAAAATTGAAATCTAAATCGGATCCGAGTTATCGGGGTAATCATTCAGGGAGGGTCGATAAATTCTGAGAGTGCATTGGATGCCTTCGGTTGGAGCAAATTTTTATCCCTAGAAACCTTTTCGGTTGCCGGATAAGATTCAATTGTGAAACTGATCAGCTTCGATGGTATAAACTTAACTTGTTCACGAACTATAGAAACCGTATAGGTTGAGGGGAGTGAACAAGGGGAAAAGGAAGATCGAATCATCCATTACATGGGTCGGTGTTGGACACCACTTTATGAAGATTAATAGACTAGAAACCTATTCGGTTGCCCTCCATTAAAATTTATAAAGAACTCGATCACCACTATGAAGTATAGTGAACAAATACTTCCGGATTTCACAAGGGAGTGTGTTATTCCGATAAAAGTAGTGGTAGTTGGGTTATAAGAATAGAAAAGACCTTAATTCTAAACTCAGATCATAATTGAACGAGTTACTAATCAATCTATCGTACTTAATGCAGACAAACAAAATATCAACTCTCAAAATGACAATGAACTCACTCACTATACTACTCGATAGAACACCTTAGATGGGCCTAACTTTGTGGATTGGCTCCGTAACCTGATGATAGTCCCCAGTATGGAGGCGCTGGGATATATCTTGGAGGCGGACATTCCAGCGGCTCTGGTGCGGACCAGAGCCAGTCGGGAAGATGTTGAAAACTACAAAAAGTGGGTTAAGTATGACATTAGAATTAGTGGCTATTTGATGGCCTCTATGTCGAATGAGCTTGAGAGAGCTCATGAGAAAATGACTTCTGCTAGGCAGATCTTATCTCACTTAACCGAGCTTTATGGTGAGCACAGTCGAGCAGCTAGATATGAGATATCCAAGCAACTATTCGGTGCCAGGATGAAGAAAGGTGAGAAAGATGGGGAACAAGTCCTCAAAATGATCTATATGATCGAGAGATTGTAGGCTCTTGATTTTAGGATGCACGTTTCTCTCTAAACTGACCTTATCTTGTAGTCTCTTCCTGATTCTTTCTCACAGTTTGTTATGAACTTCCACTGCAATAAGATTGTTTGCACTTTAGCATGGTTGATGAACAACCTAGTAACCGCTCAGTCTCAGATGGAGACTCCACGAATGAGGGAGTCTGCTCTTGTGATTTCTTCTGGATCTCGGAGGTCCAAGAATAAGAAGAAAAAGACCAAGAAGCAGATAGGTCCACGAAGCAAGGACCTTAAGGGTAATGGAAAGGCCCTGATGGTTCCAAAAGGCAATAAGAAGAAGTAGGACGCATGTCTCAAATGCAGTGAGCTGGGCCACTGGGCAAGAGACTGTCCGATTCGTCATGGCACTTCAGGTACAGAACTTTTAGTTCTCGAAACAAATTGTTCTGCTACTGTATTTTCTACTTCTTGGATACTAAATTCATGTGCTAGTTCTCATATTTGTGCCATGAATCAGGATCTGGAATAAAGTAGAAAGCTTGGAGCTGGGAAAGTGATGATTACTATTAGAATCGAGCATAGTGTCGCAGCAACCGATATAGGATCACTTCTTTTGGATTTGGGATCCGGATTTGTTTTAACTTTAGATGATGTACAAGTGTTGCCCAAGGGGCATAAGAACATTGCACCATTCCGGTCATGGATCGGAAAGGCTTTTCATTTTTCATTGGTGATGGTTCCTGCAAAATTTATTTCTGAAATAAACTAGTAGGCACTGCTACATTGATAAATGGGTTGTATCATCTAAACCTAAGTAATAAAGTCGTTGTAAATACTATGACTAGCAAGCGTGGTAGAGATGAAACTAATAAAGTCTTGAAATGGCATCTTAGACTTGGTCATGTTAGTCAGACCAAGGTTTACAAAATGGAAAAGGATGGAATTATGGGTCCATTGGGATCGGATCCCCAATCCAACCTGTGAATCTTGCCTTAAAGGCAAAATGACTAAGTCTCCCTTCACAGGGATTTTTGAAAGAGCCGCTGATAAACTTGGATTAGTCCATACCAACGTATGTGGTGCTTTGGAAGCACCACGTGACGGATATCACTATTTCATTACGTTTACGGATAATCATACTAGCTATGGTTATGTATATTTAATGAAACATAAATCCGAGGCTTTTGAGAAATTCCAAGAATTTAAGGCCCTAGTCGACAAACAAACTCGTAATTATATCAAAGCACTTCGGTCTGACTGAGGTGGCGAGTATATGAGTACAGAGTTTGACGAGTTCCTTAAGGATCACGGAATAGTGTCACAACTTACACCTCCAGGAACTCCTCAGTTAAATGGTGTGTCGGAAAGAAGGAACCTAACCTTGTTGGACATGGTTCGTTCCATGCTTAGTTACACCGACTTACCGATTTACCTGTGGGGTTATGCACTCGTGAATGCTGCTTATATCTTGAACAGATGTCCTTCCAAGTTTGTTCTCAGAACTCCGCATGAGATGTGGAAGGGCAGGAAACCAAGTCTTAATCATATTAGGATTTGGGGATGTCTCGCCTATATCAAGAAGTCTAAGGCGGAGAAGTTAGAAGCAAGGTCCGTGAAGGGATGTTTTCCTTGGATTCCCATATGGGACGATGGGTTATCTATTCTACATGCCCGTAGATCGAAAGGTCATTGTTGCTTTGCAAGCACACTTCCTGGAATATGAGTTCATTCAGGAAGGTAGAGCAGGTAGAAGTATTTACTTGGAGAATATAATGAAAAACCCCACGAGACACCTGTACAAGAAGATGGAACCGAACCTTATGAAACATAAGTACAACCACCTCATAGGTCTAGTAGGGTTTCTCAATTACCTGAGATCTATGGTTTTATGCACTTGGACAAATTGGGTCTCCACGATGTTCCAAGTGATAACCAAGAGACCGACCCACAACCTATGACCTAGAAATGGTGGATGTAGACTCCGTGAAATGGACTGTAACAATATTCACATAGTTGGGACCTTCATTTTGATGAGGCAGTCATAGAGTTTGACTTCGTGCAAAAGGAAGAGGAACCTTTTGTATACAAGAGGGTTAGTGGGAGCAAGACCGCATTCTTAGTACTATATGTAGATGACATTCTACTAATAGGAAAACAATGTGGAAATGCTCGGTTCTGTGAAAGCTTGGCTTTCGAGTAGGCTCTCCATGAAAGACTTGGGAGAAGACACCTATATTCTTGGGATTCGACTCTACTGGGATAGAGCGAAGAGAATGGTAGGTCTTTCTCCGCCCGAAAACGCCTAAAAACGAAATGAGAAATGAGAAATGACGAAACCTGGGATGACTGTCCTAATTATACTATTCTAGTTTAGTGCACGCTAAGCCATGATATTTAGCATACGCTAGCGAGTTAATCGAACAGTCCAGTGAGCTCTGACTGCCTCACTAGCATACGCTACAAACTTGGTAGCGTGCGCTAATGCCTTCCCGATAGCGTGCGTTAGCCCAAAATGTTAACGTGCGCTAACTGAATATCTGATGCCCAGTAACTGAAGTCCAGAACCTTCTGTCCTCTGACCTGCTCGCGATAGCGTGTGCTACACCCAAAACTCAGCGTGCGCTACTACACCATTAGCGTACGGTAATATCTACTCATAGCGTGCGCTATGAATTATTCCAATTCAGTCCAGTACCCACTGGACTCTTCCTGATCGACCTTAGCGCACGCTACACCGATTGCATAGCGTGCGCTACCCCAAACTACTAGAGCGTGCTACTTACCATTCGTAGCGTGCGCTACTACAACTCAACTGTAGTCCAGTGCCTTCTGGACTGTCAGCCTGAACCACCATAGCGGGCGCTAATGCTGACAGGTAGCGTGCGCTACCTATACTCAATTAGCGTGCGCTAAGGAGAGTACGTAGTGTGTGCTACTCCTCACACACAGCCCACTACAAAGATGACAATGATGATACGCTCGGCCCGACTCTCCAACCGGGTTGAAAGACGAATAATAACTGATACACGATGTAAATTATTCTGAATGGTGAATACAATGAATGAATATGAATGATGAATGATTAATAATGAGTGAAAATTACTGAGTGACAATTACTGAATGATAGTTACTGAATTACAACCGGGTATTACAGAAACTAGCTCGACCACTTACATAGTTGCTCCATAAGTCCGAGAAGTTCGTCTGGAATGACGAGAGGCAGTCGAGTTTTGAGAAGCTGAAGAGGAGTTTGACTTCAGCCCCGATTTTTGTGTTGCCATGTGGCAACGAGGGTTTCACCGTTTATAGCGATGCTTCAGGTCAGGGTCTTGGGTGCATGTTGATGCAGCACGACAAGACTATTGCGTTTGCATCAATATAGTTGAGGCCGTATGAGCTTAACTACCCTACTCATGATTTGGAGTTAGCGGCAGTTGTTTTTGCGCTCAAGATTTGGCGTCAATATCTTTTTGGCTTTGCATGTCAGATTTTTACCGATCATCAAAGTCTGAAATACATATTTACTCAGTGAGAGTTGAATATGAGGCAGAGAAGGTGGTTAGAGTTGATTAAGGATTATGACCTCGAAATTCTTTATCATCCGGGCAAGGCGAACGTCGTGGCCGACGCCTTGAGTCGGAAACCGGTTGCGTTGCGTACGGTTGATATCCTTACGTCTCAATCTGAACTCCAGCGGGATTTGATTGAGTTGAGTGTTGAGGTTTCATTGCCTGGATCCGTAGGGCAACTTTGTGCTTTAGAGATTTCGTCGTCTCTGATCGATGCAATTAAACTGAAGCAGCTGGAGGATCCGATGATTATTCAAATCCGAGAGAATGTTCTTAAGGGAGAGTCTCTTGGATTTGTGATTCATGAAGATAGGGTATTGAGATTCCAGATTCGTCTGTGTGTGCCGAATGACTCGGAATTGAGGCAAGGTATTTTGCGTGAGGGCCATGCTACGCCTTAATCCGTTCATCTTGGATCGAGTAAGATGTACAAGGACCTGAGGAGGAATTTCTGGTGGAATGGTATGAAGGAAGAGGTCGCACAGTTTGTAGTTTGATGTTTGACTTGTCAGAAGGTCAAAATCGAGCATCAGCGACCAGCCGGGTTGTTGCAGTCACTTCCCATCCCAGAGTGGAAATGAGAAGATATATCGATGGACTTCATCATGAGTTTGCCGAGATCGAGGTTGGGTATGAACATGGTTTGCGTGATTGTTGATCGTCTGACCAAGTAGGCACATTTTCTGGGCATCAAGGATACTTGGTGTAACACCCCCAATCCACTCAGGGATATTACACGTCGTAGACCCTCTCCTCGAGGATCTACCAGGCTGATAACTAAAATCAAACATCTAAACATCGCCTTTAAGGCTAAAATGACTCAGTAGACCGACTTGGTCTTTCAATAATAACATACAACTCAATTCCAAATACATACCCACGCAGGGGTCAAAATACAATAAACTCCCGTACAACGGGGAAAAGATACTGCAGCGGAAAAGAAAATACAACTAGACCAATACGACATCAACGGATCCTCATGTGATTAGTATCGTTCATCTTTCATCATCCTTCATGCCGAGCCTGTGTTATGCTCCAAAACCTAAATGCAAAAACAGACATCCACCCCCCGAATACTCGGGGGTTAGCAAAACTCCACTGTTTTGCTAGTGCAAGAACAAAGTGCAAATATGAGGCATACAATTCACATTCCACGAATAACAATAACCAGAAATCCTCAAAGATCCAAATGAAACGAAAAGTACTTCCCGAGGCAAGAGTTTGAGAAAACCTTTCAAAATCGAAATATCACAAATCAATGGAAATAATTTATAAAACGGTTTAGAATGCCATCGAGAGTTTTAATAGAAACAATTTAGGATTATCAAATCCTACTTTTCAAAAATCCAAAAGACAAAAGGGGTCACCGCCCCAAAGGTTTACATTCTGAAAAATGACATTTACCAAACCGTTGGGATTTTAGCCCCAAATCCATAAAATGACTTTTACAAAACCATTGGGATTTTAGCCCCAAATATCATCAACTCACAGTACACAAGAACGACCACAAGGTTCGTCTTCCAATGTCAAAATCCACAATTAAAGGATTTAACACAAACAACAAAATACTCTAGAGCCATCCTAGCCAAGTAGGCCAAACGAACAACTTACCTCTTACACACTTAGTCAATGCATGCAATCATGAAAACCGTTCAAAAGCACTCATTTCCGGAAATGCCATAATCAAATCACATTTGCAAAATGCACCACAATTAACCGTCGATCCACGTCTCTGTGGACCCCTACCGAGACCCCGTCGGATCTAACCCGTAGTGGTTAAAAGCAAGCTCGTCGATCCACGTCTCTGTGGACCCCTACCGAGATCCCGTCGGATATAACCCGTAGTGAGCATACACACACACACGTTACTCATGCAATACTAACATGCTAAGAATGTAAGTTCATTAAGAATACTCACTAGAGATGGCCATTAACTCGACACCATTATCAAACTCTTCAAAACACAATAACAAGATTAAATACGGAATACACGATTCTATAACTTTAAACAATGGGAGTATCATCATCAAATCCTTCAGTGTTCAAAATAATCAAATCATAATCAATTCCCAAAACACACCGTTTACAAAACACACACACGTTTTGAAAGAGAGCCTTTAACGAGGCCAAACCGAAATCTTTTGAAACTTCATTTCAAATAACCAAACAAACACATCAAGACGACCACCGATCATCATATCCATAAAACGAGAAAAGTATGGGCAAGGTACTTGCCTCGAAATCACGATCGCAACAAGACGACGGATAGGACGCGGTCGAATAGCCCCGAACCCCCGAACAATATCAAGAACGCGATAGCACCACGAGTATTACGAGAATAACAATGCACGAATCATCAATCACCAAACGGGATTCAACATCGGAATCCTCGAACACCTATAAACCTCCGGAAGGAACAATAACACAGGGTTACGACGAGAGTCAAGGCCAAACCAACGGAAATCCCAACAAACTATCGAATGGAAACTCATTGGGACATTTAATCGAACACTAAATGTTCAATAATTCCCAAGAACACTCGAATCGTCAATCGAGTTAAACAAACTCGATATATGGATATACAACCCATAGAACACGATTAATAACATCATACTACACCAACCGATGTATCAAAATCGGACTACAATCGAAATCAATAACAAATTCCCCAAAAGTCAACTTGAAGGAAAATCAAGAAATATACCTTGATTCGACGAAACACAAGGATTAGATGTTGATATAATCAACAAGAATCTTCCAAAACGCCTTGGAATGAGTAGAATCGGCCAAGAACACCTCCTACCGGTCACTCCCGTCCGCAGCCGCACAGAAACGTGGAAAAATGAAAAAAAACGAAGTCTGGCCGAGTCAGGCATATATATGGCCGGCAGGGTTACGGCCGTAACCGGAAGTGCCTTACGGCCGTAACTCGGCCCTTACGGCCGTACTCGGCAGGCCTTACGGCCGTAACCGGCATTCGTCAAAAAAATCAGTCCAGCAACTGTCGGACACTTACGGCCGTAACTGGCACACATTACGGCCGTAACCGACCTTCGTCCGGAAGATGCCCAGCGCCCATACGGCCGTATCCGATCACGCTTACGGATGTAACTCGCACACATTACGGCCGTAACCGGCACCTTACGGCCGTAACTCGGCCAGGCCAGGCCCTGCTCCGGCCGTGACTCGGCCGTGGCCACTCCGACGGCCCGGACGACCCCGAAACCCGAACCTGAGTAAAAATCGGAGATACGGTTACGAAGTACTCGCAAAGACGAATCCAAGCGCTAAGAGAACACGATTCCGACCACCAGAAGTGTCGGAATGCGACAACGGAAGTAATTACCCCAAACTTTGGGAAATTACAAAAATGGCCCAAAATGCCCGAAAATCACGATACGTGATCGAAACACCGAACCCAAGCTCGTAACATGAATAATAACATTAAATGAACTTACGAGAAACTCGAAACAATAGTTTCAGACGAGATTCGCAAGAATCGAGCTCAAGTGCGGAAAAGTCGCTAAAAGACACGGAACTCAACAAAACAACACCGAAACGAACTCGGATGACAAAAAGTGCAGAATTAATCATTCTCGAAATTACGAAACGGTCATGGGAGAGTCGTCAAAACGGACTTCCGCCGAAAAAAAGAAAATTACCGAAATTCGAAATTGCGGATATTACATTCTACCCTCTTTAAAAGAAGTTTCGTCCCGAAACTTAAAATAAGTAGGGAGAAGCAATATCCCCTACCAGGAAAACTCGACGAGATACGCAAAAACCGAAAACTCACGCCCGACGGCGAAACGCTGCAAGAAACGCAAAGAGACATACGGCGTGAAAACACGCTCCACGACGACCAACACAACGTCACCGTTAGGAATATAATAAAACCAACAAATGACAAGCGTCATCAAATGGATAATATAGTCAAGTCAATTATCCGAACAATCACAAAACACAACGAACGAAAATCATTAAGATTGACCGACCCAACGATACATCAATCAAAACGCGAGCCAATCGCTGAACAATTACGGAATTCCACTGTCCAAGGGTTGGAAGATCGAAAACGAGACCAATTTCCCGAACTTAAGGGAATTACGAAGGAGCCTGAACGCTCAACAATCATGGGGCGAGATCAATAAAAACCGAACAATCAAACGATTGAACCACAACGATCGAGAAAACAAAAATCGGATAATCATGTTTGAATCACGATGAACAATAAAATTCAAACAACAACTCCAAGGTTCACATCTCGACTCGAGACAATATATGATCCGGTGAAAACAACAGGATGTGCATTCACATAAGATCCACAGGAAAGGGAATAGCAATTGAAAAGTCACAACGACAAACGAGTTATTCCGAAACGATACCACACTCATTCGATAAACAAAAACAAGGGGCAGGACAAGCTCAGAAATGTCAACGAACATAAATGAGTAGACAAGGTAGAATATATAGAAGTTCAAAATCCGATCCACTTCGAATAAAAGAACTAATAGAACCAGATAATGTCACTCCCGAACAAGGTTCACAAGAATCGAACTGAACCCGAAAAAGTCACATCGATAACCAGATCGACCCACAACAAGATCACAGCTCGTTCGGACGATGAAACCGAAGTACAGAACAAGTTCATAAGGTATCAACGAACATGAGCGAATTGATAGACTAGAGAAAGAGAAAATACAGAAGTCAAAATAGTATGGGTATTACCCCCGACCTCATCCACGAAATTCACAAAAACAGGAGCAAGGTAACAAGACATTAAACAACTGACACATAACGGAACCATCACCGATGCACACGGTCATACCAAACCAAGCTCTAACAGCTCGCACATGCGCGACAACGCAGAAATCACTACGAGGCGACAATATTCAATACCAACATCCCACCTCTCACAGAGGGCTAACACAACAAATGTGTGGAAATCGACTCAACGCTCACACCGCCAATTCGATCATACTCGGGAGTAAACATCAAAATGACAATGCGAACATCATACATACATACATACCCAACCCTCAAATGGGAATGGATAGGTTTTAAAAACGAAAACCTCATTTTGAAAATAATTTAGAAAAACACCGGTTGATCTTGAGTATCACCTTTCAAAAAAAATACAAACGTGATACATCGTTATCGAGACTTTGGAAAACCATTTCGCATTTGATAAAAATGAGGACACTTTCTTTTAGTGAAAATCTTTCAGAATATTCGACCCTCGGGTCTAAGTAAAAGTGTTTATAAAACATTGAAAATATCTTAAAACATTTTGGTCCTCGAGGTAGAAGAATTTTGAAACAGATTGTGGCACCTTAGAAGTACCGCGAGAAAACAATTCATTTGAAACGTACGTCTCGAAATTTATTGCTAAGATACTCAAGTTTTCGAAAATAATTCAATGCCAAAAAGGACGATGCCAAAAAGGCTAGAATGCCCATAAATTTCAGGTAATCACACGGAACGTCATAGCGCTGTGGGTCCCGCGCCGGAACTCACCAGGCTAAAAACCATTTACAACGTCAAAAAGGCCGATGACGGTAATATTTCAAAAACTCACAAAAGCCATTTACAAAATACTAAATACCGTCATAAGAATTTTGCCAAAGCGATCAAGGTCATAATGCCAAAACTCGGTTAAAGGAATTGGTTTTCGAAATAAAACTCAGTCAGTAAAATACCGAAAGCCATTACAAAAGAACTCACGCAGCGGATAAAAGAAATAAAGTCAAATATGCACAATCCAGCAACGCTACTCCTCATATGAACGAAATATGAGGGTCAAATAACCACATATCAAGAAATCAAAATCCATAAGAGGATTCCGTCACTGAACAAATAATCATAAAAATAGCTCGTGTCACACAAGACACAACACAAAGAAGGGAGACTTACAGACACAGGTCGCACGAAGATGATGATCGCCCCACGATACTAATCACGACCAACAAACTCAGACGACGCGTCGCGACACGACTTAGTCAGACAAAATCCGACAAGACAAAACTCAACAGACACCACTGACCCGACAGCCTAGGTTTCCACAACCTAAGCTCTGATACCATTTATGTAACACCCCCAATCCACTCAGGGATATTACACGCCGTAGACCCTCTCCTCGAGGATCTACCAGGCTGATAACTAAAATCAAACATCTAAACATCGCCTTTAAGGCTAAAATGACTCAGTAGACCGACTTCGTCTTTCAATAATAACATACAACTCAATTCCAAACACATACCCACGCAGGGGTCAAAATACAATAAACTCCCGTACAACGGGGAAAAGATACTGCAGCGGGAAAGAAAATATAACTAGGCCAATACGACATCGACGGATCCTCATGTGATTAGTATCGTTCATCTTTCATTATCCTTCGTGCCGAGCCTGTGTTATGCTCCAAAACCTGAATGCAAAAACAGACATCCACCCCCCGAATACTTGGGGGTTAGCAAAACTCCACTGTTTTGCTAGTGCAAGAACAAAGTGCAAATACGAGCCATACAATTCACATTCCACGAATAACATTAACCAGGAATCCTCAAAGATCCAAACGAAACGAAAGTACTTCCCGAGGCAAGAGTTTGAGAAAACCTTTCAAAATCGAAATATCACAAATCAATGGAAATAATTTATAAAACGGTTTAGAATGCCATCGAGAGTTTTAATAGAAACAATTTAGGATTATTAAATCCTACTTTTCAAAAATCCAAAAGACAAAAGGGGTCACCGCCCCAAAGGTTTACTTTCTGAAAAATGACATTTACCAAACCGTTGGGATTTTAGCCCCAAATCCATAAAATGACTTTTACAAAACCATTGGGATTTTAGCCCCAAATCTCATCAACTCACAGTACACAAGAACGACCACAACGTTCGTCTTCCAATGTCAAAATCCACAATTAAAGGATTTAACACAAACAACAAAATACTCTAGAGCCATCCTAGCCAAGTAGGCCAAACGAACAACTTACCTCTTACACACTTAGGCAATGCATGCAATCATGAAAACCGTTCAAAAGCACTCATTTCCGGAAATGCCATAATCAAATCACATTTGCAAAATGCACCACAATTAACCGTCGATCCACGTCTCTGTGGACCTCTATCGAGACCCCGTCGGATCTAACCCGTAGTGGTTAAAAGCAAGCTCGTTGATCCACGTCTCTGTGGACCCCTACCGAGATCCCGTCGGATCTAACCCGTAGTAAGCATACACACACACACACACGTTACTCATGCAATACTAACATGCTAAGAATGTAAGTTCATTAAGAATACTCACTAGAGATGGCCATTAACTCGACACCATTATCAAACTCTTCAAAACACAATAACAAGATTAAATACGGAATACACGATTCCATAACTTTAAACAATGGGAGTATCATCATCAAATCCTTCAGTGTTCAAAATAATCAAATCAGAATCAATTCCCAAAACACACCATTCACAAAACACACACACGTTTTGAAAGAGAGCCTTTAACGAGGCCAAACCGAAATCTTTTGAAACTTCATTTCAAATAACCAAACAAACACATCAAGACGACCACCGATCATCATATCCATAAAACAAGAAAAGTATGGGCAAGGTACTTGCCTCGAAATCACGATCGCAACAAGACGACGGATAGGACGCGGTCGAATAGCCCCGAACCCCCGAACAATATCAAGAACGCGATAGCACCACGAGTATTACGAGAATAACAACGCACGAATCATCAATCACCAAACGGGATTCAACATCGGAATCCTCGAACACCTATAAACCTCCGGAAGGAACAATAACACAGGGTTACGATGAGAATCAAGGCCAAAACAACGGAAATCCCAACAAACTATCGAAGGGAAACTCATTGGGACATTTAATCGAACACTAAATGTTCAATAATTCCCAAGAACACTCGAATCGTCAATCGAGTTAAACAAACTCGATATATGGATATACAACTCATAGAACACGATTAATAACATCATACTACACCAACCGATGTATCAAAATCGTACTAGAATCGAAATCAAGAACAAATTCCCCAAAAGTCAACTTGAAGGAAAATCAAGAAATATACCTTGATTCGACGAAACACACGGATTAGATGTTGATATAATCAACAAGAATCTTCCAAAACGCCTTGGAATGAGTAGAATCGGCCAAGAACACCTCCTACCGGTCACTCCCGTCCGCAGCCGCACAGAAACGAGGAAAAATGAAAAAAAACGAAGTCTGGCCGAGCCAGGCCTATATATGGCCGGCAGGGTTACGGCCGTAACCGGCAGTGCCTTACGGCCGTAACTCGGCCCTTACGGCCGTACTCGGCAGGCCTTACGGCCGTAACCAGCATTCGTCAAAAAAATCAGTCCAGCAACTGTCGGACACTTACGGCCGTAACTGGCACACATTACGGCCGTAACCGGCCTTCGTCCGGAAGATGCCCGGCCCGCATGCCGCATTCGATCACGCTTACGGCCGTAACTCGCACACATTATGGCCGTAACCGGCACCTTACGGCCGTAACTCGGCCAGGCCAGGCCCTGCTCCGGCCGTGACTCGGCCGTGGCCACTCCGACAGCCCGGACGACCCCGAAACCCGAACCTGAGTAAAAATCGGAGATACGGTTACGAAGTACTCGCAAAGACGAATCCAAGCACTAAGATAACACAGGATTCCGACCAGCCGAAGTGTCGGAATGCGACAACGGAAGTAATTACCCCAAACTTTGAGAAATTACAAAAATGGCACAAAATGCCCGGAAATCACGATACGTGATCGAAACACCGAACCTCAGATCGCAACATGAATAATAACATTAAATGAACTTACGAGAAACTCGAAACAACAGTTTCGGATGAGATTCGCAAGAATCGAGCTCAAGTGCGGAAAAGTCGCCAAAAGACACGGAACTCAACAAAACAACACCGAAACGAACTCGGATGACAAAAAATGCAGAATTAATCATTCTCGAAATGACGAAACGGTCATGGGCGAGTCGTCAAAACGGACTTCCGCCGAAAAAAAAGAAAATTACCGAAATTCAAAATTGCGGATATTACACTTGGGTCCCGGAGAAGTTGGCTCGTGTGTTTATTGCGCAGATTATGAGGCTTCACGTTACTCCGAAGTCTATTATTTTGGATCGGGATGGCCGTTTTGTATCGCACTTTTGGTAGGCGGTGCATAAGGCGTTGGGTACTCGTTTGCGTTTGAGTACCTCTTTTCATCCTTAGTTAGATGGACAGTCTGAGCGCACTATCCAGACGTTCGAGGATATGTTGCGTGCTTGCGCTCTCGACTGGAGCAGTGACTAGGAGGAGCGTATGCCCTTGATCGAATTCACGTACAACAATAGTTGGCATGCATTGATTCAAATGGCACCGTATGAGGCACTTTATGGGCGGCGTTGTCGATCGCCGATTTGTTAGAACGAAGTATCCGATTTGGTCGGGACCGAACTAGATATCGCTTTAGAGACGAGATGGAAGGTAGAATTGATTCGAGAACGAATGTTGACTGCTCAGAGTCGATAGAAATCGTATGCCGACGTCCATCGTCGACCTTTGGAGTTCGAGGTGGGAGACCACGTTTTGCTAAAGGTGTCGTCGACGAGGGGAGTTTTCCACTTCGGGAAGAAGGGAAAGTTGAGTCCGAGATTTATTGGACCCTTTGAGATTCTCGAGCGAGTCGGTGATTTGGCATACCGTTTGGCGCTACCTCCGGCCTTGAGTCGCATCCAAAACATTTTCCATGTTTCTCAGCTCAGAAAATATGTTCCGGATCCTAGTCACGTCATCGACTATGGTGAGATCGATGTCGCCGATGATATTACCTTCGAGGAGTGCCCCCTGAAAATTTTGGAGCACCGTGAGAAGCGACTGAGGCATAGGACCATTCCCTTGGTCAAAGTGTAGTGGTCGAGACATGGTGTCGAGGAGGCAACTTGGGAAACCGAGTATAGCATGCGTTCTAGGTACTCCGAGTTGTTTGTTTCTTAAGTTTCGGGACGAAACTTATTTTTAGAAGGGTAGAATGTAATATCCGTATTTTTCCTTTTTCTCGATATTCTCATTTTTGGTGTATTTTCATTTTTAGCAACTCGCTTGTAACCGTATTGACATTTCGAAAATATTTAATATTGGACTTCTTGTCGTTCGAGCTTGTTTCGGACTCATTTTACTCGATTCGGTGTTTTATGTCGTTTTCGTCGCTATTTCATGTATTCTCATAAATCGTTGTTCGGAACTGCCGTTTCGGGGTTGCCGAAGATCCATATCATGCTATTATGCGTGTTGTGAGCTTTTGTTTGGTGTTTCGACCATGTATCGTACATTTTTGATGTTTTGGGCCGTTTTGTAATTTCCCAAAGTTTTGGGATAATTACGTTTGTTGTTGTTTTCCGAACCTTCAGGTAGTCAAGAATATGTTTTCCTTCAACACTTAAGTTCGTCGCCTCGAATCCTTTTTCGTTCGTACCCTCATGTTTTGTTCACCATTGCATTTTGATTTTTCGGTTCCTTCCTTGCCTGTTGGTAGCGGCCTGTACTCCTCAGGAAGGGACATTACGTACGTAATGCAATATGTTGTTGTGTACGTAATGGTATGTAGGAAATTGGACAGGCGGTCCTGCCCATTTCATTACGTACGTAATGCTTGGGAGGTCTTACGTACGTTAACAAGCTAACGTACGTTAGCTACTTGTGGCTAATGTACGTAACGCGGCCTGGGTTTATAAACCCACGAGATGGCCGATTTCGGTCATTTTCACTCCTCCGCTTTCCCCTCCAACTTCCAGGCAATTTCTTGGCATTTCCGGGCGATTTGAAGCTTTGTAACTCCGAGCCATCATCTTCCTCGAGTTTTTGGAGTGTATTATCAACATCTAATCGTGTTTTTCGTCCTTAATCCGAGGTAAACTCCTAGAACCTTGTTTTTGGTAAAACTTGAGGTTTCGAATTTTTCATCCGATTCTTTCTGTATGGTTGATTAATTCATGATGAATATGATTAATCTTGTTGATATTTTTGGTTTCCCTACGGATTCATGGTATATTTCGTAGTTGTTGCATTTTCGAGAGGGTTTGGTTGTGGTCCGCCCTCGTTGCTATTTTTATACGAATATACATGAATCGTAGGTGGGTTTTCGGAAGTATTTCAATTCTATATTCATTTAGAAATGGTTGTGATTATATTCTTCGATTCGTTAGGTTCGTGGTTATCGGTTCCTAACGTTCATCAGTGATTTTCCTTTCCATTCGTTGCGTCGTCAATTACTCAAGGCAAGTATTTTTGGAAACCTTTATGCTTAACATGAAATGGTAATGTATATTGTGTGTGCTTTTTTCACCTCGGGAGGGTCCTACGGGGCCTCGAGGGAATCTATGACTTCACTCTGGATTCACGAGTTTGTTTCGCTAGCCAGCTCGGGAGGGTCCTTAGAGGCATCGAGTGGGATTTGTAGCTTCATCCCGGTCCTAGGCGATGCCGGTGCGTGATTTGTTTTATGATTGTGGCCAGCTCGGAAGGGTCCTTAGAGGCCTCGAGTGGGATTTACGGCTACATCCCGGTTCTAGGCAAATTGATTGACTGTTTGTTTCCGGAAAAGACATGTCTGGTTTTTGGTTTTGAAATGATTTGGTGCATTGTACTATAAAATGTGTAAGTGAATGGTTTGCCTTGATTACTTGTACTAGCGTAATTTCTAACCCCACTGGGGACCCGTTGTGGGGAAATTCTTGTTATGGATTTCAGGTTATGATCATCCGGACGAACGGGTGCTGGGACAGTACGAGGGTGCTGGCCAGGGTCGTTGACATGTGCATTTGAGTCCTTTTATTTTTGTTGTTCCATTCGACATGGTTGTTGTCTATTTTCTAAACTTATAGATTGTACTCGCGAGTACTTAGGCTTTTCTCTTCGAATTGGGAATCGTATTCATTGGAGTTATTTATGGTTGTCGATTTGGATTATTCCGCCGGTTGTACCGGGCGTATTATTGGATTTTTATCTGGATGATGTGTGATTTTACTATGGTAATTCGTGTCTAGCCTGGTGGGTCCCATGTAGGGGTCCACGGCACTATAATATACCTTGAATATCTCGAGGTGTTACAGATTTAATTTACGTTATGTAGATGGTGTTGCGTACGTTAATAGAGTATGAATATTACATACGTTATACCTAATGTGTTACATACGTAATGGTAGCAGTTGATAAAGGCAATAGCTTCTGGAATAAGGATAACGTACGTTAATGTTAAGGGATTACATACGCTAACGGTATGTTACGTACGTAAGGAGTTGGACATTACGTACGTAACTGAGATACTTTAGTAAGTCAACACGTGTATTACGTATGTTATGGCATGGGTCTTACGTACGTAATCGTGGTATGCAAATGAGGCAATAGCCTCTGGTGTTAGGGTTATATACTGCAAAGCATACTTTATGCTTGTATTATCTTATTTTCGTGTAACTAGCTATGAGAATATTAATTACATTTAATCACATGTTTTGCATATTTATTCACGTTATGCTTATGCAAATGAAATGTCTAATTGTTTTATATTGTAGATAATGTGGTGTGTTGGTGTCACACGGAAGATCACATTATCGGTACCTTATAAAATAATACAATAGTTCACAACCTATATAATTATTAGACAAATTATATAAAAGGTTGTAGTGTATGCTTGAGATTAGTTGGTCTTGACTATTAGCATACATTAGCGTATTTGCATACGTTGAACTGGATCGAGGTGAGATAGTGTCTTCTGTACTGACTGTAAGAAGAGCATAAATCTCGAATAATTATTATTTCTTAATTCTAAGTATATAATATTTAATTATGTATTTATAATACTTATTGATTTGATTTACCATGGGTGAGAGTCAAAATGATCGACTCAATAAGCCTCGTACCTTGGGCAATAATATAATTTATACGACAGTTATTATTATTACTAGAAATCATGTCCCGACTCGTGCGGGTTGATGATGTCCCCTTGAGGAGCTCGATAATGATTATTATTTTAAATGCTGCATGTGTATTTAATTCTGATATAATAATAAGGTTCGAGTGGTACTACTCTTGAATAACATATTAATTAATTAAAGCTGTGAGTAGCTTATAATCAATTAATGGACATTCGATATCTTAAATACGGGAAATAATATATTTAATAAGGAGCCTAATTTTGTAATTTGGGATTTTGATAGGAAGTGCAATATCAACCTTTTAGTGGACTAAGTTGATATTAATAGATTCATTATATTAGGAAGAGTCCTAATATGGTAAGATGAAATCTATTGGGAGTCCTTCCATAATCCTCCTTAAGATCCCTAGTAGTAGTCCAAGAGCCTATAAATAGGACAATAGGGGAGGGCCGATTTTCCAAGTCTTTTGTGAGTTTGTGTGATCAAATTTTTCCTCTTGTATTTAATTGTAGATCTAGGTGTCTTTGATTCTACAATTTAGATAACACATTAATTTGCTAAGCGTGTTCATAAAATATTAGAAAGCAAAGAAAAATTGAGTGACCACATACAAAAGGAATTTCGGCCGATCCATATTGTGTCCAAGCAAGATCCGGTAGCTCGTTGCCCACACAACATCCGGGTTAAGGCGGATCATACTCTAGAATTTCTAAAGGTAGAAATACAAGGTGATCAAGACGAAAGCAACCAATTCGCTTCAAAGGTAATATCCTATGATCTTTTAGATCTAGATTAGGATATTTCTATTACCAATATATTTAATTAATAAATAATAAATAATATTTAAATTGCTTATTAGTCTTAGTAATTAATTAATTAGCATGCCTAAATAGATCTTAAGTTCGGGGATGCGTAAAACGCAATTATCATCTTTTCCAAACTTCGCTTCCGCTGCGTTTTATTTCCAACAATTGGTATCGGATCCGAATTTTTGGGCTTTATGCTATTTTAATTAATTTTGGTGATTAATTGATAGCAATTTAAATATTCATATAATTTGAAGTTGGAATATTTTGCTAGATGTGTTCTTGCAGGTGATATGATCCAATTATCATAATTATGTGAACGATTTATTTATTTATTTATTTTTATTATTCATGCAACTGTTGGTTTGGCCCGATTTTGTGGCATGTAAAGGTTTTTTCCATGAGAAAATTTGCGGGTAGTTCTAGGTGTTTTATTTTTCGTGTAAACTTGCTGTAATTTCGATGTATTTTATTTTGTATAAAATTGTAAAGACACGGCCGTTGCAGCAAGGCCGGCACCGCCAGAGCATGGCGGCACTGTCCGGGCAGTTATTTGGTTCGGGCGAGTCATCGATTTTGGTCCGGTCCGTTTCGCCCGGCCGGGGAGGAGCGACGAGATGCTTGATTCAGTGGGAGAGATCGAGCCGAAGATTTTCTCGGATTCAACTCAAGGAAGAAGACCATGACAATTGGATAATTTAATTATCCATGCTTTATTTTTGGTTTTATTGTTTTGATGTATTGTATGTATGAATGTATGCGTGATATATTTTCTGCATGTTAGGACGAGAAAATTAAAAACCTTAGGGCTAAAATAACTAAGTGATTAAATTGATTTATTTTTTTAAATAAAATTAAATTGGCCTTCATAACTAATTTAAATTGTGAAGTAATTAGCATGCGCGTTGACATTAGAGTCTTCCTCCATATCAGATGTGCTAATTATAGGTTCACTAGTTTTAAATTTTAAAATGATAACATAAGATAAATATTATTTTTTTATGATAGGACCTCTCCATCTGTAGGACTATTATTTAAAAGATAATATTTTAAGGATGTTAAATTAGGGTATTCACTTAGGTGTATTAATTAATAAGCTCCCATCAGAATTTATGTTAATTAATACATGGCCAAGAGGAACCAACTATTAATTTTACTTATCATTGACTAGATAGTAAAATTAAAGACGCAAAAATCTACATGGAAAATGCGTGTGTAAACGTCCACACGATCGTGGCTTGCATATGCGGATTTTTCGAGGTGTTGGTTGCTAGCATATATATTGTGTTTTGAGGTTTTTCGATATATTTTGCTCTGCATTATGTGATGGATGTTTTAATTTTTATCTCAGATGTCTTCCAATCCACTAGCAGTTATTCTCAAAGAAAATAAACTTGATGGCACTAACTTTTCTGATTGGAAAAGAAATCTTGACATTGTCCTGACTGCTGAGGGACATGAATTTGTCTTAACTGAGGAGAGCCCTCATGATCCAGAACCGGATGTCACTCCTGGAGAGTTGGATGAATTCCGAAAATGGAAGAAGTCTGATGACATGGCTCGCTGTTACATTTTGGCTTCACTGACAAATGTATTGCAGCATCAGCATCAGACGATGGGCTCAGACACGGAAATAATGAAAAATCTCTCCGAGATGTTTAGTCATAAGAACCGGACGGCTAGACAAAATACAATGAGGGTGTTGATGACAACCCAAATGTCTGAAGGGACCCCAGTAAGTTATCATGTTCTGAAAATGATGTCTCATTTGAACGAAATGATCATACTGGGGGCTACTATCAATGCCGAGTTGCAGGTCGATATTATCTTGGGCAGCTTACCAAGAAGCTTTGAACAGTTCCGCCTAAACCACAATATGAACCGTATGACATATACTTTGGCGGAACTTCTGACAGAGCCTCAATCTGCTGAAGGTCTCTTCAAACAAGGTTACCATCAGATTCTTACGGCAACCGGTGCTACTTCTTCCAAACCCAAATCGGGAAAGAGGAAAAAGCAGGTTGGCCAGAAGAAAGTGGCAACCCTCAAGGTGAAAAGCAAGGATCCTCACCCCGAGGTGAACAAAAAGCCAAAGGGAAAGTGCTACAAGTGCGGTCAGTAAGGGCAATTTAAAGCGGACTGCCCTGCTCTTAAGAAAGGTATGTCTCGTGCACTAGTAGTCAAAACATGTTTGGAAGCTTGTTCTTCCACTTCGTGGATAGTTGATTTAGGCTCCACTGATCATGTTTGCTTTGACTCGCATGGTTTTCAGGTAACCAAGCAGCTTAGTGCGGGCGAGATTATGCAGTTAAAGATTAATGATAAATTATTAGTCCTGAATAATGTATTATTAGTACCGGATTTTAGAATGAATTTAATTGCGGTTTCTAAATTAAAATGCGATGGTTATTCAGTTTCTTTTGATGATGATGCCATTATTAGGAAAAGAAACGGTGAATATATTTGCAAAGGTATTTTTAATGATGGACTATATGTCGTTAATACTGCACAAAATCCTATGCATAAATCACTTAACTCTTTGTCTAAACCTAAAAAGAGAAAAGAACCTTCAAGGATAAACCAAACATATCTGTGGCATTTACGGTTGGGGCATGTAAACCTTGGGAGGATTCAAATATTGGTAGATGATATCCCATTGGATGATCTCCAAGTTGAGTCATTTCCAATTTGTGAATCCTATCTGGAAGGTAAGATGACCAAAAGGGTTTTTAAAACCAAGTAAAACCGTGCTCATAATGTGTTAAAATTGGTTCATACGGATGTATGTGGTCCAATGAATATCCAGGCTAGGGGTGGTTTCGAATACTTCATCACGTTTATAGATGATTATTCGAGATATGGATACATCTATTTGATGCGACGTAAGTCTGAAGCCTTTGACAAGTTCAGAGACTTCAAGGCTGAAATGCAGAAGCGTCATGGGAAGAGTATCAAGTCACTACGATCTGATCGTGGTGGCGAGTACCTTAGTGGAGAATTTTTGGATTTCTTGGCGAATGAGGGGATTTTGTCCCAGCTCACCGCGCCGGGAACTCCACAAAAAAATGGTGTGGCTGATAGAAGGAATAGAACTCTTTTAGAAATGGTTAGGTCAATGATGAGTTATTCAGATTTACCTATTTCGTTTTGGGGATACGCCTTAGAAACAGCGACGTACATTCTAAACCTGGTGCCTTCGAAATCAGTTCCAAAACACCCACAGAACTGTGGAGTGGGTGTAAGCCAGTCTAGGACATGTTCGGATTTGGGGTACTCCAGCACATGTGATGAATAAGGAAGCTGATAAGTTGGCATCTCTTACAGAAGTGCGAGTGTTTGTAGGATATCCTAAGGGAACGAAGGGTGGCTTGTTCTATAGTCCCCAAGATCAGAAGGTCTTTGTTAGCACCAATGCCCGATTCCTGGAAGAGGATTATATGATTAGTCACAAGCCCATGAGCGAGATAATTATGGAAGAGCTGAGGGGCGAGACTCCATCTATACCAATCGTAGAAGCGCCAACTAATACTGCACCACGTATCGATTTTGAGACTTTACACCGACTCAGGATTTGCCTTGTCGTAGTGGGAGGGTTGTTCGTCAACCAGAATGATTCATAGGCATGGGAAAGTCTTCGGACTCAATCCCAAGCGAAGATGAATCAGATCTCTGGACCTACAAGGAGGCGATCCAAGATAAAGATGTCGACTCCTAGCAAGTAGAAATGGAATCAGAAATGGGATCTATGGATTCCAATCAAGTGTGGGAGCTAGTAGAGCTACCTGATGGTGTACAAGCCATTGGGAGTAAATGGGTCTACAAGTGAAAGTAAAGAGGTGACGGGAAGGTTGAAACCTTCAAAGCGAGGCTTGTTGCGAAAGGTTACACTCAGAAAGAGGGTATCGATTATGATAAAACCATTTCGCCGGTAGCCATGCTTAAGTCAATCTGGATTCTTTTAGCTATAGCTGTGCATTTAGATCTGGATATTTGGCAAATGGATGTCAAGACTGCATTCTTGAATGGGAGTCTAGACAAGGAAATCTACATGCACCAACCAGAGGGATTCATTGCTGAAGGAGAAAAGCACTTGTTGTGCAAGCTTAAGAGATCCATTTGTGGACTTAAGCAAGCATCTAGATCTTGGAACACTCGTTTTGACGAAGTTGTCCAGTCATATGGATTCGTCTAATGTCTGAGTGATAGTTGTGTGTATAAGAAATGCGATGGAAATGTGTTGGTGTTTCTTGTACTGTATATATACGATATCCTTCTGATTGGAAACAACGTGAAGGAATTGTCGGACGTACGGGTATGGCTATCTGAGCAGTTCGATATGAAGGATCTGGGAGAAGCAGGACACATCCTTGGAATCAAGATCTTTCGTGATCGGAAGAAAAGGATGTTGTGCTTATCCCAGGCATCCTAAATCGATACAGTGCTAAAGCGGTTTAGCATGGAGAATTCCAAGAAAGGTTTTCTGCCTTACAAACATGGAATTCAACTATCTAAGGATATGTGTCCCAAGACACAAAAGGATATAGATGACATGAAGATGGTCCATTATGCGTCAACTGTGGGAAGCCTTATGTATGCTATGCTTTACACTAGACCAGATATCTGTCATGCCGTAGGCATGGCTGCTTGATATTAGTCAAACCCAGGACCAGGACACTGGATTGCTGTCAAGCACGTACTCAAGTACCTTAGAAGGACTATGGAGTACATGCTTGTATATCAATCAGACGACCTGTGTCCAGTGGGTTACACTGACGCAGATTTTTCATTAGACAAAGAAAAGTCCAAGTCTACTTCGGGTTATGTGTTTAGCCTGGGAGGTGGAGCCATTAGTTGGAGGAGTGTGAAGTAGAAATGCATCTCAGACTCTACCATGGAAGCCGAGTACGTGGCAGCCTTTCAGGTAGTCAAGGAGGCAGTGTGGCTCAAGTACTTCCTACAGGACTTAGATGTGATTCCCGGTTTGCTAAAGGGTATTACACTTTATTATGATAATACTGGTGCAGTCGCAAATTCAAGGGAACCACGAGCCCACAAGGCAAGTAAACATATCAACCGCAAGTACCACATCATACGACACTTCATAAAGGAAGGAGACGTAGTTGTAGCCAGGGTTGCATCGGAAGATAATCTTGCTGATCCTTTCACGAAAGGCCTACCCTCAAAAGTTTTTGAAAGGCATGCAGAAGGAATGGGATTTCGGTGTATGGCAGCATTGCTTTGAGTATAAGTGGGAGAAATGAGAGACTATGTAATAGAGTAGTATACTTAAAAGCATGCTTTGAGTAAAATTGGGAGATTGTTAGGATTGTATGCTGCAAAGTATACTTTATGCTTGTATTACCTTATTTCTCTGTAACTACTTATGAGAATATTAATTACATTTAATCACATGTTTTGCTATGCTTTTGACAAAGATTGTATTTTATGTTCCGTGTACCGGGGATACCCATATGAATATTAGGAGCAAGTCCTTACCGAAAACCCAAGGAATGACCCAAGAAATGTGCGAGAAGACAGTTGAGCCCAAGGAGGGAGTTTTCTTTACCCAACTCCCTTTTTGATAACAAGGCGGAAAGGCCCTACCGGACACTCATTAGTTTCGAATTCAGAGTGCCCTAGACATATTTATTCACGTTATGGTTATGCAAATGAAATGTATAATTATTTTATATTGTAGATAATGTGGTGTGTTGGTGTCACACGGAAGATCACATTATCGGTACCTTATAAAATAATATAATAGTTCACAACCTATATAATTATTAGACAAATTATATAAAAGGTTGTAGTGTATGATTGAGAATAGTTGGTCTTGACTATTAGCACACATTAGCGTATTTGCATACGTTGAACTGGATCGAGGTGAGATAGTGTCTTCTGTACTGACTGTAAGAAGAGCATAAATCTCGGATAATTATTATTTCTTAATTCTAAGTATATAATATTTAATTTTTATTTATAATACTTATTGCTTTGATTTACCATGGGTGAGAGTCAAAATGATCGACTCAATAAGCCTCGTATCTTGGGCAATAATATTATTTATACGATAGTTATTATTATTACTAGAAATCGTGTCCCGAATCGTACGGGTTGATGATGTCCCCTTGAGTATCTCGATAATGATTATTATATTAAACCCACATGTGGATTTAATTCCGATATAATAATAAGGTTCGAGTGGTACTACTCTTGGATAAGATATTAATTAATTAAAGTTGTGAGTAGCATATAATTAACTAATGGACATTCGATATTTTAAACACTGTAAATAATATATTTAATAAGGAGCCCAATTTCGTAATATGGAATTTTAGTAGGAAGTGCAATATCAACCTTTTGATAGGAGTCCTAATATGGTAAGATGAAATCTATTGGGAGTCCTTCCATAATCCTCCTTAAGATCCCTAATAGTAGTCCAAGAGCCTATAAATTGGACAATAGGGGAGGGCCGATTTTCCAAGTCTTTTGTGAGGTTGTGTGATCAAATTTTTCCTAATTGTAGATCTAGACTTGTGTCTTTGATTCTACAATTTAGATAACACATTAATTTGCTAAGAGTGTTCATAAAATACTAGAAAGCAAAGAAAAATTAAGTGACCACATACAAAAGGAATTTTGGCCGATCCATATTGTGTCCAAGCAAGTTCCAGTAGCTCGTTGCCACACAACGTCCGGGTTAAGGCGGATCATATTCTAGAAGGTCTAAAGGTAGAAATACCAGGTGATCAAGACGAAAGCAACCAATTCACTTCAAAGGTAATATCCTATGATCTTTTAGATCTAGATTAGGATATTTCTATTACCAATATATTTAATTAATAAATAATAATTAATATTGAAATTGATTATTAGTCTTAGTAGTTAATTAATTAGCATACCTAAATAGATCTTAAGCTCGTGGATGCGTAAAACGCAAATTATCATCTTTCCCAAACTTGGCTTCCACCGCGTTTTATTTTCAACATCTGGGCCGTCGTTATGTACGCTATCAAGGTCAGATCGTACGTAAAGGGATGTTGTGTACGTTAATTATTGCATGTTACGTACGTAACGATTGGAATTTTATATAAGTGAGATGTCCGTCACTTCGATATTTCAGAACTTCACTTCATTTTCTTCGCCCTTCATCACTCAGAGATGGATTTTGGCTCTTCTAAGTCGATTATGAGCTTGAAGGCATGTATTTGGAGCTTGAGATGTGGAGTTATCGTTGATTCTTGAGGTATTTGTTTGTGTACTTCATCTTCTAAGAGGTATATTGGATAATCCTCTCTTTAATTTCGGATTTTGATGTTGTTGTTGGTGACTAGTTCGTATGATAATAGTTTACGGAGTTGTTGCGTTGATTCTTGATGTTATGAGAAGTGTATGTTGAAGAATATGATAATATACATCTTGAATTATGAATGAGGATTGTTTAGATGTTAAAACACATCAGATTATGTCGTTTTGGGGACTATGAATGAGATTTCGGAATAATTCGTGTTCTTAAGGAACTCTTGGATTATGTGATATGATGAATATGTTTAAGAGGTGTCGGTGTTTTGGATATGAATATGGAATATTCATATCTAGAACTAAGTTATGTGTTTTGGTACAATATCCATGTTGGAATATGAATACGATTATGAGTTTGATGAGATTAGTATTCATCTTTGAGTTTGGAAGTTCATACGTACTGACCAAGTGTTCAAATCGAATTGGATTGTCCGGATTGATGATGATAATCGATAATTGATTTTAATTATGAATTTAAAAGGAGGAAACTTGTATTCGTATTTAAGATTGAATTTGGAATCGGTAATATTTAGACCCTTGTTATTGGTTTAAATTGATTATTGATATGATTATCGGATTATGAATCGTGTTGTGGTTTTGGATTCGTGATTGATTGATTTGGGCTTGTTCGGGCTTATGTTTAATCGAGATTTTGTGGAACCGTTGGGTTGTTGATCGGTTATATTGATTGTTAATTATGATTATCGAGTTGCGACTTGTATCATGGATACGAGTTCGTATTTGTTGAGTTGGATTATTTGGTTTTGTATATTATCGAGGTATCAGTGAACCGTTGAATTTGATTGGTTGGATATATTGATTGTTGATTTTTATCGGATGTGTGTTAATCAGTTATTGCAATAGGTTGTGATAATTGATCGTTGATTATGACCGTTGTGTTGCGGTTGAGGTTGAAGAGTTCGTAGATTGCTTTGGTCGGGGTTGAGGAGCTCGTAGATAAAGGCAATGGAATTGGTAACGGCTTTGTCGTATCGGTATCGAGGCAAGTTTTACTTGTTCAATTTATAATATTTAATGAATGGTTTTGGTTTCATTTCATTTATAATTTGTGTAGCAATGATATTATCAATATATGTTGTCGAGATGATGGGTTGTATATTATGCTTTGGTTTGGGATAAGTCATAATGTATATGATTTAATTGTGTTTGATAAAGACAGAGAGGTGAGTTACGTTCGGTCTGTGATATGGAATGTCGGATATTGAGGATACTTTATCATATTAATTTTAATGGACTGTACCTCATTCGAGATTATCCGTATAACTATGTATTCGTTCAAGGACGTTTGTTCGTGGAAAGGATTTATCTTCGGCTTTGAGGTAATTCAAGTGTGGTTCAGTTATGAGGAGATAAGAGGTAGCAAAAGCCACGACCACGACCACGGCCACGACCTCTACGACGACCTCTTCCAGCATCCATACTGGAGATAAGAGGTAGCAAAAGTAATTCGATGATAAGTAAGAGAGGAAAAACAGTCACAGTTCAAGAAACGGAAGTACGACACGAGAAAACAAGGAATAGAGCAAGGAAAACTTAAGAGCACTGGAAGTATCAAGATGGTGGCAGCGGGGTCACGATGTGCAAAACAAAACAAGAACAAAACACGACTAGACCCAATTAACCGACAAGCCTAGGTATCCATAAACCTAGTTCTCTGATACTATTTTCTGTAACACCCCCAAGATATTCAGGGTATATTACAGCGCCGTGGACCCCTACATAGGACCCACCAGGCTAAATAAGAAATACCACTCGTCTAACCATCTCGGTTAGCGAGAGAACACACATCACCAAGACGAAACTTAAATGACACGCCCGACTTAACCGGCGAAACAAACATCACCTGACAATCATAAATAATATTTAACGATACAAACCATAATCCGAGTAAAAATGCCTAAGTACTCGCGAGTACTATTTATAAGTTCCTAAGTTGGAAAACAACCATATCGAAATGGACAACGGAAATAAAGAAACTCATTTGCACACGTCAACAACCCTGGCCAACATCCTCGTACTGTCCCAATACCCGCTCGTCCGGCTGAACATAACCTGAAATTCATAACAAGAATTTCCCCAAAACGGGTCCCTAAAGGGTTAGAGATTACGCTAGTACAAGTAATCAAGACAAACCATTCACTTACACATTTCATAGTACATGCATCAAGTTATTTCAAAACCAAAACCAGACACGTCTTTTCCGGAAACAAATAGTCAACAATCAATTTACCTAGGACCAGGGTGAAGCCACTGGTCCCACTTGAGGCCTCTAAGGACCCTCCCGAGCTGGCCATATCATAAAATAAATCACGCACAGGCATTTCCTAGGACCGGGGTGAAGCCACTGATCCCACTTGAGGCCTCTAAGGACCCTCCTGAGCTGGCTAGCGAATCAAGCTCGTGAATCTGGAGTGAAGTCATGGATTCCCCCAATGCCTCGTCAGACCCTCCCAGAGTGAGCAAAACACACACAAATACATCACCATTTCATGTTAAGCATAAAAGTTTCCAAGAGCTTGCCTTGAGTAATTGACGATGACACGAACGGAAAGGAAAATCAACCACGATCGCTAGGAACCGATAAACCCGAACCTAACAATTCAAAGAACACAATCAAAACCATTTCTAAATGAGTACGGAAATGGAATACACCCAAAAACCCACCTACGATTCATATAAGTTCGTACAAAAACAACGACGAGGACGGATCGCAACTGAACCCTCTCGATTTAACAAATATCATGAAACTTACCATAAACTCGTAGGGAAAACAATAATACCACCAAGATTAATCATATATGTCATGGATTAATCACCAACACGGAATGAATCGGACAAAAACTCAAAAACTCCTAAATTTTTCAAGATAGGGTTCTAGGAGATTACCTTGGATTAAGGACGAAGAACACAAGTAGATGTTGTTAAACTACACCAAGATCTCCAGGAAAATGATATCTGAAGTGATTAGAAGAAGAAATCGCCTCCAAATCACCTTGGAATCGCTTGGCCGTAGGGAAAGAGAAGAAAATGAGTAAAGTGGCGAATCTGGGTCAACTCTTGGGTATTTATAACCAGAGGGCTTAGCGTGCGCTAACGATTAACAGTTTGCGCGCAATACCCAGACAAAACTAGTCCAGAATCTGCGGTTCTGGCCTGTTAGCGTGCGCTACCAGCAAATAGCGTGCGCTAACAGCCCCTCGATAGTGTGCGCTATCAGTCCATAGCATGCGCTACCTGAACACCAAATCGAGTCTAGAAATATTCTGCCCGTCTGGACTACCGAATTAGCACGCGCTACCGAACACCCAGCGTGCGCTAAGTTTAAATCATAGCGTGCGCTAATATACAAATTTAACATGCGCTAAGCTGCTCGTCCAGAGAGCAGAGAGCATAAATAACCCACTGCCACTGCTGTGCTCGAGTCGTTAGAGCGCACTACAAAATGAACATAGCGTGCACTACTCAACGACACGAGCATGCGCTACACAACAGAAATAGCGCGCGCTAGGCAACAGAATTACCAAACGGCTCAAAACACCCAAAACACGCGATACACGATCGAAACATCAAACAAAAGCACACAACATGCATAATAGTATAAGATGGATTTACAGAAACCCCGAAACGGCAGTTCCGAACAACAATTACCAGAATCGAACCAAATAGCGACGGAAAAGGCAATAAGCGCAGAATTGAGTAAAACAAGTCTGAAACAAGCTCAGATGATAAAAATCCCAGTATTAAGTATTCTCAAAATACCAATACGGTTACAAACGAGTCACTGGAAATGAGAATTACGAAAAAATAAAAAATACCAGAAAAAAAAATACGGATATTACATTCTCCTCCTCTAAAAAAAAGTTTCGTCCCGAAACTTAAGAAACAAACAACTCGGGGTACCTAGCATGCATGCTATCCTCGGTTTCCCAAGTTGCCTCCTCGACACCATGCCTCGACCACTGCACCTTGACCAAAGGAATGGTCTTATGCCTCAATCGCTTCTCACATTGCTCCAAGATCTTCAAGAGATGCTCCTCGAAGGTAATATCCTCAGCGATATCGATCTCACCATAGTCGATGACATGACTAGGATCCGAAACATATTTCCTCAGCTTGGAAACATGGAAAACGCTATGAATGTGGCTCAAAGCTGGAGGCAACGCCAAACGGTATGCCAACTCGCGGACTCTCTCGAGAATCTCAAAGGCCCCAATAAATCTCGGACTCAACTTCACATTTTTCCCGAAGTGGAAAACTCCTCTCGTCGGCGACACCTTTAGCAAAACGTGGTCTCCCACCTTGAATTACAAAGTTCGATGACGAACGTTGGCATAAGATTTCTATCGACTCTGAGCAGTCAACATCCTCTCCCGAATCAGTTCCACCTTCCGCTCGTCTCCATAGCTATATCTGGTTCGGTCCCGACCAAATCGGATGCCTCGTTCCAGAAAATTGGCGATTGACATCGCCGCCCATAAAGCGCCTCATACGGTGCCATCTTGATCTATGTGTGCCAACTATTGTTGTACGTGAACTCGATCAACAGAATATGCTCCTCCCAGTCGCTGCTCCAATCGAGAGCACAAGCACGCAACATATCCTCAAATGTCTAGACAGTGCGTTCCGACTACCCATCTGACTGAGGATGAAACGAAGTGCTCTGGCGCAAAGGAGTACTCAACGCCTTATGTACCGCCTACCAAAAGTTCGATACAAAACGGTCATCCCGATCCGAAACAATAGACTTCGGAGTACTGTGAAGCCTCACAATCTGCGCAATAAACACATGAGCCAACCTCTCCGGACCCCAAGTATCCTTGATGCCTAGAAATTGTGCTGACTTGGTCAGACGATCCACAATCACCCAAATCATATTCATACCAGACTTCGATTTCGGTAAGCTCGTGACGAAGTCCATCGAAATATCTTCCCATTTCCATTCCGGAACGGGAAGCGACTGCAATAACTCGGCTGGTTGCTGATGCTCGATTTTGACCTGCTGACAAGTCAAACATCTCGCTACAAACCGTGCGACCTCCTTATTCATGTTGTTCCACCAAAAGTTCCTCCTTAGGTCCTTGTACATCTTACTCGATCCAGGATGAACTGAGTAAGGCGTAGCATGGGCCTCACACAAAATACTCTGCCTCAATTTCCAGTCGTTCGGTACACAAAGCTGACTCTGGAATCTCAACACACCATCCTCGTGAATCACAAACCCAGGAGACTTTCCCTTAAGAACATTCTCTCAGATTTGAGTAATCATCGGATCCTCCTACTGCTTCAGTTTAATTTCATCGGTCAACGACGACAAAATCTCCAAAGTGCAAAGTTACCCGACAGCTCCCGGCAACAAAATTTCAACGCTCAACTCGATCAAATCCTGCTGAAGCTCCGATTGAGACGTAAGTATCTCAAGCGTCCGCAACGCAATTGGTTTCCGGCACAAAGCGTCAACCACGACGTTCGCCTTGCCCGGATGATAAAGGAATTTGAGGTCATAATCCTTAATAAACTCCAACCACCTCCTCTGCCTCATATTCAACTTCCGCTGAATGAATATGCACTTCAGACTTTTATGATCGGTAAAAATCTGACATGCAGAGCCAAAAAGATAATGACGCCAAATCTTGAGCGCGAAAACAACTACCGCTAACTCTAAATCATGAGTAGGGTAGTTAAGCTTATACGGCCTCAACTGTCTCGACGCATACGCGATAGTCTTATTGTGCTGCATCAACATGCACCCAAGACCCTGACCCGAAGCATCGCTGTAAACGTTAATACCATCGTTGCCACAAGACAATGCTAAAATCGTGGCTGAAGTCAAATGCCTCTTCAACTCTTCAAAACTCGACTGCCTTTCATCATTCCAGACGAATTTCTCGGATTTCTGGAGCAACTTTGTAAGTGGCCGAGCTAGTTTCGAGAACCCCTCAATGAACCTACGATAGTATCCAGTCAAACCTAAGAAACTACGGATCTCCTTCTCATTCTTAGGCGGTGCCCAATCCAACACTGCCTCAATCTTTTGTGGATCCACACGGACCCCCTCGGCTGAAATCACGTGACCCAGAAACATCACCTCCTTCAGCCAGAACTCACATTTCGAGAACTTCGCATAGAGTCGCTCGATCTTCAAAATGTCTAACACCACCCGCAGATGATGCGCATGCTCCTCCTCGTTCTTCGAATAAATAAGGATATCGTCAATGAAGACGACGACACACTTATCCAAATACTCTATGAAGACCTTGTTCATCAACTGCATGAACATTGCCAGAGCGTTAGTTAACCCGAAGGGCATAACTACAAACTCATATTGTCCATATCTCATCTGAAAAGCTGTTTTCGGAACTTCGGACTCTTTCACCCGAAGTTGATAGTACCCCGATCTCAAGTCGATCTTCGAGCATACCGCAGCTCCCTACAACTAATCGAACAAGTCATCAATCCTCGGCAAGGTATACTTGTTCTTGATGGTCACCTTGTTTAGCTCGCGATAGTCAATACATAAACGCAACGAACCATCCTTCTTCTGCACAAATAGAACCGACGCGCCCCAAGGCGAAGCGCTCGGTTGAATATACCCCGACTCAAGAAGCTCACTCAGCTGCTTCTTAAACTCAACCATATCTGAAGGTGACATACAATACGGCGCCTTCGAGATCGGAGCCGCACTGGCCGATTTTCCAAGTCTTTTGTGAGTTTGTGTGATCAAATTTTTCCTCTTGTGTTTAATTGTAGATCTAGGTGTCTTTGATTCTACAATTTAGATAACACATTAATTTGCTAAGCGTGTTCATAAAATACTAAAAAGCAAAGAAACATTGAGTGACCACATACAAAAGGAATTTCGGCCGATCCATATTATGTCCAAGCAAGATCCGGTAGCTCGTTGCCCACACAACGTCCAGGTTAAGGCAGATCATACTCTAGAAGGTCTAAAGGTAGAAACACAAGGTGATCAAGACGAAAGTCTAAAGGTAGAAATACAAGATGATCAAGACGAAAGCAACCAATTCGCTTCAAAGGTAATATCATATGATCTTTTAGATCCAGATTAGGATATTTCTATGACCAACATATTTAATTCATAAATAATAAATAATATTTAAATTGCTTATTAGTCTTAGTAATTAATTAATTAGCATGCCTAAATAGATCTTAAGCTCGTGGATGCGTAAAACGAAATTATAATCTTTCCCAAACTTCGCTTCTGCTGCGTTTTATTTCCAACAATTGGTATCGGAGCCGAATTTTTGGGCTTTATGCTATTTTTATTAATTTTGGTGATTAATTGATAGCAATTTAAATATTCATATAATTTGAAGTTGGAATATTTTGCTAGATGTGTTCTTGCAGGTGATATGATCCAATTATCATAATTATGTGAATGGTTTATTTATTTATTTTTATTATTTATGCAACTATTGGTTTGGCCCGGTTTTGAGGCATGTAAAGGTTTTTTCCATGAGAAAATCCGCGGGTAGTTCTAGGTGTTTTATTTTTCGTGTAAACTTGCTGTAATTTCGATGTATTTTATTTTGTATAAAATTGTAACCGAGCAAAGACACGGTCGAGCTCATTTACCGGCCGAGAGCATGAGCGACTGTCCGGCCGGTTATTTGGTTCGGTCGGGTCATCCAGTTTTTGGTCCGGTCCGTTTCGCCGCCGTTCATTGCGTCTGTTGGAGAGTCGGGATTTAAAATTAATTTTTTTATGTAATTAATTTTGCATAAGAGTGAAATTTTAATTTTGAAAATCCACGGCCCGACCGGGGAGGAGCGACGAGATACTTGATTCAGTGGGAGAGATCGAGCCGAAGATTTTCTCGGATTCAACTCAAGGAAGAAGACCATGATAATTGGATAATTTAATTATCCATGCTTTATTTTTGGTTTTATTGTTTTGATGTATTGCATGTATGAATGTATGCGTAATATGTTTTCTGTATGTTAGGACGAGAAAATTAAAAACCTTAGGGCTAAAATAACTAAGTGATTTTGATTTATTTTTCTAAATAAAATCAAATTGGCCTCCATAATTAATTTAAATTGTGAAGTAATTAGCATGCCCGTTGACATTAGGGTCTTCCTCCATATCGGATGTGCTAATTATAGGTTCACTAGTTTTAAATTTTAAAATGATAACATAAGGTAAATATTATTTTTTTATGATAGGACCTCTCCATCTGTAGGACTATTATTTAAAAGATAATATTTTAAGGATGTTAAATTATGGTATTCACTTAGGTGTATTAATTAATAAGCTCCCCATCAGAATCTATGTTAATTAATACATGGCCAAGAGGAACCAACTATTAATTTTACTTGTCATTGACTAGATAGTAAAATTAAAGATGCAAAAATCTACATGAATAATGCGTCTGTAAACGTCCACACGATCGTGGCTTGCATATGCGGATTTTTCGAGGTGTTGGTTGCTAGCATATATATTGTGTTTTGAGGTTTTTGATATATTTTGCTCTGCATTATGTGATGGATGTTTTAATTTTTATCTCAGATGTCTTTCAATCCACTAGCGGCTATTCTCAAAGAAAATAAATTTGATGGCACTAACTTTGCCGATTGGAAAAGAAATATTGACATTGTCCTGACTGCTGAGGGACATAAATTTGTCTTAACTGAGGAGAGCCCTCAGGATCCAGAACCGGATGTCACTCCTGGAGAGTTGGATGAATTCTGAAAATGGGAGAAGTCTGATGACATGGCTCGTTGTTACATTTTGGCATCACTGACAAATGTATTGCAGCATGAGCATCAGACGATTGGCTCAGACACAGAAATGATGAAAAATCTCACTGAGATGTTTGGTCATAAGAACCGGACGGCTAGACAAAATACAATGATGGTGTTGATGACAACCCAAATGTCTGAAGGGACCCAGTAAGGTATCATGTTCTGAAAATGATGTCTCATTTGAACGAACTGATCATACTGGGGGCTACTATCGATGCCGAGTTTCAGGTCGATATTATCTTGGGCAGCTTACCAAGAAGCTTTGAACAGTTCTGCCTGAACTACAATATGAACCGTATGACATATACTTTGGCGGAACTTCTGACAGAGCTTAAATCTGCTGAAGGTCTCTTCAAACAAGGTTATCATCAGATTCTTACGGCAACCGGTGCTACTTCTTCCAAACCCAAATAGGGAAAGAAGAAAAAGTAGGTTGGTCAGAAGCAAGTGGCAACCCTCAAGGTGAAAAGCAAGGATCCTCACCCTGCTCTTAAGAAAGGTATGTCTCGTGCACTAGTAGTCACAACATGTTTGGCAGCTTGTTCTTCTACTTCGTGGATAGTTGATTTAGGCTCCACTGATCATGTTTGCTTTGACTCGCATGGTTTTTAGGTAACTAAGCAGCTTAGTGCGGGTGAGATTATGCAGTTAAATATTAATGATAAATTCTTAGTCCTCAATAATGTATTATTAGTACTGGATTTTAGAATGAATTTAATTGCGGTTTCTAAATTAAAATGCGATGGTTATTCAGTTTTTTTTTATGATGATGCCATTATTAGGAAAAGAAACGGTGAATATATTTGCAAAGGTATTTTTAATGATGGACTGTATGTTGTTAATACTACACAAACTCCTATGCATAAATCACTTAACTCTTTGTCTAAACCTAAAAAGAGAAAAGAACCTTCAAGCATAAACCAAACATATCTGTGGCATTTACGGTTAGGGCATGTAAACCTTGGGAGGATTCAAAGATTGGTAGATGATATCCCATTGGATGATCTCCAAGTTGAGTCATTTCCAATTTGTGAATCCTATCTGGAAGGTAAGATGACCAAAAGGGTTTTTAAAACCAAGGAAAATCGTGCTCAGAATGTGTTAAAATTGGTTCATACGGATGTATGTGGTCCAATGAATATCCAGGCTAGGGGTGGTTTTGAATACTTCATCACGTTTATAGATGATTATTCGAGATATGGATATATTTATTTGATGCGACGTAAGTCTGAAGCCTTTGACAAGTTTAGAGACTTCAAGGCTGAAATGGAGAAGCGTCATGGGAAGAGTATCAAGTCACTACGATCTGATCCTGGTGGCGAGTACCTTAGTGGAGAATTTTTGGATTTCTTGGCGAATGAGGGGATTTTGTCCCAGCTCACCGCGCCGGGAACTCCACAACAAAATGGTGTGGCTGAAAGAAGGAATAGAACTCTTTTACAAATGGTTAGGTCAATGATGAGTTATTCAGATTTACCTATTTCGTTTTGGGGATACGCCTTAGAAATAACGACGTACATTCTAAACCGGGTGCCTTCGAAATCAGTTCCAAAACACCCACAGAACTGTGGAGTGGGCGTAAGCCAGTTTAGGACATGTTCGGATTTGGGGTACTCCAGCACATGTGCTGAATAAGGAAGCTGATAAGTTGGCATCTCGTACAGAAGTGCGAGTGTTTGTAGGATATCCTAAGGGAACGAAGGGTGGCTTGTTCTATAGTCCCCAGGATCAGAAGGTCTTTGTTAGCACCAATGCCCGATTCCTGGAAGAGGATTATATGATTAGTCACAAGCCCATGAGCGAGACAATTATGGAAGAGCTGAGGGGCGAGACTCCGTCTATACCAATCGTAGAAGTGCCAACTAACACTGCACCACGTATCGATTTTGAGACTTTACACCGACTCATGATTTGCCTTGTCGTAGTGGGAGGGTTGTTCGTCAACCAGAATGATTCATAGGCGTGGGAAAGTCTTCGGACTCAATCCCAGGCGAAGATGAATCAGATCTCTGGACCTACAAGGAGGCGATCCAAGATAAAGATGCCGACTCCTAGCAAGTAGAAATGGAATCAGAAATGGGATCTATGGATTCCAATCAAGTCTGGGAGCTAGTAGAGCTACCTGATGGTGTACAAGCCATTGGGAGTAAATGGGTCTACAAGCGAAAGAAAAGAGGTGACGGGAAGGTTGAAACCTTCAAAGCGAGGCTTGTTGCGAAAGGTTACACTCAGAAAGAGGTTATCGATTATGATAAAACCATTTTGCCGGTAGCCATGCTTAAGTCAATATGGATTCTTTTAGCTATAGCTGCGCATTTGGATCTGGAGATTTGGCAAATGGATGTCAAGACTGCATTCTTGAATGGGAGTCTAGACAAGGAAATCTACATGCACCAACCAGAGGGATTCATTGCTGAAGGAGAAAAGCACTTGTTGTTCAAGCTTAAGAGATCCATTTATGGACTTAAGTAAGCATCTAGATCTTGGAACACTTGTTTTGACGAAGTTGTCCAGTCATATGAATTCGTCCAATGTCTGAGTGAGAGTTGTGTGTATAAGAAATTCGATGGAAATGTGTTGGTGTTTCTTGTACTGTATGTATACGATATCCTTCTGATTGGAAACAACGTGAAGGAATTGTCGGACGTACGGGTATGGCTATCTGAGCAGTTCGATATGAAGGATTTGGGAGAAGCAGGACACATCCTTGGAATCAAGATCTTTCGTGATCGGAAGAAAAGGATGTTGTGCTTATCCCAGGCATCCTAAATCGATACAGTGCTAAAGCGGTTTAGCATGGAGAATTCCAAGAAAGGTTTTCTGCCTTACAGACATGGAATTCAACTATCTAAGGATATGTGTCCCAAGACACAAAAGGAGATATATGACATGAAGATGGTCCCTTATGCGTCAACTGTGGTAAGCCTCATGTATGTTATGCTTTACACTAGACCAGATATCTGTCATGCTGTAGGCATGGATACTAGATATTAGTCAAACCCAGTACCAGGACACTGGATTGCTGTCAAGCACATACTCAAGTACCTGAGAAGGACTAGGGAGTACATGCTTGTATATCAATCAGACGACCTGTGTCCAGTGGGTTACACTGACGCAGATTAAAGTCCAAGTCTACTTCGGGTTATGTGTTTAGCCTGGGAGGTGGAGCCATTAGTTGGAGGAGTGTGACGTAGAAATGCATCTCGGACTCTACCATGGAAGCCGAGTACGTTGCCGCCTTTGAGGCAGTCAAGGAGGCGGTGTGGCTCAAGTACTTCCTACAGGACTTAGATGTGATTCCCGATTAGTTAAAGGGTATTACACTTTATTATGATAATACTGGTGCAGTCGTAAATTCAAGGGAACCACGAGCCCACAAGGCAAGGAAACATATCAACCGCAAGTATCACATCATACGACACTTTGTAGAGGAAGGAGACGTAGTTGTAGCCAGGATTGCATCGGAAGATAATCTTGCTGATCCTTTCACGAAAGGCCTACCCTCAAAAGTTTTTGAAAGGCATGCAGAAGGAATGGGATTTCGGTGTATGGCAGCATTGCTTTGAGTATAAGTGGGAGAAATGAGAGACTATGTAATAGATTAGTATACTTAAAAGCATGTTTTGAGTATAAGTGGGAGATTGTTAGGATTGTATACTGCAAAGCATACTTTATGCTTGTATTACCTTATTTCCCTGTAACTACTTATGAGAATATTAATTACATTTAATCACATGTTTTGCTACGCTTTTGACAAAGATTGTGTTTTATGTTCCGTGTACCGGGGATACCCATATGAATATTAGGAGCAAGTCCTTACCGAAAACCCAAGGAAAGACCCAAGAAAGGGTGCGAGAAGACAGTTGAGCTCAAGGAGGGAGTTTTCTTTACCCAACTCCCATTTTGATAACAAGGCGGAAAGGCCCTATCGGACACTCATTAGTTTCGAATTCAGAGTGCCCTAGACATATTTATTCACGTTATGGTTATGCAAATGAAATGTCTAATTATTTTATATTGTAGATAATGTGGTGTGTTGGTGTCATACGGAAGATCACATTATCGGTACCTTATAAAATAATATAATAGTTCACAACCTATATAATTATTAGACAAATTATATAAAAGGTTGTAGTGTATGCTTGAGATTAGTTGGTCTTGACTATTAGCATACATTAGCGTATTTGCATACGTTGAATCGATCGAATGAGATAGTGTCTTCAGATCGACCGTAAGAAGAGCATAAATCTCGGATAATTATTATTTCTTAATTCTAAGTATATAATATTTAATTTTTATTTATAATACTTATTGCTTTGATTTACCATGGGTGAGAGTCAAAATGATCGACTCAATAAGCCTCGTATCTTGGGCAATAATATTATTTATACGATAGTTATTATTATTACTAGAACGGGAACGGGAAGCGACTGCAATAACTCAACTGGTCGCTGATGCTCGATTTTGACCTGCTGACAAGTCAAACATCTCGCTACAAACCGTGCGACCTCCTTCTTCATGTCGTTCCACCAAAAGTTCCTCCTTAGGTCCTTGTACATCTTACTCGAGCCAGAATGAACTGAGTAAGGCGTATCATGGGCCTCACACAAAATACTCTGCCTTAATTTCAAGTCGTTCGGTACACAAAGCTGACTCTGGAATCTCAACACACCATCCTCATGAATCACAAACCCAGGAGACTCTCCTTTAAGAACATTCTCTCGGATTTGAGTAATCATCGGATCCTCCAACTGCTTCAGTTTAATTTCATCGGTCAACGACGACGAAATCTCCAAAGTGCAAAGTTACCCGACAGCTCCTGGCAACAAAATTTCAATGCTCAACTTGATCAAATCCCGCTGAAGCTCCGATTGAGACGCAAGTATCTCAAGCGTCCGCAACGCAACCGGTTTCCGGCACAAAGCGTCAACCACGACGTTTGCCTTGCCCGGGTGATAAAGGAATTCGAGGTCATAATCCTTAATAAACTCCAACCGCCTCCTCTGCCTCATATTCAACTCCCGCTGAATGAATATGTACTTCAGACTTTTATGATCGGTAAAAATCTGACATGCAGAGCCAAAAAGATAATGACGCCAAATCTTGAGCGCAAAAAAAACTACCGCTAACTCTAAATCATGAGTAGGGTAGTTAAGCTCATACAGCCTCAACTGTCTCGACGCATACGCGATAGTCTTATTGTGCTGCATCAACATGCACCCAAGACCCTGACCTGAAGCATCGCTGTAAACGTTAATACCCTCGTTGCCACACGGCAATGCTAAAATCGGGGCTGAGGTCAAACGCCTCTTCAACTCCTCAAAACTCGACTACCTTTCATCGTTCCAGACGAATTTCTCGGATTTCTGGAGCAACATTGTAAGTGGCTGAGCTAGTTTCGAAAACCCCTCGATGAACCTACGATAGTAGCCAGTCAAACCTAAGAAACTACGGATCTCCTTCTCATTCTTAGGCGGTGCCCAATCCAACACTGTCTCAATCTTTTGTGGATCCACACGGACCCCCTCGGCTGAAATCACGTGACCCAGAAACATCACCTCCTTCAGCCGGAACTCACATTTCGAGAACTTCGCATAGAGTCGCTCGATCTTCAAAATGTCTAACACCACCCGCAGATGATGCGCATGCTCCTCCTCGTTCTTCAAATAAATAAGGATATCGTCAATGAAGACGACGACACACTTATCCAAATACTCTATGAAGACCTTGTTCATCAACTGCATGAACATTGCCAGAGCGTTAGTTAACCCGAAGGGCATAACCACAAACTCATAATGTCCATATCTCATCCGAAAAGCTATTTTCGGAATATCGGACTCCCTCACCCGAAGCTGATAGTACTCCGATCTCAAGTCGATCTTCGAGCATACCGCAGCTCCCTACAACTAATCGAACAAGTCATCAATCCTCGGCAAGGTATACTTGTTCTTGATGGTCACCTTGTTTATCTCGCGATAGTAAATACATAAACGCAACGAACCATCCTTCTTCCGCACAAATAGAATCAGTGCACCCCAAGGCGAAGTGCTCGGTCGAATATACCCCGACTCAAAAAGCTCACTCAACTGCCATACGATACGGCGCCTTCGAGATTGGAGCCGCACCTGGATCTAACTCGATAGCGAACTCTACCTCACGGTCCGGTGGCAACCTCAGTAACTCCTCAGGAAAGACATCGGGGAACTCACTAACGACTGGAATCCATGGAAACTCGACTCCACCATCCCCTGCCTTCAGGGCGTAGCACCAATAACCAGTACACCCCTTCCGGTGGAGTCTCATCACCTTCAAGGCGTTAATTATGAACTTCTGGTTTCCCCACTTTCGCCCCACGAAAGAGTGCTCGGTGCCATCCTTGGCTAACATGGTGATGATTCTCTTGCGGTAGTTCATGATTGCACCATGCCGCTTGAGCCAATCATCCCTGAGAATCAAATCCTCACCCTCAATATTCACAACAATAAGATTAGAGAGCCAAGCCCTCTCACAAATAAACACAGAAAAGTCTCGGACCTCTCGATCATCAACCATTCTATCACCACTACGAAGTTTAACGAGGAAAGGCTCGCTAGGTGACAAACAGTCAAGACTCAAACGGCGCACACATTCCAGATAGATGAATGAATGCGTAGCACCCGAATCAAAAAGCACACTAACAGGATGAGACTGAATATGAACGGTACTTGTGGCCACGGTGGATGCTGGATCATCGGCCCACCTCATCTCATAAAGTCGCGGATGAGTGGAGTCAACACTGGAAGCTCCCCCTCTAGCGGGCTGACCCCGACCTCTCCCTCACCTGGCACTCGGCGGAGACTGCAGAGCAAATGACCCCTGATTCACACTCGGCTCCTTAGGCACTGGAAAAGAAGCCTGAAAACCAAGAATCTGCCCTACCCGCTCACAAAAAGAAACCTTGTGGCCCGACTGACCACAAGTATGACAAGTCAACTGCGAACGAGGACACTCCCGGTTCCTATGACCCGAATTGCCACAGTTAAAGCATCTGACATCACGAACGGAGGCACTGGCAGTACCTCAAAAGCCCCCAGAGAAATGAGCCGAACCGCCTGTAGGAATATTTGTAGACTGAGATTTCTGCTGAACTCCGCCCTTGTGACCCGAAAAGCTACCGACAGACTTCTGCTTCTTACTTTCTCGAGCTGCCTCACTGGCCGTCAAGAACATATCATAAGCAAGATCTCTACTCTGATAGTCTTTAAGGGTGGTGCAGGCGAGCCCAGACATGTAATCGCGAATCTTCGGTTTCATCCGCCTATAAAAGTGGCAAAACTTGTCATCCTCCTCCTTAACCTGGGCCTTCACATAGCCCAATTCCCGGTTGAAATCCGCAATGGCCTGAGAAACTGGAATATCTCGAGTCTGAGCATCATAAAAAGCATGGACTCAGGCCTAACGAAGACAGTATTCAGCTTCCATAAGGCCCCTGAACTCGGCCCAAGAAGCAACACGATCCCGAGGCTCAACGGCCTCCCACCAATCAGCATCCTCCCCAATGAGAAAATACTGGGCGATAGGGACCTTGCGATCCTCAGGGAAGTTTGTGGCAATAAAGATCTTAGACAACTCCTTGATCCACCTCTCCCAGTCGATCGGGTCTGAAGCCCCTGAGAACTGAGAAGGATGCATCTTGATGACGTCCTGAAGCCAGCGATCTGTTCCAGCCTGAGCAGTACGAGCCAAAGCTGGGTTCTGAACCGCTTGGGCTATATTAGCCATTTGGTTCACCATTTGTTGCATCATAGCTGCAACACCAATGTCGGCGCCATTGCCGGCTGTATCATCTAGAGTGGCAGTATGGCCCTGACGACCATCATTACTGCAGGCTCTCGAAGAGTGTGACGTGGCCACCTTACTGGCTGCTCTACGTCCCCTGCCGCGTCCATGACCACGGCCACGACCTCTACCACGACCTCTTCTAGCATCTATACTGGAGATAAGAGGTAGAAAAAGCAATTCGATGATAAGTACGAGAGGAAAAACAGTCACAGTTCAAGAAACAGAAGTATGACACGAGAAAACAAGAAATCGGGTAAGGAAAACTTACGAGCACTGGAAGTACCGAGATGAAACAAAACAAGAACAAAACACGACTAGACCCAATTAACCGACAAGCCTAGGTATCCATAAACCTAGTTCCCTGATACCATTTCCTGTAACACCCCCAAGATATTCAGGGTATATTACAGCACCATGGACCCCTACATGGGACCCACCAGTCTAAATAAGAAATACCACTCATCTAACTGTCTCGGTTAGCGAGAGAACACACATCACAAAGATGAAAATTAAATTACATACCCGGCTTAACTGGTGGAACAAACATCACCTGACAATCATAAATAATATTTAACAATACAAACCATAATCCGAGTAAAAATGCCTAAGTACTCACGAGTACTTTATATAAGTTCACAAGTTGGAAAACAACCATATCGAAATGGACAACGGAAATAAAGAAACTTATTTGCACACGTCAACAACCCTGTCCAGCATCCTCGTACTGTCCCAATGCCTGCTCGTCCGGCTGAACATAACCTGAAATTCAGAACAAGAATTTCCCCAAAACGGGTCACCAAAGGGGTTAGCAATTACGCTAGTACAAGTAATCAAGGTAAACCATTCGCTTACATATTTCATAGTACATGCATCAAGTTATTTCAAAACCAAAACCAGACATGTCTTTTCCGGAAACAAATAGTCAACAATCAATTTACCTAGGACCAGGGTGAAGCCACTGGTCCCACTCGAGGCCTATAAGGATCCTCCCGAGCTGGCCGTATCATAACATAAATCACGCACAGGCATCTCTTAGGATCGGGGTGAAGCCACTGATCCCACTCGAGGCCTCTAAGGACCCTCCCAAGTTGGCTAGCGAATCAAGCTCGTGAATCCAGAGTGAAGTCACGGATTCCCCCGAGGCCTCGTCAGACTGTAATACCCATGTTTTTCATTTTTGTATTTTTTTCGATTCTAGTGACTCATTTATGTTCATTGACACATTTTGGACATGTTTGTTCAGCACTTTTGTCGTCCAAGTGATTTTTGATGTTTTTTTGGATTAAACGACATACTATTTCGATCTTTCTACATTTAGGTCCGACTTTGTACATTCACCATAAATTCCAGAGAAATCACAAATTTCTGAAATTTTACAGCAATGCATAGAATTGAGTGTCTTTCTAATGGTTCAAACGACGAGTCAATCGGAGTCTTGACGAAGGAGTTATGGTCGAAATAGCAGACTCTGGTGCAGTAACACGACCGTGTCATTTGATGCGGGCCGTGTCGTACTATTTTAGAAAGAAAAATCTTTCTGGATAGGTGACATGACCCATCACCCGACCGTGCCATTTGGCATGACCAGAAAATGCTGAAATCTTGAAAACTCGTCCGGATGAGTATATATAGCCCTCTTTCTCATTTCTGAAGTGTTCTAGGGCCTTCCATCAATTCCACTTCAACCTCCACGAAAAATATCAGATTTGTGCTCCAAAATCAAGACATAATCTTGTTCCTAACATCGTTTAATCTGGATATCAAGGTTGTTCTTGAAGAATCATCCATTTCTTGATTGAATCAAGGTATGTGTTTGAAGTTCTTCAAGTTCCTTCAAAAGATTCTTATTAGTTCTTGTTTCTAGGATGATTCTTAGGTATTCTTGGGTTCTTAGATGTTCTTGAGTGGTTTTCATCGATTCTAGTGGGGTAGAGATCGAATTCTTCAACTATATCATTTCTTATACTCAAAATGCCCGCTAGATGCTCGATAAAAATCCTCTTAAAGTATGAATTCGAATTCTACGTGTTATTGTGATTTGAATCAGTATCCCTGATGCGAGTCTTGCTTTATTGGTCACTTTAGGTTCAGAAATTGGGGATTGATAGCTCCTGCCCGAGTTTTACCAACCTCATTTAATCGTCGAAGTTTTCAAGGCAAGTATCTTGCCTATACATTTCATGTTTCGTAAACATAATAATTGGTAATTGACTATATGATCGATTGGAATGTTTTAATGAACTTATAAAAGAATCGGTATATTCTCGATAATGGTTCTCTTTAAAATCTACTTGTGTGTTTGTGAACGAATGTGTTGTTCTGAGAATGTGTATTAGTGTTGTGCATTGGAATATCTTCTTTGCGTATGGTACCGTTGTGCGTGATTATGTCGATAGTGGACTTAAAGTTATGTATTTTGGCAAGAGGTGTGTGTGTGTGTGTGTGGACATGTGTGTTATTGGTAAGTATGTGATGTTGTGTGATGTGAGTATGTGTCAGATATAGTGGCCATTTCTAACAAGTACCTTGATTTACATTTGATGTACTTCGGGGGAATGTGTTTTTGGTAAATGTGATTTGTGCCATGTGGTTATTGAGCGGTGTGTGAGCCGAGTAAAACCAGATGGGATCTGTTTAGACTTCGAGTTTGGCAGATCACTCGGTTGGGCTATATACCAGGGAGGGCCTGACGAGGTGTCCCTGGGGTGTGTATCTTGCTCGAGAGCTACAGGACCAGTATAACTCGGGGAGGTTGTTTTGTGATGATGATTATGGCATGTTGTTGTTTTCGATAATTGTGATATGTCCGGGATATCACAACGCTTTCATTCCCAATGTGAGCCACGTCATATGTAGGATTTTGGTACTTGGATAGAGTGGCACCAATATAGTGTCGTATATGATTCGTTTCTTGGCTGAGATATTTTTGACATAAGGATGCGGGCTCTGTGATTGTTTCCGTGCATTGTGGTTTGGTTGTGTATTGATAAGTGGTAATTTTACCACTTATTTCTAGGATTTTATACTAGGTTTTTATCTCGTTTCGTGATTAATGTGCTCGTATTTGGCTTATTTATGATTAGTCGAGCCGTATTACGCGTTTGGGTTGGTTTTAGTGTGTTTGCAGGTTTTTAGAGCCAAAAGGACCCAAAACGAGACAAGAGTCGAATCAAGCGGACGAAGAAATGGATTTTTGCGAGAAACAGTCGAACCTATCGGCCCAGCATATCGGCCGATAGGGCGCCCGAAAGGAGATTCTGCCCTGCCAAGTGAAGAGATCGACGAACCATCTATCGGCCAGCCTATCGGCCGATATGCTGGGCCGATAGGCTTCCCAGCGGGCTCTCGTTTTTGGACGGATTTTGACTCTTTTGGATATTATTTATTTCCTAGATTAGGGCTAATCGGGATTTTAACCCCCTTAGGCTATATAAACCTCATTCTAGACCTAGTTTGAGGATTATCTATCATCTTTTATCAGCCCTTATCATTCTTTTTCATCTTTCACAATTTTTTTAGATCTGTTTAGCAAGATTTAGTCCTTTGATGCAAGAACTTTTTGGAGGAGAATTATTATTGTTTTTGGGAGATTGAAGACTCGGAGTTCATCCATAAGGGTTGTAATCTCTCCTCTCATATTAATAATATGCATTCTTCATCTATTTCTTGTCTAATTTCAATTATGTCTGGCTAATTCCTTTGATTGATTCTAGGGTTAGTAATTTTAATTGATGATCACATGATATTCCTTTGATTACCTTTTGACCTTTCATCCTAGGCTTGTGTTCAAGTTGTGTTAAATCTCATGCTAGATTAAAGGGCCCTTAATTGATGCATGTTAGCTAATTAATTTTGTCCGGAAGGAGTAATTGATTAGTGGAAATACTTGATGCACAATATGATTTTATCTTGAGACCTAGCGGAGAAAGATAAATCATAGATAAATAAGTCGGTGCTTTTAAGTGATTTTAATTCTTTGAGCCACAAGGGGAAAAAGGGTTTAAATTAACTATCCTTCTAGGTTGCCTTGATCGGAATTCTAGATCGGCTGAGTGATTATTTCTAGGATTGAATTAAAATTTGGGGAAAAGGAATCAATTGAATAAATTGTGTGATTTCAATTAGATGATACTACCCTAGGATCAATTACCTTTCGACTTGTGATTTTATCTTGCTAATTTGCTTTATTTGCTTAATTTAGATAATTCATCTTTTATTTAATTTTTATTTTTCGATTTTTAAAGTTAGATAATTAGAATCAAAACAATTTTTCGGATTCCTAAATAGCAGTCAAATTTTGAGTAGAGTTAATTCCTTTATTTTCGACACATCAATTCCCTTGGGTTCGACACCTTGGAAATACTCCGAGGTTTTACAAATTTTAAAATTGATCGGATTTGAAAACCATACTACGCGAAAATAAGCGATCAATTTTTGGCGCCGTTGCCGGGGAATTGATAGAAAATTTAAGGGAATAATTCGAAAAAGAAGAGATTGTTACTTTAGGTTGTTTACTTTTATTATTAATATTCGATCTCGTTTCCTCACATCTTGTTTTCTCTTCCTTGTAGGCGGTGCATGATCACGAGATCCCAAGGAAAGAACTTATTTCCTTTGGACCCGGAAATCGAGAAGTCTTTGAGGAGGAAGAAGCAAGAAGTGAGAACCGAGACTATTACTATACCTTTCGTTGATACCATGGCCGGCATTGTTGACCAACCACGAGAACTCGCTCGTCCCGAGAAGATCCCTTTGAATGCCCGCTTTCGACCTAAGCTGGACGATTATCAAGAAGGAGGTTGGGGAAAGATTGATGCCAACAACTTCGAGCTTAAGCCGTCCCTCATTGCTACAGTGAAGTCTCAAACATACGGAGGGGGAGTGAATGAAGATCCAAACGCTCATCTTGAGTCGTTTTTGGACATATGTGCCACCATCAAGCAAAACGGAGTGCCTCCAGATGTCATTAAGCTCCGCCTATTCCGGTTTTCTTTAGAAGACGATGCGCTAGATTGGTACAAGAGCCTAGATCGGAAGGAAATTGGTACTTGGAGAGAGATGACTCGGTTGTTCCTAGCACAGTTCTATCCTCCCTTGAAGGTGCAAAAACAAATCAACGATATCTTGCAATTCGAGCAATATGAGGATGAATACTTATACGAGGCATGGATCCGATTTAAGAAGCTACTTCGCAAATGCCCACAGCATGGAATTGACAAAGAGGAGATCTATATTCGGTTTTATCGGGGTTTGACGAGGAAGGCTAGAAGAGAATTGGACTATTCATCGAAAGGGGGATTTCTAGCTAACGATTATGAAGAGGCCAAGAATCTCGTTGAGCTAGCGGTCAACAATGATTACGAGGAGGTGACCGATAGGAAGATGACGAGAAGAAAGGTTCCATCCGGTGACGAGGACGCCTACGGTGATTTAAAGGCAAAATTTGAAAAACAACAAAAAGAGCTGGAGATGCTAAGAAAGAATACTTTGGGAGTCAATTCAGTTTTTGAAGAGTTAAACGAGTCGATTGCAGTTAAGGAGGATGTGAACTACATGCAAGGAGGAAACTTCCGGCAAGGGGGAAATTGGGGGAACTCTTATCCGAACAATTGAAACCACCCTAATTTCTCCTATGCCAATCCGAACAATGCTCTCCAGCCACCACCGGGATTTAACGTGAAAAATGGGGTTATTCAAGAGCCGATTGCTAAGACACCTATGGAAGAGATGCTGGAACGGTTGGAGGCGAGCCAAAAAGATTTTATTTATAAAGTAGACAAGAGGTTCGGAGCTCTCGAGCATAGTGTGACATCTATTGGAAACTCGGTGATAGCCTTGACAAAGTAGATGTCGATGGTGGAGACCCAAATGAGTCAAATGGCGAACGCCCAAGCCGGATTTCATAAGCCGGGCCATTTTCCGAGCAAAGACTGATACCAACCCGAAGACTCAACAATGCAACGCAATCGAGCTTCGGAGTGGGACAAAGTACAGTAATCATGGGGCTGGAGTTAAGGAATCTGGAAACGAGGAGGTATTAGAAACGGGAGCAGAAAACGAGAAAGAAGATGAAATACAGCAGAACCTATCGGCCAGCCTATTGGCCGATAGGCCCAACCGATACCCAGACAGAATGCCGGCAGTTAAGCCTATCGACCCCCCTATCGGCCGAAAGTCTCCTGGATGTTCGAATGCGAAGAATTTTGAGGAAAAGCTCCATTTCCACAGCGTTTGGCCAAGTCGAGATATGATGAAAAGCTCCAACAATTTATCGACATGTTTCAAAAGGTGAATATCAACATTCCACTTCTAGACGCTTTGAGAGACATGCCGGGGTACGTTAAATTCTTAAAAGACGCTGTGGCAAGCAAGAGGAAGTTGGGGAAGTTTGAAACCATAAATTTGACAGAGGAGTGTAGCGCTATCATTCAAAACAAGCTCCTGCTCAAGCAGAAGGATCCGGGACGTTTTACTTTGACATGCATGATTGGCGACCAAACGTTCCGTAATGGGTTGTGTGATCTCGGGGCAAGCATCAATCTTATGCCTCTATCCATCTTTAAGAGGTTGAAGATTGGGGAGATGAAGCCGACTACCATTTCTCTACTCATGGCGGACCGGTCGATCACTTATCCGAGGGGAATTGTGGAGGATGTGCTCGTTAGAGTCCAACACTTGGTCTTCCTACGATTTCGTAGTTCTTGATATGCCCGAGGACGAGAATCAACCACTGATCTTTGGGAGACCGTTTCTAGCGACGGGGAGAGCACTTATCGACGTCCAGGAGGGTGATCTTACTTTCCGGGTCAATGATCAAAATCTGAAAATTTCCATCTATGACGCAATGAAGAAGCCCGACGATGCGCCCGAGGAATGTTTTGAAATTGAGTCTATTATGCCGCCCCCGACCGACTTGTTGGAGCATTGTATTTCACACTCCATTTACTCACATTCTGAGGTTGATGAAATTTCCGAGGATTTGCCGGAGTATGTTCGAATGTTGGAGGCGAACGAGTCTCGACTTAATGAGAGGAGCGTATGCTATCTTGATATCAACATACCCGTTCAAGGGGGAGTTGTCACTAAAGATCCGGGATGAATGAGGTATCGTCTAGCTAAAGACGTTAAACGTAGCACTTGTTGGGAGGTAACCCAACGTATATATATTAGTTCGTTTTATTCGTTTATTTTCGATTTTTCGTTTGCGTGATTTTTGTAGTTTCTAGTTTCGTAGTAGCTTTGCTAGTTTTTGTTAAGTTCTAATCCATGCACGCCGAGTTTTGAATACTTGCAGGTCTTTAATCGCCATATCCTAGCAAAAACGGGACCAATTATGCGAAAGAGAAAAAGCTGGAAATTTTTTTTGAGACAGAAGATCCTATCGGGCGAGCATATCGGCCGATAGGCTGAGGAAAATTAGAAAAATTTTTATGTTACAAGCAGTGGTCGACAGGAATTCCACATCGACCGATATCCCGCCCGATATGAGCATGGTAAGAGACAGAAGTTCCTATCGGCCCAGCCTATCGGCCGATAGCCCGGCCGATAGGACATACCCGCCCAAGATACACTACAAGCTCGCCGACAAACCCGCCATTTCAGCCCACGGTGATCAGGTACTCCATTAACAAAGCCACTCCTTTCTCTTTTCACACTTATTCCTCCTTTGGGATGCGAAATAAGTTTGGGGGGGGGGGGGGGGGAGAAGTGCGGTTTTGTTAATTTCTTTACGTGTGAGTACCTTATTTGCCTTGTATCATTATATGCTTGTGTTGGTGCCCGTTGTTTTTATTTGTGCTTATCTTATTGGTGTTGCGTGGATTTAGCTTTTGTTGCTTAGTTTTTCGATTTTTATATTCATTTTATTTGGGTGTGTTTGCTAGTTTCTATTTTCTATTTTTTTTTAGGTAGTAGTGGTTTTTTTTAGATTTCGTGTTTGCTTTTATTTGCTTTTCATTGTTTGCTTTAGATAGCCTTGCTTGTCTTTAGTTTTTCCTTATTAGTGAATTTTTCGTGCTTCTAATTGTGTGATACCGATGTTACGACACTGTTTTTCTCTCTGAAGAAACGGTCGAGTTTTAGTCGAGTTGTAGTTAGTAATTTCTGTTTTGCATAGTATTCATTTAGGTCCAAAATTTTTCGTGATTGTAGAGGTCTTGGCAGATAAGAGACGATTCATTCTTGTTTTAAAATCACCGTCAATACGTTTGGTTACATCTTCCTGATAGTGAGTCGTCAAGTTTGGCTACCGTGTTGGCACTTAGATAGAGTTTAGAGTCGGCCGGTTTTCCCAAAAATTCAGAAAATGTTGTTCTATGAAGGGAAGTCTAGTAACCGGGGGCATTCGCGTGACCCGTTGTTTACCCTCGCGTAAAACGACGACTCTGATTAGACTAGTGATTTAGATATTTCACATGTGCCAAGGATAGGGAACCTAGTAACCGGGGGTATTCGCGTGACCCGCTGTTTACTCTCGCGTAAAACGGCGACCTTGATTCGGACATGCGAAAATTATATATTCGAGTTGTTTCTCCGCTTTAGACTGGAACTTAGTAACTAGAAGCATCCATATGCCCCATGAGTGTCTTTTACGTCAAACGGTTTCCTAATACATGAGAATGGAAGTTCCACCCTAGGATTAACTCGAATCAAATTCTTGAACATATATATAAGGGAATACTGACCGAGGTTTATTTGTTATGAAACTCGTTAAAATTGTGCCACTAGACTGTGTAACGGGACGAACTAGCTTGTTTATTTTAGCCTTTCATATTGACGGTCGATTTGACTCACGTTTTGTTAATCTTTGAGCTGGATTTTCTTCATGAACGAATGATTAGGACCGAACTTGACTACTTTGCGGAATTATTATTCTGTGCAGCTCGCTTTTACGACACTCGAATTATTTAGAGAGAATTACAGGATAGTATTGATTAGGTTGAACACTATGAGTTGCACGATGATTCACGGCATTCTTTTTCTTTTCTTTTGGTTGTTCGGGACGAACAAGGCTTAAGTTTGGGTTTGATAAGTGGTAATTTTACCACTTATTTCTAGGATTTTATACTAGGTTTTTATCTCGTTTCGTGATTAATGTGCTCGTATTTGGCTTATTTATGATTAGTCGAGCCGTATTACGCGTTTGGGTTGGTTTTAGTGTGTTTGCAGGTTTTTAGAGCCAAAAGGACCCAAAACGAGACAAAGGACCGAGAGTCGAATCAAGCGGACGAAGAAATGGATTTTTATGAAATAAATAACCTATCGGCCCAAAGATATCATATCGGCCGATAGGCGCCCGAAGGAGATTCCGCCTCGCCAAGTGAAGAGATCGACGAACCATCTATCGCCAAATTTATCGGCCGATATGTCCGATAGTTTCAATGAGCTCTCGTTTTTGGACGGATTTTGACTCTTTTGGATATTATTTATTTCCTAGATTAGGGCTAATCGGGATTTTAACCCCCTTAGGCTATATAAACCTCATTCTAGACCTAGTTTGAGGATTATCTATCATCTTTTATCAGCCCTTATCATTCTTTTTCATCTTTCACAATTTTTTTAGATCTGTTTAGCAAGATTTAGTCCTTTGATGCAAGAACTTTTTGGAGGAGAATTATTATTGTTTTTGGGAGATTGAAGACTCGGAGTTCATCCATAAGGGTTGTAATCTCTCCTCTCATATTAATAATATGCATTCTTCATCTATTTCTTGTCTAATTTCAATTATGTCTGGCTAATTCCTTTGATTGATTCTAGGGTTAGTAATTTTAATTGATGATCACATGATATTCCTTTGATTACCTTTTGACCTTTCATCCTAGGCTTGTGTTCAAGTTGTGTTAAATCTCATGCTAGATTAAAGGGCCCTTAATTGATGCATGTTAGCTAATTAATTTTGTCCGGAAGGAGTAATTGATTAGTGGAAATACTTGATGCACAATATGATTTTATCTTGAGACCTAGCGGAGAAAGATAAATCATAGATAAATATTTCGGTGCTTTTTAAGTGATTTTAATTCTTTGAGCCTGGCGGGAAAAGGGTTTAAATTAACTATCTTTCTAGGTTGCCTTGATCGGAATTCTAGATCTACCGAGTGATTATTTCTAGGATTGAATTAAAATTTGGGGAAAAGGAATCAATTGAATAAATTGTGTGATTTCAATTAGATGATACTACCCTAGGATCAATTACCTTTCGACTTGTGATTTTATCTTGCTAATTTGCTTTATTTGCTTAATTTAGATAATTCATCTTTTATTTAATTTTTATTTTTCGATTTTTAAAGTTAGATAATTAGAATCAAAACAATTTTTCGGATTCCTAAATAGCAGTCAAATTTTGAGTAGAGTTAATTCCTTTATTTTCGACACATCAATTCCCTTGGGTTCGACACCTTGGAAATACTCCGAGGTTTTACAAATTTTAAAATTGATCGGATTTGAAAACCATACTACGCGAGTTCTAGCGATCATGTATCGAGTGTGACCATTGGGTTATTCACTCGAGTATGTGATGTGGACAATTGGGTCGCGGACCCCGTATTTTGTGACCGGATTGGTACTTTTGAACAAAAATAACTCTTTGGCCCGTGTCCCTATCTGGTTTTGTCAAGTTGAGGATTCATTAGTTCAGAAATATTTTTCTAAAAACTCCCGAGAATTTTTAAATGCTTTTCAAAGAGTCTACAAGTCTCATTCCAATTTTTTTACGGTTGGATATCTGTATTGCGTCCAGGTACTTGCAGGTTGCTGGGGAGCGAATCACAGGATTGGTATGAAGGATGATGGAAGACGACGATACTAATCACATGAAGACCTGTGTTGAGTATTTGGTGAAGTCTTGTTGTTTTGTCTTTCCATTGTGGTATGTTCCGTTTTCTGGAAATATTGATGTATTCTCACCCGTGCATAGGTACGAGTTGTGAGAAAGAGTTATGTATCTTTGATGTGTTTGATGTGGTAAAAGACCAAATCGGTCTAATGGTTCGTTATTGGCCATGTTGGCATGTATTGATATGTTGTGTTTTCTGTATTTTGGCTGGTAGATCCTCGTGGAGAGGGTCTGCACTGCCGTAATATTCCCGAGTGGTTTGGGGGTGTTACACAGACCCTCCCGGAGTGAGCAAAACACACACAAATACATCACCATTTCATGTTAAGCATAAAAAGTTTCCAAGAGTACTTGCCTTGAGTAATTGACGGCGACATGAACGGAAAGGAAAATCAACCACGATCGCTAGGAAGTGATAAACCCGAACCTAACGATTCGAGGAACATAATCACAACCATTTTTAAACGAGTACGTTAATGGAATACACCCGAAAACCCACCTACGATTCATATAAGTTCGTACAAAAACAACGACGAGGACGGATCGCAACCAAACCCTCTCGATTTCACAAATATCATGAAACTTACCATGAACTCGTAGGGAATACAAGAATACCATGATTAATCAACAACACAGAATGAATCGGACAAAAACTCAAAAATACCCAAATTTTCCAAAATAGGGTTCTAGAAGATTACCTTTGATTAAGGACGAAGAACACGAGTAGATGTTGTTAATCTACACCAAGATCTCCAGGAATATGATATCTGAAGTGATTGGAAGAAGAAATCGCCTTGGAATCGCTCGGCCGCGGGAAGGAGAAGAAAATGAGTAAAGTGGTGAATCTGGGTCAACTCTCGGGTATTTATAACCATGGGGCTTAGCGTGCGCTAACGATTAACAGTTAGCGCGCGCTACCCAGTCAAAACTAGTCCAGAACATACGGTTCTGGCTCGTTGGCGTAGGCTACCAGCAAATAGCGTGCGCTAACAGGCCCTCGATAGCACGCGCTATCAGGCCATAGCGTGTGCTACCTGAACACCAGACCAAGTCCAGAAATATTCTGCCTAGTCTGGACTATCGACTTAGCGCGCGCTACCGGACACCCAGCATGCGCTAAGTCTAAATCATAGTGTGCGCTTATATACAAATTTAGTGTGCGCTAAACTGCTCGTCCAGAGAGCAGTGAGCAGAAATAACCTACTGCCACTATTGTGCTCGAGTCGTTAGTGCGCGCTACAAAATGAACATAGCGTGCGCTACTCAACGACACTAGCGTGCGTATACAACAGAAATAGCGCGCGCTAGGCAATAGAATTACCAAATGGCTCAAAACACCCAAAACAAGCAATACACGATCGAAACATCAAACAAAAGCTCACAACACGCATAATAGTAAAACATGGATTTACGGAAACTCCGAAATGCAGGTTCCGAACAAAGATTACGAGAATCGAACCAAATAGTGATGGAAAAGCCAATAAACGTGGAATTGAGTAAAACAAGTCCGAAAAAAGCTCGGATGATAAAAAAGCCCAGTAATAAGTATTCTTGAAATACCAATATCGTTATAAGCGAGTCACTAGAAATGAGAATTACGCAAAAATGAAAAATACTAGAACAAGAAAAAATGCGGATATTACAGTTATCATTGTTTTGTGGTAGTTGGTCTACAGATGTATTGTGTAATTTTGGTTCTTATGAGGGTTGGTATCTGATTGTGCGATCCGACAGACAGGAATTGGCATGAATGGATTATTCCACACTTATGAGTTATGATGATGTTTTGAGGACTTTTGGTATTGTATGGATACAGCACAGACGGTTGTAGTTTAGTCCATTTCGTAATTTGAGAATGCGAAATGTGGATTATGGTAAGAATTGATTGGTTATGGATTGTCATGGGTTGGTGAGGTTATGACCGTAATATTACGTTGGTAGTATTCTTACTTGCAATTACATTGGTATGAAATTATTTTATGTGATGTGATCGTTATCATTATTAAGTATTGTGGCTGACCCCGTCGTGAGCTTTATTTTTAGGTACTCGGAGATCGATCTAGTAGCGGTCGTGAAAAGATTAGCTTCTCAGGTGATACTGGCTATGGCATTATTTTGGGAACCGAGTATTTTGACTGGTTGTTTTATTCTGCTGCAAATGTATAATTTTGAATTGTGTTTATATCCGCTGCGTGTGTATTTTAAAATGGTTTTTCGGTATTTTTACCAACTCGTGTGTATTTTAAAATGGCCTTTTGGGTATTTCGTAATCTTGGGTTATTTCGTCAAACCTTTTTCCCTAAACTATTCTTCGTCGGTACGTGTAAGTAGTAGCTTAACGTACATTCTGATACTATCGAGGTTTGGCGTTTTGGCCTTGAACTTTTAAATGACTTTATTTTGTGACGATATTTGGAAAATGGCTTTTTGTAAATTATTTAAAATATAATACCGTTTTTCGCCTGTTGACGTATTTGAAATGTTTGCGAAAATGATTTTAGCCTGCTAGGTTCCGGCGCGGGGCCTACGGCGCTGTAATATTCCCGGATGGTTTTGGGGGTGTTACAGGCATAACGTACGTTAACCTTACCATGTTAACGTACGTAATGAACTGTTAGGTATTTAAAACCTGAATAGGCCAGTCGTGTCATTTTTCCTTCTTTTCTTTCCCTTGTCCGCGATGTGAGTTTTTCGGGCGATTTGGAGCGATTCGTACAGAGCAATCCATAGAGTTCCTATATAGATCAATTTTTGTGCTTCAAGCATAGTTTATCATCATCCTAATCCGTCTCTCTCGCCCTAATCCAAGGTATTATAGCTTAGAACCCTAACTTTGTTCATTTTGGGGGTTTTTCGGGATTTGTCTAATTAAATTCGAATTGTTCGTTTGTGTTGCTATATTTCCTATCAATTATTGTTATTAAGTGTTTCCAAATCCGTTTTCGTCATGTTTGATCTGTGGATTGTTGATCTGGGGAGGTTTTGTAAAAATCCTCGCCCGTATTGATCGTACACGTATTGTTATGATTGTAATCGGGGTTGTGGGCGTATTATGTTCGATTATTGTTATCATTTAGGACTGAGTTGTGTTAACCTTGTGGTTAGGAACAGTAGTGGTCACTCCGTGGTATTCCTAGCCATCGTTTACTTTCCATCTCGTCAATGATGTCTCAAAGGCAAGTACTTTACATTTGTATGCATATTCTAGTATTTGATTTATGGCTTCCCATGTATGTTGTGGATGTGAATGCGTATGTTCACCCAGGGATGGTCTGACGGGGCCTCTGGGTATATGTAGTGCCATGTATATGCGTATCGTGAACTGGGGTTAACCACCCAGGGATGGTCCTACGGGGCCTTTGTGGGGTGCAGTGGCCGTGAGTCTCGTACCAACGGTTAACCTTTAAAATGTTTTGTTGGAGAACCGTGTTTTGTGCTTGTGCACCCTAATATTCCGGATTATAAAAATGTTTTATAAAATGATTTGGTGTATATTTCATCTGATTATAATGGTAATTCAAATGGATTGTACTTGCACTAGCTGTTGTCGCTAACCCCTTAAATGGGGGAAATACTTTTGTATTTCAGGTACAGGTCATGGAGGCGAACGAGCATGCGGACACTACAAGGATGATGATCAAGAGTGATTATGTTCAATGGTCGTTTGTTTGGCATGTTCTGTTTTTATTTTAACATTTATATCATTATTTTTAGTACTCGAGTACTTCTTCCTTTGAACTTGTATTTGCTTGTGAACCCGGTTTGGGAAGGATTTTGTTTGTTGCTGTCGGTTTCGGTCTATTTGTCTTGAATGTCTTAAATTATGGAATTGTCTATATGTTAATGAAGTTTGTCATGGGTCATGGTGTTGAGTTTGTACGTTAGCCTGGTGGATTCCAAAGGGTTGAGTCCACGGCGCTGTAATATGCCCTGAGCGTCTTGGGGGTGTTACATCTCTAATCAAATGATACCGCACATCAATATGTTTTGTTCTTTTGTGAAAAGTTGAATTCTTAGCAAGATGAATTGCACTTTGATTATCACAAAGTACCATGTAGCGTTGTTGCTTGAAACCAAGCTCCCGTAAAAACATTTTCAACCATAGTAGTTCTTTGCACGCTTCCGTTGCTGCTATATACTCGGTCTCCATTGTGGACAAGACAACACACTTTCGTAATCTTTATTGCCATGACACTGCTCCCCCTGCAAAGGTCATCAAATATCCAGAAGTGGATTTTCTATTATCCTCGTTTCCTGCCATATCAGAATCAGTATACCAACAAACATAGCTTTCCCATTTCCAAATGTGATCCCCACTTTGGAAGTACCTCGTAAATATCTAAATATCCACTTTACAGCTTCCCAATGCTTCTTTCATGGATTTGATAGAAAACGGTTCATCACACCCACTGTATGAGCAATGTCGGGCCTCATACACACCATGGCATACATCAAAATCCCGACCGAAGAGGCAAAGGGAACTCTATCCATCTCCTAAATCTCTTCATTTGTCGTAGGGCAATCCTTACTCGTCATTTTAAAGTTGTTAGTAAGAAGCGAACTAACAACCTTAGCTTTATCCATGTTAAACCGGCTAAGCACCTTCTCAATGTATTGCTCCTGTGACATGTGCAATTTCCGGGCCGTTCTATCCCGAGTAATTCTTATCCCTAGAATCTGCTTAGCAGGCCCCAAGTCTTTCATGGCAAAAGACTTATTCAACTCCTTCAAATTAGCAATCCTTTTGGCATTCTTGCCAATATTCAACATGTCATCCACATAGAGCAATAATATGATAAAATCATCACCTCCAAAGTTCTGGAAAAACACGCAATGGTCCAGGGTCGTCTTCCGGTAGCCTTGCTCCCCCATGACCTACTCGAACTTTTTATACCATTGCCGTGGTGCTTGCTTCAAACCGTATAGACTCTTCCGGAGTCTACAAACATAATCCTCTTTTACCTCAATCTAAAACTCTTCAGGTTGCTTCATATATATCTCTTTATTGAGGTCTCCATTAAGAAATGTCGTCTTGACATCCATTTACTCAATCTCAAAATCAAGGCTAGCTGACTAAAGCCTTTGACCACTAATCTTGCTTTGTACCTGGGTCGTGAAGTATGCTCTTCTGTCTTCACTTTGTAGACCCACTTGTTCCTCAAAGCTTTCTTTCCTTTAGGCAACTTCACCAACTCATCTTCCATAACTTCTGCATAACATTCGGGCTCTACCTCGTCAGTGAGTAAAACGTACTCATCGGCCGAATAATGAATGGAGGGATGACGGTCTCTCGTCGACCGTCTAAATGGAACAAATGAAGGCATGATCGTTAGCGGTAGCTTGGGATGAACTCCATCGATATCATCTTGTTCCAACTCATCACCGTCACTGGTACCATGTTGTTTATCGTTTTGGACGTCATCTTCACTAGGTGTCTCAACATGTTGTGGAGGAACCAGGCCCACATCAATAAGATCATCGTCGTGTTGTGGAGCCGACTCTATATTTTCAACATCCTTCATAATTTGATCTTCTACAAAAACAACATCTCTCGAATGAACAAGTTTTTTATTAACCGGGTCATACAACCTATACCCGAACTCATCAAGCTCATAACCAATAAAAATGCATGGCTTCATCTTTGAATCAAGCTTCGGCCTCTCGTCTTTCGGGATGTGCACAAATGCTTTACATCCGAAAACCCGTAAGTGGCGATATGAAATGTCTTTACCACTTCACACTTTGTCCGGGACATCAAACTTCAAAGGAACACATGGCGTCAAATTAATCACGTGAACTGCCATTTTCAAAGCTTCTCCCCAAAATGACTTTGGGAATCCGGCATATGAGAGCAAACATCGAGCTCTCTCAACCAAAGTCCAATGCATCCTCTCCGCTAAGCTATTATGTTTCGGAGTCTTCGGTGGCCTTTTTTGATGTCGGATCCCTTTCTCTTGACAATACTCATCAAAAGGCCCAGTATATTCTCCACCATTATCCGTCCGAATACACATCAACTTCTTCCCGGTCTCTCTCCACCGAGGCATGAAACTGTTTAAAAATATCCAAAACTTGATCTTTAGTCTTTAAGGTGTATGTGTAACACCCCCAAGATGTTCAGCGCATATTACAACGCCGTAGACCCTGTAATACCCAGTATTTTTGTTTTTATTACCTTGTATTGGTTGTCTTTTCGTCCGATATTTTTTTCTGTTGTCATTAAAACATAATGGTTTTAACGTGGTACACTAATTGTTACTATCGTATAGCCATTTTAGTCGGGTGCGTCATGTTGTCACGTGCATCTCTTTGAGTGAGTTTGTGCTTGTGGAATGCTATGTTATGATTCGTAGTGCGTTGGTTATTGTTTTGCATTAGATTCGGTGCGTCCGTATAAGCGGAACATTGCCGAGTGTCCGACCTGACTGTCGGAGTCGTTGAGATTCACTATTGTGTTCAGTAGTGGTGTTACAGCCATAAGAGTTATGAGTTACAATCGTAAGTGTTGCTGGTTATGGCCGTAAGTATATTTTATTACGGCCGTAATGAGTCATGTGTTACGGCCGTAAACCGATTGTTGTTACAGCCGTAATGAACATTTGTATTTTAGGCAGTAGTCCCGAGGGGTACTTACGGCCGTAAGTCCTGGGTATTATGGTCGTAAGGGTGAAGGGTTACGGCTGTAAGCACTGCTTGTTATGATCGTAACATGCGCGGCTATATATGGCTTGGGCGACGGGTTTTGTCCCATTTTCTTCCCTTCCTCTCTTCTTATCGCGGCTGACAGACGGGTGAGATGGGAATTTAGATTCTTGGTCAATTCTACTCTATTCCAGGGTGTTATGGGAGGCCTTTGTCGATTATAACAACATCTAATCCTTGTTCTTCGTCGGATCGAGGTAATTTCTTGAAATCTCCTAGGATTGACTTTCGGATTTCCTTCTTGGTTTTCGTTGTTCATCCGATTTGAGGAATCAGTTTATGTTATTGAGTATTATTAATCATGTTCTATAGATTGTATATCCATATTTCGAGTTTGTTTAACTTGATGTCGATTTGAGTGTTCTTAGGAGTTATTGAACATTTAGTGTTCGATTAAATGTTCCAATGAGTTTTCCTTCGATAGTTTGGTGGGATTGATTACATACTTGAATATGTGTTGCAGTATTGTTGAATGGTTTGACACATTGGTAATAATGTGTGTTGTTCGTGGTAATGTGTTGAGTTGATCAATATGTGTTGTGAAGTGACAACATGTGTGTTCCGGGTAGGGTACGTCGATGCCTCTGGAGTTCGGTACATTATGTGTACGAACAGCGTGTGCGTTTCGGGTAGAGTCCGTCGAGGCTTCTGGAGTTCGGTACATGATGTGTACGAACAATGTGTGTGTTCCGGGTAGGGTCTGTCGAGGCCTCTGGAATTCGGTATATGATGTGTACGAACAATGTGTGTGTTCCGGGTAAGGTCCGTCGAGGCCTCTGGAGTTCGGTACATGATGTGTACGAACAATGTGTGTGTTCCGGGTAGGGTCTGTCGAGGCCTCTAGAGTTCGGTACATGATGTGTACGAACAGTGATCGTGTAACAGTGATTGATTTGATAATGTTTTGAAGTTAGGTCACGGACCCATGATGATATCTTAGCTAATGTGTTTTGAAACGAGAACCGAGCTGAGGCCTTAACGATTTCAAAAAGGTTTTGTAAATTGGGACTCGAGGTCCAAAAGAATTTCTACTTTAAAAATCCCGAGACGATGAGTTTCTTTTCAAATAATTCTTTGCTTGAGTTCGGAATTCTAAAACTTCTCGGGAATATTTTGATAGTTGATTGTCGTATCTAATTCGTGGTTGCTATTTGCTTGTTACATTTTATATCGTAGTATACTTGCACTAGCAAAATAGTGGAATTTCGCTAACCCCCGAGTAATTGGGGGGTAGATGTCTATTTTGCGTCAGGTACATGCAGATTCGAGGGAGGAGTCACAGGATCGGCATATGAAGTGACGAGCTACGATACTAATCAAGAGTTGGGAGTTAAGTTGAGTTGTGTTGTATCGTAAGAGTTGTAATCCGTCTTCCGCTGTTTAGTATCTTTACCCCTACGCGGGTATTTATTGTAAAGAATTAAATTTTTCTGTTTGTGTCAGTCGTGCGACCTCATCGGTCAGTGTAATTGTTTATTATTGACCTTAACAGTCCATATCATTGTATTGTTTGCCCACGGCCGGGCAAACACTTGGTCGTTTTGTATTGTTTAGCCTAGTAGATCCTCGTGGGAAGTGTAACGCCCCAATACTTATTTAAATGCTATTTATTTTGCTAACGATCATGGATTTTGATTTTTTAATATTTACAGGTTGTTCAATACTTGGATCGATAAGTTCCTAGCATAAAATGAAGGACTTAAAAGGAAAAGATTTCAAAATAAATTATAAGGATCATTTTTAGAATTTATGAAAGTGATTTCGAAAAGTTCCGACGATTTTGATACGATAAAATTTCATTACAAAACACTTATATTGCAAAAATAATATTAAATTATTTTATTATTATTATCGAAAATCCGTTCCAAGCATATCGAAGATTTAACTCCGACGAGTCCGGAACAGGTCGGAAAATCGAATTTGGACACCGGGAAGGGGTCGAACCGGCCGAGCCAAGTTGACAGACATCTGCCGGTCACCGCCGGACATGCCTACCGACAGCTGCCGGTCACAGCCGACAGAAGTTTCTCGGCGCTGTCCGGATAAGGCTGTCTAGATAAGGTCGGTCACGACCGACAGAAGCTTCTCGGCCAGCTCTCCGGATAAGGCTGCCCAACTGTCCGGATAAGGTCGGTCACGACCGACAGAAGCTTCTCGGCCAGCTGTCCGGATAAGGCCTCCAGCTGTCAGAGTAAGGTTGATTTTCATCCGAATTTGGACCCCTATTTATACATGTTACCGGACGTGTTTTTGTACATATCACATATCAGTTTGAATCTCTGGACCTTTACTATAAAACTCCCATAACATATTTCCCTTACAAAAATTATAAAGTCTTCAAAAAGCCTGATGAAACAGGAAGCTCAAATCTGACAGTTTTTCAAAGGTGTTTGATAAAAGTCCCCATAGAGATTTCAGATTGTTTCTTGAAGGATTTTAGCACATCCATCCATAGAAACTGATCTTTTCACATCAATAGGCACAGGACTTGAGGTAAGATGATGCTTTTCCTTGCTGTATCATAAGGATCATATATTGATTGATTTTTTCATATGTGACTATTATTGAATGATCATGCATAACATGTGTATGTAAAAGAATGTTTAAGAACAGGAAGTATGGTACTTGATTGATGGCGGGTAGGCACGGGATGCGGGGGACCGGCGGACCCAACACATGGTGGCAAATACTTGCGGCTGAAAGTCGATCAAGGAAACCCACACTGAATGAAAAAGGTTGAATACGGCTAATACCATTGGTTGAAAAACCAGCATGGGAACCCCCGTATACATCCTTTATTGGCCAATTATATGAACAGGTTCCGAAAACCATGGCCTATAACTATCAATCGAGTATCACACTTCAAGGGTACCCGAAGAAAGGATTTTACAAGAACATGACTACATCAAGAATTTATGACCCGAAATATGAAAAAGTATTTTCAAGTGCTAGGAGAAGCATATCCGGGATCCAAGAAGGACAACCGAGCCAAATTCAAAGGAAGATATTTCAAGATTTTAGCAAACGAGGTGAGGTTATACTGTTTTAATATGTTACGGTCATCGTTGTGTCATGTGACATGACGACCCACGAGGGTTCGAAAGAATGAAAGAAATCCGAGACGAGTCTCACACAGATAAGAATGTTTTATGTGCATTACACAACATGATTTTGACGATTTATAAGGGTTTAATCTCACTGAGTATGCTCGCGTACTCACACCTCGTCATTTATGTTTTTCAGGCTAAGGAATCGACGAACGGGACAAGCAGAAGATGAATACACACTCCCAACACGATAAAGTTCTAAATAATAAAAGATGTTGTCGCCGTAATTATTATTATTTTTTACGAAATACTTGATGTTCTTCAACGAATATAATTTCAACGGACTATGTCCGAATATTTTATTTCCCATGTCTTTGTAAAACTGTACTGATGCTTGAATAAATGACTTTTGTTGAAGTTTTACTGACTAAAATGCTTCCGCAAATACTCCGAATTTATATAAAAAAAATTAAGGAAAAATTGAGCCGTTTAACGTGGTTTTTAATTAAGAAAGCCAGGGCATTACATGAAGGATCTGCAGCGAGTAATATTCCCATATGGTTTTGGGGGTGTTACATTTATGGTATCGGAGCTTAGGTTGCGGAAACCTAGGTTGTCGGGTCAAATCGTGTCGTGATTTGCCGAGTAATGTCTTGTCTTGTCATTCGAGTTGTCGGGTGACAAGTTGAGTTGTGCGTAGTCACAGCGTGTCGGATGTGTTGTCGGATGAGATTAGTATCATGGGCGACCGTCATCTCCGTGCGGCCTGTGGACGTAAGTCTCCCCTTTTATGCGTAGTATCTGTGTTTTATGATTTCATTTATGTGCGATATTCGTGGTGCATAACTTTGTTTGCACGGTATTGTGTAATTGAGTTTGTATTCGATACTTGTGATACATTGTATGTGCATCGAACTGGAAGTATTGGTGGTTTGACTTTGAACTACCGCGTGGGTGGTATGATGTGAAAACTGTGAACCTTAATGTGTTCCAGAGAATGTATGATGGTAGAGTTTGTCGAGAAACTCAGATGGATAGTTTTGACGTATGTTTAAATTTGGTGTTTACGAGTTGTACTTGATTGAGTTGGTGATCTTGTTTGCCGTTTGGGCATGTGGTTCTAAATTCGGTTATTTTTAGATAGTGGCAATTATGCCCGTTGCGGGTCGGTTTGAAAATGTTTTTCTGAAAGATTTTATGGGCTTGAGTATTTTTGTGGAAATCGATTTTTAAAAATATTCTGTGGTGCGGTTAAACAACGGTTTGTATAGGTTTTGAAATCAGTTGAATTTTGACAAGTTGGTCATGTATTTTCAAATGACACCATCAGACGGTATTTGAAAAATGTGTTTTAAAGTACTTCGGACATTGCAAAATGTTACCGTTATTTTTGGATATGATCGAAAGGATTTTGGAAAAAATTTATTTTGCAAAACGACTTTGAGTTTTGGAATTTTAAATGTTATGTGTTTGTGTGTTGGGACTGAGTCGTTACGACAAGTTTGTTGTGTTGCTATGCTCGTCGGAGAAGTTTCAATATTTCTAAATGTCGGGATACATTGTTAGGAGTCGATCCTTAACCTTTGGAGCCATTTCGGGGCTGCTTAAACAATTGTGCTGTCTTGCAGCTAGTGGTTATGGCCGTAAGATGTTCTCCATTACGGCAGTAAGCTGGTGGATGTTACGGCCGTAGGAAGTTAGTGTTACGATCGTAAGCTCCTACTTGTTACGACCGTAAACTGCATGTTGCTACGGCCGTAAGCTTTTGACTAACTCGGTAGTAAACTTGTTGTTACAGTTGTATCTGTGCCCTTCTACTGATCATATGATTTCAATTGATATATTCGTATGGTCCGCCACTGATGACTGTGAACTTTCTATTGTATCGGTAATGTCGCACTCGGTTGGTTATCATGTATGGGTATCGTTGACGTGTTGTTGATCGTTACCATTCTTGCGAGAAAATTTTGGTTGTACACTTAAGTGGTGTGACTGTAAAGTCTGATTTAATTGAATTATTCTATGACGTGATTCTGATGTGATAGTTGATCGGTGGTAATGATTAGTGTAATATCCGCATTTTTCCTTTCACTTGATATTCTCATTTCGGTGTATTTTCGTCTTTGACAACTCGCTTGTAACCGTATTGACAATTCGAGGATATTTAATATTGGACTTTTTGTCGTTCGAGCTTATTTCGGACTCGTTTTACTCGATTCGGTGTTGTATGTTGTTTTCGTCGCTATTTCGTGTATTCTCGTAAATCGTCGTTCGGAACTGCCGTTTTGGGGTTTCCAAGGATCTATCTCATGTTATTACGCGTGTTGTGAGCTTTGTTTGATGTTTCGATCATGTATCGTACATTTCGGATGTTTTGGGCCATTTTGTAAATTTCCCAAAGTTTTGGGAAAATTACGTTTGTTGTTGTTTTTCCGAACCTTTGGGTAGTCGGGAATATGTTTTCCTTCAACACTTAAAGTTCGTCGTTTCGATTCCTTTACGTTCGAACCATCGTGAATTGTTCAACGTTATATTTCGATTCTTTTCGGTACCTTCCTTATCTATTTCTAGCCTGTACTTCCCAGAAGAGAATGTTACGTTCGTAACACACCTCTTGGTTACGTACGTAACTTCCTAGTGTAAAGGGTACAGGCATTTCTGCCTTTTTGGTTACGTACGTAAGGCCCTTATGGCTTACGTACGTAACACAGCCTACGTACATTAGCAAGTGGTGGCTAACGTACGTAACGCGGTCTGGGTTTATAAACCCAGGAGTTGACCAATTTCGGTCATTTTTTCATCCTTCTCCTCTCCTCCAGCTCGTAGACGATTTTCTTGGTGTTTTCCGGCGATTTGAAGCTTAGTAATCCGAGCCATCATCTTCTTCGAGTTTTTGGAGTATTTTATCAACATCTAATCGTGTTTTTCGTCTTCAACAGTGATCGTGTAACAGTGATTGATTTGATAATGTTTTGAAGTTGGGTCACGAACCCATGATGATATCTTAGCTAATGTGTTTTGAAACGAGAACCGAGCTGAGGCCCTAACAATTTCGAAAAGGTTTTGTAAATTGGGACTCGAGGTCCAAAAGAATTTCTACTTTAAAAATCCCCGAGACGATGAGTTTCTTTTCAAATAATTCTTTGCTTGAGTTCGGAATTCTAAAACTTCTCGGGAATATTTTGATAGTTGATTGCCGTATCTAATTCGTGGTTGCTATTTGCTTGTTACATTTTATATCGTAGTATACTTGCACTAGCAAAATAGTGGAATTTCGCTAACCCCCGAGTAATCGGGGGTAGATGTCTATTTTGCGTCAGGTACATGCAGATTCGAGGGAGCAGTAACAGGATCGGAACAGGAAGTGACGAGCTACGATACTAATCAAGAGTTGGGAGTTAAGTTGAGTTGTGTTGTATTGTAAGAATTGTAATCCGTCTTCCGCTGTTTAGTATCTTTACCCCTACGCGGGTATTTATTGTAAAGAATTAAATTTTTCTGTTTGTGTCAGTCGTGCGACCTCATCGGTCAGTGTAATTGATTATTATTGACCTTAACAGTCCATATCATTGTATTGTTTGCCCACGGCCGGGCAAACACTTGGTCGTTTTGTATTGTTTAGCCTAGTAGATCCTCGTGGGAAGTGTAACGCCCCAATACTTATTTAAATGCTATTTATTTTGCTAACGATCATGGATTTTGATTTTTTAATATTTACAGATTGTTCAATACTTGGACCGATAAGTTCCTAGCATAAAATGAAGGACTTAAAAGGAAAAGATTTCAAAATAAATTATAAGGATCATTTTTAGAATTTATGAAAGTGATTTCAAAAAGTTCCGACGATTTTGATACGATAAAATTTCATTACAAAACACTTATATTGCAAAAATAATATTAAATTATTTTATTATTATTATCGAAAATCCATTCCAAGCATATCGAAGATTTAACTCCGACGAGTCCGGAACAGGTCGGAAAATCGAATTTGGACAGGAAGGGGTCGAACTGCCGAGCCAAGTTGTGAGACATCTCACGGCCACCACGGACATGCCTACCGACATTGCCACGGCCACAATGAAGTTTCTCGGCGCTGTCCGGATAAGGCTGTCCAGATAAGGTCGGTCACGACCGACAGAAGCTTCTCGGCCAGCTCTCTGGATAAGGCTGCCCAGCTGTCCGGATAAGGTCGATCACGACCGACAGAAGCTTCTCAGCCAGCTGTCCGGATAAGGCCTCCAGCTGTCAGAGTAAGGTTGATTTTCAGCCGAATTTGGACCCCTATTTATACATGTTACCGGACGTGTTTTTGTACATATCACATATCAGTTTGAATCTCTGGACCTCTACTATAAAATGCCCGTAACATATTTCCCTTACAAAAATTATAAAGTCTTCAAAAAGCCCGATGAAACAGGAAGCTCAAATCTGACAGTTTTTCAAAGGTGTTTGAAGTCCCCATAGAGATTTCAGATTGTTTCTTCAAGGATTTTAGCACATACATCCATAGAAACTGATTTTTCACATCAACAGGCACAGGACTTGAGGTAAGATGATGCTTTTCCTTGCTGTATCATAAGGATCATATATTGATTGATATTTTCATATGTGACTATTATTGAATGATAATGCATAACATGTGTATGTAAAAGAATGTTTAAGAACAGGAAGTATGGTACTTGATTGATGGCGGGTAGGCACGGGATGCGGGGGACCGGCGGACCCAACACATGGTGGCAAATACTTGCTGCTGAAAGTCGGTCAAGGAAACCCACACTGAATGAAAAATGTTGAATACGGCTAATACCATTGGTTGAAAAACCAGCATGGGAACCCCCGTATACATCCTTTATTGGCCAATTATATGAACAGGTTCCGAAAACCATGGCCTATCACTATCAATCGAGTATCACACTTCAAGGGTACCCGAAGAAAGGATTTTACAAGAACATGACTATATATATAGTAGTTATTTGTTGATAAATGTGATACGTGATACTTTGCTATTACAGAAGTCTCATCTTACTGAGCCATTAGCTCATTAGATTCTTATGATACAGGTGATGATGCTCATGTTTAGGAGTTGACTATCTTCTTCAGTGTTGACAGCCGGAGACTTGTCCATATGCCATTCCCCAGCTATTTCGCCCCTATGTTGGAAGACTATGTTTTGTTTTTAATAAGATCACTCTGTTATGGTTTTGTTATGTATTAAACTTAAGGTTGTGTAATATTTTGAATAAATAATACCGGTTTGCATTATTTCCCTGAGTACTCGCATTACTAAATCTACTTCTTATTGGTTTTCAAAGTTTAAAAGCGTGATACTCCCCAACTTAGTAGCACGGACCCCTTTGCGGTTCAGCTGCTAGGTTAGGCCACTATCCGGATAAGGCAGTCCAGCTGTCTGGATAAGGTCGGTCACGACCGACAGAAGCTTCTCGTCCACTATCCGGATAAGGTTGTCCAGCTGTCCGGATAAGGTCGGTCACGACCGACAGAACCTTCTCGGCCAGCTGTCCGGATAAGGCCTCCAGCTGTCAGAGTTAGATTAATTTTCAGCCGAATTTGGACCCCTATTTATACATGTTACCGGACGTATTTTTGTACATATCACATATCAGTTTGAAGCTATGGACATCTACTATAAAACGCCCGTAACATATTTCCCTTACAAAAATTATAAAGTCTTCAAAAAGCCCGATGAAACAGGAAGCTCAAATCTGACAGTTTTTCAAAGGTGTTTGATAAAAGTCCTCAAAGAGATTTCAGATTTTACATCAAGAATTTATGACCGGAAATATGAAAAAGTATTTTCAACTGCTAGGAGAAGCATATCCGGTATCCAAGAAGGATAACCGAGCCAAATTCAAAGAAAGATATTTCAAGATTTCAGCAAACGAGGTGAGGTTATACTGTTTTGATATGTTACGGTCATCGTTGTGTCGTGTAACATGACGACCTGCGCGGGTTCAAAATAATGAAAGAAATCCGAGACGAGTCTCACACGGATAAGAATGTTTTATGTGCATTACACAACATGATTTTGATGATTTATAAGGGTTTAATCTCACTGAGTATGCTCGCGTACTCACACCTCGTCATTTATGTTTTTCAGGCTAAGGAATCGACGAACGGGACAAGCAGAAGATGAATACATACTCCCAACACGATGAAGTTCTAAATAATAAAAGATGTTGTCGCCGTAATTATTATTATTTTTACGAAATACTTGATGTTCTTCAACGAATATAATTTCAACGGACTATGTCCGAATATTTGATTTCCCATGTCATTGTAAAACTGTACTGATGCTTGAATAAATGTCTTTTATTGAAGTTTTACTGACTAAAATGCTTCCGCAAATACTCCGAATTTATATAAAAAAAAATTTAAGGAAAAATTGAGCCGTGTAACGTGCTTTTTAATTAAGAAAGCCAGGGCATTACAGAATGGTATCGGAGAAAGACCTCTCTCAGTACGGTGAGATTTGGGGATGAACCAAGCGGAAGCTGGTGAACATGTCACACCTGGGGCGACGAGGGTGGGGAGTGATCGCCGGTGCAATAAAAAAGGGCGTGGGCAATGAGGGGCTCCGAGAAAGGGGAGTGATCGCCGGTGCAATAAGAAAAAAGGCACGGACAACGAGCGGCTCCTGACAAGGCTTCTAGGCGGAGGGGGACATGACTGAACCAAATTCCTACCAGAACGAGAGGTATTCCAAGACTGTATAGGTATGGGACTATACAGTTAAGGAGGTTTAAAAAGATTTACGTATACAAAATAAGATATTTCAAAACTTTCTTATTTTTAAAAGTATAACGAATTACGGCATGATTATATTTTCGGGAGAATATGTGGTTCATCGCTGCTGCCCAACGTCGACTCCGAGGTAACGTTTTCAAGTATTCACTCTTTCATGAAAACATAAAATTTTTGGTATGAGTACAGAATGACTGTGTCGGCAAAAGAGTTGAAAGGATATGTGAAAGTTTAAATGTTATCCGAAAGGGACAAAATATGATTTCAAAGAAAGGTTTCAAAGTGATTGTTGCTGACACAATATTTTTAAAGTTATTGATGAAAATACTCTTACAAAGTTTGATACAGATTTTCAAAGTTCTTTACGAAGCTCAATTTCGAGGACGAAATTTTTTAAAGGGGGGGGGGGATTGTAACGCCCCAATACTTATTTAAATGCTATTTATTTTGCTAACGATCATGGATTTTTATTTTTTAATATTTACAAGTTGTCCGATACTTGGACCGATACGTTCCTAGCATAAAAAAAAGGACTTAAAAGGAAAAGATTTCAAGATAAATTATAAGGATCATTTTTAGAATTTATGAAAGTGATTTCGAAAAGTTCCGACGATTTTGATACGATAAAATTTCATTACAAAACACTTATATTGCAAAAATAATATTAAATTATTTTATTATTATTATTATCAAAATGCATTACGAGCATATCGAGATTTAACTCCGACGAGTCCGAGCAATGTCGGAAAATCAAATTTGGACAGGAAGGGGTCGAACTGCGAGCCAAGTTGACGGACATCTCACGGCCATCACGGACATGCCTACTGCCAGTGCGGTCACGGCCGAAGTTTCTCGACGCCGTCTGGATAAGGTCGTTTAGATAAGGTCGGTCACGACCGACGTAAGCTTCTCGGCACCGTCCAGGATAAGGTCATTTGTCGGATAAGGTCGGTCACGACCGACAGAAGCTTCTCGGCCAGCTGTCCGGATAAGGCCTCCAGCTGTCAGAGTAAGGTTGATTTTCAACCGAATTTGGACCCCTATTTATACATGTTATCGGACGTGTTTTTGTACATATCACATATCAGTTTGAAGCTCTGGACCTCTACTATAAAACGCCCATAACATATTTCCCTTCCAAAAATTATAAAGTCTTCAAAAAGCCTGATGAAACAGGAAGCTCAAATCTGACAGTTTTTCAAAGGTGTTTGATAAAAGTCCTCAAAGAGATTTCAGATTTTACATCAAGAATTTATGACCCGAAATATGAAAAAGTATTTTCAAGTGCTAGGAGAAGCATATCCGGGATCTAAGAAGGACAACCGAGCCAAATTCAAAGGAAGATATTTCAAGATTTCAGCAAACGAGGTGAGGTTATACTGTTTTAATATGTTACGGCCATCGTTGTGTCGTGTAACATGACGACCCACGAGGGTTCGAAAGAATCAAAGAAATACGAGACGAGTCTCACACAGATAAGAATGTTTTATGTGCATTACACAACATGATTTTGACGATTTATAAGGGTTTAATCTCACTGAGTATGCTCGCGTACTCACACCTCGTCATTTATGTTTTTCAGGCTAAGGAATCGACGAACGGGACAAGCAGAAGATGAATACATACTCCCAACACGATGAAGTTCTAAATAATAAAAGATGTTGTCGCCGTAATTATTATTTGTTTTACGAAATACTTGATGTTCTTCAACGAATATAATTTCAACGGACTACGTCCGAATATTTGATTTCCCATGTCTTTGTAAAACTGCACTGATGCTTGAATAAATGACTTTTATTGAAGTTTTACTGACTAAAATGCTTCCGCAAATACTCCGATTTATATAAGAAAAATTTAAGGAAAAATTGAGCCGTGTAACGTGGTTTTTAATTAAGAAATCCAGGGCGTTACATGAAGGATCTGCGGCGAGTAATATTCCCATATGGTTTTGGGGGTATTACATTTATGGTATCGGAGCTTAGGTTGCGGAAACCTAGGTTGTCGGGTCAAATCGTGTCGTGATTTGTCGAGTAATGTCTTGTCTTGTCATTCGAGTTGTCGGGTGACAAGTTGAGTTGTGCGTAGTCACAGCGTGTCGGATGTGTTGTCGGATGAGATTAGTATCATGGGCGACCGACATCTCCGTGCGGCCTGTGGACATAAGTCTCCCCTTTTATGCGTAGTATCTATGTTTTATGATTTCATTTATGTGCGATATTTTTGGTGCATAACTTTGTTTGCACGGTGTTGTGTAATTGAGTTTGTATTCGATACTTGTGATACACTGTATGTGCATCAAACTGGAAGTATTGGTGGTTTGACTTTGAACTACCGCGTGGGTGGTATGATGTGAAAACTGTGAACCTTAATGTGTTCCAGAGAATGTATGATGGTAGAGTTTGTCGAGAAACTCAGATGGATAGTTTTGACGTATGTTTAAATTTGGTGTTTACGAGTTGTACTTGATTGAGTTGGTGATCTTGTTTGCCGTTTGGGCATGTGGTTCTAAATTCGGTTATTTTTAGATAGTGGCAATTATGCCCGTTGCGGGTCGGTTTGAAAATGTTTTTCTGAAAGATTTTATGGGCTTGAGTATTTTTGTGGAAATCAATTTTTAAAAATATTCTGTGGTGCGGTTAAACAACGGTTTGTATAGGTTTTGAAATCAGTTGAATTTTGACAAGTTGGTCATGTATTTTCAAATGACACCATCAGACGGTATTTGAAAAATGTGTTTTAAAGTACTTCGGACATTGCAAAATGTTACCGTTATTTTTGGATATGATCGAAAGGATTTTGGAAAAAATTTATTTTGCAAAACGACTTTGAGTTTTGGAATTTTAAATGTTATGTGTTTGTGTGTTGGGACTGAGTCGTTACGACAAGTTTGTTGTGTTTCTATGCTCGTCGGAGACGTTTCAATATTTCTAAATGTCGGGATATATTGTTAGGAGTCGATCCTTAAACTTTGGAGCCGTTTCGGGGCTGCTTAAACAATTGTGCTGTCTTGCAGCTAGTGGTTATGGCCGTAAGATGTTCTCCATTACGGCAGTAAGCTGGTGGATGTTACGGCCGTAGGAAGTTAGTGTTACGATCGTAAGCTCCTACTTGTTACGGCCGTAAACTGCATGTTGCTACGGCCGTAAGCTTTTGACTAACTCGGTAGTAAACTTGTTGTTACAGTTGTATCTGTGCCCTTCTACTGATCATTTGATTTCAATTGATATATTCGTATGGTCCGCCACTGATGACTGTGAACCTTTTATTGTATCGGTAATGTCGCACTCGGTTGGTTATCATGTATGGGTATCGTTGACGTGTTGTTGATCGTTACCATTCTTGCTAGAAAATTTTGGTTGTACACTTAAGTGGTGTGACTGTAAAGTCTGATTTAATTGTATTATTCTATGACGTGATTCTGATGTGATAGTTGATCGGTGGTAATAATTAGTGTAATATCCGCATTTTTCCTTTCACTTGATATTCTCATTTCGGTGTATTTTCGTCTTTGACAACTCGCTTGTAACCGTATTGACAATTCGAGGATATTTAATATTGGACTTTTTGTCGTTCGAGCTTATTTCGGACTCGTTTTACTCGATTCGGTGTTGTATGTTGTTTTCGTTGCTATTTCGTGTATTCTCGTAAATCGTCGTTCGGAACTGCCGTTTTGGGGTTTCCAAGGATCCATCTCATGTTATTACACGTGTTGTGAGCTTTGATTGATGTTTCGATCATGTATCGTATATTTCGGATGTTTTGGGCCGTTTTGTAAATTTCCCAAAGTTTTGGGAAAATTACGTTTGTCGTTGTTTTTCCGAACCTTTGGGTAGTCGGGAATATGTTTTCCTTCAACACTTAAAGTTCGTCGTTTCGAGTCCTTTACGTTCGTACCATCGTGAATTGTTCAACGTTATATTTTGATTCTTTTCGGTACCTTCCTTATCTATTTCTGGCCTGTACTTTCCAGAAGAGAATGTTACGTACGTAACACACCTCTTGGTTACGTACGTAACTTCCTAGTGTAAAGGGTACAGGCATTTCTGCCTTTTTGGTTACGTACGTAAGGCCCTTATGGCTTACGTACGTAACACAGCCTACGTACATTAGCAAGTGGTGGCTAACATACGTAACGCGGCCTGGGTTTATAAACCCAGGAGTTGACCGATTTCGGTCATTTTTTCATCCTTCTCCTCTCCTACAGCTCGTGGACGATTTTCTTGGTGTTTTCCGGTGATTTGAAGCTTAGTAATCTGAGCCATCATCTTCTTCGAGTTTTTGGAGTATTTTATCAACATCTAATTGTGTTCTTCGTCTTCAATTCGAGGTAAACTAATAAAACCTTCTTTTAGGTCAATTGGGGGTTTTCACATTTTCGTCCGATTCGTTCCGTATGATAGATTAATTCATGATGAATATGATTAATCTTTTGATATCATTAGTTTTCCTACGGATTCATGGTATATTTTCATGGTTTTGCGAAATCGATTGTGGGGTTCGGTTGTGGTCCGCCCTCGTTATTTTTATACGAATATACATGAATCGTAGGCGGGGTTTCGCGTGTATTCCATTTCCGTATTCATCTAGAGTTGGTTGTGATTATGTTCTTAGAATCGTTAGGTTTGGTTCCGTTGGTTCCTAGCGTTCGTCGGTGATTTTCCTTTCCGTTCGTTGCGTCATCAATTATTCAAGGCAAGTATTTTTGGAAACCTTTATGCTTAACGTGAAATAGTAATGTATATTGTGTGTGATTGCTCACCTCGGGAGGGTCCGACGGGATCACGGAGGGAGTCCAAAGGGTTGAGTCCTGGATTCATGAGTTTGTTTAGCTAGCCAGCTCGGGAGGGTCCTTAGAGGCCTCGAGCGGGATCAATGGTATTACCCTATTCCCAAGGCAAATTGTTTGACTGTCTGTTTCCGGAAAAGACATGTCTGGTTTTGGTTTTGAAATGAATTGGTCCATTGTACTATGAAATGTGTAAGCGATTGGTTTGCCTTGATTACTTGTACTAGCATAATTGCTAACCCCTTTGGGGACCCGTTTTGGAGAAATTCTTGTTATGGATTTCAGGTTATGTTCTTCCGGACGAGCGGGCACTGGGACAGTACGAGGACGTTGGCCAGGGTCGTTGACATGTGCATTTGGGTCTTCTTATTTCTTTTGTTTACTTCGATATGGTTGTTTCCCACATTTATAAACTTATAGATTGTACTCGCGAGTACTTAGGTTTTCCTTTTCGAACTCTGTTTCGTATTACCTTAAATTACTACATTGCCGGTTGATGCTTATTTCGCCGGTTGCTCCGGGTGTATTTTTATATGTTGTATTATTTAAATGTGTGTCCTCGCTATCTGAGATGGTTAGTCGAGTAGTGTTTTCTTGTTGTAGCCACGGCATTGTAATATACTCCGAATATCTCGGGGGTGTTACAGAAAATGGTATCAGAGCACTAGGTTTATGGATACCTAGGCTTGTCGGTTATTTGGGTCTAGTTGTGTTTTGTTTTACACATTGTCACACCGCTGCCGACATCTCAGTACTTCCAGTGTTCGTAAGTTTTCCTTACTCGATCCTTTACTTTCTCGTACCATATTTCGGTTTCTTGAACTGTGGTTATTCTCCCTCTGTTACTTATCATCGAGTTGCTTTTTGCCATCTCTTAACACCAGCATGGATGCTGGAAGGGGCCGTGGTCGTGGTCGTGGCCGTGGATGCGGTCGGGGACGTGGGACAGCCGGTGGGGCGGCCACGTCACATTCTTCGGGAGCCGGCAGTACCGGTGACCGTCACAGTCATGCTTCTTCTCAGGAGCGCGCCGACCTTGGTATTGCGGCCGTTATGCAGCAAATGGTAAACCAAATGGCGGATATAGCTCAGGTGGTTCAGAACCCCGATCAGGCCCATGCTAATCGGGGCGAAGCAGACCATTGGCTCCAAGATGTCATCAAGATGCACCGACCTCAGTTTTCGGGAGCATCAGCCCCGATCGGCTGGGAGGGGTGGATCAAGGAGATATCTAAGGTCTTCGTTGCCACCAACTGTCCCGAGGACCGTAAGGTTCCTATTGCCCAGTACTTTCTCACTGGGGACGCTATGGATTGGTGGGAGGCCGTTGGGCCCAAAGATCATGTTGCTTCGTGGGCCGAATTTCAGGAATTGATGGAGACTGAATATTGCCCGTGGCCAGTCAGACAGGCTCGAGTCCATGCTTTCTATGATGCTCAACCACGGGATATTCTCGTATCTCAAGCTATTGCCGATTTTAACAAGGAGTTGGGCTATGTGAAGACCCAAGTTGTCGAAGAGAGCGACAAAATTTTCCATTTTTCCAGATGGATAAAGCTGTCAATTCGGGATTATATGTCTGGGATCGTCTGCACTACTTTGAAGGATTATCAGAGTAGGGCCCTTGCTTATGATATGTCGGTGACGGCTAGTGATGTGGCTCGTGAGAGCAAGAAGCAAAAGTCGGTCGGAAATTTTTCTGGTCCCAAGAGTGGAGGCCAGTAGAAATCTCAGGCTGCGAATATTTCTACGGTCGGTTCGGCTCGTTTCTCTGGGAGCTTTCGGGGTGCCGCCGGAACCTCCATTCGTGAACCCACATGCTTTAACTAAGGGCTGCAGGGCCAAAGGAACCGGCAGTGTCCTCGTCCGAAGTTTACTTGTCATACTTGTGGTCAGTTGGGCCACAAGGCCCCCTTTTGTGATCAGATCAGACAGATTCGCGAGTCCCGTGATTCTTTTTCAGTACTGAGAGAGACGAGTGTGAACTAGGGCTCGTTTGCTCCGCAGCCTCCGCCGAGTGCCGGTCGAGGTAGAGGTCGGGGTCAGCCTGCTAGAGGAGGAGCTTCCAGTGTCGGATCTGCCCAGCCGCGTATCTATGAGATGAGGAGGGCCGATGATCCAGCAGCCACTGTGGCGATAGGTACCGTTCATATCCATTCTCATCCTGTCAGTGTGCTTTTCGATTCTGGTGCTACACATTCGTTCATATCGCTGGAGTGTGTGCTCCGTTTGAGTCTTGACTGTTTGTCGCCTTGCGAGTCTTTCATCGTTAAACTTCCTAGCGGTGATAGGATCGTTGGCGATCGAGAGATCCGAGACTGCTATGTGTTTATTTGTGAGAGAGCTTGGCTCTCTAATCTTATTGTCGTTAATATTAAGGGTGAAGATTTGATTCTCGGGGATGATTGGCTCGAGCGTCATGGCACAATCATGAACAATGTTAGCCGAAGACGGCACCGAGCACTCTTTCGCGGGACGAAATAGGGGAAACCAGAAATTCGTTATTAACGCCTTAAAGGCGATGAGTCTCCTGCGAAAGGGGTGTACTGGTTATTGGTGCTATGCCTTGAAGGCGGAGGATGGTGGAGTCGAGCTTTCGTCGATTCCAGTCGTTAGTGAGTTTCCTGATTTATTTCCTGACGAGTTACTGGGTTTGCCACCGGATCGTGAGGTCGAGTTTGCTATAGAGTTAGAGCCGGGCGTGGCTCCGATTTCAAAGGTGCCGTACCGCATGGCACCTTCAGAGATGTTAGAGTTGAAGAAGCAGTTGAGTGAGCTTCTTGAGTTGGGGTATGTTCGGCCGAGCGCCTCGACTTAGGGCGCACCGGTCCTGTTTGTATGGAAGAAGGATGGTTCACTACGTTTGTGTATTGACTATCGCGAACTAAACAAGGTGACCATCAAGAACAAGTATCCTTTGCCGAGAATTGATGACTTGTTCGATCAGTTGCAGGGAGCTGCGGTATTCTCGAAGATTGATTTGAGACCGGGGTACTATCAACTCCGGGTGAGAGAGTCCGATGTGCCGAAAATAGCTTTTCGGACGAGATTCGGACATTATGAGTTTGTAGTTATGCCTTTCGGGTTAACTAATGCGCCGGCAGTGTTCATGCAGTTAATGAACAAAGTCTTTATCGAGTATTTGGATAAGTGCGTCGTCGTCTTCATTAACGATATTCTTATTTATTCGAGGAACGAGGAAGAGCATACCCATCATTTGCGGGTAGTGTTAGACATTTTGAGGACCGAGCAACTCTATGCGAAGTTCTCGAAATGTGAGTTATGGCTCAAGGAAGTGATGTTTCTAGGTCACGTGATTTCAGCCGAGGGAGTTCGAGTGGATCCGCAGAAGATTGAGGCAGTGTTAGATTGGGCACCGCCCAGGAACGTGAAGGAGGTCCGTAATTTCTTGGGTTTAGCTGGCTACTACCGTAGGTTCGTCGAGGGTTTCTCGAACCTAGCTCGACCACTTACATAGTTGCTCCAGAAATCCGAGAAGTTCGTCTGGAATGACGAGAGGCAGTCGAGTTTTGAGGAGCTGAAGAGGCATTTGACTTCAGCCCCGATTTTAGCATTGCCATGTGGCAACGGGGGTTTTGCTGTTTATAGTGATGCTTTGGTCAGGGTCTTGGGTGCTTATTGATGCAGAACAGCAAGACCATCGCTTATGCGTCGAGATAGTTGAGGCCGTATGAGCTTAACTACCCTACTCATGATTTGGAGTTAGCGGCAGTTGTTTTTGCGCTCAAGATTTGGCGTCACTATCTGTTCGGCTCTGCATGTCAGATTTTTACCGATCAGAACTCCGAAGTAAAGCGTGCCTGGGCGAGAGTAGTACTAGGATGGGTGACCCCCTGGGAAGTCCTCGTGTGGCAACCCTTTCTTTTAAACTCTGCCTGTGGGTGTCTTCTTGACATCCATTGCCGGTTCCAAGCCTGGATAAAAGAGGAGGGTTGCGGTAGGTTAGTGGCAGCCAGCGTAAAACTCATCATATTCCATGGACATGAATCAAACATTGAAAATCGTTGGGGCGTCTCCTCAGAAGCGACGCACTGCATTTCATAGGCCCGGGTGCAGTGATAAGTATGCGAGGGTTGCTAGGTCGTCGCCCAGAAGCGGCACGCCACCTTTACATTTGAGGGTGGTGTCAAATGAGCAAGGATGCGCTACACTTCATAGGCCCGGGTGTAGTGAAAAATATGCAAGGGTTGCTAGGTCGTCGCCCGGAAGCGGCGTGCCACCTCGAAGTATGGGTGTGGTGTCAAATGTGCAAGAATCCTTGCAGCGTAGACGGGGACAGATAGAGAAGTTAGTTCTTGCGGCTAGTAAGGGTAGTAAGGTGCGGTTTGGAACTTGGAACGTTGGCTCTTTGACGGGGAGATCAGCAGAAGTGGGGGAGGTTATGAAAAGGAGGAGAATTCACATAATGTGTCTACAAGAGACTAAGTGGGTTGGCGAGAAGGCAAGAGTGTTAGCTCCTTGGAGTTACAAGCTTTGGTACTCTGGAAAGAATAGAAGTAGAAATGGAGTGGGTATCATCATTGATAAAGAATTCATTTATGATGTGGTGGAAGTGTCAAGAAAGAGCGATAGAATAATGAGTATTAAGCTTGTAATAGGGGATGAGTTTCTAACTATCATAAGTGCTTATGCACCACAAGTAGGATTGGATGCATCGATCAAACAAGAATTTTGGGAAGATTTGGAAGAGGTTGTCGAACGAATTCCTATGGGTGAGAAATTAATCATTGGTGGTGACCTCAATAGGCATGTCGGTGTTAGCAGAGATGGCTTTGAAAGCATTCATGGTGGCTCTGGTTTTGGGGACAGGAATGAAGTAGGAAATGATATATTGGATTTCGCATTAGCTCATGACTTGGGTATTATGAACACTTGGTTCGAGAAAAGGGACTCTCATTTGGTGACATATAGAAACGGAGGTAATTCAATTCAGATTGATTTCTTTTTAGTAAGGAATGTTTGGAGGAAAAGTTTTACTAATTGCAAAACCCGATGAGAGTGCTGCAACACAACATAGGGTTGTGGTGCTTGACTTTCGAGGTAAGAGGCACTTAAGAAAGAGAAGACCACAAGTTGACCCTCGAATTAAGTGGTGGAAGCTCCAAGGGGAGAGTCGACATACTTTTGTGGCTAAGATTGCTGATAGTGGTATTTAGTCAGATTGCACGGAGATGTATATAGATTCGATGTGGAACTTGTTGGAGCATAACATAAAGGAAGTTGCAAAAGAAGTCCTAGGAGAATCTAAAGGAAACAGACCATCAAGTAAGGACACATCTTGGTGGAATGATGAAGTTAAGCAAGCGATAAAGACCAAACGTGAATGTTATAAGGTACTGGGTAAATGCTCGAGCGATGAGAATTATGAGAAGTACAAGAAAGCTCGAACAGAAGCTAAAAAGGCAGTGTGAAATGCCCGATCAAAGGTCAATCAAGAATTATATGCAACATTAGATACTAAAGAAGGGGAAAAAGATATCTATAAACTTGCTCGAATGAGAGAGAAGAAGACGCGAGATATTGGAAAAGTTAAATGTGTAAAGGATACTGACCAAAAAGTTTTGGTTCAAGATAAAGAGATAAAAGAGAGATGGAGGTCATACTTTGATACCCTATTCAATGGCCATCAAGAACAAGATATTGAGAATTTAAACATCCCCTCAAGTATGGTTAACCGAGAGTTTAAGAGAAGAATCCAAAAGGGTAAAGTGACAATTGCATTGAAGAAAGATGGGGTCAAAGAAAGCAGAAGGACCAGATGGTATACCTATTGAAGTTTGGAGGTGTTTGGGGGAGAGAGGGATCGAATGGGTAACTATGCTTTTCAATAAGATTTGGAGAAGCAATAAGATGCCATCAGCATGGAGGAAAAGTATTCTCGTCCCTTTGTATAAGAACAAAGGTGATGTTCAAGATTGTTCTAATTATCGCGGAATTAAACTAATGAGTCATACCATGAAGTTGTGGGAATGAGTGATTGAACAAAGGATCAGGAAATGTGTGAAGATAACAGAAAATCAGTTTGGATTTATGCCTGGAAGATCGACCATGGAAGCAATTTATCTCATCCGGCAGTTGATGGAACATTATCGATATAAAAAGAAAGATCTGCATATGGTTTTTATTGATTTAGAGAAGGCATATGATAAAGTACCAAGAGAAGTACTTTGGTGGTCCTTAGCAAAGAAGGGTGTATCGCGGAAATATATTGACATTATAAAGGACATGTATGAGGGAGCTAGTACAAGTGTACGTACTAATGTTGGGAGGACAGAAGAATTCCCTATTACGATTGGGGTGCATCAAGGATCTGCTCTTAGTCCTTTTCTCTTTGCCATAGTCATGGACGAATTGACAAGAGAAATTCAAAATGACGTTCCGTGGTGTATGATGTTCGCAGATAATATTGTGTTGATTGATGAAACGAAGGTTGGAGTGCAACAGAAATTGGAACTTTGGAGGGATACTTTGGAAGCTCGAGGCTTTAGGCTGAGCAGAAGTAAGACTAAATATATGGAGTGTAGGTTTAGAGAAAACAGTGATAGAGAGGCGGGGATGATCATATTTGATGGGAAAGTTGTTCATGGATCCACTTTATTTCGGTATCTTGGATCTATTATCCAAAAGGATGGAGGGCTAAATGGCGATGTGGCTCACAGAATAAAGGCAGGGTGGTTAAAGTGGAAGAGTGCCACAGGGGTTTTATGTGATCCTGGCATGCCTCATAGATTAAAGGGTAAATTTTACCGCACGGCAATTAGGCCTGCGCTGTTATATGGCACCGAGTGTTGGGCTGTAAAACAGTGTCACGTTCAAAAGATGAATGTGGCAGAGATGCGTATGCTACGATGGATGTGTGGTCATACAAAAAAGGATCGGCTCAGAAATGAGGTGATCAGAGAGAAGGTAAGAGTTGCATCTATAGAAGACAAGATGATGGAGAATCGATTACGATGGTTTGGTCATGTGAGAAGAAGACCTATTGATGCCCCAGTGAGGAGGCTAGAAAGTTGGGGAACAAGTAATGTTGTGAAAGGTAGAGGAAGACCCAAGAAAACTTGGATAAAGATGATTGAAAATGATATGCGGTTTCTTGGAATTGGAGAAAGTATGGCGATGGAGAGGCAAATGTGGCGGGAAAGAATACGGATGGTGGATGGAGTTTGATTTTTTTTTTCTTTTTTTTTTCTTTTTTTTACATTCATTCTCTTTTTTTATTTGCTTTTTTCTCTACTTTTTCCCTCTTTTTTCCTTTTATGTTATTTATGTAATGATTATTGACGGTTTCAAAGTTTGATTCATGTTAGCCGACCCCAAATCATTTTGGGACTAAGGCTTAGATGTTGTTGTTGTTGTTGTATAAAAGTCTGAAATACATACTTACTCAGCGGGAGTTGAATATGAGGCAAAGGAGATGGTTAGAGTTGATTAAGGATTATGACCTCGAAATCCTTTATCATCCGGGCAAGGCGAACGTCGTGGCCGACGCCTTGAGTCGGAAACCGGTTGCGTTGCGAACGCTTGAGATCCTTACGTCTCTGTCTGAGCTTCAGTGGGTTTTGATCGAGTTAGATGTTGAGGTTTTGTTGCCTAGAGCTGTCGGGCAACTTTGTGCTTTAGAGATTTCGTCGTCTTTGATCGATGAAATTAAGCTGAAGCAGTTAGAGGATTCGATGATTACTCAAATCCGAGAGAACATTCTTAAAGGAACGTCTCCTGGGTTTGTGATTCACGAAGATGGTGTTTTGAGATTCCAGAGTCGGCTTTGTGTACCGAACGACTCAGAGTTGAGACAGGGTATTCTGCGCGAGGCCTATGCTACACCTTACTCCATTCATCCTGGTTCGAGTAAGATGTACAAGGACCTGAGGAGAAATTTCTGGTGGAACGATATGAAGGAGGAGGTCGCACAGTTTGTAGCGAGATGTTTGACATGCCAGCAGGTCAAAATCGAGCATCAGCGACCAGCCGGGTTATTGCAGTCACTTCCTGTTCCGGAATGGAAATGGGAAGATATATCGATGGATTTCATTACGAGTTTGCCGAGATCGAGGTCGGGCATGAATATGATATGGGTGATTGTTGATCGTCTGACCAAGTCGGCACATTTTCTGGGCATCAAGGACACTTGGGGCCCGGAGAAGTTGGCTCGTGTGTTTATCGTGCAGATTGTGAGGCTTCACGGTACTCCAAAGTCTATTGTTTCGGATCGTGATGGCCGTTTTGTATCGCACTTTTGGGAAGAGGTGCATAAGTCGTTGGGTACTCATTTTCGTTTGAGTACCTCTTTTCATCCCCAGTCAGATGGACAGTCGGAACGCACTATCCATACATTTGAGGATATGTTACGTGTTTGTGCTCTCGATTGGAGCAATGACTGGGAGGAGCATTTGCCATTAATCGAATTCACGTACAACAATAGTTGGCACGCGTCGATTCGGATGGCACCGTATGAGGCACTTTATGGGTGGAGTTGTCGATCACCGATTTTTTGGAATGAGACGTCCGATTTGGTCGGTACCGAGCCGGATATCGTTTTAGAAATGAGGCAGAAGATAGAAGTAATTCGGGAACGAATGTTGACTGCCCAGAGTCGACATAAGTCGTATGCCGACGTCCGTCGTCGACCTTTGGAATTCGAGGTGGGGGACCACATTTTGCTAAAGGTGTCGCCGACAAAAGGAGTTTTTCGTTTCGGGAAAAAGGGGAAGTTGAGTCCGAGATTTATTGGGCCCTTCGAGATTCTCGAGCGAGTCGGTGGGTTGGCATACCGTTTGGCGTTACCCCCGGCCTTGAGTCGCGTTCATAACATCTTCCATGTTTCTCAACTAAGGAAATATGTCCCGGATCCTAGCCATATCATCGATTTTGGTGAGATCGATATTGCCGAGGATATTACCTTCGAGGAGCGTCCCTTGAAGATTTTGGAGCAACGTGAGAAGCGACTGAGGCATAAGACCATTCCTTTGGTCAAAGTGCAGTGGTCTAAATATGGTGTCGAGGAAGCAACTTGGGAAACCGAGGATAGCATGCGTGCTAGGTACCCCGAGTTGTTTGTCTCTTAAGTTTCGGGACAAAACTTGTTTTTAGAGGGGTAGAATGTAATATCCGCATTTTTCCTTTCACTTGATATTCTCATTTCGGTGTATTTTCGTCTTTGACAAGTCTCTTGTAACCGTATTGACATTTCGAGGATATTTAATATTGGACTTTTTGTCGTTCGAGCTTGTTTCGGACTCGTTTTACTCGATTCGGTGTTTTATGTCGTTTTAGTCGCTATTTCGTGTATTCTCGTAAATTGTCGTTCGGAACTTCCGTTTTGGGGTTGCCAAGGATCCATCTCATGTTATTACGCGTGTTATAGATTTGTTTGATGTTTCGATCATGTATCGTACATTTCGGATGTTTTGGGCCGTTTTGTAAATTTCGCAAAGTTTTGGGAAAATTACGTTTGTTATTGTTTTTCCGAACCTTTGGGTAGTCGGGAATATGTTTTCCTTCCACACTTAAAGTTCGTCGTTTCGAGTCCTTTACATTCGTACCATCATGAATTGTTCACCATTATATTTCGATTCTTTTCGGTACCTTCCTTATCTATTTCTGGCATGTACATCCCAGAAGAGAATGTTACGTACGTAACACACCTCTTGGTTACGTACGTAACGTCCTAGTGTAAAGGGTACAGGCATTTATGCCTTTTTGGTTACGTACGTAAGCCCCTTATGGCTTACGTACGTAACACAGCCTACGTACCTTAGCAAGTGGTGGCTAACGTACGTAACGCGTCCTGGGTTTATATACCCAGGAGTTGACCGATTTCGGTCATTTTTTCATCCTTCTCCCCTCCTCCGGCTCGTGGACGATTTTCTTGGTGTTTTCCAGCGATTTGAAGCTTAGTAATCCGAGCCATCATCTTCTTCGAGTTTTTGGAGTATTTTATCAACATCTAATCGTGTTCTTCGTCTTCAATTCGAGGTAAACTCCTAAAATCTTCTGTTAGGTCAATTAGGGGTTTTCACGTTTTCGTCCGATTCGTTCCGTATGATAGATTAATTCATGATGAATATGATTAATCTTGGTGCATTGTACTATGAAATGTGTAAGCGATTGGTTTGCCTTGATTACTTGTACTAGCATAATTGCTAACCCCTTTGGGGACCCGTTTTGGGGAAATTCTTGTTATGGATTTCAGGTTATGTTCTTCCGGACGAGCAGGCGCTGGGACAGTACGAGGACGTTGGCCAGGGTCGTTGACATGTGCATTTGGGTCTTCTTATTTCTTTTGTTTACTTCGATATGGTTGTTCCCACATTTATAAACTTATAGATTGTACTCGCGAGTACTTAGGTTTTCCTTTTCGAACTCCGTTTCGTATTACCTTAAATTACTACATTGCCGGTTGATGCTTATTTCGCCGGTTGTTCCGGTCGTATTTTTATATGTTGTATTATTTAAATGTGTGTCCTCGCTAACCGAGATGGTTAGTGAGTAGTGTTTTCTTGTTGTAGCCTGGTGGGTCCCATGTAGGGGTCCACGGCGCTGTAATATACTCCGAATATCTCGGGGGTGTTACAATTAGTGCGAGTACAAGTGGTTTTCCATCCGGGGATGGTTTGGCGAAACCTATGGGGACGATGCTAAGGGGCATGGCGACATATTACCATGTGTGTTGTTATTCGTGAAGGTGTAGCGTGGTAACATGTGGTTACCCTGTATTTCGTTAATGGTGTTAATGATGCTATTGATAGGGTCGTCTTGATGATATCGGTTATCGAGTAGAATTGATATTTCAAAATGTTATTTTGCAAATGATTTCAAAACAAAACAGTTGTGATAGCGGGTTCATGGTTTTTATTAAACGACCGAGGTATTAAAAGTATTTTTCAAAATCTCAACAAAATCTTTCAAACTCACGAATTTTAAAATATTATCATTTGAACTAATACCTCGGAAAGTTTTATTTGTTTTAATATTACCCATGTTTGACCACAATGGTATGTACAATGTTCTGACCGTGATTGTTTTGGTAAAGGTCGTACATCTCTGTTGATGTGACCGTGTGAATTACTTATGAATTTAAGTTCTATTATTGCAGTGTTAGTGTAACACCCCCCAAGTTATTCAGGGTATATTACAGCACTGTGAGCCCCGTTGTGGGACCCACAAGGCTACTCACACGCGGAACCATGAGCTTTGACCGATAAGGTCCAAGCATAATCCAATGGAGGGCAATAAAGTTGGCACTCAAGATAATATCCAATAAAACCGAATACAATACATCAAGAATCAATCCCAAGGCAACACATGCCTAAACATCAAGAAAACCAGAAACAGTACCCGAGTACTCATAACCATTTCAAGTACAACATCAGTGAATGCATGAAATACAAAGTATAACCAGTAACAAGACACATCATCACACTTGCCCATCATCTTCATGCCGACCCCGTACATGCCTATCTGCTCTCCTGGATCCTGAAATACATGAATGGTATTTCCCCCAAAAAGGGGGTTAGCCGTCGAATAGCTAGTACAAGTATATCGAATATGAAACACAATACTTCTCGACAATAAAGTAAATGTCATCATCATTTCATCAATTCGAGACTAGTATTCCGGAATAACTAAATCTCATAGCATTACATTTCAATACGCACGTGATTAACCGTGGAACCGCACCAAAGGCAACGGAACCCTCAGAGGCCCCGTCGGACCCTCCTAGAGTGGTTAACCCAAAATATTCGCGGAAACACACCAAAGGCTACGGAACCCTCAGAGGACCCGTCAGTCCGTCCCAGAGTGAATACATACAATCATACCATTCATATACCTTACTTTCAAAGTCGAGAACATACAATCATAAATATATACTTGCCTTTGAGACATCGAGAATCGTAAGGAAAAGAATACGAGTTTGGTACGTCCAAGAACGCACTTCCGGCACCTAAAAGATTCGTAAGGAATACGATACTTAATAATCCATACTCAAATCACACGACCCGCCTACAATTCACAAAACTCCAAGGATAATCACCTAGAGGTTTGGAAATCATCCAAACCCTCTCAAGTCCGAACAAAGTACATAAACATCCATATAATCGTAGGGGAAACGTGGGTACGGGGTACATACAACATAATCTCAAAGATTTCAAGCTCCAAAACGGATAAATCGGACGAATCTAAGAAAATCCCCAAAAATTCTCCAAACTAGGGCTCTAAGGAATTTACCTTAACTCGGAAGGTGTAAACGGATTATATGTTGTGTAATCTTTGTTTCAACCAAAGATGATGATAGTTGATGAAAGATCGCCCCAAATCGCCTTCTCGCGCTCGCCCATCGGAAATGAGTAAGAGAGGTTAAAAATAATGAAGAATAGGGTTGACCCTCTCTTATATAATGCGCCTGATTAGCTCACGCTAAAATTCAAGGCTAGCGTGCTCTAACAGGGTCACCCGGTAGTCCAATAGATTCTGACCACATCCTTAGCGTGCGCTAACTGGTATCATGCTAAAATTCCAACTCTCTGCCCATCCCGCTAGCATGCGCTACATCTGGGCACTGGCGCGCGCTACACAATACCTATAGCGTGCGCTGGCTCAGACCTAGCGTGCGTTAACTGTTAGTCCAGAAAACAGAAACACCCCATAGCCCCTACCGACTCAGCCCATTGGCGTGCGCTACGGGCGATGCTAGCGCGTGCTACTCAACACGTATAGCATGTGTTATCTCATACCTAGCGTGCGCTAACTGCTAGTCCAGAGGGCAGAATTAGCTACTGCCTCTGCCAAGCCCGGACCATTAGCGAGCGTTAAGACTCAAAGCTAGCGTGCGCTACTAAACAGAAATAGTGTGCGTTAGCTTAGGCCTAGCGTACGCTATCTGCCTCTCTCAAAACATCGTTGAAAGGTCCAAACAATGCGAACATGTTCCAAAAGGTGCGAAACTCTGAAATCAACAACAACATCTCAATAAGTGCTTACAGAGCGACAATAGTGAATGAACGTCAAAGCCAACAATTCATACTGAGTACGGGTATTACATTCTCCCCCTCTAAAAAGAAGTTTTGTCCTGAAACTTAAGAAATAAAAAGTTCGGGGTATTCCGATCGCATCTTCTCTTCCATCTCCCAAATCACTTCCTCAACTCCATGTCTCGACCATTACACTTTGACCAACTGGATGGTTTTATGCCGAAGATGCTTCTCATGATGTTCAAGAATCTTCACCGGTCTCTCCGGAAAGGTAACATCCTCAGCTACATCAATCTCACTATAGTCGATAATATGACTTGGATCCGGCACGTACTTCCTCAACTGAGAAACATGAAAAACGCTATGGACATGAATTAAAGTTGGAGGCAACGCCAAGCGAGAAGCTAAGTCTCCAACCCTGTCCAAAATTTCAAACGTTCTGATATACCTCGGACTAAGTTTCCCTTTTTACCCGAAGCGGAAAACTCATTTGGTCGGCGACACCTTGAGTAGAACATGGTCTCCCACTTCGAATTCCAAAGGTCGACGGTGAGTGTCGTCATAAGATTGATATGTTGAAGGGCATTCTCAAATGACAAAATGAACTCAACTACAACCATCTATACTGTATTCAAACAATACCAAGAATCCCCAAAACATCATCATAACTCATAAGTGTGGAATAAACTATCTGTGCCAAATCCTGTCCGTTGGATTGTACCGTCAAATCTCAATCTGGATCAGACCCAATATCACACAATATATCTATAGATCAACTACCACAAAACAATGATAACAAGTCCCAAAACATCGACGTACAGTCCGAATGCTCATACGATCAATAACAATGATCAACCAATAAATCTACCGAGAATATCATCGATGTGATAAACTCCAACACAATCAACAAAGGATCAACAATGACCGAGAATACCATCAACATGATAACTCCAAATGATCAGCAATAATGGATCTGGAATAAATAACCCTGACTGTCGGACATACCCCTCGGGCGTATGAACAACCAGTTGCAACCGGTCGAACATACACAACCATACATGGAGGATGAACGACCAATCCTTGTGGCTCAAAGATGGACGTCACAGTACGCCCGATCCGGAAATGTGTCCGTGCACATGTCCACCATGTATACGGAATCCAGGATATACGTGGGACATGTACCTAATTAGCCTCACGAAGTAACGCCTCGTGTTCACGGTCCAATACGGAAACATCCATGTATGACCATCGTGTGCCCGGCTAAAAATCCTACACAATAACCAATCGGCACAAAGATATGACTTCAGATATGTCACGATGCAACATGACAACGAAACTCAAAGAATCACATATCCAATAAGGATCAAAATACTCACCAAAATGAACAATGACAAACTGACAAGGAAGAGTCGAAACGACCAATCAATATCTAAAACAACAATATTGGGATCATCATCCCCAATGAATGATCAACACGGTCAACGATCTCAGTACAGATCATCCTGGGGTCAACATCCCTCAACGAACAATCAATATGAATCCCATCATACGAAACATCAACATACAACAATTCACCAAAATAATTATCCTCATAACTGAACAATATTTAAATGACCTCAATGCCGAAGACAATATCTTTTCCACAAACAAACATCCCTGAACGGATACACAGTTATTCGAATGATCTCGAATGAGGTACAGTCCATTAATATCAATAAACCACCATCCCGACATCAATGTCGACACGACAAACTATCCTCGATATCCGACATTCCATATCACAGACCAAAGATAACTCACATCTTCGTCTTCACCAAACACATTTAAATCATATACATTATGATTTAGTCTAAACCAAAGCACAATATACAAACCATCATCCCGACAATTTACATTTATAATATCATTGCTATATGAATTATAAATGAAATGAAACCAAATCATTTATTAACTATTTTGAACTAAACAAGTATAGAATTGCCTCAATACCGATACGACAAAGCCGTTACCAATTCCATTGCCTGCGTCTACGAATTCATCAGCCCTGACCAAAGCAATTTACAAACTCTTCAACCTCAACCGCAACACAACGGTCATAATCCACGATCAAACATCACAACCTACTGAAATAATCGTTAACACACATTCGATAATAATCAACAACCGATATAACCAACCAATCAAACTCAACGGCTCAACAATACCTCGACCAAATCCAAAACCGGACAATACAACTCAAACAATTACGAACTTATGTCTATAATACCAGTCGAAATCCGATAATCATATGAACAACCAATTCAACCCAATAACAAGGGTCTAAATATTATCGATTCCAAATTTAATCCTAAATACGAATTAACAAGGTTCCTCCTTGTAAATTCATAGTTACAAATTACCGATGATCATCATCAATTCGAACCATCCAATTAGTTCAATATTATAGATAATCATATTCCAAGGCTGTCAAACAATTCAATCATTCGAATTGAACATTTGTTCAATACGTATGAACTTCCAAATTCAAAGATGAATCATAATCTCATCAAACTCGTAATCATATTCGTATTCCTATATGTATATTATATCAAAACACATAACTTAGTTTTAGGTATGAATATTCCATATTCATATCCAAAACTCCAACACTTCTTATAAATGTTCATCATATCATATAATTCAAGAGTTCTTCAAGAACATGAATTATCCGAAATCACGTTCATACTCAACAAAATGGCATAATCTGATGTCTTCTAACATCTAAATAATCACCTGATTCATAATCCAAGGTATATATCATCATGTCATCGTCTTCCTTAACAAACTTCCCGTAAAATACCAAGAATCACCATAACACATCCATAAACTATTATCATACGAACTAATAATCAACAACAACATCAAAACCCAAAATGAAGGGAGATATTAACCAACATATCTCTTCAAGATAAACAACACCACTCAAAACCACACGAATCATATCAATATCCACATATCAACAATAACATCAGCATAACTCGGTAATCCATCTCATATCATACTTATCAACTCAAGAACATCATATACAATCCAAGACAAAATCCCAAAGTGAAGAGTAATTACCTCTCCGAAGAAATGGATTGGATCCCAAGGTTGAATCCATTCTCAATCACTTCCAAGCTCCAAGATTGTTAAGGACGATCAACTCCACAATAGTCAAGTGTTTGGAACCTCAAACCTCTCTCTAAGAACTCTCTCTAGCGAATTAAGGGAAGGAATGGTCGAAACAAACAATAATTCACAACTGCAATCATATATATATTGACCATTATTAGTGTGCGCTAACATCTTCATTTAGCGTACGTTACATGCTTTAGCGTGTGCTAACTTACTTTGTTAGCGTGCGCTATCGACGTCCAGAGGCTACTGCCTTGCTTCGCACAATGGTTTACGTAACACCAAGGTCATAACGTACGTTATAGAGACGTTGACTTGCTATAGTAAAAGGCTCACTACCGTACGCTATTCTCCACATGTAGCGTGCGCTAATCATAGTTGACTCGACAATCTACACCTACCCTGAAGATGTTTGTGTCCTACATGCCAAAAGCACTCGCTATTGCCGGGATTCCCTTGACTAATCTACATTTAGCGTGCGCTAATCCTTATGTTCAGCGTGCGCTAAATGCCGTTGACGCATGAAAACCGGAAGTTGTCGACAACCTTACCTACCACTCGGATTTCTTCTGACATGGCCTTGCACGCACTAGTCTAAACCTTTAGAGTGCGCTAAACAGGCTATAATTAGCCAAAAATGCAACTCTCCAATAACATCAATCGGTATGCATAAACAGTCCGATCCCATATTATTTCTATGTAATATAGGTTGTATAAATCCAATACAACAACACTTGTGTAATTACAACTTGAATATGTATACTTGTTCCAGTACTACTCTCATACGATATACCTGATATCAAAATCAAAACAAACTGATACACGATATCCTCAAATATAATTGTTGACCAATTACGTCAATTATACAAATAAAATTGTCTCAGTTCTCAAATTATTTTATCCATACTGTATAGAAACCATGCTATCCAGTATACCTCAGATAAAATAACGCGAAAAAATTATATTGAAAATCCGGATATTACATACTACCCCCCTTAAAATAAGTTTTGTCCTCGAAACTTGCAATTCTGCCACAACCAACAAATCAACCAAAATTTCCAAACTCATCACAAAAGCAATTAATCATTGCCACAAGCGAATAACCAAAACAATATACTTACAGGTACGTGAAGCCGATGACCTCCGGTGATACTAGCATACGATTCCTATACAAAGTCTCAACACAATACCAACACACACCAATATCGCATTTAGCATTTTTGACAATATCTCAAAGAAGAGCCCGCGTCCGCGGCCACGGCCTCATCTCTGTCTCCTACCAGCAGACATTCTGAAGGACACCCACGTATGTAAGTATAATCCAAATCGCACGTCGTCGAAGTGACCGATTCCCAATAATACCAAACTAAAAGCGAAGCGAATAAGAAAACACAAGAAGAGTAAGAGGACTTACAAGTACCGGTCGCACTGTGATGATGGCAAAGTGGTGATACTGTAGACAAACGATGACTCAATCAATCCAAAAGACCGACAGCCTAGGTATCCATAAACCTAAGCTCCAATATCATATTTTGTAACACCCCCAAGTTATTTAGGGTATATTACAGCGCCGTGAGCCCCGCCGTGGGACCCACAATGCTATTCAGACGCGGAACCATCAGCTTTGACTGATAAGGTCCAAGCATAATCCAATGGAGGACAATAAAGTTGGCACTCAAGACAATATCCAATAAAACCGAATACAATACATCAAGAATCAATCCCAAGGCAACACAGGCCTAAACATCAAGAAAACTAGAAACAGTACCCGAGTACTCATAACCATTTCAAGTAAAACATCACTGAATGGATGAAATACAAAGTATAACCAGTAACAAGACACAGCATCACACTTGACCATCATCTTCATGCCGACCCGGTACATGCCTATCTGCTCTCCTGGATCCTGAAATACATGAAAGGTATTTCCCCCAAAAAGGCCGTTAGCCGTCGAATAGCTAGTACAAGTATATAGAATATGAAACATAATACTTCTCAATAATAAAGTAAATGTAATCATCAATTCAAGACTAGTATTCCGGAATAATTAAATCTCATAGCATTACATTTCAATACATACGTGATTAACCATGGAACCCCACCAAATTAAATGGAACTCTCAGAGGGCCAGTCAGACCCTCCCAGAGTGGTTAACCCAAAATATTCGCAGAACCGCACCAAAGGCTACGGAACCCTTAGAGGAACCGTCGGTCCATTCCAGAGTGAATATATACAATCATACAATTCATATACCTTACTTTCAAAGTCGAGAATGTACGATCATAAACATATAGTTGCCTTTGAGACATCGAGAATCATAAGGAAAAGAATACAAGTTCGGTAGGTCCAAGAATGCACTTTCGGAACCTAAATGATTCGTAAGGAATACGATAATTAATAATCCATACTCAAATCACACGAAGAAACTCCCTAAACCCGCCTACGATTAACAAAACTCCAAGGATAATCACCTAGAGGTTTGGAAATCATCCAAACCCTCTCAAGTCCGAACAAAGTACATAAAGATCCATATAATCGTAGGGGAAATGTGGGTACGGGGTAGATACAACATAATCTCAAAGGTCTCAAGCTCCAAAATGAATAAATCGGACGAATCTAAGAAAATACCCAAAAATTCCACAAAGTAGGGTTCTAAGGAATTTACCTTGATTCGGAAGGTGAAAATGGATTAGAAGTTGTGTAATCTTTATTATTCAACCAAAGATGATGATAGTTGATGAAAGATCGTCCCAAATCGCCCCCAAATCACCTACTCGCGCTCTCCTGTTGGAAATGAGTAAAAGAGGTGAAAAATGATGAAAAACAGGGTTGACCCTCTCTTATATACTGAGCCTGATTAGCGCGCGCTAAAATTAAAGGCTAGCATGCGCTAACGGGGTCAGCCGGTAGTCCAATAGCTTTTGACCTGCGACGTTAGCGCACGCTACCACATCCTTAGCATGCGCTAACTGGTATCATGCTAAAATTCCAACTCTCTGCCCATCCCGCTAGCATGCGCTACATCTGGGCACTAGCGCGCGCTACGAAATACCTATAGCATGCACTGGCTCAGACCTAGCATGCGTTAACTGTTAGTCTAGAAAATAAAAACACCCAACTGCCTCTCTCAAAACATCGCCGAAAGGTCCAAACAATGCGAACATGTTCTGAAAGGTACGAAACTCTAAAATCAACAACAACAACATCTCAATAAGTGCTTACAGAGCGACAATAGTGAAGGAACGTCAAAACCAACAATTCATACAGAGTCGGGTATTACAGTTAGATCGTGTATTCGTGTAATGACTAATGTTTTATTGTGCTGCTGTTTGTTGTCCTCTATTGATTATGTGATGGTTGTTTTGTTGTGTTATTCTGAATGGTTGTCCGTTCAGTATGCCGAGGTGTCGAGGCCGAGGACGTGGTCGTGGTAGTGGTTGTAATCAGGAGCATGAGAGGGCGACTCGCTCGTTGTCGAGTGTCAATCAGCTCAGTTCAGGTGATCGAGATGCCCAGTCGCGTGATCAGGGGCAATCAGCCAGAGGTAATGTTGACATTGGCGCCGCCACCATCCTTCGTCAGGTGGTTGACCAGTTGGCGCATATGAATCAGACCGTACACCAGGATGGGATCCCAGATGAGGATAATGGAGCTAGTAAGTGGTTACGAGAGGTGATGAGAATGCACCCGCCCCATTTTTTAGGTTCTTCGGACTCGTAAGGTTGGGAGAACTGGCTCTTCCAGTTGGACAGAATACTTGATGTTGTAGCTTGTCCCAATGAGAGAAGAGTTCTTATTTCTCAATACCTGCTCGACAAGGAAGCTGCAGACTGGTGGGAGGTCGTAGCGCCTAGTGATCGTACAGCTACTTGTGCTGAATTCAAGACTGCCATGGAGGCCGAGCATTGTCCGACGCCTATTAAAGAGTGTAGGCTTGTCAAGTTTTTCTCGGCTATGCCCAAAGACGTGTCGATATCTCAGGCAATACTCGATTATAATCGGCAGTTATGTTATGTTCGAGATCAAGTGAAAAGTGAGGTAGATAAGGTTCATTATTTCAATATGCGTATGAAACCTCATGTTCGGCAGTGTATGGCTCCTTTTATGTGTAGAACATTCAAGGATTATCAAGACCGATCCTTCACTTTTGAAATAGCTATAATGTCTCCAGAGTCTGTATTTGTAGCAAATAAACAAAAGATTTCTGATGGCGCATCAGGAAGCAAGGGAATTGGGATTCCTGAACTTCAACCCTTGTATCGGTTGAGTATGGGACCTTCTCGGTCAGCGAGAGAATCTAAAAGACCCAGGTCGGTGACTTTGAGTTCAGGTAGTGCTCCAAGATGTTTCAACTGTAACGTTCTGGGCCATGAACGTGCATATTGTAAGAAATAGTCGGCGACTTGTTATAATTGTGGATGCGAGGGGCATCGAGTTCACTACTGCGAGATCGTTGCTAATATGGTAGGAACTCCTAGGGGGGCCAGTGGTGCCCAGTAATGTAGTTGCATGTTGTATTTTGGACTTTATCTCGAGTGAAGATTGATATTTGTTGCGTGAACCTATTGGTTTTGTTTGTATTCTATCCTGATGTTTTATTTTAAGTTTCAAGACGAAATTTATTTTTAGTAGGGTATAATGTAATACCCGGTATTTTCGTTTCTATTACCTTATATTGGTTGTCATTTCGCTGGATATTTTTTTTCTGTTGTCATTAAAATAGAATGGTTTTAATGTGGTACATTGGTTGTTACTATCGTATAGCCGTTTTAGTCGGGTGCATCGTGTTGTCGCGTGCATCTCTTTGAGTGAGTTTGTGCTCGTGGAATGGTATGTTAAGTTTCGTAGTGCGTTGGTTATTGTTTTGATTTAGATTCGGTGCGTCCGTATAACCGAAACATTGTCGAGTGTCCGACCTGACTGTCGGAGTCATTGAGATTCACTAATGTGATCAGTAGTGGTGTTACAACCGTAAGAGTTATGAGTTACTGCCGTAAGTGTTGCAGGTTACGGCCGTAAGTATCTTTTATTACGGACGTAATGAGTCCTATGTTACGGCCGTAAACCGATTGTTGTTACGGCCATAATGAATGTTCGTATTTTGGGCAGTAGTCCAGAGGGGTACTTACATCCGTAAGTCCTGGGTGTTACGGCCGTAAGGGTGAAGGGTTATGGCCGTAAGTTCTGCTTGTTACAGCCGTAACATACGCGGCTATATATGGCCTGGGCGATGGGTTTTGTCCCATTTTCTTTCCTTCCTCTTTTCTTCTCGTGGTTGACGGATGGGTGAGACGGTGATTTAGATTCTTGGTCGATTCTACTCAATTCCAGGGTGTTTTGGGAGGCCTTTGTCGATTATAACAACATCTAATCCTTGTTCTTTGTCGGATCGAGGTAATTTCTTGAAATCTCCTAGGGTTAACTTTCGGATTTCCTTCTTGGTTTTCGTTGTCCGTCTGATTTTGAGGAATTGGTTGATGTTATTGAGTATTATTAATCGTGTTCTATGCATTGTGTATCCATATTTTGAGTTTGTTTAACTCGATTGTCAATTCGAGTGTTCTTGGGAGTTATTGAACATTTAGTGTTCGATTAAATGTCCCAATGAGTTTTCCTTCGATGGTTTGGTGGGATTTTTGTTGTTCTTGGTCTTGATTCTCATTGTAACCATATCTTTGTTGTTTTTGCCCAGAGGATTGTAGGTGTTCGAGGTTTCCCGATTGAGCCGTGTTCGTCGGAGTGTTCGGTATCAGTTATCGAGGCAAGTATCTTGCTATACGATTTGTGTCTTGTGAATAGAGACTTTTTGTTGGGTTTATGATGATTTGGTTTACCTTCGTGGATATGCTTCGTATGAATTGGTTATGAATTGACTATTGTGAACGTTTGATGGTAATGATGATATCCTTACTTGTTTAACGTTGTGGAATTATGTTGGTTTAATCATTTCAAGAATTTCATCAGATAATCATGTCACCTCAGTTGATCATTCATGTAATCATTGTGTTAGAGCGCGTATGCTCATTATTATCATTTCATGACGTAATCATAATGCGGTATTCATGCGAGATATATAACTATTATGTGACTTTCCTACTTCAGTTTGGAGAGAGCTGGCAGAGGACGCAGGGGAAGAGGCCGCGGTGCAGGCCGAAACCCGGGAGCTCGTGTGAATACACACGCGAATGCAAGGAATAATGCTAATTCATCGAGCAGCGACGCTGCCACTCATTCTCCTGGAAATAATCATTCACTGTCAGGGAGTCGCACCCAGGACACAGCTCATTCAGAAGGTGTTCGGTTTGATCCACTCGTGTTTATGCAGGGCATGATGGCCCAGATGACTCAGATGGCACGCCTCATAGAGACGATGCAGAACTCAACCACTCAGAATCAACAGGCTCCTCTGCCGCCACCTCCGAGGCAAAAGAGGAATGTGAGTAGTATCATTGGCGATATCTCTCGCCAGAGACCACCTACTTTCGAGGGCTCATCTAAGCCGGCGGATATTATTCACTAGCTTGAACATTTTGAGAAGCTATTTGCTATGGTGGATTATCCCGAAAGGCATAAAGTTTCAGTCGCGGCTTACTATCTGGGTAAGAAAGGCATAAAGTTTCAGTCGCGGCTTACTATCTGGGTAAGAGCGCTCACTCTTGGTGGTTATCTTTGAAGCCCACCGACGGATCTTGTACTTGGGATCAGTTTAAGACCCTCATGATGGAGACATATTATCCAGCCCCACTCAGGGAGGCCAAGTTATCAGAATTACTCATTTCCGACCCCTCAGCGGACGATGATGTTCTCACCATCGCTGAGAAATTTCAGGAACTTCTTCCTTTCGCCTCATCTATTATCCACTCCGAGGTGGATAAGATCAAGTACTTCAGTAAGAGGTTGAAACCTCGTATGCAAATGCAGTTGCTTAATCACAATTGCACCACCCTGGCCGAATTCATCGAGAAACTTACTTATGAGCTTACTGCTAAGGAGATTGCTAAGCAACAACCTTCATCTGCTAGCAAGAAGTTAAAGAATCATAATAAGTCTGAAGGCAGTCAGGCAACCTTCAAGAAGCTTCGTGCGGGCTCTACTTTTTCTGAGCGACCTCCTATGGGGCCGTAACCCGCGGAATCTAAGTCCCGAGTGGCCAGTTCGGCCACACCTGTTTCAACTGTGGAGAACAGGGTCATTTCAGCACTAAGTGTCCGAGGCAGACTATCACGTGCAACAACTGTGGAATTGCTGGGCATAAGGCCCGTTTTTGCCGAAAAGATTCCAGACCTACTCCGACAGCATCTCAGGCCCCGAATCAGTCAGCTGTTCAGAATCAGGCTACTCAGTCGGCATCGTTTAAAATGACGGGAGCGAATAAAGGCGGAGCCCATAGTCATCAGACAGGAGTGTCTGGTGTGGGGACTAGCAAGCCCTGAATTTATGAGATGAAGAGGACCGACGATCCGGAGGCTCGAATGATCTCAGGTATACTCGAAATTCTATCTCAACTTGTGTGTATCCTTTTTTATACTAGTGCATCACATTCATTCATTTCCAAGTCATGCTTGAGTAGACTATATCTGGATAGTGCTACTAGTTGTGAGCCTTATGTCATTGGTCTACCAGACGGTAGAAGAATTATCGGAGATCGTGAGATTAAGAATTGTCTGATTCAGCTTCATGGCCGTGATTGGTTGGCAGACCTGATCATGGTAGACTTACCTAGAGATGATGTTTTATTGGGTATTGATTGGATGGATCGTCATGATGTCGTCCTTAGTTTCCGTAAGCGTATGGTCACTATTATTTCAGACGATGGAGTCGAATGTGTATTTCAGGTAGGTAATCCCAGGTGTTTCGGTAGAGTCATTAATATGATGAAGGTAGTGAAATTACTCCATCAGACGTGTGTCGGTTATTGGTGCAATATGACCAAGACCGAGAAATCATCAGTGATGCTGGCGGATATTCCTGTAGTGAGAGAATATGTCGATGTATTTCCAGACAAGTTACCTGGTTTGCCTCCACAGAGAGATGTGGAATTCACGAATGAGTTGGATCCTGGTACGTCTCCAATATCGAAGGCACCATATCGTATGGCCCCGACCGAAATGATGGAATTTAAGAATCAACTAGAGGAATTGTCCGAGAAAGGTTATATCCAACCAAGTGCTTCCCTGTTGGGAGCACCTGTGTTATTTGTCAAGAAGAAGGATGGTTCTTTTCGCTTGTGCATTGGCTAGCGGGAATTGAATAGAGTGGCGATCAAGAATAAATATCCCCTACCCCACATCGATGATCTTTTGGATCAACTTCAGGGAGCTTCCGTATTTTCGAAGATCAATTTAAGATCTGGGTATCATCAGTTGCGAATTCGAGAGTCGGATATTGCTAGGACGGCGTTTTGAACACGCTATGGTCATTATGAGTTTTTGGTAATGCCGTTTGGGTTAACTAATGCACCTGCGGTATTCATGGAATTAATGAATAGAGTTTTCATTAAATATTTGGATCAGTTCGTGGTTGTCTTCATTGATGACATTTTGATTTATTCCCGAGACCGAGAGGAGCACGAATTTCACCTTCATCAGGTTCTCGACGTGTTGAGACGAGAGCAACTCTATGGGAAGTTTTCCAAATGTGAGTTCTAGATGTCCGAAGTGACATTTCTCGAACATGTAATTTCATCAGACGGAGTACGTGTCGACCCTCAGAAGATAGAGGCTATCCGAGATTGGCAGCCTCCAAAGAATGTTAAAGAAATTCGAAGCTTTCTCGAATTAGCAAGATATTACAGGTGATTTATGGAAGGATTTTCTAAAATCGCTCATCCTATGACGAACCTTTTGTGGAAGGATAAGAAATACGCGTGGTCCGATGCATGTAAATAGAGTTTTGAGGAACTCAAGAGCCGGTTAATTTCTGCACATGTCCTTTCTTTACCGCAAGGGACGGAAGGATTCGTGGTTTATAGAGATGCATCCGGACACGGTCTTGGATGTGTATTAATGCAGAACGGGAAAGTGATTGCCTATACTTCGCGGCAACTGAGGCCTTATGAGGTCAATTATCCGACCCATGACCTGGAACTAGCAACCATGGTTTTCGCGTTGAAGATTTGGCGTCATTACCTTTATCGCGTCACCTGTCAGATTTTCACCGATCATAAGAGTTTGAAGTATATATTTACTCAGATGTAGTTAAATATGCGACAAAGACGGTGGTTGAAACTAATCAAAGATTATGATATTGAGATTCAATACCACCTGGGAAAGGCGAACGTTGTCGCCGATGCCTTGAGTTGTAAATCCGTCCAGGAGCAAATGCTTGCTCGTTTAACAGTTCAGAATGAACTTCAACAGGAATTTCTGAGACCCGAGATCGAGGTCTGGTTACAGCGAGTGCAAGGGCAACTTTGCCTGTTAGAGATTTCATCGCCACTCGAGGAGGCGATCAGAGTGAATCAGGGTTCAGACCCATCTTTGTTGCACATTCGAGATGATGTGGCTCAGGGGAAAGCCCCTGGATTTGTGGTCCACGAGGATGGACTTTTGCGATTTAAGAATCGGTTATGCGTACCGGCGAATGACGAGTTGAAAAACTCGATTTTGAGAGAAGCTCATGCTACCCCTTATTCCATTCATACGGGGTCTAGCAAGATGTACAAAGACTTGAAACAAAATTACTGGTGGAGTAATATGAAGTGAGAAGTCGCAGAATTTGTTTCGAGATGTGTAACCTGTCAGCAAGTCAAGATAGAACGTCAGCGACCGACGGGTATGTTGAAACCTCTCCCTATTCCAGAGTGGAAGTGGGAAGATATTTCTATGGACTTCATCACAAGTTTGCCGATGAATCGTTGTGGCATGAATACAATTTGGGTAATTGTGGACCGTTTAACTAAGTCAGCTCATTTTCTTGAGATTAAGGATATGTGGGGTCCCGAGAGACTTGCCCAGTTGTTCATCAAAGAGATCGCGAGATTGAACGGTACTCCTAAGAGTATCATTTCTGATCGTGATGGGCGATTCGTGTCATATTTTTGGAAATCAGTTCATCGTGCAATGGGAACTCAGCTTAATCTCAGCACAGCTTTTCATCCCCAGTCCAACGGACAATCAGAGAGGACTATTCAGACATTGGAGGACATGTTGAGGGAATGTGTTCTTGATTGGAAGGACAATTAGGAAGCCTAACTACCGTTGATCGAGTTCACGTACAATAATAGTTGGCATGCTTCGATTAAGATGGCACCTTACGAGGCCTTGTACGTTAGTCGTTGTCGATCTCCTTTGTGTTGGGATGACTTATCAGAATCAATCGGCACCGAGCCCAATATGCTTATAGCCGCCCGCGAGAAGGTAGATTTGATCAGGAGTCGTTTGTTGACCGCTCAGAGTCGACCACTAGAGTTCGAGGCAGGTGACCACATTTTGGTCAAGGTATCCCCATGTCGAGGTATCTTCCATTTCGGGAAATGGGGGAAGTTGAGTCCGAGATTCATTGGACCGTTTGAGATTTTGGATCGAGTAGGTAGTCTGGCTTATCGATTGGCCTTACCTCCGGCGTTGAGCCGAATTCATAATGTGTTTCACATCTCTCAGCTGAGGAAGTATGTTGCCGACCCGATTCACATACTTCAGTTCGATGAAATCAAGATCGCGGATGATCATTCGTATGGGGAGCGTCCTGTACGAGTCTTAGAGCGACGAATCAAATAGTTGAGGAACAAGACGATTCCTTTAGTTAAGATTCAGTGGTCTAGACACGGAGTCGAAGAGGCTACTTGGGAAACCAAAGATAATATGCGGGAGAGTTATCCCGAATTGTTTGACCCTTAGTTTCGGGGACGAAACTCTTTTTAAGGGGGGGTATTTAATACCCGGCTGTAAATTCATTAATTATCATTTAGTATATTATCACTCTGTAATTTTTCACTCATTAATAATCATTCATCATTCATATTCATTCATTGTATTCACCATTCAGAGTAATTTTGTATCGTATATCAGTTATTATTCGTCATTCAACCCGATTGGAGAATCGGGTCGTGCATATCATCATTGTCATCATTGTAGTGGGTTGTGTGTGAGAAGTAGCACACACTACGTACTCTCTTTAGCGCGCGCTAATTGAGTACGAGTAGCGCACGCTACCTCTAAGCATTAACGCATGTTATTATGGTTCAGTCAGACAGTCTAGAAGGCACTGGACTGAATTTAAGTTGTAGTAGCGCACGCTACGAATGGTAAGTAGCGTATGCTAGTTGTGTGGATAGAGCACGCTAAGCAATCAGTGTAGCGCGCGCTAAGGTCCGAGCAGGCAGAGTCGAGTGGGTACTGGACTGGAATGGAATAATTCTTAGCGCACGCTATGAGTGGATATTAGCGTACGCTAATGGTATTAGTAGCGCACGCTAAGTAATTGGTGTAGCGCATACTAACACGAGCAAGGCAAGAGGACAGTAGGTTCTGGACTCCGGTATTCTGGACATCAGCCATCAGGTAGCGCGTGCTAACACAAGGTTAACGCACGCTAATAAGAGGCATTAGCGCATGCTACCAATGTATGTAGCGCACGGTAACGATGCAGATAGTGGGTACTGGACTACCCGATGTACCCGTTAGCGCACGCTAAGCATAGGAGCTAGCGCGCACTAAACTAGGTTTACTATATATTGGACAGTTTAGCCCCATTTCGTCATTTTTTTCATTTCTCCTCCTCCTCTCGACGGTTTTGGGCGATTTTGGACTTTTTGAGAAGTGTTCTTCGAGCTGCAATTATCTATCAACATCTTCAAGCTTATAATTCGGATTAATCATCATTTCATCCTCTCCAATACATCAAATCAAGGTAAACATTTCTTGGATCTATAATTTCGGATTTTGAATGTTTTCCTCTCGATCTCTTCGTGTAAGCTTGCTATTATGTTGGAATATGTTAGATATGGATTATATACCTTGGATACATGTATTCCTATGGATATATTAGTGTATATTTTGGATTTGATGAATATTTGGGGAATTATTCTAGAACCCTTGATGTTTGACTTTGGTTATTTTGGGGGTTTTCGATTGATGTTGTCGTAACCTTGAGTTGTGGTTTCCTATTGGATTATTGATGTCACTAATGAAGTTTTGTTGGGTTGAATCATTCCTTGGAGGTTTAGTATCGATATTATTGGGGTTGGTTGTAACCAAAGGGAAGAATCTTTACAACGTATTCGTTAGAATGCCCCAATAAGTTTGATTATTGTTGTATCGACATTTGAGTTGGTTATAATCGTGCTTGATACGTATATTGAGCGTTTGTTTGTAATCATGTTATTCAAGGTTGTTCGAGCAACCGGTATTTTTCCTTAGGACGTTTGTTCGAGAGAGGACATTTCATCACCGGTATTGAGGTAAGTTAATTCTTACTCGGTTAAAAGGATATTCATTCCTTTCGTTGTTTTTCATTCATACTCATAATTCATTCATGATATACTATTCATGTCGATACTTGTAATTATTAAACTAATCATTCAATTCACGAGGAACGACGGTTCCAATCATTTCAGTGAGCTATCATTCACTTCATTATTATTTCATCTCGGTAAGTCATTCTTGACCCTTGTTGGATTATTATTCATTAATATTCATCATGGTCACTTTTGTTCATGTGACCTTATGGGTTCATATTGCGTGGCCAGGTGGTTATGTATGGAATTTTTAGTCGGGCACACGATAGTCATGTGGGGGGTTCACCGACATAATGGACTGTACACACGGTAACGTGCCTCCGTGAGACTAATTAGGTACAAGTGCGGGTGTGTCCGGACACTCATCTTGTGCACTTGCACTTCCCATTACGGGCGTACTATGATGCCCCTCTTCAGCTTAAATTCATAACTATGATATATAATGATTGTGTTTATTCAACTCATGAGGATTGTTGTTCTGTGTAACTGACCCATTTGGGGGATGTTGTTTTCAGGTCATGGCAAGGAAAAAGCACGGGAAGAGAACATTGACAGCGAGGAATCCCAGTGATACTAGTAGGGGGCCCTAGTCCTTTTCAGTCATTCATGTTTCTTCACTTTTATTTCCGCTGCAGATTTCCATTTGGATATTCCTTTTATTCAGTGTTGTATATTTTATCTTCATATAAAATATACATGTATTCAGTATTTTCCCTAGGTGTGTTGTACTTGAAACTCCTCATCGGAGTAATTGGTAATATAATGTGGTTCGGTACTACAATTATATTATTTATTTCATTAAATGCTCATTCGCCTGGTGGGTCCCAGTTGGGGGTCCACGGCACTGTAATAGTCACCTAGTTCGGGGTGTTACAAGTGCCATCAATTTGGGAGGTTTGACCACTTTATTGAAAAGTCACCATATCGACTCTCTCACCCTCTCATTTTCGAGATCAGTCCCTTGCCCTTTGTTGATTTTTAAGGATTCAAATATGTGGGACTATTTGAAAATTTATGTAACTAGTTGGGGAAAAAGCAACCTTTTGTAAATTCAAATACATTATTGTAATGTGGTAGGTTTATTTGGAGTAATCTTACTATGTACCTTATATTTAGTTGCTGTTGGGAGATTTTTTTGGTTTTATGTTTATGGGATTTTTGATTAAGGTGTATGTTGCAAAGACTTAAACAAAATGAGTGTGACCAAAATAATAATAAGGATGATCCTTTCTGTAATACCCGAGATTCTCGATTCCAGTTATTTTTTAGTTTTGTCGGTTGTGTAGGTCATTTTGTTCGGTGGACGATTTCTTGGTCCGGCATGATAGACTGTGTTGTGATATTCGTCGGGTACAACTTTTCGTTTCATAAGTCGAGCTAATCGTATGTCCTGTTTTGTTATTATTCGTCTTCTTCTGGATCGTTGTTGTGGTCCTATCGTAATTCTTGGTTCGTATCGGAGTTGTTTTGCAACCGGAGGTTTGCTGGACGGACCTGTACGAAACGGCGGTCAAAATGGCGCTGCCGAGCGCCGTGTCCTGTGCTGGGTCGGCCAGGACTAGCAGGTCTGCCGAGACACGGCCGAGAACCCGCGCCAGTTTTGCGCCGGGTGATGCGCCGTGTCTGACACGACCGAGACACACACGCAGGTGTTTTGTGCCGGCTGTTGCTCCGTGTCGGTCAGGTCGTGCACTGATCCGCAAACCGGAGGTAGACATGGCGCTGATCTGGGCCGTTTGTTGCGCTGTGTTTAGCACGGGTATAAATATGGCAGGACAGTCGGGTTTACACCCATTTTTCCCATTTCTTCCTTTCCTTTCCGCGGCTGGGGCTTGCAGGGCACGAGGAGATGTTGTCCCACTGTATATCCATGGAATTCATGAGTCCATAACATCGATTAATCCTTCCATAACTTGCTTCGATCGATCAAATCAGGGTAAGTTTTCTTAAAACCTAGTTTTGGGGATGTCGTCCGATTTGTCTATTTAATCCGTATTAACTAAGAATAGTGATGGATTGATGATTGTTAAGCTATATTATATCGAATTCCTTGTTGTTCCACGGTTGGATTGCTGAGGATTCGTCGTTTTATTGAGTATCTTATCGACGCCTTGAAGGTGTTCGATAAGATGTCACAAAGGGGATTCGGGCGTTCTACGATTATTCTTCCTCGTTCGACTGTTAATTTATTGATGGTATGATGTTAGGGTCAGGTTCCTTGTGAAGAACTCGGGTCGGAACTCTTCCATTCGTCGTTTTCTTCAAGCTTCCCGATCGATCATGTTATTATTGTTCCGCCCGGAGAATTGTAGGTGTTCAAGGCTCCCGACTGAGCCGTGTTCGTCGGAGTGTCTGGTATCGATTATCGAGGCAAGTATCTTTCCCATACATTACGTGTTTTGTGGATATAATGGTTGGTAATCGACGATATGTGATAAATGAATACAACCATTTTTCAAAAGAATCGGTATATTTACAATCATGGTTTTCTTAAAAGATGACTCGTGTGTTCCGTGAATTAATGTGCTCAATTGAATATGTGTGCTAGTGTTGAGTATCGGATGGCTTTACTTTCATGTGATGCCACTATGTATGATTATGTCGTCGGTAAATTTGGAGTTCAATCCTTTTGTTAGGATGTGTGTGTTGAGACATGCGGTTATGTGTGAATATGTGAGCTTGTGTGATATTGGTTGTGTTGTTCGGTGCTGTTTGGGTGGTGTGTTTCTTTGTTAACTATATTAGTTCTGGGTCGTGTGTATGTGTTGGATAATTTGACCATTCTAGCAAAATACCTCGACTATATATATTGTGATTTGACTCTTGAGGATTGTGGTTTTGGAATGTGAACTGATGAGAGTTGTAAGGTTTTACTCGGGGCACTCTCACCTGGGGATTGGCTCTACGGGGCCCACAGGGACTTGGACGTGTGGTCTTGCGTGAGGGTTACTTTCGAGTGGGCATTCTCACCTGGGGTCGCTCGACGGGGCACACAGGGACTTGGGCGAGTGGTCTTGCGCGAGAATTGCCAGAGTGTTTGTACTGATGATTAATTGTGATATGTCCGGAGTATCACAATGCTTGGTGCTCGGGGTCGATAGATATTATATACTGAGTCTTGGTGTTTGGCTAGAATGGCATAAGAATAATGTATTATGTGTAATGTGTCCTTGTAAGTGAATTGAAGTGGATGATCAGGTCGTGGACCCTGTGTTTTGTGACTGGAATGGTTGGGTCATGGACCCCGTGTTTTGTTAACAAATTTGCATTTTGAGAAATGAATTTTGGGGCTGTGACCCTAAGTGGCTTTCGAGCAATTAAGAACTTTTCAACTTCAAATGTTTTCAAAACTCCTGAGATTTGGAAGTGTTTTCAAAGTGCCTACTTTCTTCGTTTCTACTTTCAAGACTTCAACTATTTTAACTGAATGAAATATCTCGGGAAGCCTTTCGTTGTATTCTCGGAACGTATTGTGTATGGCTCGTATTTGCACTTTATACTTGTACTAGCAAAACAGTGGAGTTTTGCTAACCCCCGAAGTATTCGGGGGGTGGATGTTTGTTCTGCGTCCAGGTACATGCAGGTTTTGGGAGCAATACACAGGATCGGTGCGAAGGATGATGGAAGACGAATGATACTAATCACATGAAGACCAGTTTTTGGTGCAGTCAGTCGGAGTTCGTTGTATGGTCTATTCCACTGTCGTACTTTTTGTTTATGAGTGTATTTTACCCTTGCATGGGTATGAGTCGAGATAAAAATGTATACTTTGATGTGTATGTTAGTGATAAAAGACCAAATCGGTCTATTGGTTCATTACTTTGTTACGTCATTATGTAAGGTAATGTGTTGTTTCGATGTCTAGCCTGGTGGATCCTCACGGAGAGGGTCTGCGGCGTGTAATATTCCCGGTTTGATTCTGGGGGTGTTACATTTATGGTATCGGAGCTTAGGTTGCGGAAACCTAGGCCGTCGGGTCCAGTCATGTAATGTTGTGTCTTGTCCTGTCAGATTATGTCTGACTGATGTCGTGTCGCGACGCGCCGTCTGTGATGTCGGTCGTGATTAGTATCAAGGTGCAGCCATCATATTCGTGCGATCTGTAGATGTGAGTCTCCCTACTAGATGTTGTACCACGAGCTATACGAGCCTGTGTGATTCTGTGTTATGTAGTAGTATTTAAAAGTGCATCGTGAGTAAGTGACATATATTTGTTGATTCCCGTCTTATGCTAGAATGAAGATTGATATTGCTAAATGTATCTTCATATAAACTATTTTTCTTGCAAGAGTAACAACCTTGGAATTTTAAGTTTTCGAAAGGCTTTCGGGGAGTCACGTAAATTTTTAAAATGTCCTCCAAGGGAGGAAAAAGTTTGATTTTCGTATGTTGACCTCAAGGCTGAAAGTTTTGAAAGCTCGAATTATTGATAATTCTTTTCCATTGTGTACTATAAATTTTCAAAACACGAGTTTTAAACTCAAATGAGGTCTTCAAAATATACTCAAGACGCGACTCACGCTTGTAACTTTTCGGTTTCATGAATGTTAGTCAGAAGATGTGTATTGATGATGTTATCACCGTTTGCCCAATGGTGCCCAGTTTTATGATTAAGATGGTAGTGTGAACGCCGAGTCAATCGGTATATGCAAGTTGAGAAAACCTTCCATGCTGAGAGGAGAAATTTCGGTTTTGAATGATGACTACCTTTTGATGGTTGCTTGTGAGATGTTGTAATTATGTGAATCAATGGCATTCAGACTCGTATGTTGTTTCTTATTTGTAACCTTCGATTCTAGTATTGCCTTGTGTATGTTTGCAATTGTGTTGTTGATTAGAGAAGTTAGCGCAGGCTTAGTACGAGGCTAACGTGCGCTAACGTGGCATGTTTAGCACACGCTGACCTTTGTTATCGCGCACGCTAATCAGCCTGGGCAGAGGCTATGGAACCGCATTTTTGCCGTTAGGTCTAACTTTTGCGGTCAATCATCTGCGATTGTATTCTATGTGTGTTGTCTAGTGATGACAACTGTTGTGTGGAAATATGTGTTAGGACTTTTTGTAGTGCTAGGTGACAACTGATTATGTTTCAATTATGTCTATTGTGTGTGTGTGTGTGAGAGAACGCTTTCCTAAAAATTTCATAAAGTTTCGACAGTTTGATTAAGCGGCGGCTCCGTGTGTACTTTGAACATTATTTGAAATTGGCGAGCCGGCCTCAGATTCTCAAATAAAACCTCGACGGTATTTGAAAGAGTTGTTTTAAAGTACTGTAGACATTTTGTAAAATGTTACCGTCGTTGATCTTCATGTAGTGCTGGGAGGATTTTCGAAAATGATTTTAACGTATTGTTGTATCTTTAAATAATTCGAGTACATGATTTTCAAAAGTCCTTCACACCATAAAAATATTTTATTTCAAAAGCCAATACGATTTTTATTTTGAAAAATACATAGTGAAGGACGAAAAATCTCACTCGATGTAAACTTCAAACTCGGATTTAGGAAAGTTTCCTGTATTGATTAGAGTATGTACGAATGGTTTGATGACCTTGCGTGGTTACCTTGTTTGATACTAGCGGTGATGCTGGTGTGTAGTGGCGCGTGATTTTGACATTGCCGGTTGCACAGAAAATATTGCTTTGCAAATGATGTCATATGAGACGGTTAAAGTTTGTTGTTTACAAGCTTTGATGAAACAACCCGAGGTACCAAAAATACTTTCAAAGTTCTTATTTCGAGTAGCACACAAATCCAATGATTTTCAAATGATATCATTTAAAAGGATACCTCGTGGATTTTCTTATCAAGTTGTTATTAGTTACCTTATGTGATATGTCGTGCTGAGTTGGTACTTTAGCATTTATTTTTGCAAAATTGTGCCATCGTATTGAGTGAGAATCCACTTCATATGCCGAGGGACAGAGGACTCGGTCGTGACCGCGGTACAGTTGGTCATGGAGATCAGATGCGGGACCAAGAGGATATGGCCGGGAAGGTTGCTATTCCAGCACTTTGTTCTCGTTGTTTAGGTTTCGGGGATGAAACCTCTTTTAAAGGTGATATGATGTAATACCCATTTTTTCGCTTCCGTTTCATTCGACTGTATCGACTCGGATCGATTTCATGTGAACCGTGTGCAGAATTAAGACCTCGTGGTTCCTACGAGTTTATTGATGTCTTGATTTAAGGTGTGAACTTCATAGTTGGTCATTGTTGTTCGATCATTGCTATTCGTTCGTCGTTGACCAATCATTATTGTTTGATCTCGTAATCATGATTATTGAACATTTGGGCCACTTCATAATTTCCATAAGTGTTGAGAAATTATCTTCGTATTTGATCTTCCAAACATTTGAGGTTATTGGAATTACATTCTTGTTCAACATTGGAATTGTGTTCTGATTGTTGTAATGCTCGGATTTATCAACCGTTGTGATTCATGTTCGTTGCTTTTCGTAAACACTCTTGCATATTGAATCGGACCGCAATAGCTCTGTACTGCATGGAGCTCTTGTGTGCTGTCAGTATCAGATAACGTGTGTTATCTAGAGTCGCCTTGCTGTTGTTTTAAGTTTCGGGACGAAACTTATTTTAGTAGGGTAGAATGTAATACCCGAGATTCTCGATTCCGGTTATTTTTTAATTTTGTCGGTTGTGTAGGTCATTTTGTTCAGTGGATGATTTCTTGGTCCGGCATGATAGACTATGTTGTGATATTCGTTGGGTACAACTTTTCGTTTCGTAAGTCGAGCTAATCGTATGTCCTGTTTTGTTATTATTCGTCTTCTTCTGAATCGTTTTTGTGGTCCTATCGTAATTTTCGGTTCGTATCGGAGTCGTTTTGCAACCGGAGGTTTGCTGGCCGGACCTGTATGAAACGGCGGTGAAAACGGCGCTGCCGAGCGCCGTGTCCTACGCCGGGTCGGCCAGGACTAGCAGGTCTGCCGAGACACGGCCGAGAACCCGCGCCACTTTTGCGCCGGGTGACGCGCCGTGTCTGACATGGCCGAGACACATGCGCAGGCATTTTGCGCCGAGTGTTGCGCCGTGTCGGTCAGGTTGCGCACTGACCCGCAACCCGGCGGTAGACACGGCGCTGGTCTGGGCCGTCTGTTGCGCCGTGTTCTGCACGGGTATAAATATGGCAGGACAGTCGGGTTTACACCCATTTTTTCCATTTTTTCCTTTCCTTTCCGCGGTTGGGGCTTGAGGGAACGAGGATATGTTGTTCCACTGTAAATCCATGAAATTCCTGAGTCCATAACATCGATTAATCCTTCCATAACTTGCTCCGATCGATCGAATCAGGGTAAGTTTTCTTAAAATCTAGTTTTGGGGATTTCGTCCGATTTGTCCATTTAAGCCGTATTAACTTAGAATAGTGATGGATTGATGATTGTTAAGCTATATTATATCGAATTCCTTGTTGTTCCATGGTTGGATAGCCGAGGATTCGTCGTTTTATTAAGTATCTTATCGACGCCTTGAAGGTGTTCGATAAGATGTCACAAAGGGGATTCGGGCGTTCTACGATTATTCTTCCTCATTCGGACGTTAATTTATTGATGGTATGATGTTAGGGTCAGGTTCCTTGCCAAGAACTCAAGTCGTAACTCTTCCATTCGTCGTTTTCTACAAGCTTCCCGATCGATCGTGTTATTATTGTTCCGCCCGGAGAATTGTAGGTGTTCTAGGCTCCCGACTGAGCCGTGTTCGTCGGAGTGTCCGGTATCGATTATCGAGGCAAGTATCTTGCCCATACATTATGTGTTTTGTGGATATAATGGTTGGTAATCGACGATATATGATAAATGAATACAACCATTTTTCAAAAGAATCGGTATATTTACAATCATGATTTTCTTAAAAGATGACTCGTGTGTTCCGTGAATTATTGTGCTCAATTGAATATATGTGCTAGTGCTGAGTATAGGATTGCCTTACTTTCATGTGATGCCACTATGTATGATTATGTCGTCGGTAAATTTGGAGTTCAATCCTTTTGTTAGAATGTGTGTGTTGAGACATGCGGTTATGTGTGAATATGTGAGCTTGTGTGATATTGGTTGTGCCGTTCGGTGCTGTTTGGATGGTGTGTTTCTTTGTTGACTGTATTAGTTATGGGTCGTGAGTATGTGTTGGATAATTTGACCATTCTAGCAAAATGCCTGGACTATATATATTGTGATTTGACTCTTGAGGATTGTGGTTTTGGAATGTGAACTGATGAGAGTTGTAAGGTTTTTCTCAGGGTACTCTCACCTGGGGATTGGCTCGACGGAGCCCACAGGGACTTGGTCGTGTGGTCTTGCACGAGGGTTACTTTCGAGTGGGCATTCTCACCTGGGGTCGCTCGACGGGGCACACATGGACTTGGCCGAGTGGTCTTGCACGAGAATTGCCAGAGTATTTGTACTGATGATTAATTGTGATATGTCCGGAGTATCACAATGCTTGGTGCTCGGGGTCGAGAGACATTATATATTGAGTCTTGGTGTTTGGCTAGAATGGCATAAGAATAATGTATTATGTGTAATGTGTCCTTGTAAGTGAATTGAAGTGGATGATCGGGTCGTGGACCCTGTGTTATATGACTGGAATGGTTGGGTCGTGGACCCCGTGTTTTGTTAATGGATTTGCATTTTGAGAAATGGACTTTGGGGTTGTGATCCTAAGTGGCTTTCGAGCAATTAAGAACTTTTCAACTTCAAATGTTTTCAAAACTCCTGAGATTTGGAAGTGTTTCCAAATGCCTACTTGCTTCGTTTCTACTTTCAAGACTTGAACTATTTTAACTGAATGAAATATCTCGGGAAGCCTTTCGTTGTATTCTCGGAATATGTTATGTATGGCTCGTATTTGCACTTTATACTTGTACTAGCAAAACAGTAGAGTTTTGCTAACCCTTGAAGTATTCGGGGGGTGGATGTTTGTTTTGCGTCCAGGTACATGCAGGTTTTGGGAGTAATACACAGGATCGGTGCGACGAATGATGGAAGACGAATGATACTAATCACATTAAGACCAGTTTTGGGTGCAGTCAGTCGGAGTTCATTGTATGGTCTTTTCCACTGTCGTACTTTTTGTTTATGAGTGTATTTTACCCTTGCATAGGTATGAGTCGAGATAGAAATGTATATGTTGATTTGTATGTTAGTGATAAAAGACCAAATCGGTCTATTGGTTCGTTACTTTGTTACTTCGGTATGTAAGGTAATGTGTTGTTTCGATGTCTAGCCTGGTGGATCCTCATGGAGAGGGTCTGCGGCGTATAATATTCCCGGTTTGATTCTGGGGGTGTTACACTTTCATTCATCACTAATATTGTTTGTATTTGGTCAATAAACTAGGGTACGTTTTAAATTTACAAATTACTCAATGAATACAAATAAATGAAAAATAACTGGAAATGTATCCAAGCATCCGAATACAAATCTTAGTATCTTTGCAATATCTTTGGAGTTTACTGATATATACGCGATATAATCATTTGTATTAGTTACAATTTGGTCCATATTTGGTACTTCTAGGGTTAATTGCAAGATTTAGTCTAATTACAAAAAATCCAATTATCTTTCTAAAATTGTAAATGCTTTAGGGTTTATTTTTACCTTACAAACAGCCTCTCTTGACCCCTCTTAAGTGTGTATATTTTCCTATGTCAATGGGCTTATTTTTAATTTTGAAAGATAACTGGAGCTTATTGTAATTAAACTAAACCTCAGACTAGCTTTTGTGATTGTCCCATTCTTTTTATAGTAAATATAGTGGATGAATCGAAGGATGTCGTTGGGAATGAAGACCTCATCTTCCACAATATGAAGAAGAGCGAGAAAGCATAAAATTGAAGTTCAATACTAAAAAAGTAGATCAAGAAAGAAAAATGTGCTTATGAAAAGATACATTCTTAATTTAAAGGGCAATGTACTCCAATGAAGAGAATAAGGAACCCAAATACTTCAATGAAGGCTCATAATATATTTCATCTTAAACGGTTGAGTTCTTCTTCTTTTAGGAACAAGTTGAATCTGGCTAAATTTGCTTGGAAAGTTCGCTCAAGAATTTATAATGTTGACACACATCTATACTTCTATTAAAAGAAAGTCGTGACACATGTCACTTTGTAAGTTAATTGAATTTTTTTCTAAAATATAGCTTATATATAGGGATGTATTCTTAAATTTTTAAAATTTTTATTTTTTGATATGTGTTGTGGGAGTTTTATTCCACAACTTACACTCATCTACTAATAAAATTTTTTTCCTTTATTTATTTAACTTAAAATTCTAAATGTTTATAATTTTTTATATCAAGTTTATTTTTAATGAAAAATATATCAAATTATTACTTATTTTACGACCTTCAATTAGCATCCGTATTGAATATAATAAATTTGATGGATTTATATTACTATCCGATTGCACAAAAAACTTTTACTAGAAAAAATATGAATATTAATTTTCAGTAAAATTAATTGATGCAAAATAAAAATAAATTACCTCATTTTTATGAAATTAGATTTAAGACTCATATTGATTACATAAAAAATAAATTATGATATTTATTTAAGTATAATAACTAAAAATAATAAAACACACAGCGCACACATATATATTAAGACTTAATCACATATTACTTTCGTCACAAAATTTGTTCATACCTTTTTTCGGTATGTTCAGAAAATATACTAAGCTAATATGATACTCATGTCGAAGATCCTAAAGAACAAATTTGGAGATTGAGAAATTATTTTCTAATAAGAGAATTTTTTGTCGGATGCATTGCACGGGAGAATATCTTGTACTTCTATTATAAGAGAGTCGTGACACATGTCACTTTGTAAGTTTTTTGATTTTTTAGTTTAAAATATAGCTTATATACATAGAGATGTATTCTTAAATTTCAAAAAAAATTCTAGATATGTATTGTGGGAGTTTTATTCCACAACTTACACTCATCTACCAATAAAAAAATCTTCCTTTATTTTTTAGCTTAAAATTTTAAATATTTATAATTTTTTATATCAAGTTTATATTTAATGAAAAATATATCAAATTAATTTTTATTTCACAATTTTCAACTAGACATCCATATGAATATAATAAATTTGATGGATTTACAATAATGACCGATTGCACAAAAAAATTATATTAAAAAATATGAATATTTATTTCCAGTAAAATTAATTGATGCAAAATAAAAATATACTAACTCATTTTTATGAAATTAGATTTCAGACTCATATTGTAATACCCGATTGTAAATTCATTCATTCTCATTCAGTAAATCATTCCTCTGTAATTTTTCACATATTAATAATCATTCATCATTCACATTCATTCATTCGTGTTCACCGTTCGGAGTAACTTTGAGTCGTGTATCGATATTGTTCATTGTTTCAACCTTGCTTGAGAATCGAGACGAAAATATTATCTTGATTGTTGTAATTGCTTCGTTAGTCGATGTTGATATTGGAGTTCATACCATTTCAAAATTTACTCCTTGTTCGAATCGTGCTATTGTTGGGGAAACCCTTGTAATCATTGTTCGGAACCACCGTTTTAGGGTTTCCACACTTCCATTTTGTGTTATTGTTCCCAAGTTTTGAGTTCTAGGGCTTTTATTCTCTTCTAGGGTCATTTTTAGGTCATTTATGGGCCCGAAGAGTGTGCGCCGCGGCACACACATTGCACTTTTGGTGGTGGTGCCGGCTGTACCGCGGGCCGCGGCCCCCTGCTGGCCGAGCCGTGGCACTAAGCCAAGTGCTGGGCAGTTTTTTTGGCTGTGGACCGCGGCACACTCAGTCCGTGCCGCGGCGCGCGATGCAGTTTAGCCTTTTTCAGCGGGTGTTGTGAGGAGAAAGCTCATTTCATCATCATCCTTCTTCCTCCTCTCCTTGGGCGATCTTGTGGGCGATTTTTGGGCATTTTTGCGTCATCTATCTCGGAGAATTTCATCTTCTTCAAGTTGTGGTGTAGATTAACAACATATTTGTGGAGTCTTCATCCTAATTCAAGGTAATTTCTTCAACCCTAGATTCAATTTTGAGTTGGAGCATGATGTTTTGGATGATATAATCATGATTTGTGAAGGATATACGTACGATTATGAGTTTTTATGAGTTATCATCGGATTGTTGGAAGTTTTATTCAAGAACACTTTGAATGTTGACTTGGAATTGGGATTTTTGATTAAATGTTATCGTAAGCTCGAATTGAGTATTCCTATTGGATTATCGATTGTGTTGATGGTGTTTTGTTGGATTGAATCATTCATTAGAGGTTGGTTTTCGATACACTTAGGATTAGTTGTAAATAATGGGAGACTGTTTACAAGGTGTTTGTTGAAATGCGCCAATGAGTTTGGATTTATTGTATCGACCTCTTGAATTGGTTATGATCGCTATTGATACGTATATTAAGAAAATTGTTGGTAATTGTGTTATTCAAGGTTGTTCGAGCGACTGATACCTCCATTAAGGACGTTTGTTCGAGGAAGGACATTATTCACCGGTATTTGAGGCAAGTTAATTCTTGCTCGGTTAAAAGGATACTCATTCCTTTCGTTGTTGTTCATGCATACATATAATTCATTCATAATATATCAATCATATTGAGACTTGTAATTATCAAGCTAATCATTTAATTCAGGAGGAACGACGGTTCCAATCATTTCATTTGAAGTTATCACCCATTGCACCATTATTCCATCTCGGTAAGTCATTCTTGACCCTTGTCGGATTTTTATTCATTATTCCTCATCTCGGTTGCTTTTGTTCTTGTGACCTTCCGGGATTGTATTACGTTGCCGGGTGGTGGGTGTGTGGAATTTTTAGTCGGGCACACGATGGTCATGTAATACCCGCATTTTTCTTTTCCTTGTATTTTTATTTTCGGTGTATTTCTCGATTTTAGTGACCCTCGTGTATCCTTCAGTGTAACTTTTCCGTCATCTTTTGACCTGATTCTCGTAATTGATGTGCGGAACCGCCGTTTCGGGGTTGCCGTGGATCTATTCTATGCTATGATGCGTTTTGAGGTGTTCCGTTTGATGTTTCGTTCGTATTCTGGTGTAGTGGACCGTTTATGTTCTCTACCTAGCGCACGCTAATTTGTCTGCATAGCGCGCGCTAGAAGTCCCTTTGTAGCGCACGCTACGTTTACTTAAATGGCGCGCTAGCGAGTGAACCCTGGGGGTGGCAGTTCAACTCCCAGGCCTCTGGACTATCGGATTAGCGCACGCTATCTTGTCTAGCGCATGCTAATGTCGGGAGACTAGCGCACGTTAAGTCGTTGATGGCAGCGCGCTAGCGTGGTATCGATCTTGGGCAGATTTACTCTGAACTTCGATCGGTGCTAGTTAGCGCGCTACGCTTGTATGGTAGCGCACGCTAACGGATCGGGTGGGTTACGGGCGGTTTGTCACTGGACTCGGCGATGTCCGAGGTAGCGCCGCTATTGGTCGATAGCGCCGCTACCGAGAAGTTATTAGCGCACGCTACGTTTGAGTAGCGCCGCGCTAACGGCCAATTACAGCTCTTTGGTGGGACGCTAACGGTAGGGTTTGGAATCTTATCCCGTTAGCGCACGCTAACCTTGAGGTTTTAGCGTGCGCTAACACTCCCTGGCTATATAAACCAGGGAGTTGACCGAGATAATCATAATTTCTCATTTCTTCCTCTCTCCGCGGCGAAGGCGATCCCGAAGCGATTTTCTTGGCGATTTCTTCCTCCAATCATCTCATCCAACATCCTCCTTGAGTTCTTGGAGTATTATATCAACATCAACACGAATCTTTCGTCCTAATCCACGGTAAATCTCTTAGAACCCTACTTTTGGATAATTTGGGGGTTTTGGGATTTTCTTCCGATTCGTTCCGTTTTGTTGGTGGATTCATGATGATTATGATTAATCTTGTTGATATCATTAGTTTTCCTACGGATTCATGGTATATTTCCATAGCCTTGTGAAATCGAGAGGGTTTGATTGTGGTCCGCCCTCGTTATTTTTATTCGAATATACATGAATCGTAGGCGGATTTCCGGGTGTATTCCATTTCCATAATCGTTTAGAAGTGGTTGTGATTGTGCTATTCGAATCGTTAGGTTCATTTTCGTCGGTTCCTCGCGGTCGTGCTTGATTCTTCCGTTCCATTCGTGTCGTCGTCTATTCAATCGAGGCAAGTATCCTTATGAACTTACGATCTTGACATAGTAGTTTTGTATGAGAAATTGTGTGTGTGTGTGTATGCTCACTACGAGTTAGATCCGACAGGGTCTCGGTAGGGCTCCACGAAGCTGTGGAACCGCGAGCTTTCTTTTAACCACTGTGGGTTAGATCCGACGGGGTCTCGGCAGGGATCCACGAAGCTGTGGGTCCGCGGTTAATTGTGGTGCATTTTACAAATGTGGTTTTGACTATTGGCATTTCCGGAAATGAGTGTTTTGAAACTATGATTTCTTGATTGCATGCATTACTATATGTGTAAGATGTAAATTGTTCATTTGGTTACTTGTACTAGCGTAATTGCTAACCCCTCTGGGGACCCATTTTGGGGAAATTCGTTTTATGAATTTCAGGTCAGGTTCATCGAGACGAGCGGCTACTGACCGATTACGGATGATGGCCGTACGTGATGATTGTGCACGAGTGACGTTTTAGTGTCTTTTTATCTTTTCATCTTTTCTGGTTTTTGAACTAATAGTTGTACTCGAGTACTTAAGGGTTCTTGTTCGTTCGGATTGTATTGTTGCCTATTATGTTGTGTTGGATGATGATGTTATGTTGACCGGTTGAACCGGGTGGATTATTCTGTTTTGCGTCTTTATGACGAGGTGTTGTTTTGTCGTTTCTGTGAGTCGATGAGTATGATGCTGTTTAGCCTGGTGGGTCCCACATAGGGATTCACGGCACTGTAATATACCTCGAATATCTTGAGGGTGTTACAGAAAATGGTATCAGAGCTCTAGGTTTATGGATACCTAGGCTTGTCGGTTTATTGGGTCTTGTGGTGTTTTGTTTTGCACATCATCGTCACGCTGCCATGATTCCGGTACTACCAGTGTCCGTAAGTTTTCCTTCCTCTGTTCATTAATTCCTTGTATTGTAGCCTTGATTCTCGACTTGTGATTGTTCTTTTCTTGTACTGACCCTCGTATGGCTTTTGCTACTTATTTAACTCCAGTATGGATGCTGGAAGAGGTCGTGGTCGCAGTCGTGGTCGTGGACGCGGCCGGGGACGTAGGGCAGCCGGTGGGGCGGCCACGTCACAGTCTTCGGGAGCCGGCAGTACCAGCGACCGTCATAGCCATGCTTCTTCCCAGGAGCGTGCCGATCTTGGTATTGCGTCCGTTATGCAGCAAATGGTGAATCAAATGGCGGCGATAGCCCAGGCGGTTCAGAACCCGGATCAGGCCCACGCTAATCGGGGTGGAGCGGATCGTTGGCTCCAAGATGTTATCAAGATGCATCCTCCTCAGTTTTCGGGAGCTTCAGACCCGATTGGCTGGGAAGGGTGGATCAAGGAGATATCTAAGGTCTTCGTTGCCACTAACTGTCCCGAGGACCGTAAAGTCCCTATTGCTCAATACTTTCCCACAGGGGACGCTACGGACTGGTGGGAGGCCGTTGGGCCCAAAGACCATCTTTGCCGTGGGTGAGTTTCAAGAGTTGATGGAGATCAATATTGCCGTGGCGATCGGACGAGCTCGGGTACATGCTTTTATGATGCTCAACCGCGGGATATCCCGTAGTTCAAGCTATTGCTGATTTTAACAAGGAGTTGGGTTATGTGAAGACCCAAGTTGTCGAGAGAGTGACAAAATTTTCCATTTCTCCAGACGGATGAAGTTGCCGATTCGGGACTATATGTCGGGGCTCGTATGCACTACCTTGAAAGATTACCGAGCGGGGCCCTTGCTTACGATATATGCAGGACGGCGAGTGAGGCGGCCCGCGAGTAAGAAGCGAAGTCCGCAGGAATTTTCGGGCCACAAAGGTGGGGGTCGGCGAAATTTGATCTGCTAACTTTTCATTGGTGGTGGCCCGGCTCGATCTACTAGGTTTCCCGTAGAGGCTGCGGTGCCCCTTCTCGAGAGGTCAAGTGCTTTAACTGTGGCCAGCAGGGCCACATCAGTCTTATTTGTCCGAACCCTTTGCTGACGTGTAATCAGTGTGGCCAGCCGGGTCACAAGGCGGCTTTCTGTGCTGAGAGGGAGAAGATCCTTGGTGCTCGGGCTTCCATTCCAGCGCCTAGGGAACCAAGTGTGAATCAGGGATTGTTTGCTCCTCAATCTCCGCCGAGTGCTAGTCGGGGGAGAGGTCGGGGTCAGCCCTCTAAGGGGGGAGCTTCCAGTGTCGGCTCAGCCCACCCGCGTGTCTATGAGATGCGGAGAGCCGATGACCCAGCGGCTACTGTGGCGACAGGTACCGTTTATATTCTTTCTCATCCTGTCAGTGTGCTTTTCGATTCCGGTGCTACGCATTCGTTCATATCTTTGGATTGTGTGCGTCGTTTGAGTCTCGACTGTTTGATGCCTTGTGAGCCCTTCATCGTTAAGCTTCCTAGTGGTGATAGGATCGTTGGTGATCAGGAGGTTCGAGACTGTTCTGTACTTATTTGTGAGAGGACTTGGCCCTCTAATATTATTGTTGTGGATATTGAGGGTGAGGATTTGATTCTCGGGGATGATTGGATCAAGCGGCATGGCGCAATCATGAACTACCGCATGAGGATCATCACCATGTTAGCCGAGGATGGCACCGAGCACTCCTTCGCGGGGCGAAGGAGGGGAAATCAGAAATTCGTCATTAATGCCTTGAAGGCGATGAGTCTCCTGCGAAAGGGGTGTACTGGTTATTGGTGCTATGCCTTGAAGGCGGAGGGTGGTGGAGTCGAGCTTTTGTCGATTCCAGTCGTTAATGAGTTTCCTGATGTATTTCCTGACGAGTTACTGGGATTGCCACCGGATCGTGAGGTTGAGTTTGCTATAGAGTTAGAGTCGGGCGCGGCTCCGATTTCGAAGGCGCCGTATCGCATGGCACCTTCAGAGATGGCAGAGTTGAAGAAGCAGTTGAGTGAGCTTCTTGAGTCGGGGTATGTTCGACCGAGTGCCTCGCCTTGGGGCGCACCGGTCCTGTTTGTGCGGAAGAAGGATGGCTCACTACGTTTGTGTATCGACTATCGCGAACTAAACAAGGTGACCATCAAGAACAAGTATCCTTTGCCGAGAATTGATGACTTGTTCGACCAGTTGCAGGGAGCTACGGTATTCTCGAAGATTGATTTGAAATCGGGGTACTATCAGCTCCGGGTGAGAGAATCCGATGTGCCGAAAACAGCTTTTCGGACGAGATACGGACATTATGAGTTCGTAGTTATGCCTTTCGGGTTAACGAATGCGCCGGCGGTGTTCATGCAATTGATGAACAAAGTTTTTATCGAGTATTTGGATAAGTGCGTCGTCGTCTTCATAGACGATATTCTTATTTACTCGAGGAATGAGGAAGAGCATGCCCATCATTTGCGGGTAGTATTAGACATTTTGAGGACCGAGCAACTCTATGCAAAGTTCTCGAAATGTGAGTTCTGGTTGAAGGAAGTGATGTTTATAGGTCACGTGATTTCAGCCGAGGGGGTTCGTGTGGATCCGCAGAAGATTGAGGCAGTGTTGGATTGGGCACCTCCCAAGAATGTGAAGGAGCTCCGTAGTTTCTTGGGTTTGGCTGGCTACTACCGTAGGTTCGTCGAGGGTTTCTCGAAACTGGCTCGGCCACTTACGCAGCTTGCTCCGTAATCAGAAATTAAATGCGGAATGACGAGGCGATCGAGTTTTGAGGAATCAAGAAGCGTTTGACTTCAGCCCGGTTTTGGCGTTGCCATGTGGCAACGAGGTTTTGCCGTTTATAGCGATGCTTGGTCGTGGTCTTGGATGCGTATTGATGCGGACGGCAAGACCATTGCCTATGCGTCGAGACAGATTGAGGCCGTATGAGCCGAACTACCTACTCATGATTTGGAGTTAGCGGCGATCGCTTTTGCGCTCAAGATTTGGTGTCACTATCTTTTCGGCTCTGCATGTCAGATTTTTACCGATCATAAAAGTCTGAAATATATATTTACTCAGCGGGAGTTGAATATGAGGCAGAGGAGGTGGTTAGAGTTGATTAAGGATTATGACCTCGAAATCCTTTATCATCCGGCAAGGCGACGTCGTGGCGACGCCTTGAGTCGGAAAGCGGTTGCGTTGCGCGCTTGAGATCCTTACGTCTCGGTCCGAGCTTCGGCGGGCTTTGATCGAGTTAGATGTTGAAGTTTTGTTGCACTGGAGTCGGGCAACTTTGTGCTTTAGAGATTTCGTCATCTTTGATCGATGAAATTAAGCTGAAGCAATCAGAGGATCCGATGATTACTCAAATCCGAGAGAACGTTCTTAAAGGAAAGTCTCATGGGTTTGTGATTCACGAGGATGGGGTTTTGAGGTTCCAGAGTCGGCTTTGTGTGCCGAACGACTCAGAGTTGAGGCAGAGTATTTTACGGGAGGCCCATGCTACGCCTTATTCCGTTCATCCTGGTTCGAGTAAGATGTACAAGGACCTGAGAAGAAATTTCTGGTGGAATGATATGAAGAAGGAGGTTGCACAGTTTGTAGCGAGATGTTTGACTTGTCAACAGGTCAAAATCGAGCATCAGCGACCGGTTGGGTTGTTACAGTCACTTCCCGTTCCGGAATGGAAATGGGAAGATATATCGATGGACTTCGTTACGAGCTTGCCGAGATCGAGGTCGGGCATGAATATGGTATGGGTGATTGTTGATCGTCTGACCAAGTCGGCACATTTTCTGGGCATCAAGGACACTTGGGGTCCGGAGAAGTTGGCTCGTGTGTTTATCGCACAGATTGTGAGACTTCACGGTACTCCGAAGTCTATTGTTTCGGATCGCGACGGCCTTTTTGTATCGCACTTCTGGCAGGCAGTGCATAAGGCGTTGGGTACCCGTTTGCGTTTGAGTACCTCTTTTCATCCCCAGTCAGATGGACAGTCGGAACGCACTATCCAGACGTTCGAGGATTTGTTGTGTGCTTGTGCCCTCGATTGGAGTAGCGATTGGGAGGAACATCTGCCATTGATCGAATTCACGTACAACAATAGTTGGCACGCGTCGATTCGGATGGCACCGTATGAGGCACTTTATGGGCAGCGATGTCGATCACCAATTTGTTGGAATGAAACGTCCGACTTAGTCGGGACCGAGCCGGACGTCGTTTTAGAGACGAGGCGGAAGATAGAAGTAATTCGGGAACGGATGTTGACTGCCCAGTCGGCAGAGTCGTATGCCGACGTCCGTCGTCAACCTTTGGAATTCGAGGTGGGAGACCACGTTTTGCTAAAGGTGTCGCCGACAAAGGGAGTTTTTCATTTCGGGAAGAAAGGGAAGTTGAGTCCGAGATTTATTGGACCCTTTGAGATTCTCGAGCGAGTCGGTGGGTTAGCATACCGTTTGGCATTACCTCCGGCCTTGAGTCATGTTCATAGCGTTTTTCATGTTTCCCAGCTGAGGAAATATGTCCCGGACCCTAGTCACGTCATTGATTATGCTGAGATTGATGTCGCCGAGGATATTACTTTTGTGGAGCGTCCTTTGAAGATTCTGGAGCATCGTGAGAAACGACTGAGGCATAAGACCATACCTTTGGTCAAGGTGCAGTGTTCGAGACACGGTGTCGAGGAGGCAACTTGGGAAACCGAGGATAGCATGTGTGCTAGGTACCCCGAGTTGTTTGTTTCTTAAAGTTTCGGGACGAAACTTATTTTTAGAGGGGTAGAATGTAATACCCGCATTTTTCTTTTCCTTGTATTTTTATTTTCGGTGTATTTCTCGATTTTAGTGACCCTCGTGTATCCTTCAGTGTAACTTTTCCGTCATCTTTTGACCTGATTCTCGTAATTGATGTGCGGAACCGCCGTTTCGGGGTTGCTGTGGATCTATTCTATGCTATGATGCGTTTTGAGGTGTTCCGTTTGATGTTTCGTTCGTATTCTGGTGTAGTGGACCGTTTATGTTCTCTACCAAGCGCACGCTAATTTGTCTGCATAGCGCGCGCTAGAAGTCCCTTTGTAGCGCACGCTACGTTTACTTAAATGGCGCGCTAGCGAGTGAACCCTGGGGGTGGCAGTTCAACTCCCAGGCCTCTGGACTATCGGATTAGCGCACGCTATCTTGTCTAGCGCACGCTAATGTTGGGAGACTAGCGCACGTTAAGTCGTTCAGTAACGCGCGCTAGCGTGACTGTCCAGTACTGGATAGTTTACTACTGAACTCGATCAGGTGCTAGTTAGCGCACGCTACGCTTGTATGGTAGCGCACGCTAACGGATCAGGTGGGTTACGGGCGGTTTGTCATGGACTCGATCGATGTCCAGTAGCGCACGCTATTGGTCGATAGCGCCGCTACCGAGAAGTTATTAGCGCACGCTACGTTTGAGTAGCGCCACGCTAACGGCCAATGCAGCTCTTGGGTGGGACGCTAACGGTAGGGTTTGGAATCTTATCCCGTTAGCGCACGCTAACCTTGAGGTTTTAGCGTGCGCTAACACTCCCTGGCTATATAAACCAGGGAGTTGACCGAGATAATCATAATTTCTCATTTCTTCCTCTCTCCGCGGCGAAGGCGATCCCGAAGCGATTTTCTTGGTGATTTCTTCCTCCAATCATCTCATCCAACATCCTCCTTGAGTTCTTGGAGTATTATATCAACATCAACACGAATCTTTCGTCCTAATCCACGGTAAATCTCTTAGAACCCTACTTTTGGATAATTTGGGGGTTTGGGGATTTTCTTCCGATTCGTTCCGTTTTGTTGGTGGATTCATGATGATTATGATTAATCTTGTTGATATCATTAGTTTTCCTACGGATTCATGGTATATTTCCATAGCCTTGTGAAATCGAGAGGGTTTGGTTGTGGTCCACCCTCGTTGTTATTTTTATTCGAATATACATGAATCGTAGGCGGATTTCCGGGTGTATTCCATTTCCATAATCGTTTAGAAGTGGTTGTGATTGTGCTATTCGAATCGTTAGGTTCATTTTCGTCGGTTCCTCGCGGTCGTGCTTGATTCTTCCGTTCCATTCGTGTCGTCGTCTATTCAATCGAGGCAAGTATCCGTATGAACTTACGATCTTGACATAGTAGTTTTGTATGAGAAATTGTGTGTGTGTGTGTGTATGCTCACTACGAGTTAGATCCGACGGGGTCTCGGTAGGGCTCCACGAAGCTGTGGAACCGCGAGCTTGCTTTTAACCACTGTGGGTTAGATCCGACGGGGTCTCGGCAGAGATCCACGAAGCTGTGGGTCCGCGGTTAATTGTGGTGCATTTTACAAATGTGGTTTTGACTATTGGCATTTCCGGAAATGAGTGTTTTGAAACTATGATTTCTTGATTGCATGCATTACTATATGTGTAAGATGTAAATTGTTCATTTGGTTACTTGTACTAGCGTAATTGCTAACCCCTCTGGGGACCCATTTTGGGGGAATTCGTTTTATGAATTTCAGGTCAGGTTCATCGAGACGAGCGGGCGCTGGACCAGTACACGGATGATGGTCGTGCGTGATGATTGTGCACGAGTGACGTTTTAGTGTCTTTTTATCTTTTCATCTTTTCTGGTTTTTGAACTAATAGTTGTACTCGAGTACTTAAGGGTTCTTGTTCGTTCGGATTGTATTGTTGCCTATTATGTTGTGTTGGATGATGATGTTATGTTGACCGGTTGAACCGGGTGGATTATTCTGTTTTGCGTCTTTATGACGAGGTGTTGTTTTGTCGATTCTGTGAGTCGATGAGTATGATGTTGTTTAGCCTGGTGGGTCCCACATAGGGATTCACGGCACTGTAATATACCTCGAATATCTTGAGGGTGTTACAGGTCATGTGTATATACGGGACTCCGGACACATTGGACTGTGCACACGGTAACGTGCCTCCGTTAGACTAATTAGGCCAAGTTGTGGGTGTATATGCGGGACTCCGGACACTCGGCTACTTGTGCACTTGCACATTCCATTCGGGCGTACTATGATGCCCATCATTCAACTCAATTTCTTATTTCATTCATGTGATTATTGTATTTTGTTCAACTCTTGAGGATGGTTGTTCTGTGTAACTGACCCCGTTGGGGGATATTGTTTTCAGGTCATGGCAAGGCAAAGGCACTGGAAGAGAACGTTGACGGTGAGGAGTCCCAGTGATACTAGTAGGGGGCCCAGTCCATCCATTTGTTCATGTTTTCTTGTTATGTATTTTCCGCTGCACTTCCATTTGGATTGTCATTTATTCAGTGTTGTGTATTTCATCTTCACATGAAATATACATGTATTCAGTTATCCTAGGTGTGTTGTACTTGAAACTCTTCATCGTAGTAATTGATGATGTAATGTGGTTCGGTACTACATTTGCACTGTGTAATTCATTAATTTTTCACTCGCCTGGTGGGTCCCAGTCGGGGGTTCATGGCACTGTAATATCCGCCTAGATTGGGGTGTTACATAGTTGGTATTGGAGCATGGTTTTGAATACTACCTTCCGAGTCTTGTCTCATTTAAAATCATCGTTCATCAGGCTAGTATCATTGGACTTTCGCGTCACCTGTGACCTGTGCAAGCGCTAAGCCCCTCAAATCGAAAGAACAGTAAGATTTCTGACGCCATGGTATAATTTCTGGCAATAAGATTCCCTTATTCATCATTCATCAGTCAACAATCCTCAATCCTCATTATCATTTTTGGTCATGTCGATCATGTTAGTTCATTAGTCACTCAGTTAATTTCATTGCTCAGTTGTTAATCTTGTGGATCATATCATCAATATTATTAACTTGTTTAAGATAATCATTTCAATAATTTCATCGGATAATCATGTCACCTCAGTTGATCTTTCATGCGATATTCTTACGAGATCTATAATTATCATATGTTTCGTACCTTCAGTATGGATCGAGCTGTCAGAGAACGCAGGGGAATAGGCTGCGGTGTGGTCCGAAACCCGGGAGCTCGAGTGAATACCCATGCGAACGCGAGGAATAATGTCAATTTAACGAGCAGCGACGCTGCTACTCATTAACCTGGAAATAATCATTCACCATCAGAAAGCCGTACCCGAGACACAACTCAATCAGAAGGTGTTCGGGTTGATCCACTCATTTTTAGGCAGGGCATGATGGCCCCAATGACTCAGATGGCACGTCTGATGGAGACGATGCAGAACTAAACCACTCAGGCTCAACAGGCTCCTCCGCCGCCACCTCAGAGGTAAGAGAGGAGTGTGAGCAGTATCATCAATGACATCTCTCGCCAGAGGCCACCTACTATTGAGGGCTCATCTGATCCGGCGGACATTATTCACTGGCTGGAGCATTTCGAGAAGTCATTTGCTATGGTGGAGTGTGTAACACCCCCAAGACGTTCAGGGTGTATTACAGTTCCGTGGACCCCACACTTTGGAATCCACCAGGCTAACAAACCGACCCGACAAATAACAAGGACATACATCACTAACAATCGAACAATTTCTCAAACCACGACATTCAAATAAAAGACTAAAATCCGACAAATACAATCTGACATCAAATCCATTTACCAAAACGGGAACACAACATTAACAAATTCAAAAAGGAAGTACTCGAGCACTTAAACAAATTTCATAATACAGAAATACCAAAAAAAAGACATCAATAATAAACGACAGAACAGAACACCAACAAATGACTACTGAACAGTATCATGCTTGCCCATCATTCTCATACAGCTCGTGTGCTCGCTTGTCTCCAAGACCTGTACCTAAAATACAAAAAGTATTTCCCCCATTTAAGGGGTTAGCGACAACTGCTAGTGCAAGTACAATCTATTTGAACTACCATTCCAATCAGATGAAAATATGCGCCAAAAATCATTTTAGAAATCATTTATATTCCGGAATATTTACGGTGCACACGCACAAAACACATTTTCTCCAACAAAACAATTCAAAGTTAACCTTGGTACGAGACTCACGGCCACCGTACCCCGCAGAGCCCCGTCGGACATCCCTGGGTGGTTAACCATAGTTCGCGATACGAAACTCACGGCAACGTACCCCTAGAGGCCCCGTCGGCCCATCCCTAGGTGAACATACATATATCCATCCATACAACCACAATAAGCCATAATTAAAATACTAGAACACGTACACAACTGTAAAGTACTTGCCTTTGAGACATCTTCGACGAAATGGGGACAAACAACGACTACCAATGATCCGGAAGGAAAATGATCGTTCCTAAATGAAGGGTTAACATAACTCAGTCCTATACAACAACAATAATCGAAAGGAAAACTCCCACAACCCCTTTTACAGACTATGACAATATACAATCAATTGATACGGGCGAGGGTTTACGCAAAATCTCCCCGTATCGACAATTCACGGATTAAATTCGAGGAAAACGGATTGTGAATCACTCAGTAACAACAATCGATGAGGAATATCGCAATGCACGTGAATAATTCGAGATTAATCAACCAAAACCCGAAAAAAACCCCAAATCTACAAAGTTAGGGTTCCTGAAGAAAATACCTCGGATTGGAGTGGAGAAGATGGATTAAGATGATGATGTACTAAGCTTGGAACACAAGAATCGGTCTGCAATGAGACTCCATGGATTAGTCTCCACAATTCGCCCTAAAATCACCGGAATCGCCCAATGGAAGTGAAGAGAAGGAAAAATGACGGAAAAGGGGGCTGGTGTCCTATTTATATAAAACATAGTTAGCGCACGCTAACCATCAAAACATAGCGCGCGCTAACGGGGATCGCAAGCAGTCCAGAAGCAGCCCGACGTCGCTAGCGTGCGCTAGACATGTTTAGCGCGCGCTAAATACTACCCGATAGCGTACGCTACGGAAGCCTTAGCGCACGCTACCTGATGATCAGCGCACAGGATATGAATTCAGAACCCCCACTGCCCAGTACGCTGAAATCGTTAGCGCAAGCTACAAACTCCGAGTTAGCGTACGCTAACCACATAACGATAGCGCACACAAGGAATCAAGGAGTAGTGTGCGCTACTCACGCAGCGATTAATCGCTCGGTCGATACCTGCTGCGAGATGCGACAATCGAAATGCAAAGCAAGGCCAGAATCCAGAAACATAAACACGGAATATTCAAGACGACGGAGTTAAGCGTTGAAAGAAAATACAATTCCGACCACCGGAGAGTCCGTAATGCGACAAAGAAAATGAAATTCCCTAAACTTATAGGAAATTACAAAAATGGCCCAAGTGACCGAAAATCACGATACGACGTTGGATTAACAAACCAAAAGTCTCAACACGACTAACTCAACCATACGAACTTATGCAAGCCAAGAAACAACGAAAACGAACGAGTTTTATGAGAATCAAACGTACATACGACAAAACATGTCATAAAATGAAATCACGTGAAAACATCACCAAAACTCGTCCAAATGGGAATACTCCAAGAATAAAGTAAATTTAAATGTCGAAACGGTTACAAGCGAGTCGATAAAAATAGACATACACCAAAGAAATGGAAACTGCTAAAATGAAAAGGTAAGGATATTACATTCTCCCCCTCTAAAAAGAAGTTTAATCCCAAAACTTAAGAATCAAAAAGCTCGGGGTGCCTCGAACGCATATCCTCTTTTAACTCCCACGTTGCTTCTTTTACTCCGTGCCTCGACCATTGCACTTTAACCAAAGGAATGGCTTTGTGCCTTAACTGTTTGACTCGATGCTCTAAAATTCTTATGGGCCTCTCCTCAAACGTAACATCCTTCTCGATCTCCACGTCTCCGAAATCAATAATGTGGGATGGGTCCGGAACATACTTCCTCAACTGGGAGACGTGAAACATACTATGCACATGACTCAACGACGGAGGTAATGCCAAACGGTACGCTAACTCTCCAACTATCTCCAATATCTCGAAAGGTCCAATATACCTCGGGCTGAGCTTCCCCTTTTTCCCAAAATGAAAAACTCCTTTCGACGGAGACACTCTCAACAGGACATGATATCCCACCTCAAACTCCAAAGGTCGATGCCTAACATCCGCATAAGACTTTTGTCGACTCTGAGCTGCCAACATTCTCATTCTAATCAACTCAACTTTCTCCCTCGTCTCCAACACAAGGTCCGGATCGGTGCCAAATAAATCGGACGGCTCATCCCATCATATCGGTGATCGGCAACGTCGGCCATAAAGCGCCTCATACGGTGCCATCTTAATCGACGAGTGCCAACTATTATTATACGTAAACTCAATCAAGGCCAGATGCTCCTCCCAATCACTACTCCAGTCTAACGCACACGCGCGCAACAAATCCTCGAATGTCTGAATGGTACGTTCAGATTGCCCGTCGGTCTGAGGGTGGAAAGATGTACTCAAACACAACCGTGTCCCCAATGCCTTATGTACCGCCTGCCAAAAATGCGATAAAAACCGGCCATCTCTATCCGAAATAATAGTCTTCGGCGTACCATGAAGTCTCACTATCTGTGTGATAAAAATACGAGCCAAATTTTCTGGACCCCAAGTATCCTTGATGCCCATAAAATGCGCCGACTTAGTCAGTCGGTCCACGATCACCCACACCATATTCATTCTGGTCTTCGTCCTCAGCAAACTCGTGACAAAGTCTATCGAGATATCCTCCCACTTCCATTCTGGGACGGCAAGTGGTTTCAATAATCCGGCTGGTCACTGATGCTCGATTTTGACTTGTTGACAAGTCAAACACTTAGCCACAAACTGAAATACCTCATTTTTCATGTCATTCCACCAGAAATTCTATCTCAAGTCTTTATACATTTTACTCGAGCCCGGATGGACTGAGTAAGGTGACGCGTGAGCCTCTCGCATAATACTCTGCCTCAATTCCAAGTCGTTCGGGACACAAAGTCGACCTTGGAATCTCAACACACCATCCTCATGTATCACGAATCCCGGAGCTTTCCCCTTTCCTACATTCTCTCGAAACTGAATAAACATCGGGTCCTCTAACTGTCCCGATTTAATGTCGTCGACTAGAGACGACGAAATCTCAAGTGTACGCAACTGCCCGGAACTCTCTGGTAGCACGATCTCAATGCTCAACCTCATTGATTCTTGTTGAAGTCCCGACTGGGCCATAAGCAACTCAAGCGTCCGAAGCGATATCGATTTCCGGCTCAAGGCATCTGCCACAACATTAGCCTTGCGCGGATGGTAAAGGATCTCAAGGTTGTAATACTTAATCAACTCCAACCATCTCCGTTGTCTCGTGTTAAGCTCTTTCTGTGTGAAAATGTACTTGAGGCTCTTTTGATCGGTGAAAATCTAACACGACGATCCATACAAGTAATGACGCCAGATCTTCAACGCAAATACAACTGCGGCCAACTCAAGATCGTGGGTAGGGTAATTCAACTCGTATGGTTTCAACTGACGGGAAGCATAGGCAATCATCCTCCCGTGCTGCATGAGCACACATCCGAGTCCTTGGCCTGAAGCCTCACTAAAAACTGAGAGACCCTCATTACCACTCCGTAAGGCCAAAATAGGAGCAGTCGTAAACCGCTTCTTCAACTCCTCAAAACTCTTCTACCTCTCATCAGTTTACACAAACTTCTCTGACTTCTGCAACAACTGAGTCAGCGGTCGAGCGAGCTTAGAGAACCCCTCGACAAATCTACGGTAATATCCGGCTAAACCCAGAAAACTACGGACCTCCTTCACGTTCTTGGGTAGCGCCTAATCCAACACTGTCTCTACCTTATGTGGGTCCACACGAACACCCTCGGCCAAGATCACATGACCGAGAAACATAACCTCCCATAACCGAAACTCACACTTTGAGAACTTCGCAAAAAAATGCTGAGTTCTCAAAATATCTAACACGATATGCAAATGACGGGCGTGCTCCTCCTCGCTCCTCGAGTAAATCAGGATATCGTCGATCAAAGCGACTACACACTTATCGAGGTACTCGATAAAGACTTTGTTCATAAGCTGCATGAACACAGCTGGGCGTTGGTTAGCCTAAAAGGCATAATCACAAACTCGTAGTGATCGTATCTCGTCCGAAAGGCCGTCTTCGGAATATCGGAATCCTTCACTCGGAGCTGATAATACCCCGATCTCAAATCAATTTTCGAAAACATGGTCGCCCCTTGCAACTGGTCGAACAAATCATCAATCCTCGGGAGCGGATACTTGTTTTTAATAGTCACTTTGTTCAACTCACGATAGTCGATACACAAACGAAGTGACCCATCCTTCTTCTTCACAAACAGGACCGGTGAGCCCCAAGGCGAAGCGCTAGGTCGAATATACCCCATGTCTAGAAACTCTCCCAACTGTTTCTTCAACTCCATCATCTCAGCAGTCGCCATACGATATGGCATCTTAGAAATCGGTTCCGCACCCGGCTCCAAATCAATAGTAAACTCGACCTCTCGATCCAGCGGCAAACCCGGCAACTCATCTGGAAAGACGTCAGGATACTCACACACTACCGGAATAGACGAGAGCTCGACTCCCCCTTTTTCCGATCTCAAAGCATAACACCAATAACCCGTGCAATCTCCTCGAAGAAGTCTCACCGCTTTCAAAGCGCTGATCAAAAATCTCTGGCTACCCCGCTTACGCCCCACAAAAGAATGCTCGATACCGTCAGAGGCTAACATCGAAACAGTTCTCGTTCTATAATTCATGATCGCCCCATGACAGTCCAGTCAATCCTCACCAAGAATTAAATCCTCGTCTCTAATATCTACGGCAATCAGATTAGAAGGCCAATCCCTCCCCGCGATACTCACAGGAAAATCTCGAATCTCACGGTCCCCCACGATGCTATCCCCACTAGGCAGTTTAACAACAAATGGTTCACACGCAACTAGGCAATCAACATGTAGACGATGCACATAATCCAGAGATATGAAAGAATATGTAGCACCAGAATCGAATAACACGGAAACAGGATGATCAAGAATGTGGACGGTACATGTAGCTACCGTCGCGTCGGGATACCCAGCTCGTCTCATCTCGTACACACGGGGCGGAACAAACCCCGCACTAGAAGCTCCCCCTCTAGAAGGTTGTCCACGTCCTCGACCTCTACCAAAACTCTAATGTGGCTGAGAAACTGTCGGTGTCTGATTCACACTCGGTTCTTCCGCAGCTGGGGCTGATACCTGAGTAACCGGTGCCCGAGCAGCATCTGTACAAAACTTGGCACGATGCCCCATCCAACCGCAGGAATGACACTGAATCGGAGGCCTGTCACACTCACTCATAATGTGTCCAGGGCGACCATAGTTAAAGCAATTAGGACCACGCAATGAACCAGTAGGAGCAGACTTAGAACCGTTTCCTCGCCCAAATGACGGGGACAGACTCCCGAAGACTCGCGAACCAGGCTAAGTCTTCTGATATCCTCCAGACTTGCCTCCCGAAAACTGGCCGGAGGTCTTCTGCTTCTTTCCCTCGGCTGCCGTCTCTGTCACATAAAACGGCATCTCATAATCCATCGCCTTATTCTGATACTCCTTCAAAGTCGTGCACCCCAGAACAGACATGTAGTGACGCATAACATCACCAAAACTCGTCCAAATGGGAAAACTCCAAGAATAAAGTAGATTCAAAATGTCGAAACGGTTACAAGCGAGTCGATAAAAATAGACATATACCAAAAAAATGGAAACTTCTAAAAATAGAAAGGTACGGATATTACAGAGTGTCCCGAAGGGCACAAAGTTTCAGTTGCGGCTTACTACGTGGGTAAGAGCGCTCACTCTTGGTGGCTATCTTTGAAACATACCGATGGATCTTGCACGTGGGACCAGTTCAAGACTCTCATGATGAAAAGATATTATCCGGCCCCACTCAGGGAGGCCAAGTTGTCGGAGTTACTCAGTCCCGACCCCTCAACGGAAGAAGATGTTCTCGCCATTACCGAGAAGTTTCAGGAGCTACTTCCCTTCGCCTCATCCATTATCCAATCCGAGGCAGATAAGATCAAGTACTTCAGTAAGAGGTTGAAACCTCGTATGCGGCTACAATTGCTTAATCATAATTGCACCACACTGGTCGAATTCATCGAGAAAACTCTTGCTTATGAGCTTAGTGCTAAGGAAATTTCTAAGAATCAAACTTCATCTTCTGGCAAGAAATCGAAGAAGCGTAATCAGTCTGAAGGCAGTCAGGCAACCTTCAAGAAGCCTCATGCGGGCTCTACTTTTTCTGAGCGACCACCTACGGCGCCTAAACCTGCAGAATCTCAGTCCCGAGCGGCCAGTTTGGCCATCACCTATTACAATTGTGGTGAACAGGGTCATTTCAACACTAAGTGTCTGAGGCAGACTTTCACGTGCAATAACTGTGGGATTGCTGGGCATAATGCCCGTTTCTGCCGAAGAGACTCCAAACCTACTCCGGTGATATCTCAGGCCCCGAAGCAGTCAGCGGTTCAGAATCAGGCCACTCAGTCTGCGTCGTTTAAGACGACGGGAGCAAACAAAGGCGGAGCCCATAGCTATCAGACAGGAGCATCCGGTTCCGGGGCTGGCAAGCCCCAAATTTATGAGATGAATAGGACCGATGATCCAGAGGCCAGAATGATCTCAGGTACACTCGAAATTTTATCTCAACTTGTGTGTACCCTTTTTGATACTGGTGCATCGCATTCATTCATTTCCGAATCATGCTTGAGTAGACTTCATCTGGATAGTGTTACTAGTTGTGAACCTTATATCATTGGACTACCTGATGGTAGAAGAATTATCGGAGATCGTGAGATTAAGAATTATCCGATTCAGCTTCATGGTCGTGTTTGGTTGGCAGACCTGATCATGGTAGATTTACCTAGAGATGATGTCATTTTGGGTATTGATTGGACGGATCATCATGATGCCATCTTTAGTGTCCATAAGCGTATGGTCACTATCATTTCAGACGATGGAGTCGAGTGTCTATTTCAGGGGAGTAATCCTAGTTGTTCTAGAAGAGTTATCAATATGATGAAAGCAGTGAAATTACTCAATCAGGGGTGTGTTGGTTATTGGTGATATATGACCAAGACCGAGAAATCATCAGTGTCATTGGAGGATATCTCGGTAGTGAGAGAATATGCCGATGTATTTTCAAACGAGTTACCTGGTTTGCCTCCACAAAGAGATGTGGAATTCATGATTGAGTTGGAGCCTGGTACATCTCCAATATCGAAAGCACCATATCGTATGGCCCCGACCGAAATGCAGGAAATGAAGAATAAACTGGAGGAATTGACTGAGAAAGGTTATATCCAACCAAGTGCGTCCCCGTGGGGAGCACCAGTATTATTTGTCAAGAAGAAGGATGGTTCGTTTCGCTTGTGCATTGATTATCGCGAGCTGAACAAGGTGACAATTAAGAATAAATATCCCCTTCCCCACATCGATGATCTCTTGGATCAACTTCAGGGAGCTTTAGTATTTTTCAAGATCGATTTTAGATCTGGGTATCATCAGTTACGAATTCGAGAGTCAGATATCACTAAAACGGCGTTTCGAACATGCTATTGGCATTACGAGTTTGTGGTGATGCCGTTTGGGTTAACTAATGCACCTGTTGTATTCATGGAGTTGATGAACCGAGTTTTCATCAACTATTTAGACCGGTTCGTGGTTGTTTTCATAGACGATATTTTGATTTATTCTCGTGATCAAGAGAAGCACGAATTTCACCTTCATCATATTCTCGACGTGTTGAGACAAGAGCAGCTTTATGGGAAATTTTCCAAATGTGAGTTCTGGATGTCCAAGGTGACGTTTCTCGGGCATGTGATTTCATCAGACAGAGTACGTGTCGACCCTCAGAAGACGGAGGCTATACGAGATTGGCAACCTCCGAAGAACATTAAGGAAATCCGAAGCTTTATCGGATTAGCTGGCTATTATCGGCAATTTGTGGAAGGATTTTCTAAAATCGCTCAACCGATGACGAACCTTTTGCGAAAGGATAAGAAATACACGTAGTCTGACGTGTGTCAGCGGAGTTTTGAGGAACTCAAGAGTCGTTTAATTTCAGCACCTGCCCTTTCTTTACCACAAGGGACAGATGGATTCGTGGTTTATAGTGATGCATCCGGACAAGGTCGGATGTGTATTAATGCAGAACGGGAAAGTGATTGCCTATGCTTCACGACAGCTGAGACCTTATGAGGTCAACTATCCGACCCATGACCTGGAGCTAGCAGTCGTGGTTTTCGCGTTGAAGATTTAGTGTCATTATCTTTATGGCGTCACCTGTCAGATTTTCATTGATCATAAGAGTTTAAAGTATATATTTACTCAGAAGGAGTTAAATATGCGTCATAGACGGTGGTTGGAACTGATTAAAGATTATTATATTGAGATTCAATCACCCGGGTAAGGCGAATGTTGTCGCCGATGCCTTGAGCCATAAGTCCGTTCAGGAGCAAATGCTTGCTCGTTTAACCGTCCAGAAAGAGCTTCAACACGAATTCTTAAGGCATGAGATCGAGGTTTCATTACAGCATGTACAAGGGCAGCTTTGTATGCTGGAGATTTCATCGCCACTTGAGGAGGCGATCAGACTGAAACAGGGCTCAGACTCATTTTTGTTACGCATTCGAGATGATGTGGCTCAGGGGAAAGCCCCTGGATTTGTGGTCCACGAGGATGGACTTTTGCGATTTATCAGTTATGTGTTCCGGCGGATGACGAGTTGAAAAACTCGATTTTGACAGAGGCACATGCTACCCTTATTCTATTCATCCGGGGTCTAGCAAGATATACAAGGACTTGAAACAAAATTACTGGTGGAGTAATATGAAACGAGAAGTCGCAGAATTTGTTTCGAGATGTCTGACCTGTCAGCAAGTCAAGATAGAACTTCAGCGACCGGCGGGTATGTTAAAACTGCTTCCTATCCCAGAATGGAAGTGGGAGGATATTTCGATGGGCTTCATCATGAGCTTGCCGGCGAGTCGTCGTGGCATGAATACAATTTGGGTTGTGGTGGACCGTTTAACTAAGTCAGCTCATTTCCTCGAGATTAAGGATACGTGGGGTCCTGAGAGACTTGCCCAATTATTCATTAAAGAGATCGTGAGATTGGGCGGTACCCCTAAGAGTATCATTTCGGATCGTGACGGGCGATTCATGTTGCATTTTTGGAAATCTATTCATCGTGCCATGGGAACTCAACCCAATTTCAGCACAGCTTTTTACCCTCAGTCCGACGGACAATCAGAGAGAACTATTCAGACGTTGGAGGACATGTTGAGGGCATGCGTCCTCGATTGGAAAGATGATTGGGAAGCCCAACTACCGTTGATCGAGTTCACGTACAATAATAGTTGGCATGCTTCGATTCAGATGGCACCTTACGAGGCCTTATACGGTCGTCGTTGTCGATCTCCCCTATGCTGGGATGACTTATCAGAATCGATTGGCACTGAACCCAATATGCTATTAGCTGTCCGTGAGAAGGTAGCGTTGATCCGGAGTCGTTTGTTGACCGCTCAGAGTTGACAGAAATCATATACAGATAATCGTCGTCGACCATTAGAGTTCAAGGCAAGTGACCACATCTTGGTCAAGGTATCCCCGAGGCGAGGTGTTTTCCATTTTGGTAAGTGAGGAAAATTGAGTCCGAGATTCATTGGACCATTTGAGATTTTGGATCGAGTAGGCGATCTGGCTTATCGGTTGGCTTTACCTCCATCCCTGAGCCGAATTCATAATGTGTTTCATATCTCTCAATTACGTATGTATGTTGCCGACTTTAGTCACATACTTCAGTTTGATGAAATTGAGATAGCGGATGATCATACGTATGAGGAGCGTCCCGTACGAATCTTAGAGCGGCGAATCAAACAGTTCAGGAACAAGGGATTTCTTTAGTTAAGATTCAGTGGTCGAGACACAGAGTCGAAGAGGCTACTTGGGAAACCGAGGATAGTATGCGGGAGAGTTATCCCGAGTTGTTTGACCCTTAGTTTCGAGAACGAAACTATTTTTAAGGGGGGAGTATGTAATACTCGATTGTAAATTCATTCATTCTCATTCAGTAAATCATTCCTCTGTAATTTTTCACTTATTAATAATCTTTCATCATTCACATTCATTCATTCGTGTTCAACATTCGGAGTAACTTTGAGTCGTGTATCGATATTGTTCATTGTTTCAACCTTGATTGAGAATCGAGACGAGAATATTATCGTGATTATTGTAATTGCTTCGTTAGCCGATGTTGATGGAGTTCATACCATTTCAAAATTTACTCCTTGTTCGAATCGTGATATTGTTGGGCAAACCTTTGTAATAATTGTTCGGAACCATCGTTTTGGGGTTTCCGCACTTCTATTTTGTTTTATTGTTCCTAAGTTTTGAGTTCTAGGGCTTTTATTCTCTTCCCGGGTCATTTTTCGTCATTTTTGGGCTCGAAGAGTGTGCGCCGCGACACACACATTGCACTTTTGGTGGTGGTGCCGGCTGTACCGTGGGCCGCGGGGCCCTGCTGGCCAGGCCGTGGCACTAAGCCAAGTGCTGGGCAGTTTTTTTGGCCGCGGGCCACGGCACACTCAGTCCATGCCGCGGCGCGCGATGCAGTTTAGCCTTTTTCAGCGGGTTTTGTGAGGAGAAAGCTCATTTCATCATCCTCCTTCTTCCTCCTCTACTTGGGTGATCTTGTGGGCGATTTTTGGGAGTTTTTGGATCATCTATCTCGGAGAATTTCATCTTCTTCAAGTTGTGGTGTGGATTAACAACATATTTGTGGACTCTTCATCCTTATTCAAGGTAATTTCTTCAACCTTAGATTCAATTTTGAGTTGGAGCATGATGTTTTGGATGACATAATCATGATTTGAGAAGGATATACGTACGATTATGAGTTTTTATAAGTTATCATCGGATTGTTGGAAGTTTTATTCAAGAACACTTTGAAGGTTGGCTTGGAATTGGGATTTTCGATTAAATATTATCGTAATCTCGAATTGAGTATTCCTATTAGATTATCGATTGTGTTTATGGTGTTTTGTTGGATTGAATCATTCATTAGAGGTTGGTTTTCGATACACTTGAGATTAGTTGTAAATAATGGGAGACTGTTTACAAGGTGTTTGTCGAAATGCCCCAATGAGTTTGGATTTATTGTATCGACCTCTTGAATTGGTTATGATCGCTATTGATACATATATTAAGCGAATTGTTGGTAATTGTGTTATTCAAGGTTGTTCGAGCGACCGATACCTCCATTAAGGACGTTTGTTCGAGGAAGGACATTATTCACCAGTATTTGAGGCAAGTTAATTCTTGCTCGGTTAAAAGGAAACTCATTCCTTTCGTTGTTGTTCATGCATACATATAATTCATTCATAATATATCAATCATGTTGAGACTTGTAATTATCAAGCTAATCATTTAATTCACGAGGAACGACGGTTCCAATCATTTCATTTGAAGTTATCACTCATTGCACCATTATTCCATCTCGGTAAGTCATTCTTGACCCTTGTCGGATTTTTATTCATTATTACTCATCTCGGTCGCTTTTGTTCTTGTGACCTTTCGGGATTGTATTACGTTGCCGGGTGATGGATGTGTGGAATTTTTAGTCGAGCACACGATGGTCATGCGTATATGCGGGACTCCGGACATATTGGACTGTGCACACGGTAACGTGCCTCCGTGAGACTAATTAGGCCAAGTTGCTGGTGTATATGTGGGACTCCGGACACTCGGATACTTATGCACTTGAACATTCCATCCGGGCGTACTATGATGCCCATCATTCAAGCCAATTTCTTATTTCATTCATGTGATTATTGTATTTTGTTCAACTCTTGAGGATTGTTGTTCTGTGTAACTGACCCCGTTGGGGGATATTGTTTTCAGGTCATGGAAAGGCAAATGCACGGGAAGAGAAAGTTGACGGCGAGGAGTCCCATTGATACTAGTAGGGGCCCCCAGTCCATCCATTTGTTCATGTTTTTTTGTTATGTATTTTCCGATGCACTTCCGTTTGGATTGTCATTTATTCAGTGTTGTATATATCATCTTCACATGAAATATACATGTATTCGGTTCTCCTGGGTGTGTTGTACTTGAAACTCCTCATCGGAGTAATTGATGATGTAATGTGGTTCGGTACTACATTTGCACTGTGTAATTCATTAATTTTCACTCGCCTAGTGGGTCCCAGTCGGGAGTCCACGGCACTGTAATATCCGCCTAGATTGGGGTGTTACACATATTGCTTACATAAAAATAAATTATGATATTTATTTAATTATAGTAACTAAAAATAATAAAACATACACTGCTCATACATACATATATTGAGACTTAATCACATACTACTTTCGTCCCAAAATTTATTCCTACTTTTTTCGGTATGTCCAGAAAATTTGTTTATGTAATGGACACTAATTGGCTTAACACTCCGCTAATATGGTACTCTTTCTTAAATTATATTATACCCAATAATACACTCACTAAGTCTTTTATTAATATTATGCTAATATGATACTCATGTCGAAAATCATCAAAAACAAATTTAGAGATCGAAAAATTATTTTCTAATAAGAGAATATCTTATGCGATGGATCGCACCGGGGAACATCTAGTGATAATAAATACCAATAACTTCTTAAATTAGGAGAAAAAACGATCAATTTTCTCAAATGTTGCAGACAACTTTTGAACTGGATTGATTTTATATGGTTTAGTATGTATACTGTTTGTTTGATTCTAGGAGCTACCAAGTGTTTCCCGCAATGTATATATTTTTCTTTCTTTTTAGTAGTTTATGTAATATCCGGATTTATTACGGTGTATTTCATCTGTATTCAACCCTGTATTATTTCGGATTGATGATTTTGATTATTGGAATATGATATTTCGTGCATTGATATCATTGTACATAAGTGTAGAAACTTGCAAAATTGCTCAAGCAACCTCGTGATAGCACACGCTAAGAATGTATCTTAACGCGCGCTATCGGGCCACTATTAGCGCACGCTATGATGATAGGAGTTGTGTGCGCTAAAAACTCAATTATTGAGCGGGACAGCTAGCACATGCGCCAGCCAGGACATGGGTCCGGATAAGATTCCCGCGGACGCACCCGGACAATCCTGAAGTCAACCATTATTAGCGCACGCTAAGGAATGCTTGTTAGCGTGCGCTAACTTGTCAATAATGCAGAATATTATAAATGGGACAGCAACCGCTTTGGCTTTCATTTCCTTCGTCTATACTTCATCCTTGAGAGTCCAGAGAGCAAGAATATCCCTTCTAAACACTTAGATCATATATTAGTGATCATTGAATGATTGAGTATCACTTGTGAGTGATCATTGAAGAGAAGTAACACCTTGGAGTGGCACATAACCAACCGGAGTCGGATTATACCTCGTGGTTCAGTGATTTCGGCATATTAAGGTATGTTCAACCTATCACCAGTCTTAGATTTGGATTTCCAATGGATACGATGATCATATTAACGAGGTATTGAATTTCATTAGTGAATTATTCAACAACATCATGTTTAGAAGATTGGAATGTCTACAATTACGATATTATTGTTGGAACCTTGAAGTTGGAATCCTAGTACTTCAAATGATGAGAGAAATATTCTGAAGTTAACAATCCGTATGATTTATGTTATCTTTGTGATCATGATTTGGAAGAGATGTTATAAGAACTTAAAGGAAGAATCATCTTAGGAAATATTCTTTCGTATAAGTCGGAATTGTTAGTTCACCTCAAGATGAAGTCTGAATATGTATAATGATAGTAGAATCTAATACATCAACCGGAGATCACCAACTTCGCATGAGAATTGTAATCAAGATGGATTATGGTGTCATGATGATTTTACGTATATTTGCATCTTGAAGTTGATATGATCCTGGAAATCATTCATAAAGGTTATGAACATAACATGAAGACAGATAACAAACATCAAATCACTGAAGAATTCGCTTACTTCATCACTATTTGTGTAAATCTGCTGCCCTCCAGTGAACTGCCATGCACTATTAGCGTGTGCTAATATACGAGATTTAACGTGCGCTATCGAGTACGTTTAGCGTACGCAACGTTTTGGACTTAGCGTGCGTTAAATCATCGGCCAGTCGATCGGTGATCGATGAATCGACAACGCCGGGTTAGCGTCGCTAGGCGGTGTGTCTGCGTCGCTAACGAGTAGCATTAACGTCGCTACATATGATTCGTAGCGTGAGTTAATCGCCCAGACAGTTGCATATTAAGGACTTCCTACCGTAATTGTTGAATTGTTAAACGTTAAATGCGGCCACGAAATGAATTACATACTATTTCTTTTGTTAAGGTTCGAGCTTAACACGTGGTGATCGAAGGGGACGACCTTCGAGTATTTTGATATTCGTGGAAGTTTATTCTTGTCAACGAACCGAGGCAAGTACTCTAATTAGAATTGTTTGTATTATGATAACTATGATTGTATCGTGTAAATATGTTGTGTATATATGTCCACCATGCGTTGATCCGACGGGAATCATCATGGGAATCTATAGTGTGTCTTGTTGGATCGTTGGACGAGTAATTCCACCATGTGTTGGTCCGACGGGATCATCATGGGAATCTATATTGTGTCTTGTTGGATCGTTGGAATACCATCTGTATGTTGGAAATGTTATGATATGATATGTGTTGTGGATATTCTCGTTGGAGAAACTGTTATGATATAATTGTTGATTATATCAGCATTGTATGATTATTGTACTTGTACTAGCATCGTTGTGCTAACCCCTTCGGGGTGAACATTTGTGTATGTTCGGGATCCGGGAGAGCGGGAAACAACTCGGAGATGCATGACGACGAGGGTGCGAGTGATGTTTCGACCGGGTTTCTTATGCATTATTTATTGGTTATTTTCAATAAGTACTCGAAACGTTGTCGATTTATAATGTTTGGATTTTGATGATGTAATAATAACTCTTCATGGGATATTTGTAATTTCGGTTTTGAACGATCGGTTGAATTTTATTTCACAATTTCATAAATTGGTATACATTATTGTTATTTCTTTTATTCACCTTGTAAATTCTTATGTAAAGGATTTACTGGTATGTAATATTCTGAATATATCGGGGTGTTACGAGAATATGGTATCGGAGCTAAGATTATGGATATCTTGGCCGTTGGGTTAAAATAGGGGTCATTTATGTCTTTTGAAGTAACTAGGTCGTGAACGACATCACCGCTTTGCCTACGTCTTCATGCGAAGCGGTGGTTGTAAGTTCCTAAACTCTATCTTGTTCTTTACATGTTGTGTCTCTTTATACTCGAATATTAGAACGATCTTGTTTCTTGTATATTAAGTACTTGTGCTTACGGTATGTTGAGAGGCGGACGTGGGACGTGGTCGTGGTCGTGGACGCGGACGAAGGAATCTTTGAAAGGAGGCGTCGCCTTCTAATCGAGCTAGTCATAGCTCGGGCGAGCCGCAGCAATCCATCAATAACGAACCGGAACCTGGTGTGCCAGAAATCCTTCGTCAAGTCGTGAACCAGATGACTCAGTTCGCTCAGGTCGTGGACCGAATGCAAGTGGCGGCAGGAATTCAGCAGGGAGATGGACAACAAAGAATTCCAGAAATGGGAAATCGAGGTGACCGATGGTTACAAGAAGTGGCAAAGATGCAACCACCCAAATTTGACGGCTTTTCTGAGACTCCCACTTGGGACCATTGGTTGAAGGAACTGGAGAAAATTTTTGCTGGAATTAATTGCCCGGACGATAGGAGAGCTCCTATTGCCCAGTACTTCCTGATAGGGGAAGCATCCGAGTGGTGGGAAGCTATCCGACCTGCAGATCATGATGCCGATTGGACGGAATTTAAAATGCTGATGGAAGCTCAGTATTGCCCTCGTCCTGTGAGGGAAGCCAAAATACGGGAATTTTTCTCCGCTCAACCATCAGACGAACCCGTATCCTGCATTTATTAAGGCGTTTAACGGCGGATTAGCATTTGTTCGACATTTGGTCGAGCAGATGCGGAGATGATGATTCATTTTGAAATGAGGATGAAACCGAGAAATCCAGGTACATGTCCAGTTTTGAATGTACCACTCTCACTTGATGCAGGATAAGGCGTTGGCGTATGAAATAAAAGAAGCGGCAATGGAGAAGTTCATGGAGTCGAAGAAAGCAGAAAGTCTCTGGTACTTTTACGAGCACAAGAGCGATGGGCCCGCAAGGCCAGTCTTCTTTTCTTTCAAGAAGCCTCCGCACCCATCTAAGAGCGGAAAAGAATTACGGAACAATATCACCCACGACGGATACGGCTAGGAAGTGCTTTAAGCGTGGTCGCCTGGCCACCTTTGGCGTGATTGTTTGCGCACTCGATTACATGTTTTGAGTGCGGACAGAAGGGCACCGTGCGGCGTTTTCTAAGGACGCCACTAAGTACAATGGAACCCGTTCATCACGGCCCGATTCGAAGGAAGCCGGTGTCAGCAGACGCAGCAAAGTGTTCGAGATGCCTCGGAATTTTGGCCGCAGGCGAGCGAGAGGACAATGGGACCGAGGGGACATCGAGTGCGGATCTGTTCCCCACGTTTGTATGAGATGAGGAGAGCAGACGATCGGGATCTTTCTTTGTCGCATCGTGTCTTGTCAAATCCTTTCCCATCCGATTAGCGTTTTGTTCGTCAGAGCTACACATTCTTTCATATCTTTGTCTTGTATAAATCGTTTGAATATTTCCGGTTTTCATGCTTGTGAACCTTATGTTGTTGGTTTACCGAGTGGAGAGAGAATTGTCGGAAATTTAGAAACTAGAAATTTCCGTATCATTTGGGGGCGGAGTGGCTCTCAAATCGATCGTGATAGAAATGCAAGGAGATGATCGATACTCGGAGACGATTGGCTTAATCGGTTTGGAGCAATTGTAGACTACCGAAGGAGGAATATTTCAGCGATCGGCGATGATGGCTCAAGTCTTGTTCGAAGGATGGAAACCGGGAAGCTCGAGAAAATTGATCAAGGCAATGAAAGCTGTCAAATTGTTGAAACAGTTTGCATCTGCAATGCGTGTTACGCAATGAAGAAAGAAGACGAAATTGTGGAACTTTCATCCATTCTGTTGTGAGCGAATTTCCGGATGTATTTCTGACGAGTTCACAGGACTACCTCCACGAAGGGATGTGGAATTTACCATTGGTGGAACCCGGAGCTACACCGATTTCCAAGGCGCCGTATCGTATGGCACCTACCGAGATGTACTGGCCGAAGAAGCGGTGGAGGAATTCTTGGATAAGAGCTATATCCACAAGCGTTTCACCACAGTGAGCACCGATTCTTTTTGTCCGAAAGAAGGATGGATCGCCCATTGTGTATTGACTATCGGGAGGTGAACAAGATGACGATTAAGAACAAGTATCCGTTGCCACGGATTGATGATTTGTTTGACCGGTTGCAAGGGGCAACAGTATTTTCTAAGATCGATCGAGATCGGGATACCATCGGTGAGGATTAAGGAATCGATGTTCAAATCGGCGTTCGTAACTCGCTACGGGCATTATGAGTTTGTAGTGATCTGTTTGGTCTCACTAACGCACTTTCTTGTATTTATGCAATTGATGAACCGTGTGTTCATTGAATTTTGGATAAATTTGTGGTCGTGTTCATTGATGACATTCGGTGTATTCTAAGAGTCACGAAGAACATGCGCGGCATTTGCGGATTGTATTGGAACTTTTGAGAAACGAACAATTGTACGCCAAACTTTCTAAGTGTGAATTCAAGCTAAAGGAAGTAATGTTCCTCGGCCATGTAGTGTCGATTGAAGGAGTCCGAGTAGATCCTCGAGAAGATCGAAGCAATTATGAATTGGGAGCCTCGAAGAACGTGAAAGAGGTGCAAGCTTCTTGGAACTTCTTTGGATACTATCGTCGATTCGTGGAAGGGTTTTCTAAAATCTCCCGCCCACTTACTCGACTCTGAGAAAACTCAAAAGTTTGAGTGGAATGAATTGTGTCGATTAGCTTTGATGAATTGAAGAAGAGATTGGCGACGGCACCGATTCTATCACTTCGAGGAACTGGAGGATTCATAGTTTACGGTGATGCTTGAACCAAGGACTTGGGTGCGTGTTGATGCGAGAATGATAAGGTGATCGCTTATGCATCGCGACAAGCTGAAACCTTATGAAGTGAATTACCCGACACATGATTTGGAGCTAGCGGCGGTGGTTTTGCCTTGAAGATCTGGAGGCATTACATGCAGGACTCACCGCCGATCTTTACGGATCACAAGAGTCTCAAGTACATATTTAGTCGAAAGAGTTGAACATGCGGCAAAGAAGATGGTTAGAACTGATTAAGGACTATGACTTGGAGATTTTATATCATCCGAGCAAAGCAAATGTAGTGGCCGATGCACTTAGCCGCAAGCTGTCTCTATTCGAGATCTTTGAAACGCCGACATCCCAACTTAGCCTTCAACGAGAGATGATTCGTGAAGGAATTGAAGTGTGGTTACAAAGAGTCAAGGACAATCATGCGTGATGGAGATAACTTCATCTTTAACCGAAGAGATCAAATCTAGACAGCGAGATGATCCTCATGATTGATTACATGATGAAGTGATCAAAGGAAAGGCCCCGGATTCATAATTCATGACGATGGAGTTTTGAGATTTGAGAACCGACTCTGCGTTCCCGATGTTGATGTTCAAAGCAGACGATTATGAAGGAAGCTCATAGTTCGCCTATTCTATTCACCCGGGCACCATAAAATGTATAAGGACTTGAAGCGGGAATTTACGGTGGGGCAACATGAAGAGGGATGTAGCGGACTATGTTTGAAATGCTTGACTTGTCGGCGAGTTAAGATCGAGCATCAACGGCTCTTTGGGATGTTGAAGCCGCTCCCAATTCTGAATGGAAGTGGGAGGACATATCGATGGATTTTATCACTAATATGCCGAGAACCAAGACAGGAATGAACGTGATTTGGGTGATAGTTGATCGCTTAACCAAATCAGCTCATTTTCTAGGTATTAAGGATACGTGGGGACGAGAGAGGTTGGCAGTATTTATTTCGGAGATAGTTCGATTGCATGGTACGCAAGACCATTGTTTCGATCGAGACGGCCGTTTTGTGTCTCACTTTTGGAAAGCGATTCATAAGGCCTTGGGGACCAAATTGAACTTCAAGATCTGACTTATCACCGCATCGACGGACAATCTGAGAGAACTATACAAACGGTGGAAGATATGTTAAGGGCCTGTGCCTTAGATTGGTCAAATGATTGGGAAATTCATCTACCGTTGATTGAATTTACCTACAACAATAGTTGGCATGCTTCCATTAAGATGGCACCATTTGAGGCATTATACGGAAGGAGATGCAGATCGCCCCTATGCTGGGACGATTCATCGGACTTGATCGGAACAGAACCAGAGTTGATCGAGCAGACTCGAGAGAAGATAGCCTTGATTCGTGAAAAGGCATTAACCGCGCAGTCGCCAGAAATCTATGCGGACGTCGCCGCCGCCCATTGGAGTTCAAGATCGAGATCACGTACTTTTGAAGGTCTCTCCTACTCAGGGAATCTTTCGTTTCGGAAGGAAAGGAAAGCTGAGTCCTAGATATATCGGACCATTTGAAATCCTCGAGAGAGTTGGGGAGTTGGCATACAGATTGGCATTGCCGCCGTCATTGTGCCATGTTCATAACGTGTTCCACGTATCCCAGTTACGGAGGTATATACCAGATCCCAGTCATATCATTGATTTCGGCGAGATCGAAGTCGCGCAGGATGGGACTTTTGAAGAAAGGCCGGTCAAGATACTCGAGAGTCGAGTTAAACAGCTGAGGAACAAACCAATCGTTTTGGTCAAAGTTCAGTGGTCACGTCATGGAATGGAAGAAGCCACCTGGGAAACGGAAGCTGATATGAAGTCTAGATATCCCGACTTATTTTTGTCTTGAGTTTCGGGATGAAACTCCTTTTTAGTAGGAGAGAATGTAATATCCGGATTTATTACGGTGTATTTCATCTGTATTCAACCCTGTATTATTTCGTATTGATGATTTTGATTATTGGAATATGATATTTCGTGCATTGATATCATTGTACATAAGTGTAGAAACTTGCAAAATTGCTCAAGCAACCTCGTGATAGCGCACGCTAAGAATGTATCTTAATGCGCGCTATCGGGCCACTATTAGCGCACGCTATGATGATAAGAGTTGCGTGCGCTAAGAACTCAATTATTGAGCGGGACAGCTAGCACATGCGCCAGCCGGGACATGGGTCCGGATAAGATTCCCGCGGACGCACCCGGATAATCCTGAAGTAAACCATTATTAGCGCACGCTAAGGAATGCTTGTTAGCGTGCGCTAACTTGTCAATAATGCAGAATATTATAAATGGGACAGCAACCGCTTTGGCTTTCATTTCCTTCGTCTATACTTCATCCTTGAGAGTCCAGAGAGCAAGAATATCCCTTCTAAACACTTAGATCATATATTAGTGATCATTGAATGATTGAGTATCACTTGTGAGTGATCATTGAAGAGAAGTAACACCTTGGAGTGGCACATAACCAACCGGAGTCGGATTATACCTCGTGGTTCAGTGATTTCGGCATATTAAGGTATGTTCAACCTATCACCAGTCTTAGATTTGGATTTCCAATGGATACGATGATCATATTAACGAGGTATTGAATTTCATTAGTGAATTATTCAACAACATCATGTTTAGAAGATTGGAATGTCTACAATTACGATATTATTATTGGAACCTTGAAGTTGGAATCCTAGTACTTCAAATGATGAGAGAAATATTCTGAAGTTAACAATCCGTATGATTTATGTTATCTTTGTGATCATGATTTGGAAGAGATGTTATAAGAACTTAAAGGAAGAATCATCTTAGGAAATATTCTTTCGTATAAGTCGGAATTGTTAGTTCACCTCAAGATGAAGTCTGAATATGTATAATGATAGTAGAATCTAATACATCAACCGGAGATCACCAACTTCGCATGAGAATTGTAATCAAGATGGATTATGGTGTCATGATGATTTTACGTATATTTGCATCTTGAAGTTGATATGATCCTAGAAATCATTCATAAAGGTTATGAACATAACATGAAGACAGATAACAAACATCAAATCACTGAAGAATTCGCTTACTTCATCACTATTTGTGTAAATCTGCTGCCCTCCAGTGAACTGCCATGCACTATTAGCGTGCGCTAATATACGAGATTTAACGTGCGCTATCGAGTACGTTTAGCATACGCAACGTTTTGGACTTAGCGTGCGTTAAATCATCAGTCGAGTCAGTTGGCTGATCAGTGAGGCACTGACAACGCCGGGTTAGCGTACGCTAGGCGGTGTGTACTGCGTACGCTAACGAGTAGCATTAACGTACGCTACATATGATTCGTAGCGTGAGTTAATCTGCCCAGACAGATTGCATATTAAGGACTTCCTACCGTAATTGTTGAATTGTTAGACGTTCGTACAGCACGAAATGAATTCTGTACTATTTCTTTTGTTAAGGTTCGAGCTTAACACGTGACTGATCGAAGGGGACGACCTTCGAGTATTTTGATATTCGTGGAAGTTTATTCTTGTCAACGAACCGAGGCAAGTACTCTAATTAGAATTGTTTGTATTATGATAACTATGATTGTATCGTGTAAATATGTTGTGTATATATGTCCACCATGCGTTGATCCGACGGGAATCATCATGGGAATCTATAGCTGTGTGCGCTGGATCGTTGGACAGGTAATTCCACCATGTGTTGGTCCGACGGGATCATCATGGGAATCTATAGCTGTGTGCGCTGGATCGTTGGAATACCATCTGTATGTTGGAAATGTTATGATATGATATGTGTTGTGGATATTCTCGTTGGAGAAACTTGTTATGATATAATTGTTGATTATATCACTGTTGTATGATTATTGTACTTGTACTAGCATCGTTGTGCTAACCCCTTCGGGGGTGAACATTTGTGTATGTTCAGGATCCAGGAGAGCGGGGAAACAACTACTGGAGATGCATGACGACGAGGGTGCAGAGTGATGTTTCGACCGGGTTTACTGTCTGTTATTTATTGGTTATTTTCAATAAGTACTCGAGTAAGTTGTCGATTTATAATGTTTGGATTTTGATGATGTAATAATAACTCTTCATGGGATATTTGTAATTTCGGTTTTGAACCAGTCGGTTGAATTTTATTTCAGCAATTTCATAAATTGGTATCTGTTATTGTTATTTCTTTTATTCAGCCTTGTAAATTCTTATGTAAAGGATTTACGGCGCTGTAATATTCCTGAATATATCGGGGGTGTTACAGTTTATTCGTACTAAAATGGCTTCATGCAATTTTTTATTGCTACTGATAATAAGAAGACAATAGTACAATATGGCAGCATGTTTCTATGTTAGAGCAATTCCTCGCATAATGATGAAATTGAGTTGTTGAAGGATCACAAGGTAATAATATTTTTATTTCTTGAAAATGATTTTTTCACAAGAATTCATCATCAACTGCACGTTAATCCCGATTATGTTACGATCGGTTGTAATACTCTTGAATTTTGTTTCCATTTATTTTGAATTAGTTATTATTTTGTGCCAAATATTTTGTCTGGATATTTATTTATCATTGTTTTTTTTTTAATTTGAGCATTTTATTTGCATATTAAGTTGCAAAGTTATAGCGTATTTGCAGTCGTATAATTAAATATGGATTTGTTTCATTTGGATCATTTTTAAGTTAATTATATTTCGGGTGTGATACACTTTTTAGCTAAATATATGACCTTAAATGGGTAAAATAACTCAACAAGCTTAGATGCAATGAATCTTCATGTCCAACTTCGATAAAATTTTGGCGATAAATTATTTCTGGTGATAAATTATATTTGCAAGATAATCAAAAATCAATTACATGTCCAAGTTACCCACAAGGGTAGCCAGGTTAATGGAGTAGGTGAGCGCGGGACTGAAAGGTCACGAGTTCGATTCCCCCTACCAACAGTTTCTTGGTTGAGCCTGTCGCACAGGGCTTACCTAGTGTGGTTTACTTGGTTGGCGTAGTTTGCAGGCTATTATGTCCACCCCGAGGGTTTATTCAGTGCGCACTTGAAGAGTAGCGACCGCGGGTTCTCCCGTCATCTATATATATATATATATATATATATATATATATATAAAGAATGAGTTCCCCTATTGAATATGAGCATTAATGGCCTTAAGTCAAGAAACTCAAATATGTAGTTTAAGCTAATGAATTTAGTACATGCGGAGCTTATTTTGAAGCTTTTAAGAGCTTTTAAGCTGAAATGTGTAAAGCCTTACTTATTGATGTGAAACATTAATTTGACTCTACATTAATAAAGTCAAAAAACTCGATTGTTAAACTAAATTCGTAAAGACTTGAAGTTAAAATACAATAATTAAATGTTAAGAATTTCTAAAGTCATGAAACGAACTATTAACCACACGGAGCATGTTTAATATCTACCATTTCAACTTCTTCTTTGAACGCTATGTTTAATGAATAGTGAATGATCAACTAATAAAGAATAATAATGTCTTTTCATGTGTCTAAGAAAAAAAACTATAAATAGCACATTCAAGTAATGCAAACCCCCATATCACATTACATCACAATTGTCTTTCTTTCTTCACGTGTTTGAGCTGAAACACCAACCATCTCAACATATTATTAAGTAAATAGGTCAACTGGAACCTCTAATAATTATTATTATTATATCATCATTATACCAGGAACTTACTACTATAGTTAACAGTGACAGGGTTCAAGAAAAGTACAAAGTTTTGTTATCCGACGGTTCTTTTTCCTGACCGGTGCTATGGCTGATGGGACGATTAAATCACAGAATTTGCAGTGAGGTTCCATTGTTCAATTGACGAACTTTACATATAGTATTGGCACTGGGATGTTACTGATTCTGCTCTATTAGTAGGTCATAACCAGTCGTTATTTTCGCCCCTTTCTTTTATCTGTAGCACAGGCGTAATAAATTATTGTCGTTGTTCAGGTTGCCGCTCTCTTCCATATAGGGACAACAAAAGATCATCCATGTATACCAGACCATTTTAAAATGCCTCGAAGAGTAAGATTTTGTTTTTGTTTCTATATTTAATTATTCTTAAAAGATGTTATTGTGTTGTTCATCCTTTTGTAACAACTTCTCATTGTCATGGTTTAATGTGTGACTTACTACGGTTTGTTTACTTTAATTCTTCAGGAACTGAATCTAAGGCCTGATGCGTCAAAATTGCTACAGGTAATTCTCCATTACAAGCTTCACCTCATATATAGAATGAGAAAAATGTTAAGGAAGCCTATTTGGATGAACATTTATATTTCTTTGTTGAACTTAGTTATCTTTCTGATTTCCTTCAGCATCATTTTGTTGCCCCGGAGTATAATGAGACTCATCATGTCTTTCGTGCATCAGTTATGGTCATTATTCTTGCATGAAGCCTCCTTTATTTAGTTCTTTACACTTAATAAATGCTTTAATCATTGTTTAACTAATGATAACACATTTTTTTATAACAGGCCACACCTGAGAATCAAATACCAATATCTAGGACCAAACCTAAGAATCCTATGAATTGAATGAAGCTTTATATGTTCCAGATGTGGTTTTTTTGGACCATTTAATGATGATGATGTTCGATGATAATGATAATGCTATAATCGATAATGGAGATGCTAAAAGTCGAGCATGATGATGCTGAAAATGATGATGATCATGATCGCCTATGATGATGCCAAAAGATAACGATTGATTAGGATGATATTGAAGACGATATAGAATAGTTGTTATTTTTTATATTTTGTTGTTGCATGATTTTTTATGATGCAAAAAAACACCATCTTAGATGCACGCATGAAGAAAATGCAGTATGGGGATGCTTAATGATCTGATGCATAGATACAATTTGGTGCAATCATTAATTTATATGAATAGACTTATAGAGGCAGTTATTGTTGTTGTTATGCAATATGTAGGCTGCTGCAGCAAGTGTGTTAGGGATGTGAAGCTTTCTTTGTATGCAATATGGTCTTATTATACATGTATCTCATAATTGCGCTATAGCATGTTGTGTTATCTCAAAAGATGTTATCTCATACATGTTATTTAACTAACTTCTTGCATAAGAAGTTAGTTAAATACGGAGTAGAAATATACTTGGTGTTACCCAACATGTACTGCATTTCCAGTTGTGTATATTTTATTCATGATATATAAGAAGTTAGTTTTGTTTTGCTTTACCCATTCATTTGCTGTGTAAATGAGAAATACACAAATAAACTTAAAAGTTAGATATATTATATAGTGGTGGAAGCTTCAATAGCCGAACGGATATGTGTTTGTCGGTTAAACTTGATTGTTATAATTAAAATGGTATATAAAGTCATAAAATCGCAGCTTTATTTTCTCGATGTATGGGTTAATTCATTGAATGGTCAAAATGGTTTGGGTAGTAAGCTGTAGCAGTAAGGATCAGTTTCTCAACAATCTTCCATATGTTTTCTATATTTTGGCAAGGATATCATATGTAACTCAATATCCCAAATTTTGAAACTTTGCCATTTTCTTTACATCAGCCCACACTTTTGTTGCATTGTCATACTTGAGTAAGAAGTGCTAATGTGAATCACCACTTAATGATAAGTGTTGTTATATTTAGGTTCTTGGTATGTATCAGATTAAACCCAGTAGGGAAAATTGAATTAGAGCCAAAAGTTGAGAAATTGCAAACTTCGAGTGTTGATGAGTTCATTGAAGATAATTCACACGCATGTTCCGTGACTATAACTTATCACACGGATTCAAATGGTTTTTGTTAGTCTCTTAAATTTAAAATTTTATAATTTTAATTCATAAATAACTTAATTTTAAAAATAAATAAACTATCGTGTATGTAACACCCCCAATCCGCTCAGAGATTTTACACGCCGTAGAACCTTTAAGGCTGGTAACAAAATCGAACAACTCAACAATGCCTTTAAGGCTAAAATGACTCAGTAAACCGATTTGGTCTTTCAATAAATACATACAACTCAATTACAATACATGCCCACGCAGGGGTCGAATACAACACACTCCCGTACAACGGGGAAAGAATACTGCAGCGGAAATAAAATACAGCTAGACCAATACGACAACATACGGGTCCTCGTATGATTAGTATCGTTCATATTTCATCATCCTTCATGCCGACCCTGTGCTATGCTCCAAAACCTGAATGCAATACAGACACCCACCCCCCGATTACTCGGGGGTTGGCAAAATTCCACTATTTTGCTAGTGCAAGTACAAAGTGCAAATACGAGCCATATAATTCAAGTTCCAAGAATAACAATAACCAGGAATCCTCAAAGATTTAAACATAACGAAAATACTTCCCGAGGCAGGAGTTTAGGTAAAGCTTTCCAAAATCGAAAGATCCCAAGTCAAGGGAAACAATATATAAAGTGATTTAAAATGCCATCGGGAGTTTTGATAGAAACTACTCAGGATTTTCGAATCCTTCTCTTTCCAAATCAACAGGGGTCATAGCCCAAAGGTTTTGTTTTCTCAAATAGAACCAATAACAATTCACAGGGTCAGAGCCCAACATCACGTGTCCTCGACGGACATAAAGTCAACAAAACATAATCATGCACGCGCATTGCCTAGGACCGGGACGAAGCCACAAATCCCACCCGAGGCCTCTAAGGACCCTCCCAAGCTGGCTAGCGAAACAAATCACACACAGGCATCGCCTAGGACCGGGACGAAGCCACAAATCCCACCTGAGGCCTCTAAGGACCCTCCCGAGCTGGCTAGCGAAACAAATCACACACCATATCTCACGGTTAGATCAATCACTTGTTGCATCCTGACCACATGATCACAAGCCATGTGTCACCGTAGATTATCTCAGGCTCTCACAGTTGTATCAATCACTTGTTGCATCCTGACCACATGATCACGTGCCTTGTGTCTCCGTAGACCTTCAACCATATCCACACTTTCACAGAAATAACATATCACATCAATAATATCCAAGCAATTCACATCAATGGCAACAAACACAATGCACGACGAAATGATCAAATCACAACGCACCGATATGAGATAATATATACATATATATATTATCAAAGCACAATGACAACGCCAAGTGTATTCATAGTAATTCACGTAACCATCCACGAACACAATGTCCACAAAACACACGCGTTTTGAAAGAGGACCTTTAATAAGGCTAACCGAATCTTTTGAAAGTTCAATTCAAACGGCCAAACAAACACATTTAGACGATCACCAATTATCATATCCACAAAACAAGAATTATATGGACAAGGTACTTGCCTCAAAATCGGCATGCAAGTATCCCGATGAACACGGCTCAACCGGAAAGCTTCGAAACGCCCGATGCTATCGAAAAGGAAGACGACAACGAACGGAAGGGTTTAACTCGGTTTCTTCACAAGAAACTCGACCCTAACAACATATAATTAATAAATCAGCGATCATACGAGGAAGAATAATCGTAGAACGTCCGAAAACCCCTCTATGACATTCTACCAGACACCTTCAAGGCGTCGATCAAGAACTCGACCAAAAAAACGAATCGATGCGATACAACCATGGAATAACAAGGAAAATGATATAATACATCTAAATAATCAATAATCCATCAATAATCTAAGTTATTACGGCTCAAACGGACGAAATCCAACAAAAACCCCAATTTCCCCAAAACTAGATTATCAAGGAATCTAACCTTGATTCGGTAGATCGGAGGAGGTTATGGAATGATTGATTGATGTTAGAAACTCAAGAACTTCGTGTATTGATAGATAAACAACATCTAATCACGTACTCCAAGCCCCAGCCGCGGAAGGAAATCAGAGGGATGAGAAGAAATGGGTGCAAACCCGTCTGCTCGATCATATATATACTGCCCAGCATACTACCGACCACTTACGGCCGTAACCGGCAGACCTTACGACCGTAACCGTCATTCGTCAAAATCCGCCCAACGCCTGCCGATCGCTTACGGCCGTAACCGACAGGGCCTTACGGCCGTAAATTGGCACTTACGGCCGTACCCGGCAGGACCTTACGGCCATAACCGGCATTCGTCCGAACACTGCCTGGCACCCGTACGGACGTAACCAACTGGACGAGCATGTACGGCCGTAATCGGGACCTTACGGCCGTAACTCGGCCAGGCCAGGCCCTACTCCGGCCGTGGCCACTCCGACGGCCCGAACAACCTCGAAACCCGAACCTGAATATAAACCGAAGATACGGTTACGAAGTACTCGCAAAGACGAATCTAAGAGATAAGAGAACACACGATTCCGACCACCCGAAGTGTCGGAATTCGACAACGGAAGTAATTAACCCAAACTTTGGGAAATTACGAAAATGGCCCAAAACGTCTGAAATACACGATACACGATCGAAACACCAAACCAAAGCTCGCAACATGAATAATAACATTAAATGAACTTACGAGAAACTCGAAACAACAGTTTCGGACAAGATTCGCAAGAATCGAACTCAAGTGCGGAAAAGCCGCTTAAGAACGCGGAACTCAACAAAACGACATCGAAACGAACTCGAATGACAAAAAGTGAAAAATTAAATATTCTCAAAATGACGAAATGGTCATGAAAGAGTCCTCAAAACGGACTTCCGTCAAAAAAAGAAAATTACCGGAAATCGAAATTACGGGTATTACATACTACCCTCCTTAAAAGAAGTTTCGTCCCGAAACTTAAAACAAGTAGGGATAAGTGATCTCCCGCTAGGAAAACTCAACGAGATACACAAGAAACGCGTAACTTTCGCCTATCGGTGAAATGTTACAAGCAACGCAAATGAATATACGGCGTGAAAACACGCTCCACGACGACCAACACAACGCCACCAGTAGAGACATAATAAAAACCAACAAGTGACAAGTGTCATCAAACAGATAATATAATCAAGTCAATTATCTGAACAATTACAAAACAAAAAGCACCTATTACAAGGAAACACGCACAGTCGGGAAAACAAAAAGTAAACACAAACGATCCACAAGGGCAATCATAAACAATTCGGACTACGCCGAAATCCTCAAAATCCACACTAGGTATCTCTGTGTCCTTTCGGAGCAGAGACGCAACCTCGATCCCCAAATCTCTCATCTACCGTCTCGCAATGTACGGCTCGGTGACCTACCTGGCCACACTCGAAACAGTTCACTAACGGTAAACGACAATTCTACGCAGTATGGCCCGCTCGACTACAGTTATAACATATCTTCGAGCTGTTCACATAACTCACTGCAGGGGTACTACTCCCCTGATCACGTGATCGAGGAATCACCTTAGGAGGACGAAACGAAGTCCCCAACTCAGGGGTCCCACTCCCCTGATTTCCTGAAAAGTCCCCAACGGTTTTCTGTTTCTTCGACGCGGACATAATCTCGGTCGGCAATCTGGATAGCTCATAGGCCAACGCCCTATTCTGATAATCTCTCAAAGAAATACAAGCGAGACCTGCCATGTACTGACGAATCTCCGGCTTCATCCGCCTACTAAAATAACAAATCTTGTCCTCCTCTGTCCTTACTTGATTCTGCACATAGCCGAGTTGCTCGCTAAAATTAATAATAGCTTGAGACAGCGGTACATCCTGCGGTTTTGCCGAAAAGAATTCATTAATCTTCTGATTTCTGATCGGCTCCGGACAAAACTCATCTCTCATGAATCTCTGGAACTCTGCCCATGTAACAACACGATCTTGAGGCTTAACAGCTGTAATATCCGGTATTTTTTCTTTCCCTTGTATTTTCATTTTTGGTATATTTCTCGGTCACAGTGACCCTCATGTATCTTTCAGTATGTCCTTCCTGTCAATTGTTGAATTGTATTCTCGTTATTGTTCGTTGTTTCAACTTTCCTCACATGAGTTCGACTTTGTTAGATCACCATTAATTTTTGGTGACTCCAAAAATTATAAATCTTTGCAATATTATAGAATATCGAGTTAGCTTTCCAATGGTTCAAACGGTGAGTCAATCGGAGTCCGGACGAGAGAGTTATGGTCGTTTGATTTTGGCGAGCACTTCCGAGAGCCTTTCGGCCGATAGGGGGTCGATAGACTCTCTGCCGCATTCCGTATGGGTATCGGTTGGGCCTATCGGCCGATAGGCTGGCCGATATGTAAATTTCTTCACCTTGAACTTCCAGAGCCTTTCGGTAGATAAGGGGGTCGATAGACTCTCTTCAGGCATTCCGTATGGGTATCGGTTGGGCTATCGGCCGATAGTTTGGCCGATAGGTTCTCTGTGTTACACTATAAATGTGTTGTTTTGAGCGTGAAGCTCATTTCCTTCCCCATTTTTACACAAATCGCGAGAGAGAAAATATAGAGGGGGAGTTCTTCCTCCGGGCGTCGATTTTCATCATTTCTTTTCGGTTGTGAGGCTCGGATAATCAATCTAACGCGTGTTCTACGGATCTTAATACTTGAATCACTCAAGGTAATATCTCTTGAAACCCTACCTTTTTGGATAATTGGGGATTTTGGGGTTTTGTCCGATTCTTTCCGTTTCGTTGATGGATTCATGATGAATATGATTATTCTTGTTGGTATTCTTAGTTTCCCTACGGATTCATGGTATATTTCGTGATTTTTACGGAATCGAGAGGGTTCGGTTGTGGTCGCCCTCGTTGTTGTTTGTATACGAATATACATGAATCGTAGGCGGGTTTCCGGAGTATTCCATTTCCATAATCGTTTAGAAGTGGTTGTGATTGTGCTATTCAAATCGTTAGGTTCATTTCCGCGGTTCCTTGCGGTCGTGTTCAACTCTTCCGTTAGTTCGTGTCATCGTCTATTTAATCGAGGCAAGTATTCTTTTGGAAACCTTTATGCTTAACATGAAATGGTGATGTATATTACTTGTGTGTAACTCACCTCGTGTTGGCCCGGGGTCAAGGAGGGAAATCTATCTTGCCACTGGATTTCACGAGTTTCGCACCGCTAGCCAACTCGTTAGGGTCCTTGCAAGGCCCCGAGTGAGAATGTATCTTTGCCGCCTGTTCTCACGGCATAGCGTGTGCGTGGTTTTGTTTTTACGAAATTGTAGCCAACTCGGTGGGGTCCTGCGAGGCCTCGAGCGAGAATGTATCTTTGCCACTGTTCTCGAGGCTAATTGTTATTGCTTATTTTAGGAAAAGACATGTCTTGTTTTGGTTTTTGGAATGATATTGGTGCATGTACTATGGAATGTGTAAGCGATTGGTTTGCTGGATTACTTGTACTAGCGTAATTGCTAACCCCTCTGGGACCCGTTTTGGGAAATTCTTGTTATGGATTTCGTGTTATGACTACCGGACGGCGAGCACCGGGACGATGCGAGGATGTTGGCCAGGGTCGTTGACATGTGCATTTGGGTCTACTTATTTCCTTTGTCCATTTCGATATGGTTGTTCCCACAGTTTTAAACTTATAGATTGTACTCGCGAGTACTTAGGCTTTTCGTTTCAACTCCGTATTGTATTACTTTAAATTGTCACGTTGTTGTTTGATGCTTATTCTGCCGGTTGTTCGGGCGTATATTTATATGTCATATTATTTAATTATGTATCCTCGCTAACCAAGATGGTTAGTCGAGCGGAGTTTTCCTATTGTAGCCTGGTAGGTCCCATGTAGGGGTCTACGGCGCTGTAACATATTTCCGAATATCTCGGGGTGTTACAGAAAATGGTATCGGAGCTCTAGGTTTATGGATACCTAGGCTTGTTGGTTATTTGGGTCTAGTCATGTTTTGTTTGCACATTGTCACACCGCTAAGATCTCGGTACTTCCGGTGCTCGTAAGTTTTCCTACTCGATCCTTTGTTTTCTTACATTGTATTTTTGCTTTTCGAGTTGAAGTTGCTTTTCCTCCCTTACTCATCATCAATGTACTTCTGTTATCTCTTAACACCAGTATGGACGCCGGAGGTAACCGTGGTCGTGGTCGTGGTCGTGGTCGTGGACGCGGCCGAGGACGTGGGGCAGCCGGTGGGCGGCCACGTCACATTCTTCGGGGCCCGGCGATCGGTGACCGTCACGATCATGCGTCTTCTCGGGAGCACGCCGATCTTGGTATTGCGGCATTATGCAGGCAAATGGTTAACCGGATGGCGGCTATAGCCTGTGGTCCAGAACCCCGATCAGGCCCATGCTAATCGGGCGGAACGGATCGTTGGCTTCAGGATGTCATCAAGATGCATCCTCCCGATTCGGGAGCTTCGGACCCGATCGGCCGGGAAGGGTGGATCAAGGAGATATCCAAAGTATTCACCGCTACCAATCGCCCGAGGACCGTAAGGTCCCTATTGCTCAATATTTTCTCACAGGAGATGCTACGGATTGGTGGGAGGCCGTCGGTCCCAAAGATCATGTTGCTTCGTGGGCCGAGTTTCGGGAGTTGATGGAGACTAAGTATTGTCCGTGGCCGGTCGGACAGGCTCGAGTGCATGCTTTCTACGATGCTCAACCACGGGATATCCCCGTATCTCGTGCCATTGCCGACTTTAACAAGGAGTTGGGTTATGTGAAGACCCAAGTTGTCGCCGAGAGCGACAAAATTTTCCATTTTCCAGGAGGATGAAACTGCCCATTCGGGACTATATGTCCAGGCTCGTCTGTACTACCTTGAAGGATTATCGAGTCGAGCTCTTGCTTATGATATGTCGGTGACGGCTAGCGATTTGGCTCGTGAGAGCAAGAAGCGAGTCGGTCGGAAATTTTTCTCGTCCCAAGAGTGGAGGCCACAGAAATCTCAAGCTACAAATATTTCAACGGCGGTTCGGCTCGTTTCTCTGGGAGCTTTCGAGTGTGCCGGAACCTCCGCTCATGAACCCACATGTTTTAACTGTGGTGTGCGGGGCCATAGGAGCCGGCGGTGTTCTCGTCAAGCTTACCTGTCATACTTGTGGGACAAGCTAGGCCACAAGGCCCCTTTTTGTGAACAGATCAAACAGTTCCGCGGTGCCCGTTCTTCTCACCCAGCACCTATGGAGCCGAGTGTGAACTAGGGCTCGTTTGCTCCGCCGCCTCCACCGAGTGCCGGCCGAGGTAGGGGTCGGGGTCAGCCCGCTAGGGGAGGAGCATCCAGTGTCGGCTCTGCCCACCGCGTATCTACGAGATGAGGAGGACCGATGATCCTAGGCTCTTGTGGCGGCAGTGCGTCCATATCCATTCTCATCCTGTCAGTGTGCTTTTTGATTCGGGTGCTACGCATTCATTCATTTCTCTAGAGTGTGTACGCCGTTTGAGTCTCGACTGCTTGTCACCTTGTGAGCCTTTCATCGTTAAACTTCCTAGCGGTGATAGAATTGTCGGTGATCGAGAAGTCCGGGACTGTTCTGTGATTATTTGTGAGAGGGCTTGGCTCTCTAATCTTATTGTTGTGGGTATCGAGGGCGAGGATTTAATTCTCGGGAATGATTGGCTCGAGCGGCATGGTGCAATCATGAACTACCGCACGAGGATCATTACCATGTTAGCCGAGGACGGCACTGAACACTCTTTCGCGGGGCGAAAGAGAAACCAGAAGTTTGTTATTAACGCCTTGAAGGGGGTGAAACTCCTACGGAAGGGGTGTACTGGTTATTGGTGCTACGCCTTGAAGGCGGAGAATGGTGGAGTCGAGTTTTCATCGATTCCAGTCGTTAGTGAGTTCCCCGATGTATTTCCTGACGAGTTGCCGGGATTGCCGCCGGATCGTGAGGTTGAGTTTACTATAGAGTTAGAGCCGGGCGCGGCTCCGATTTCGAAGGCGCCGTATCGCATGGCACCTTTAGAGATGGCCGAGTTGAAGAAACAGTTGAGTGAACTTCTTGAGTCGGGGTATGTTCGACCGAGCGCCTCGCCTTGGGGCGCACCGGTCTTGTTTGTGCGTAAGAAGGATGGTTCACTACGTTTGTGTATCGACTATCGTGAACTGAACAAGGTGACCATCAAGAACAAGTATCCTTTGCCGAGAATTGACGACTTGTTCGACCAGTTGCAGGGAGCTGCGGTATTCTCGAAGATTGATTTAAAATCGGGGTACTATCAGCTCCGGGTGAGAGAGTCCGACGTGCCGAAAACGGCTTTTCGGACGAGATACGGACATTATGAGTTTGTAGTTATGCCTTTCGGGTTAACTAACGCGCCGGCGGTGTTCATGCAATTGATGAACAAAGTCTTTATCGAGTATTTGGATAAGTGTGTCGTCGTCTTCATTGACGATATTCTTATTTATTCGAGGAACGAGGAAGAGCATGCCCATCATTTGCGGGTAGTGTTAGACATTTTGAGGACCGAGCAACTCTATGCGAAGTTCTCGAAATGTGAGTTCTGGCTGAAGGAGGTGATGTTTCTAGGTCACGTGATTTCAGCCGAGGGGGTTCGGGTGGATCCACAGAAGATAGAGGCAGTATTGGATTGGGCACCGCCCAAGAATGTGAAGGAGATCCGTAGTTTCTTGGGTTTGGCTGGCTACTACCGTAGGTTCGTCGAGGGTTTCTCAAAACTAGCCCGACCACTTACACAGTTGCTCCAGAAATCCGAGAAGTTCGTCTGGACCGATGAGAGGCAGTCGAGTTTTGAAGAGCTGAAGAAGCGTTTGACTTCAGCCCCGGTTTTGGCATTGCCATGTGGCAACCAGGGTTTCGCCATTTTTAGCGATGCTTCGGGTCAGGGTCTTGGGTGCGTATTGATGCAGCACGGCAAGACCATTGCCTATGCATCGAGACAGTTGAGGCCGTATGAGCTTAACTACCCTACTCATGATTTGGAGTTAGCGGCGGTTGTCTTTGCACTCAAGATTTGGCGTCACTATCTTTTCGGCTCTGCATGTCAGATTTTTACCGATCATAAAAGTCTGAAATACATATTTACTCAGCGAGAGTTGAATATGAGGCAGAGGAGGTGGTTAGAGTTGATTAAGGATTATGACCTCGAAATCCTTTATCATCCGGGTAAGGCGAATGTCGTGGCCGACGCCTTGAGTCGGAAACCGATTGCGTTGCGAACGCTTGAGATCCTTACGTCTCGGTCGAGCTTCGGCGGGCTTTGATTGAGTTTGATATTGGGGTTTTGTTGCACTGGAGTGTCAGCAACTTTGTGCTTTGGAAATTTCGTCGTCTTTGATCGATGAGATTAAGCTAAAGCAATTAGAGGATCCGATGATTACTCAAATCCGAGAGAACGTTCTTAAAGGAAAGTCTCCTGGGTTTGTGATTCACGAGGATGGCATTTTGAGATTCCAGAGTCGGCTTTGTGTGCCGAACGATCCAGAGTTGCGACAGAGTATTTTGCGTGAGGCCCATTCCACACCCTATTCCGTTCATCCTGGTTCGAGTAAGATGTACAAGGACCTGAGGAGGAACTTCTGGTGGAATGATATGAAGGGTGAGGTTGCACGGTTTGTAGCGAGATGTTTGACTTGTCAGCAGGTCAAAATCGAGCATCAGACCTACTGGGTTATTGCAGTCACTTCCGCTCCTAATGGAAATGGGAAGATATATCGATGGATTTCGTTACGCCTTTGCCGAGCTCGAGGTCGGGCAGGAATCTGGTATGGGTGCTTGTTGCTCGCCTGCCCAAGTCGGCACATTTTCTGGGCATCAAGGACACTTGGGGCCCGGAGAAGTTAGCTCGTGTGTTTATTGCGCAGATCGTGAGACTTCACGGTACTCCGAAGTCTATTGTTTCGGATCGTGACGGCCGCTTTGTATCGCACTTCGGCAAAGCGGTGCATAAGGCGTTAGGTACCCGGTTGCGTTTGAGTACCTCTTTTCATCCCGATCGGATGGACGGTCGGACGCACTATCCGGACATTCGAGGACATGTTGCGTGCTTGTGCCCTCGATTGGAGTAGTGATGGGAGGAGCATTTGCCATTGATCGAATTCACGTACAACAATAGTTGGCACGCGTCGATTCGGATGGCACCGTATGAGGCACTTTATGGCGGCGATGTCGATCGCCGATTTGTTGGAATGAGGCGTCCGATTTAGTCGGGACCGAGCCGGATGTCGTTTTAGAGACGAGGCGGAAGATAGAGTTAATTCGAGAACGGATGTTGGATCGCCCAGTCGACATAAGTCATATTCACGTCCGTCGTCGACCTTTGGAATTCGAGGTGGGAGACAACGTTTTGCTAAAGGTGTCGCCGACGAAGGGAGTTTTTCGTTTTGGGAAGAAAGGAAAGGCCGAGCCCGAGATTTATTGGACCCTTTGAGATTCTCGGCGAGTCGGTGAATTAGCGTACCGTTTGGCGTTACCTCCAGCCTTGAGTCATGTTCATAGCATTTTTCATGTTTCCCGATTGAGGAAATATGTTAGGATCATAGTCACGTCATCGATTATGGCGAGATTGATATTGCTGAAGATATTACTTTTGAGGAGCGTCCTTTGAAGATTTTGGAGCATCGTGAGAAACGACTGAGGCATAAGACCATCCCTTTGGTCAAAGTTCAGTGGTCGAGACACGGTGTCGAGGAGGCAACTTGGGAAACCGAGGATAGCATGCGTGCTAGGTACCCGGAGTTGTTTGTTTCTTAAGTTTCGGGACGAAACTTATTTTTAGAGGGGTAGAATGTAATATCCGGTATTTTTTTCTTTCCCTTGTATTTTCATTTTTGGTATATTTCTCGGTCACAGTGACCCTCATGTATCTTTCAGTATGTCCTTCCTGTCAATTGTTGAATTGTATTCTCGTTATTGTTCGTTGTTTCAACTTTCCTCACATGAGTTCGACTTTGTTAGATCACCATTAATTTTTGGTGACTCCAAAAATTATAAATCTTTGCAATATTATAGAATATCGAGTTAGCTTTCCAATGGTTCAAACGGTGAGTCAATCGGAGTCCGGACGAGAGAGTTATGGTCGTTTCGATTTTGGCGAGCACTTCCAGAGCCTTTCGGCCGATAGGGGGTCGATAGACTCTCTGCGGCATTCCGTATGGGTATCGGTTGGGCCTATCGGCCGATAGGCTGGCCGATATGTAAATTTCTTCACCTTCGAACTTCCAGAGCCTTTCGGCCGATAAGGGGGTCGATAGACTCTCTGCCGGCATTCCATATGGGTATCGGTTGGGCTGTCAGTAGATAAGTGGCGATAGGTTCTCATGTGTTACACTATAAATGTGTTGTTTTGAGCGTGAATCTCATTTCCTTCCCCATTTTTACACAGTCGCGAGAGAGAAAATATAGAGGGGAGAGTTCTTCATCCGGGGTCGATTTTCATCATTTCTTTTCGGTTGTGAGGCTCGGATAATCAATCTAACGCGTGTTCTACGGATCTTAATACTTGAATCACTCAAGGTAATATCTCTTGAAACCCTACCTTTTTGGATAATTGGGGATTTTGGGGTTTTGTCCGATTCTTTCCGTTTCGTTGATGGATTCATGATGAATATGATTATTCTTGTTGGTATTCTTAGTTTCCCTACGGATTCATGGTATATTTCGTGATTTTTACGGAATCGAGAGGGTTCGGTTGTGGTCCGCCCTCGTTGTTGTTTGTATACGAATATACATGAATCGTAGGCGGGTTTCCGGAGTATTCCATTTCCATAATCGTTTAGAAGTGGTTGTGATTGTGCTATTCAAATCGTTAGGTTCATTTCGCGGTTCCTTGCGGTCGTGTTCAACTCTTCCGTTCCGTTCGTGTCATCGTCTATTTAATCGAGGCAAGTATTCTTTTGGAAACCTTTATGCTTAACATGAAATGGTGATGTATATTACTTGTGTGTAACTCACCTCGTGTTGGCAGAAGACGGTCAAGGAGGAAATCTATCTTTGCCACGGATTTCACGAGTTTCGTACGCTAGCCAACTCGTTAGGGTCCTTGTAAGGCCCCGAGTGAGAATGTATCTTTGTCGCCTGTTCTCACGGCATAGCGTGTGCGTGGTTTTGTTTTTCTCAAATTGTAGCCAACTCGGTAGGGTCCCTGCGAGGCCTCGAGCGAGAATGTATCTTTGCCGCCTGTTCTCGAGGCTAATTGTTGATCGTTTATTTTAGGAAAAGACATGTCTTGTTTTGGTTTTTGGAATGATATTGGTGCATGTACTATGGAATGTGTAAGCGATTGGTTTGCTGGATTACTTGTACTAGCGTAATTGCTAACCCCTCTGGGACCCGTTTTGGGAAATTCTTGTTATGGATTTCGAGTTATGACTACCGGACGAGCGAGCACCGGGACGACGAGGATGTTGGCGAGTCGTTGACATGTGCATTTGGTCTACTTATTTCCTTTGTCCATTTCGATATGGTTGTTCCCACAGTTTTAAACTTATAGATTGTACTCGCGAGTACTTAGGCTTTTCGTTTCAACTCCGTATTGTATTACTTTAAATTGTCACGTTGTTGTTTGATGCTTATTCTGCCGGTTGTTCGGGCGTATATTTATATGTCATATTATTTAATTATGTATCCTCGCTAACCAAGATGGTTAGTCGAGCGGAGTTTTCTTATTGTAGCCTGGTAGGTCCCATGTAGGGGTCTACGGCGCTGTAACATATTTCCGAATATCTCGGGGTGTTACAACAGCCTCCCACCAGCTAGCGACATCCTTGTCGAAAAGATACTGAGCTACCGGGACCTTACGTTCTTCTGGACAATCAACTACCTCGAATATCTTTTCCAACTGGAAAAGCCAACCATCCCAGCCTAATGCATCTGCAGCACCAGCGAAACGAGGGGGATTCATACGAACCACTTCTCGAAGCCACTGATTTGCACCAATGTTCTGTGTCACATCTGTAACACGTTGAACTGCCTGAGTCAACTGAGTCATCTGTGTGGCTACCTGCTGTAAAATAGTAGCGACACCGATACCGGCATCATCACCGGCAGCATGATCTCGACCACGCGTCTGATTGCCACGACCACGACCTCGGCCCCTCGGCATACTGAATAAGTAATCACTCAGCACAACAGAAAAATCATAACACATACCACATACAACGATTTCCATCGTAAAGCAACACGCATACTAAAATCATAGCAACGACGGTATCGTTCAGCGATCTCAACGGCCCGAACGATAACCAACACATAATCACAAAACATCATGGAACAATCACACATATACACGAATGTACCAACCCAAGCTTCAACAGCTCACACTTGTGCAACAACATGCAAATCACCAAGAGGCGACAAATAGTAAATAACAGTTCACACCTCTCATAGAGGGCTAACACACCAATGCGTGGCGAACGACTCAACGCCCACACCACCAATTCAACCACAACTCGGGGTTAACACCCTAACGAAATTCCGAACATCATACACACCTTCTCCGACCACAAGCAGGAAATGATGGGTTTTAAAAACGAAAACCACCTTTTGAAAATAGTTTGGAAACACCAGTTGATCGTGAGTATCACTTTTTAAAAAGTAGTGCAAACATTGTTATCGAGACTTTGAAAACCATCTTGCGTTTGAAAAAAAAATGAGGACACTTTTCTTTTCGTGAAAAACTTTAGGAAATATTCGACCCTCGGGCCTAAGCAAAAGCGTTTCTAAATCAATGAAAATATCTCAAAACATTTTGGTCCTCGAGGTAGAAGAATTTTGAAACATATTGGGGCACCTTGGAAGTACCACGAGTAAACAATTCATTTTAAACGTACGTCTTGAAATTTATTTTCTAAGATACTGAAGGTTTTCGAAAATAATTCAATGGGCTAGAATGCCCAAAAATTTCAGGTAATTACACGGAACATCACAGCGCCGTGGGTCCCGCGTCGGAACCCAACAGGCTAAAAACCATTTACAAAAACGCCAAAAAGGCCGATGACGGTAATATTTCAAAAACTCACAAAAGTCATTTACAAAATACTAAATACCATCATAAGAATTTTACCAAAACGATCAAGGCCATAATGCCAAAAACTCGGTTAAGGGAATCGGTTTTCGAAATAAAACACAGTCGGTAAAATACCGAAAGTCATTACAAAAGAACTCACGCAGCGGATAAAAGAAATACAGTCCAACATGCACAATCCAGCGACACTACTCCTCATATGAACGAAATATGAGAGTCAAATAACCACATATCACGAAATCAAAATCCATAAGAGGATTCCGTCAATTAACTCATAATCATACCTGTAACTCGCATCAGACGAGGCACAAACACAAAGAAGGGAGACTTACATTCACATATCGCACGAAGATGATGATCGCCCCACGATACTAATCATGACCAACAACCTCAGATGACGCGTCGCGACACGACTCAGTCAGACAAAATCCGACGAGACAAAAACTCAACAGACACCACTAAACCCGACAGCCTAGGTTTCCACAACCTAAGCACCGATACCATTTATGTAGCACCCCCAATCCGCTCAGGGATATTACACGCCGTAGAACCTTTCCTCAAGGTTCTACCAGGCTGGTAACAAAATCGAACAACTCAACAATGCCTTTAAGGCTAAAATGACTCAGTAGACCGATTTGATCTTTCAATAAATACATATAACTCAATTACAAAACATGCCCACGCAGGGGTCGAATACAACACACTCCCGTACAACGGGAAAGAATACTGCAGTGGAAATAAAATACAGCTAGACCAATACGACAACATACGTTTCCTCGTATGATTAGTATCGTTCATCTTTCATCATCCTTTATGCCGACCCTGTGCTATGCTCCAAAACCCGAATGCAACACAGACATCCACCCCCCGATTACTCGGGGGTTAGCAAAATTCCACTATTTTGCTAGTGCAAGTACAAAGTGCAAATACGAGCCATATAATTCAAGTTCCAAGAATAACAATAACCAGGAATCCTCAAAGATTTAAACATAACGAAAATACTTCCCCAGGCGGGAGTTTAGGTAAAGCTTTCCAAAATCGAAAGATCCCAAGTCAAGGGAAACAATATATAAAGTGATTTAAAATGCCATCGGGAGTTTTGATAGAAACAACTCAGGATTTTCGAATCCTTCTCTTTCCAAATCAACAGGGGTCATAGCCCAAAGGTTTTGTTTTCTCAAATAGAACCAATAACAATTCACAGGGTTAGAGCCCAACATCACGTGTCCTCGACGGACATAAAGTCAACAAAACATAATCATGCACGCGCATCGCCTAGGACCGGGACAAAGCCATAAATCCCACCCGAGGCCTCTAAGGACCCTCCTGAGCTGGCTAGCAAAACAAATCACACACAGGCATCGCCTAGGACCGGGACGAAGCCACAAATCCCACCCGAGGCCTCTAAGGACCCTCCCGAGCTGGCTAGCGAAACAAATCACACACCATATCTCACGGTTGGATCAATCACTTGTTGCATCCTGACCACATGATCACAAGCCATGTGTCACCGTAGATTATCTCATGCTCTCACGGTTGGATCAATCACTTATTGCATCCTAACCACATGGTCACATGCCATGTGTCACCATAGACCTTAAACCATATCCACACTTTCACACAAATAACATATCACATCAATAATATCCAAGCAATTCACATCAATGGCAACAAACACAATGCACGACGAAATGGTCAAATCACAACGCACCGATATGAGATAATATATACATATATATTATCAAAGCACAACGACAACGCCAAGTGTATTCATAGTAATTCACGTAACCATCTACGAACACAATGTCCACAAAACACACGCATTTTGAAAGAGGGCCTTTAATAAGGCTAACTGAATCTTTTGAAAGTTCAATTCAAACGACCAAACAAACACATTTAGACGATCACCAATTATCATATCTACAAAACAAGAATTATATGGACAAGGTACTTTCCTCAAAATCGACACGCAAGTATCCCGACGAACACGGCTCAACCGGAAAGCTTTGAAACGCCCGATGCTATCGAAAAGGAAGACGACAACGAATGGAAGGGTTCAACTCGGTTTCTTCGCAAGAAACTCGGCCCTAACAACATATAATTAATAAATCAACGATCATACGAGGAAGAATAATCGTAGAACGTCCGAAAACCCCTCTATGACATTCTACCGGACACCTTCAAGGCGTCGATCAAAAACTCGACCAAAAAAACGAATCGATGCGATCCAAGCATGGAATAACAAGAGAAATGATATAATACATCTAAATAATCAATAATCTATCAATAATCTAAGTTATTACGGCTCAAACGGATGAAATACAACAAAAACCCCAATTTCCCCAAAACTATATTATCAAGGAATCTAACCTTGATTCGGTAGATCGGAGGAGGTTATGGGATGATTGATTGATGTTAGAAACTCAAGAACTTCGTGTATTGATAGATAAACAACATCTAATCACGTACTCCAAGCTCCAGCCGCGGAAGGAAATGAGAGGGATGAGAAGAAATGGGTGTAAACCCGTCTGCTCGATCATCTATATACTGCCCAGCATCCTGCCGACCACTTACGGCCGTAACCGGCAGACCTTACGGCCGTAACCGGCATTCGTCAAAATCCGCCCAGCGCCTGCCGATCGCTTACGGACGTAACCGACAGGGCCTTACGGCCGTAACTCGGCACTTACGGCCGTACCCGGCAGGACCTTACGGCCGTAACCGGCATTCGTCCGAACACTTCCTGGCACCCGTACGGCCGTAACCGGAAGCCCTTATGGACGTAACTGACATTCGTCCAGCCATGAATGCCGAGCATGTACGGCCTTAATCGGGACCTTACGGTCGTAACTCGGCCAGGCCAGGCCCTGCTCCGGCCGTGACTCGGTCGTGGCCACTCCGATGGCCCGGACAACCCCGAAACCCGAACCTGAATATAAACTGAAGATACGGTTACGAAGTACTCGCAAAGACGAATCTAAGAGCTAAGAGAACACACGATTCCGACCACCCGAAGTGTGGGAATTCGACAACGGAAGTAATTACCCCAAACTTTGGGAAATTATGAAAACGGCCCAAAACGTCCGAAATACACGATACACGATCGAAACACCAAACCAAAGCTCGCAACATGAATAATAACATTAAATGAACTTACGAGAAACTCGAAACAACAGTTTCGGACGAGATTCGCAAGAATCGAACTCAAGTGCGGAAAAGCCGCTTAAGAACGTGGAACTCAACAAAACGACATCGAAACGAACTCGAATGACAAAAAGTGCATAATTAAATATTCTCAAAATGACGAAACGGTCATGAGAGAGTTCTCAAAATGGACTTTCGCCAAAAAAAGAAAATTACCGGAAATCGAAATTACGGGTATTACAGTGTATAACACAATTTATGTTCAGCAAAGGCACAACATAAAATCAAGATTACATTATAGCCTACAATCTGCTATAAATGCATATAATCAACCTTTAAGTTTTTCTTTGTAGTACTCTTGCTTATGATGGTTTGGGAAGTAGAGGGTATAGGATGATAATTGATTGCCTAAGATTTAGTTATGGTTATTACAAAATAAGGTTATTTATAAGGTAATGGAATGAAATAAGATAATGAAATGAAATAATAAAAACCATTATTGCGATGTATTGTGTCTATCACAAGGTAATGGAATGAAATAAGAAAAACCATTGATTTAAATGTTGTATTCAAAAGAAATCAGCATGTCAACTTAACCCGAATATTTTTTTACCTCAAATACAAATATGATTCTTTCACGGTGAATAAAGCATGTGCATCGCACGGGCCATGATGTCTCGTCAAAAAAAAAAACTACATGTCCAAGTTCATTAAAGAAATGGTGATAAATTAATTTGAGAGTAGTGAAGAAAATAATTTTGATAATGACATAACTCTAAATTTAGTTAAAATTTTATGTCTCTTTGACATGTATTTGTTAAGTGAAGTATGAATTGCAAATATTTTTTTCGATTTGTTGCATTTTTCTTCTTCTTTCTTGCTATTAAAAACATAAAAAATAAAAAAAAAATTGGAATAGTACCAATATATTTTACTCTAAAAATTTGATAATAGATACTCCCTCTAGCCACAAAATGTGTCCAAATTTTAATTTTTACGGTCAAAATTTATAAACTTTGACCATAAATTGCGATCAATATATACATAAATTTATGGTCATGTAAGTTATATTTGTACATACATATTAAGACAAATTTATCAAGTATTTATATTATTTTTAAATTTCTATATATTGGCCGCAATTTATGACCAAAATTTATAAATTTTGACCGAAAAATAGAAAATGAGACACATTCTCGTGGACGGAGGAGTATTATTTTGTGATATTTCTGTGTTGGAGATGAAATGGTGAATGAAGAGCAAAAGACAGTTTACTCATGATGGATTATGGATGTGATGCATAAATGTATTGCTAAACACTTGACAGAGATAGTTTGTTTTGTATCAATTTATATTATGCATTTTCTGTATTAAGTAAATGAACAGAAAATATACTTATTAGAAATGTTGAATGTATAAAAATAATATTATATTGGAATTTTTTAAAATGTATTATTATTATTATCAATCATAGATGTGTCTACCGTGCAGCGCACGGGTAAAAGAGCTAGTATTTGTTAATAGCAACAGTACTTGCACTTGGGATTATATGAATTTTGACCCCAAAAAATAGGGTTACTTTGATGTAATTCAGGTTTTATTAGCATACAGTAGAAATTCGATAAATTAATACTCGATTATTTAATAAACTCTCTAAGATAATATTTTTTGCCGGTCCCGACTCGGGGATAGGGTGCTAAATTAATAATTCGCTAAAATTATAAGATAATATATTTTTGATAATTTCTTTAGACCCCATATAAAATATAAATTAATAATTCCTTATATATAGCATATTACATGAATGATTTGTGAAGGTTTCTTGAAAAATGACTCAATTGTCTTTTATTTTTTGTTGAAATCAATTTCCCCTTGAATCTCGTCTCTAATTTTCCTTAGCATGGTAAGAACTTCTGGTGTTGTTTTTTCATAGCTCAACAAGAAATTGTTCAATGTGATTGCCGCTTTAATAGCTTCGTTTCGCGAAGGGGGCTCCATTGTAGAACTTTCATCATCTTCTTCATCGATATCATCTTTATTAATTCCAATAACGTTTTCAATAATTTCTTCATCAGTCAACAACTGTGCAACTACATTTTCTTCTGGGTGAGTCAGAACATCTTCGACATCCATTGCATTGCGATAACCCAACTCTTTGATCAAATTCTGGAGTTCTTGAGTGCTTTCACCACCTTCATCTGAGTTCTCAAAAGGCATGTTATCTGTTGATCGAAGTTTACAATGACGAAAGCAGTTCGCAATTGTATTTGCATGAACATCCATAGTCCATACTGAAATTGCAAGATTCATTGCATCTAATACATTTATTTTTGCTGGATTTGGAACCCCTAATTCATAACCCTCCAAAAGACTTCTATAAAATCGACGACGATAATGCATCTTAAAAGCTCGTATGATCCCCGCATCACAAGGTTGAATTTTTGAAGTTGTGTTTGGTGGCAAAAAAAATAATTCAACATTTCGTAATCCTTCAATAATTTTTGGATGAGCAGGGCAATTATCCACAATCAAGAGAATTTTTCTTCCAACCATTTTTTTATCAAGTTGGCGAACATATTCTTCAAATAACACACCAGTCATCAAAGCTCGTTTGTTAGCACGGTACTCACACTTCAGACTCTTCAAGTTTACATTCTTGAAGCACCTTGATTTAGCATATTTCCCAATAATCCATAAAGGAAGTTTTTCCGAACCGTCCTCATTACAGCAAATAGCAACAGTTAGTCTTTCCTTGTCTTGTTTTTTCCCTTCAAGCTGCATTGTTGCAAGGGAATGATCCGGTTGAAGTCTAAAAAATAAACTTGTTTAAGATCAAAACATGTAAATAATTACATCACTAAAGTACAAAATATAAAATAAAATAATAAAAAAACAAACATGTTTCATCCATATTAAAGATGTCTTTCATTTCAAACTGATCAACTTTGTCTCTTATGGATTTTAATTTGTCCTTCATGCCCTCCATTTCAACAGATCCACTCTCTCTGAAATGCCGGAAATTTTTAATTCCATATCTTGCTTTGAACTTTCCAAGCCAACCAATAGAAAAAGTAAAGTCTGGAGTATCCACTGGATACATATCTTTCATGAAGTTTTTCGCCTTCTCGTTGATTAGTTCACCTGTCATATTCACATGTTCTTGATATTGAAGAATCCATTCATAGAGAGATTTTTCTAGGTCAGGAAATTTTGCCGGTTTGTGTCGCTTAACATCGCCTCTTTTGGGAGCAAGTGAGAGATACTCTAAAGAACGCTTAACTGTATTCGATATTGTCGCTTGACTTACCTGCAAACCATAGTTACTATGAACCCATTCTTGCAATTGCTTTTGAGTGAGACTTGAATTATCCTTGTTGTGCTTGCATAATGCTCTTCGAATCTCGTCAGTCATTGTTGTTTTTTTCACACCTTTAAGATGGGAAGCCATGTTGTGTGTATGATTTGTTTGTGTTAACCTATTTTGATCTTGTATTTATATAGAAAATATTTTTAATGTCCTTAAAGTGATACATTGAACACAAGAAGCATAATAAAGTGGGAGATTGAAGGTTTCTTTCAAATTGGGCCGTTCATTTGATATACATGCATTGTATACAATAATTAAGTGGAAGCTTGAAAGGTGTTTGTAAACTAAGTATTCTACTATAAATTAATAAAATATTAATTAATATATAAATTAATAATTATTAATTTATCGATTAATTAATAACTCTTTTAATTAATAAATTTTGGTGGTCCCAAGTGTATTATATTATAGAGTTTCTATCGATTTTTTTTCGGACGACCAACATGTCCGTCCGCTTAAATATAGAGTACTATATCTTTATTTACAAGCATGCACCTTTTGAGAGTGCAATTGAACAAATTCTCTTTTTTTTTTTTTCAGTGTACTTTGGCTAACTCCATAATGTATGCAAATCTCATTTATATATAAATATTTTTTGATGAAATATTTGTCGAAATCGAGGTTGAGACCTTTTCTACTACACCATTGGAAAACAGCTTAAATAAATACCATATTTATAATTTATTTATGGTAAGTAATGACATTAAATGGTATATTTGGAATCTACATTTTGTGTAGCTGAATTTGGTGTATTTACTTGTTCAATTTTATTAAAGAATGAATGAGTAATTAATGCACAAAGATAATCTATTTTATAGATGAAAATGTGGTGTTGAATTCAATCTCACGTTGGAAAAACAAGAAAGTTATTTATAAAGGACTTTCCACCATAAAGGAGTAATCAAGTGTGCTCCACTATGGTGCACCCTAATTGGCTTTAATTAGTTTTTAAGGTTAAAATCTGAATCCTACGAGGAAAGTGCAAAGCACCTTCCGAGGTCGAGGCCGAACACGTGCACGTCGCACTTGTCGCAACGGGCGCTTCGTAGGCGCACTTTGCACATGGATCGAACAACATGGAGGGTGACGTGGCAGTGACATGTCAAACACATGAGTTGGCGGGTGCGGAACACGTGGCGGCGGTTCGCGACCGAACCGGTGCAACGGTTCGGACCGTTCTGTACGATCTGAACCAACGCACTGGTTTGATTCGCCTGAACCAGTGCAGCCCTTCGCACCAGACCACAAGGTGTCTATTCAGCCACAAAGTCACATTGATTCGGACGGGTCCTTTGTAGGCTATAAATAGCCCCCTGCAGATGATGGTTAAACACATAGAATTAACCAATGTCTCGTATTCATAGAAAATCGTTGTATCTTGGGGACGTTTGCCGTTGATCCGTGTGTACTATGCGGGACAATTTCTTGTTACGGGGAGAAAGCATAGCTCTTGCCTCGATTTTACATATTATACCATTATTCCGTCATTTTTTACACTATCCACATAACAATATCCAATTTTATATGCAGGTACGTACCCCCAATTTGTTGACGTGTTTGCATTTGATTTATTTTTATAATATGATATGAAATCATATCACATACTTCAAAATATGAGTATACGAGGTATTATCCAACCCGTGCGATGTACGGTCTTTGGTTGAATATCTACGTGTTTTGTACGTAATGTTGGGGCAGACGGTTGAATGAGCAGATGGCAGAATTTAAATGCCTTTTAGAGAAGTTTATATATTTTTTTATTGTTATTGTCATTTTATTTTAGTCCATGTAATTAGTTATATGAAATGAGGCTTTACTAACCCGTGTGTTGCTCCGGGGTTGTTTTTAGTTTATTTAACCCGTGCGATGCACCGATTGTATCTAAGATTTCATAGCTAAAATTTAACAATCTTGTAATTTATACTATCATTTAAAAGTTCATTACATGGTATGAAAGTGATCCGTTAACAATCTTGCAAGACAACTACGGGCTGTTATCCGTTGACACTTCCACTACATGGTATGAAAGTAATCCTTTTGCATTTGCAACATTAGCAAAGTCGATGTATTATTTGGACAACTTGGTGAAGAAAAGCACATGGAAGATAGTGAACGTTGTGACAACGAGAAATATTTATAGTGCTGCTACACTAGAAGAAACAAGAGGTACTGATGACGATGATGCTTATCAAGAGCCAAATACAGCAAATATTCCACCATCAATGATAATTACAATGAATAATGTTCCTGAAGGACGAGTCGTCCGACTCCGTGGTGATGCTCGCGGGTACGTTGACGTTGATACAGACGAATTACATGAAAATTCTGATGACGATAATGCGGACGACTTGAGGCATATGTTGCCGGATATCAACTCAGATAATGAGACAGACTGTAGTGATGACTCAGACTATGAGCCATAAATTTATTAGATGTTTATTTTCATATATATTGATTGTTATTGCTTTTTTGGAAACAAAAAAAATAGCAATAATAATAATCAAAATATTAACATAATATTAATAAAAAATACAATTGGTACCGAGGAGTACTCGGTCCCAACATATAAGTACTCGACTGAGTACTTACACTGCTGGATCGAGTTCTCCTCGGCACCCGAAAAAAATTGGGATTTAGCCGACGACTTAGATCTAGTCGTCGGCTAAACCTCTTAATATATATCCCTTCTTCTCTTATTTCTTCTTTCTTTTCTTCTTTTTTCTTCCCCCACCTGCGATTCAAGACACCAGCCCGTCACCCAACCATCGGAACACCGCCGCCCGCCCGCCCGCCTGACGCCCGCCACCCGATCGTCAGCCCAACACCCGACCGCCGCACAGCTAACCCATTTTTTTGTGCATTTTTAGTATATTAATTTTATCTGTAATTAGGTTGTTTTTCATGTAGTTTTTATTATTTTTTAGTTTATTAGGTTAGGTTTTATTTAGGTTTTAGAAATTTATGTTTTATTTAGTTTTTATTTGTTTGATGAATTTATTGTATTTATTTGATGAATTTGTTAGATTATTTGATGAATTTAGTATTTTTCATATTTTGTGTTTAATTTAGTTTTCATCAATTGTTAGCTGTGAATTGATGAAATATTTGATGAATTTGTGAATTGGATGAAATATGATGAATTGTGTGATGAATTAGGTAAATTATTTGATGAGTTGTGAATTGATGAAATATTTGATGAATTTGTTTGAGAAGGGATTGTATAACCGGCGTTAATCGAAATATTAACGTGGTATGGCATTGATAATTACTGTTGTGTGATTGTTTAATTTACTGTGGAAACTCTGTCGAATTTTTGAATATCTATGTTTCTTTAATTTTGTTGTATGCGCATTATTTGAAGATGGAGAGAATAAATAGAGCCTTGGGGAAGAAGTCGACAAAGTCGACCACTCCCGATTCGGGGGGAGTTCGGCAGCCTCTAGTAGAGCGTGTCACGCTGCTCAGAACATATCTCAGAGTAGCGCTCGTACCCGCCAGATACTAGAAGCTACCGACATGAATGCTGACGATTTTCTGAGGGCGACAGATGACCATGCTGTCGAAGCGATACGGTCATCCGTTCATATGCAGCGGTCGTCCGATGAGCCCGCTGCACTAGCGCGGCGTTTATCCTTTCAGACACCACGGTCGACCCCCTCACAGACGGAGACTCGTATGCCTCCCATCCACCGACCCACGTCCAACAATCTTGTAAAATTTAACAATCTCGCGGACGGAGACTCGTATTAGCCCTGAGGAGGCGTACGTCTATGAGTCTTGGCCAGACAACATGCGTTGGCGAAATTATTGGGTTTCGAAGACGAAATTGTATGGGGAGATAGAGAGGGAGAAGGAGAAGGGGAAAAATGTAGTCAAGGAGGAGAAGAAAAAGAAGAAGACTCGTGGCCCGGCAAAGGGTCTGGTGCTCGACTCGTACGTCAGTAAGCATGGCCTTTACGAGATTCCTCTAGACAGACACGGACGACCGGTGATGTCTTCTGACGCGACGGCCGCATATAGCCGTAATGTGGGCTTTGTCATTCGGGACAGAGTCCCTGTTTTGTGGCCCGAGTGGGGGGATGTGCCGCAGTGCGTGCAGGATGCCTTGAACAATGTTATGTCGGTAAGTTATTAAATATTTAATAAGTGTTTTTCAATCAACACGCAGTTCTTCAAAATGCAATATGTGATGTTTTTAAATTATTGCGTATTTATGTTGTTCATAGGTGTGGTTTGTCATTCCCAACTCTCTACTATGCACTTGGTGTGACGTGGTGCAGTCTACCAAGTAAGTCATTTTAATTTATTTTGTATCTACATTGTTTGCGTAATTTTTTTCTTAAGAATAATATATGTTGTACAACGTGTGTTATAGGTACAAATCTTGGAAAAATGCGATGCACATATTCTGGATAGCCTGGGGTGATACCCGAGAGGCTACCCTGGAAGAATTCAAGTTCCAGGAGTACGAGTGGAAGTGGCTACGAGTGGAAGTGGCTTCGCGCTAGGGTATGGAGTACCGTCTACCTTCCTAGAGATAGTCGGTACCGTACTAAGATGATGGGAGCCGAGGGTCACAGCCTATTGAGAGATACCCCCGACTTCTGGCACCCTTACGGATGGGATAAACGGACTGCCTATCTGGAGGAGCAGTTGAGGGCGGAGAGGGAGCTCCGAGCTGAGAATGAAAGGAGGACTCAGACGCGGTTACGTGAGAGCGAGCAGAGGACTGAGATGCGGTTAGAGAGTTTTCAGAGGCAGCAGCAGGCCATGATGGACTATATGATGACGCTGACTCAGACCATTACTCAGGCTGGACTGCAGGCACCTGCTCCACCGCCTTCTTCCTTCAGTTGGACCCCATTTTTACAGCCTCATGACGAGGATCTAGGGGATGGTGGTAATCCTTCTACTTCTACATTTGGACATTTAGATGATTTTGGTAGTGGATTCTAAAATATTTTTATTATGTTGATGTTGATCTTATTATGTATATGCAGTGGCAGCTTTGTATTGTTTTGTGTTGTTATGTATTATGGTTTTGGTGCTATTGGCATGAGTTGTGCATTGTGTTGTTGTGGTTACTGAAATTGCAGGTTATGAAATACAGGTTTTGGGACTTCCAAATTCTGTGTTTTTTTTTTAAAAATGGGTTTAGCCGACGACTTGAAGTCGACGGCTAAAGGTCGTCGGATAAACCTCAAAGTTTAGCCGACGCACTACCAAAAAAGTCGTCGGCTAAACGTTGGCCGACGAATATCGGCCGACAGTTTTTTAGCCGACGACTGAGAGGATTAGCCGACGACTGAGACCTTTAGCCGACGACTTTAAGTCGTCGGCTAAACCCCCGATGTTGGTAGTGTGATGATATACTGTAATGAAAATTGTCACATTATATATCAACAATTATAATATATAGTGATATTTTTACAAAATATAATATATTTGTAGAATTATATTATATATATTAAATATTATAATTATATTGTACAATAAATTTAATCAAATGAAACTTTAGAAGTTATATTGTATATTAAAAATATTAATATTATAATATAATAAAAATTATATTACATAATGTATTTATAGAATTTATCTTATATATATTAAAATTTTAATGTATGATTTTAAAGCAGTTCTTTCTAGAAAGTTAAATTTATTACTGTAGATGTAATATAATTTGATTATTGTACAATATATTATAATATTTAATATAATATAATTATGCAAATACATTATATTTCGCAAAATTATAACTATGATTATAATTTTTTGATATATAATGTGACAATTTTCATTACAGTATATCAACAAATGATATAACCTATTAATATTTAATATATATTAATTATAATTTTTAGCATGATTAAGTTTTTTATATAATATATAAACTATATTTTTTCATATATAATATAATTTTACGAATACAATATAATTCATAAAACAATATGTATGTATTAAAATTTTCAATATATAATGTAATATAATCTTTAATATTAGTATATAATAAAATATATTAATATTCAATATATTGCACATCTAACAGCGGTTCTATAAAGAACCGCTGTTAAATGTGCAATGTAACAGCGGTTCTTTTAGAACTGCTATTAATGTACAAGTTTAACATCGGTTCTAAAAGAGCTGCTGACCGCTGTTAAATGTACAAATTTAACAGCGGTTCTTCTAGAATTGCTGTTAAATGTACAATTTTAACAGTGATTTTCTTTGGAATCGATGTTAAAATGCCGCCACTTCATTTTAACAACGATTTTTTTTCGAACTACTGTTAAAGTGCCGCTGTTAAATGCTGTTTGTAGTAGTGTCAATGAAGGAATAATATAATGATGTAAACATTTATATCTAATAATGGAGTTCATTATAAGTTTTACTTGTTTGGTATAAATGATATATAATGTATTTATCTCAACTCTCAAGGGACCATAATTTTTATATTGTTCACTTTGGATGAAATTCATGGATAAAGGAGAATTAGGGGTGGACTCGGTTCCATTCGGTTCGATTTTTGACCGAAACCGAGAATCGAATCAAATATTCGGTTTCGGTTTGGTTTGGTTCTTTTTGAAGTTCGGTTCGGTTAAGTTCGGTTTTATAAATATTCAGTTCGGTTTCGATTTGGTTTGATGTTTTTTCGGTTCTTCACAATATAATTTCAAATATTATATGCAATAGAATAAGTTATATATAACAACAAACTAACAAGAGTTATACATATGTTCAAGATAAAAGTTAGAGTTGCATAGCAATTTAGAAATATCTCAAAACATATAACAATCGTAAATCACAGTAGCTCATTCTCGCAACCTAAATTAATTGAATCACAAATTACATGAGCATATTATTGGTCCTCCTTGGACCCATGAGAGTCTTACAAAAGGAAAACTAATTATACTAAAATTCGAAACACATCAAAATCACAAAAACAAGGTCATTTTAGTATGTTGAAATTTGACTTCGGTCCATTTCGGTCCGGTTCAGTTCTGCCTGACCCCGAACCGAGAAACGATCCAAATTAGTTCGGTTCGATTCTATTTTTTTTTCGGTTCGCTCTTCTTCGGTTTCGTTTTTTCGGTTCTTTTTTCGGGATTTTTCGGTTCGATTTTCGATTTTCGATTCCGAAATGCCACCCGTGTGGAGAATGTCTAAAACATGCATGTAAGAGGTAAAATGAGGTATATATAATATTAAAAGTGATCAATGTGTGCGTGTATAAACTCAAAAAAAAAAAAAAAAAAAAGTATTCCTCGGTAAGGTCAAACGGGATGCACAAGATTTTATCTCCCACAAACAAAATATATAGTGGTAATATAAATTAATTAATTAATTTATATTAGCTAGTCATTATAATTAAGTATATCAATAAAAAAAATATCAACTGAAATAAAAAATATTTGGAAATATTGCAAAAGAAGTGTTGAATATATGTTAAAAAAGTACTCGAATCCTAATCAATAAAATAAGTCGAAATAATCTTATTAAAAAATATTATTGAAAGTATAGAAACAATAATTTTTATTATTATTTATAAACAAATCAAAGAAATTATGGAATAAATCAATTAGTCTATCATAGCTTTAAATTTTATTTAATTAATATGAAATAACAAAATAAATGAAAAAACACATATTTGCTAAATTATATAATTAGTGATTAATATGAATTTTTTATGAAGGGTAAATTCTATAGAGCGGCAATCCGACCTGCAATGTTGTATGGCTCCGAATGTTGGGAGATGAAGAAGTCGTTTGAGAGCAAGTTGGAAGCGACTGAAATGAGAATGTTACGCTGGTTGTGTGGTCGCACAATGTTAAATAGAATCTCGAACAGGGTCTTCAGGAACGCGCTAGAAATGGCGCCCATTTCAGCGAAAGTTAGGGAAGGGAGATTGAGATGGTTTGGCCACGTCCGCAGTGTAACACCCTCAAGATATTCGAGGTATATTACAGTGTCGTGAATCCCTATATGGGACCCACCAGGCTGAACAGCATCATACTCGTCGACTCACAGAAACGACAAAATAACACCTCGTCATAAAGACGCAAAACAGAATAATCCACCCGGTTCAACCGGTCAACATAACATCATCATCCAACACAACATAATAGGCAACAATACAATCCGGACGAACAAGAACTCTTAAGTACTCGAGTACAACTATTAGTTCAAAAACCACAAGAGATGAAAAGATAAAAAGACATTAAGACGTCACTTATGCACAATCATCACGCACGGCCATCATCCGTGTACTGGTCCAGCACCCGCTCGTCCCGATGAACCTGACCTGAAATTCATAAAACGAATTTCCCCAAAACGGGTCCCCAGAGGGGTTAGCAATTACGCTAGTACAAGTAACCAAATGAACGACTTACATCTTACACATATAGTAAATACATGCAATCAAGAAAACATAGTTCCAAAACGCTCATTTCCGGAAATGCCATAATCAAATCACATTTGTAAAAATGCACCACAATTAACCGTGGATCCACCCCTCCGTGGACCCCTACCGAGACCCCGTCGGATCTAACCCATAGTGGTTAAAAGCAAGCTCGCGGATCCACCCCTCCGTGGACCCCTACCGAGACCCCGTCGGATCTAACCCATAGTGAGCATACACACACACACAAGTCTCATGCAATACTACTACGTTAAGATTGTAAGTTCATAAGGGTACTTGCCTCGATTAATAGACGGTGACACGAACGGAACAGAAGAATCAAGCACGACCGCGAGGAACCGACGAATGAACCTAACGATTCGAATAACACAATCACAACAACTCCTAAACGATTACGGAAATGGAATACACCCGAAAACCCACCTACGATTCATGTATATTCGTACAAAAATAACAACGAGGGCGGACCACAACCAAACCCTCTCGATTTCGCAAAACCATGAAAATATACCATGAATCCGTAGGAAAACTAATTATACCAACAAGATTAATCATACTCGTCATGAATCCACCAACAAAACGGAACGGAGCGGAAGAAAATCCCAAAAACCCCCAAATTATCCAAAAGTAGGGTTCTAAGAGATTTACCGTGGATTAGGATGAAAGATTCGTGTTGATGTTGTTATAATACTAGAAGAACTCAAGAAAGATGTTGGATGAGATGATTGGAGGAAGAAATCGCCAAGGAAATCGCCCCGGAATCGCCTTCGCCGCGGAGAGAGGAAGAAATGAGAATTAATACGCTCATCTCGGTCAACTCCCTGGTTTATATAACCAGGGAGTGTTAGCGCGCGCTAATCCTCAAGGTTAGCGTGCGCTAACGGGATAAGAATATAGACCAAACAGTTAGTGTCCGTCCAGTCCAGTAGCCAGACCTCTGGCCGTTAGCGTGCGCTACTCCAAATGTAGCGTGCGCTAATAACCTATCGGTAGCGCGCGCTATCGACCAATAGCGTGCGCTACCTGGACATCAGTCGAGTCCAGTGATAAACTGTCCAGAACCCACCTGATCCGTTAGCGTGCGCTACCATACAAGCATAGCGTGCGCTAACTGGCACCTCACCGGGTTCAGTAGTAAACTGTCCAGTACTGGACACTCACGCTAGCGCACGCTACCGGGTATCATCAGCGTGCGCTAGCCTCCCGACCTTAGCGTGCGCTAGTCTGCGTAGCGTACGCTAATACGCCAATCCGTAAGCCGGAAAATAAGATCGCCACTCCGAGGGCTTGCTCAGCGCGCCATTTAATCAGTCGTAGCGTGCGCTACTAAGGGGCCCCTAGCGCGCGCTATGCAGAACAGATAGCGTGCGCTAGGTTACGAAATATAAACGGTTCACAACATCGGAATATGAACGAAACATCAAACGGAACACCTCAAAGCGCATCAAAACATAGAATGGATCCACGGCAACCCCGAAACAGCGGTTCCGCACAACAATAACGAGTCTCAGATCAATAGATGACGGGAAAGATACACTATAAGGTACATGAGGGTCACTACGACCGAGAAATACACCGAAAAGGAAAATACAAGGGGAAAGAAAAATGCGGATATTACATTCTACCCCTCTAAAAACAAGTTTCGTCCCGAAACTTAAGAAACAAACAACTCAGGGTACCTAGCACGCATGCTATCCTCGGTTTCCCAAGTTGCCTCCTCGACACCGTGTCTCGACCACTGCACCTTGACCAAAGGTATGGTCTTATGCCTCAGTCGTTTCTCACGATGCTCCAAAATCTTCAAGGGACGCTCTTCGAAAGTAATATCCTCGGCGACATCAATCTCACCATAATCGATGACGTGACTAGGATCCGGGACATATTTCTTCAACTGGGAAACATGAAAAACGCTATGAACATGACTCAAGGCTGGAGGTAACGCCAAACGGTATGCCAACTCACCGACTCGCTCGAGAATCTCAAAGGGTCCAATAAATCTCGGGCTCAACTTCCCCTTCTTCCCGAAATGAAAAACTCCCTTCGTCGGCGACACCTTTAGCAAAACGTGGTCTCCCACCTCGATTTCCAAAGGTCGGCGATGGACGTCGGCATACGACTTCTGTCGACTCTGGGCAGTCAAAATCCGTTCTCTAATTACTTCTATCTTCCGTCTCGTCTCTAAAACGACGTCCGGCTCGGTCCCGACTAAATCGGACGTCTCATTCCAACAAATTGGTGATCGACATCGCCGCTCATAAAGTGCCTCATACGGTGCCATCCGAATCGACGCGTGCCAACTGTTGTTGTACGTGAATTCGATCAATGGTAAATGTTCCTCCCAATCGCTACTCCAATCGAGGGCACAAGCACGCAATATATCCTCGAATGTCTGGATAGTGCGTTCCGACTGTCCATCTGACTGGGGATGAAAAGAGGTACTCAAATGCAAACGGGTACCCAACGCCTTATGCACCGCCTGCCAAAAGTGCGATACGAAATGACCATCACGATCCGAAACAATAGACTTTGGAGTTCCGTGAAGCCTCACAATCTGGGCAATAAACACACGAGCCAATTTCTCTGGACCCCAAGTGTCCTTGATGCCCAGAAAATGTGCCGACTTGGTCAGACGATCAACAATCACCCATACCATATTCATGCCCGACCTCGATCTCGGCAAACTCGTAATGAAATCCATCGATATATCTTCCCATTTCCATTCCGGAACGGGAAGTGACTGCAATAACCCGGCCGGTCACTGATGCTCTATTTTGACCTGCTGATAAGTCAAACATCTCGCTACAAACTGTGCGACCTCCTCCTTCATATCATTCCACCAGAAATTCCTTCTCAAGTCCTTGTACATCTTACTCGAACCAGGGTGAACGGAGTAAGGTGTAGCATGGGCCTCCCGCAAAATACTCTGTCTCAACTCTGAGTCGTTCGGCACACAAAGCCGACTCTGGAATCTCAAAATTCCATCCTCGTGAATCACAAACCCAGGAGACTTTCCCTTAAGAACGTTCTCTCGGATTTGAGTAATCATCGGATCCTCTGACTGCTTCAACTTAATTTCATCGATCAAAGATGACGAAATCTCTAAAGCACAAAGTTGCCCGACAGCTCCAGGCAACAAGACCTCAACATCTAACTCGATCAAAGCCCTCCGAAGCTCAGACTGAGATGTAAGGACCTCAAGCATTCGCAACGCCACCGGTTTCCGACTCAAGGCGTCAGCCACGACGTTCGCCTTGCCCGGATGATAAAGGATTTCGAGGTCATAATCCTTAATCAGCTCTAACCACCTCCTCTGCCTCATATTCAACTCCCGTTGAGTAAATATGTATTTCAGACTTTTATGATCGGTAAAAATCTGACATGCAGAGCCGAAAAGATAATGACGCCAAATCTTGAGCGCAAAAACAACTGCCGCTAACTCCAAATCATGAGTAGGGTAGTTAAGCTCGTACGGCCTCAACTGTCTCGATGCATAAGCAATGGTCTTGCCGTCCGCATCAATACGCACTCCAAGACCACGACCAAGCATCGCTATAAACGGCAAAACCCTCGTTGCCACATGGCAACACGAAAATCGGGCTGAAGTCAAACGCTTCTTCGCTTCCTCAAAACTCGATCGCCTCGCTGCTCTGCATTTAACTTCTGATTACGAGCAATCTGCGTAAGTGGCCGAGCCGCCGAGAAACCTTCGACGAACCTACGATAGTAGCGCCTAAACCCAAGAAACCACGGAGCTCCTTCACATTCTTCGGCGGTGCCCAATCCAACACCGCCTCAATCTTCTCGGATCCACACGAACCCCCTACCGAAATCACGTGACCTAAAAACATCACTTCCTTCAGCCAGAACTCACATTTCGAGAACTTTGCATAGAGTTGCTCGGTCCTCAAAATGTCTAATACTACCCGCAAATGATGGGCATGCTCTTCCTCATTCCTCGAGTAAATAAGAATATCGTCTATGAAGACGACGACACACTTATCCAAATACTCGATAAAGACTTTGTTCATCAACTGCATGAACACCGCCGGCGCATTAGTTAATCCGAAAGGCATAACTACGAACTCATAATGTCCGTATCTCGTTCGAAAAGCTGTTTTCGGCACATCGGACTCCCTCACTCGGAGCTGATAGTATCCCGATTTCAAATCAATTTTCGAGAACACCGCAGCTCCCTGCAACTGATCGAACAAGTCATCAATTCTCGGCAAAGGATACTTGTTCTTGATGGTCACCTTATTTAGTTCACGATAGTCGATACACAAACGTAGTGAACCATCCTTCTTCCGCACAAACAGGACCGGTGCGCCCCATGGCGAGGCGCTCGGTCGAACATACCCCGACTCAAGAAGCTCACTCAACTGCTTCTTCAACTCGGACATCTCTGATGGTGCCATTCGATACGGCGCCTTCGAAATAGGAGCCGCGCCCGGCTCTAACTCTATAGAAAACTCGACCTCACGATCCGGTGGCAATCCCGGTAACTCGTCAGGAAATACATCAAGAAATTCATTAACGATTGGAATCGAAGACAGCTCAACTCCACTACTCTCTGCCTTCAAGGCATAGCACCAATAACTAGTACACCCCTTTCGCAGGAGTCTCATTGCCTTCAAGGCATTAATAACGAACTTCTGGTTTCCCCTCTTTCGCCCCGCGAAAAAGTGCTCGGTGCCGTCCTCGGATAACATAGTGATGATTCTCGTGCGGTAGTTCATGATCGCACCATGCCGCTCGAGCCAATCATCCCCAAGAATCAAATCTTCACCCTCGATACCCACAACAATAAGATTAGAGGGCCAAGTCTTCTCACAAATAAGCACAGAACAGTCTCGAACCTCCTGATCGCCAACGATCCTATCACCGCTAAGAAGCTTAACGATGAAGGGTTCACAAGGCATCAAACAGTCGAGACTCAAACGGCGCACACAATCCCAAGATATGAATGAATGCGTAGCACCGGAATCGAAAAGCACACTGACAGGATGAGAAAGAATATGAACGGTACCTGTCACCACAGTAGCTGCTGGGTCATCGGCTTTCCGCATCTCATAAACCCGTGGATGGGCGGAGCCGACACTAGAAGCTCCCCCTCTGGCGGTCTAACCCCGACCTCTCCCTCGACTGGCACTCGGTGGGGACTGAGAAGCAAACGATCCTTGATTCACACTCGGTTCCCTAGGCACTGGAGTGGAAGTCCGGGCACCCACGATTCTCTCCCTCTCGGCACAGAAAGCCGCCTTGTGGCCCGGTTGGCCACACTGATTACATGTCAACAAAGGACTCGGACAATTACGACTGATGTGGCCTGGCTGGCCACAGTTAAAACATTTCACTTCCCGAGAAGGGGCACTGGCACTCGTGGGAAACCCGATGGATCGAGTTGGGCCACCACCGGAAAAATTAGCAGATCGAATTTCGCCGACCCCACCTTTGTGGCCCGAAAAATTTCCGACGGACTCGCTTCTTGCTCTCGCGGGCCGCCTCACTCGCCACGGACATATCGTAAGCAAGGGCCCTACTCGATAATCCTTCAAGGTAGTACGCACGAGCCCCGACATATAGTCCCGAATCGACAACTTCATCCGTCTCGAGAAATGGAAAATTTTGTCGCTCTCCTCGACAACTTGGGTCTTCACATAACCCAACTCCTTGTTAAAATCAGCAATAGCTTGAGATACGGGATATCCGCGGTTGAGCATCATAAAAGCATGTACCCGAGCCTGTGTGACGGCCACGGCAATATTCGATCTCCATCAATTCTTGAAACTCACCACGAAGCGGCATGATCTTTGGGCCCAACGGCCTCCCACCGGTCCGTAGCGTCCCCTGTGAGAAAGTATTGAGCAATAGGGACTTTACGGTCCTCGGGACAGTTAGTGGCAACGAAGACCTTAGATAACTCCTTGATCCACCCTTCCCAGCCAATCGGGACTGAAGCTCCCGAACACTGAGGAGGATGCATCTTGATAACATCTTGGAGCCAAAGATCCGCTCCGCCCGATTAGCGTGGGCTCGACCGGGTTCAACCGCCGAGCTATCGCCGCCATTTGGTTCACCATTTGCCGCATAACGGCCGCAATACCAAGGTCGGCACGCTCCCGAGAAGAAGCATGGCTATGACGGTGCCAGATCGCGACTCCCGAAGACTGCGACGTGGCCGCCCCACCGGCTGCCCCACATCCTCGGCCGCGTCCACGACCACGTCCACGACCACGGCCTCTTCCAGCATCCATACTGATGTTAAATAAGTAGCAAAAGCCATACGATGGTAAGTACAAGAAAAGAACAATCACAAATCGAGAATCAAAGATGCGATACAAGGGAATAAGGAACAGAGGAAGGAAAACTTACGGACACTGGTAGTACCGGAATCATGGCAGCGTGACGATGATGTGCAAAACAAAACACCACAAGACCCAATAAACCGACAAGCCTAGGTATCCATAAACCTAGTGCTCTGATACCATTTTCTGTAACACCCTCAAGATATTCGAGGTATATTACAGTGCCGTGAATCCCTATATGGGACCCACCAGGCTGAACAGCATCATACTCGTCGACTCACATAAACGACAAAATAACACCTCGTCATAAAGACGCAAAACAGAATAATCCACCCGGTTCAACCGGTCAACATAACATCATCATCCAACACAACATAATAGGCAACAATACAATCCGGACGAACAAGAACTCTTAAGTACTCGAGTACAACTATTAGTTCAAAAACCACAAGAGATGAAAAGATAAAAAGACATTAAGACGTCACTTATGCACAATCATCACGCACGGCCATCATCCGTCCGGTCCAAGCCCGCTCGTCCGATGAACGACTGAAATTCATAAAACGAATTTCCCCAAAACGGGTCCCCAGAGGGGTTAGCAATTACGCTAGTACAAGTAACCAAATGAACGACTTACATCTTACACATATAGTAAATACATGCAATCAAGAAAACATAGTTCCAAAACGCTCATTTCCGGAAATGCCATAACCAAATCACATTTGTAAAAATGCACCACAATTAACCGTGGATCCATCCCTCCGTGGACCCCTACCGAGACCCCGTCGGATCTAACCCATAGTGGTTAAAAGCAAGCTCGCGGATCCACCCCTCCGTGGACCCCTACCGAGACCCCGTCGGATCTAACCCATAGTGAGCATACACACACACACAAGTCTCATGCAATACTACTACGTTAAGATTGTAAGTTCATAAGGGTACTTGCCTCGATTAATAGACGGTGACACGAACGGAACAGAAGAATCAAGCACGACCGCGAGGAACCGACGAATGAACCTAACGATTCGAATAACACAATCACAACCACTCCTAAACGATTACGGAAATGGAATACACCCGAAAACCCACCTACGATTCATGTATATTCGTACAAAAATAACAACGAGGGCGGACCACAACCAAACCCTCTCGATTTCGAAAAACCATGAAAATATACCATGAATCCGTAGGAAAACTAATTATACCAACAAGATTAATCATACTCGTCATGAATCCACCAACAAAACGGAACGGATCGGAAGAAAATCCCAAAAACCCCCAAATTATCCAAAAGTAGGGTTCTAAGAGATTTACCGTGGATTAGGATGAAAGATTCGTGTTGATGTTGTTATAATACTCCAAGAACTCAAGAAAGATGTTGGATGATATGATTGGAGGAAGAAATCGCCAAGGAAATCGCCCCGGAATCGCCTTCGCCGCGGAGAGAGGAAGAAATGAGAATTAATACGCTCATCTCGGTCACCTCCCTGGTTTATATAACCAGGGAGTGTTAACGCGTGCTAATCCTCAAGGTTAGCGTGCGCTAACGGGATAAGAATATAGACCAAACAGTTAGTGTCCGTCGAAAGAGCTGACCTCGGGCGTTAGCGCTTACTCCAAATGTAGCGTGCGCTAATAACCTATCGGTAGCGCGCGCTATCGGCCAATAGCGCGCGCTACCTGGACATCAGTCGAGTCCAGTGATAAACTGTCCAGAACCCACCTGATCCGTTAGCATGCGCTACCATACAAGCGTAGCGTGCGCTAACTAGCACCTGACCGGGTTCAGTAGTAAACTGTCCAGTATTGGACACTCACGCTAGCGCACGCTACCGGGTATCATCAGCGTGCGCTAGTCTGCGTAGCGTACGCTAATACGCCAATCCAGAAGGCTGGAAAATAGCACTGCCACTCCCAGGGCTTGCTCCCTAGCGCGCGCTACAAATCAGTCGTAGCGTGCGCTACTAAGGGGCCCCTAGCGCGCGCTATGCAGAACAGATAGCGTGCGCTAGGTTACGAAATATAAACGGTTCACAACATCGGAATATGAACGAAACATCAAACGGAACACCTCAAAGCGCATCAAAACATAGAATGGATCCACGGCAACCCCGAAACAGCGGTTCCGCACAACAATAACGAGTCTCAGATCAATAGATGACGGGAAAGATACACTGTAAGGTACATGAGGGTCACTACGACCGAGAAATACACCGAAAAGGAAAATACAAGGGGAAAGAAAAATGTGGATATTACACGCAGGAGGCAGGCATCTGCTCCGGTGAGGAGGGTCGAGAGTTTAGTAGTTGTCGGGGAGAGGAGGAGAGGCAGACCGAGGAGGACGTGTGAGGAGCAGCTGAGATTGGATTTGAAGGCCTTAAACCTTTCCGAGACCATGACTGTTGATAGGTGCGCTTGTAGGCGCCAGATCAGAGTTGTGGATTCTTAAGTTGGGAGTGGTGCTGTAGTTGAGAGCCTCAGGGTTGGGTTGTCTCGGTTAGCTTTGACCTAGAGCATGGCATTTTTACATTTATTGTATAGTTTATCCTATTGCCTTTTGCGTGTGGTGTATTTTTTACAGGGAGCTATGCGCGGAGTCAACCTCTCTTCTGTTGGAGCAGCGTTCATCGGGAGTGAAGTAGCCCAATTCCTCTTCGGTAAGTCCCATGTGGATTAAGCCATGGGCTCAGGTATGGTATTGAGTTTTTTCGTATCATATGCTTCCCTTTGTATTTTTCACTCAATATGTTGTTGTGCACTATGCTGAGGTTCCTCACAGAAACAGCCTCACTACCGTAATAAGTAGGGGCATGGTCTGCGTACATCTTATCCTTCCCAGACCCTGCTCTGAGCGGGATATACTGGGTATGTTTGGTTTGTTTTTTATATTTCTAATACATAAGCAATTAACTTTAATAATAGCATAGTAATTCGTTGATTCATATTTGTACAAAGAGAATTTTAGAAAATAAAAATTGATCGAAGTCTTAATCAATTAAATAAATCAAAATAATATTAATAAAAAATATTATTGAAAGTGTAGAAACAATGATTTTAATTATTATTTATAAATAAATCAAGGAAACTATGGAATAAATCAATTAGCCTATCTTAGTTTTAAATCTTATTTAATTATATAAAATAAATAAAAAATTTATATTTACTAAATTATATAATTACTAATTTTATGAATTTTCAAAGTGATATTTCTAAATACATAAGCAATAAATGTAATAATAATAGTGGGAATCAATTTTTTAATACCAAACCATAAAATTGATAAGTTATATATCCTCATTCATAAGAGTGTAAGTTATTGATACCATTTTGTTTAAAAAGACTAAAATGTCCTCCAAAAAGGTGTTGATGTTGACTTTCCTTTTTTACCTTTTAGTGATAGATTTAAGGGTATTAATGTCTTTTGGTATCAAAAACTTATACTCTTATGAATGAGGATATATAACTTGTTACTTTTATGGTTTGGTATTATAAAAGATAGAACCCAATATAATATACTAGCCCATAGATTCGTCTTTATACAAAGAGAATTTTAGAAATTAAAAATTGACCGTTTTAAGTGATTTTCAAGTAATTTTTTTAGTTTTAAAAGATTTATTAATTTATTTACTTTTAAAATCAACTATATATTTTTGAAAGTTTTGAATTTGCTTTTGTATTTTAAATTATATCTAAATAATTTATGTATTTTTTTTAAATATAAAGATTAAATTATCTCCTTTTAATAGAAACCGTTAAATACTTAACGATTTGGATCATTTTGGCAAAAAAGGACATCGAGCCAAATCTATTTTTAAAAATTTCTCATAGGACGAGAGTATAATTTTTCTTCCTAAAATATGTAGGCAATTTTTTTTATCACAACATATTTATCAATCGAATGATCTCTAAATAAAAGAAGGTTATAGAGAATAAAAGTTGACTATAAATCGTTTTAAAAATATATCTCGATAAGTAGTTTAATTATTTTTAATTTCCAGTCACTCAAAAAATAGGAAATTCGTGTGAGAAAAGAAGGGAGTTATAAATATTTTGGTACAACTGCTTCCGTAATATTTATTATGTTATACTACATATTTAGGAGTAAAATATTTATTCCACAAATGATATTAAACCCATCAGATAGTAGATTTGTAACACTCCCGAGATATTCAAGGTATATTACAGCATCGTGGACCCCTACATGGGACCACCGGGCTAAACAAGAAAACACCACTCGACTAACCGTCTCGGTTACGAGGAAACATATTTAAATAATACGAACATATAACAACACGTCCGGTACAACCGGCGTAATAAACATCAACCGACATATAGCAACTTCAACGAATACAAACCGCAATTCGGAGTGAAAAGCCTAAGTACTCACGAGTACAATCTATAAGTTTATAAATTTGGAAAACAACCATATCAAAAAGGACAAAAGAAATAAGAAGACTCAAATGCACATGTCAACGACCCTGGCTAGCGTCCTCGTACTGTCCCAGCTCCCGCTCGTCCGGCAGAATGTAACCTGAAATCCATAACAAGAATTTCCCCCAAATGGGTCCCCAAAGGGGTTAGCAATTACGCTAGTACAAGTAATCAAGGCAAACCATTCGCTTACACATTTCATAGTACAATGCACCAATTCATTTCAAAACCAAAACGAGACATGTCTTTTCCGGAAACGAACAGTCAATCAATTTGCCTTGGGAACAGGGCTATACCATTGATCCCGCTCGAGGCCTCTAAGGACCCTCCCGAGCTGGCCATATCATAAAACAAATCACGCACGCGCATTACCTTGGGAACAGGGCTATACCATTGATCCTGCTCGAGGCCTCTAAGGACCCTCCCGAGCTGGCTAGCGAAATAAACTCGTGAATCCAGGGCTATACCATTGGATTCCCTCGAGGCCCCGTCGGACCCTCACGAGGTGAGCAAAGCACACACAATATACATCACCATTTCATGTTAAGCATAAAGGTTTCCAAAAAAATACTTGCCTTGAGTAATTGACGACGCAACGAACGGAAAGAAAAATCACCGACGAACGCTAGGAACCGACAACCACGAACCTAAGGATTCGAAGAACACAATCACAACCAACTCTAAATGAGTATGAAATGGAATATATTTGGAAACCCTCCTACGATTCATGTATATTCGTACAAAAACAACAACGAGGGCGGACCACAATCAAACCCTCTCGATTATGCAAATATCACGAAATATACCATGAATCCATAGGGAAACCATGAATACCAACTAGATTAATCATATTCATCATGAATTAACCAACAAAACAGAACGAATCGTACGAAAATGTGAAAACCCCCAAATCTCTCCCAAAATAGGGTTCTAAAATATTTACTTTGATTCAAGAGGTAGAAGATGATTAAATGATGATAATCTGGTGTTAGAGACTCAAGATCTTGAATAGATGATTATAATCGCCCCACTCCAAGTTTTCAATCGCTCAAATCACCCAACTCTCGATGGAGAAAAGAAAAGGAGAAGAAATGAACTATTCCGGGACAACTCTCTGGTTTTTATAACTAGAGGGTTATTAGCGTGCGCTAACATGTAAGGTTAGCGTGCGCTATCGGCTGATACCCCGGGTCCAGAAAGTTAACACCCCAGTCCAGAACCTATAGTTCTGGACCGTTAGCGTGCGCTAATAGGAAATTAGCGTATGCTAACAGCCTCTCGGTAACTCGCGCTATCAGACCATAGCGTGTGCTACCTGGACATCAGCCGAGTCTAGAAGTAAACTGTCCAGTACTGGGCTGTCGCGTTAGCGCGCGCTACCGGACAACTAGCGCGCGCTAGACTTCAACAATAACGTGCGCTAGAAAAACGTAGCATGCGTTAAACCTTTAGTACAGAGGACTGAGATCAGAAACAAGCTCACTGCCACTCCCAGGGCTCAACTCGCTAGCGCGCGCTACCAACAAGCGCAGCGTCCGCTACATAAGGATGCTTAGCGTGCGCTATGCAATAATATTAGCGCGCGTTAGGCACAGGATAACAACGGTCCTAAACACCGAAACACGACCGAAGCATCAAACGGAACAACACAATAGGCATGATAACATACAATGGATTTATGGCAATTCCAAAACGGTGGTTCCGAACAATGATTATGCGAATCGGATGGCAAAAAGTCCAGAAATAAGTGTTCTCAAACATACCAATACGGTAATATACAGTACGGTAAAAATACCAGGAACGAAAAAAAATACGGATATTACATTCTCTCCCTCTAAAAATAAGTTTCGTCCCGAAACTTAAGAAATAAACAACTCGAGGTACTTAGCACGCATGCTATCCTCGGTTTCCCAAGTTGCCTCCTCGACACCATGCCTCGACCACTGCACCTTGACCAAGGGAATGGTCTTATGCCTCAGCCGCTTCTCACGGTGCTCCAAAATCTTCAAGGGACGTTATTCGAAAGTAATATCCTCGGCGACATCAATCTCACCATAGTCGATGACATGACTAGGATTCGGGACATATTTCCTAAGTTGGGAAACATGGAAAACGCTATGAACATGGCTCAAATCCGGGGGCAACGCCAAACAATAAGCCAATTCGCCGACTCTCTCGAGAATCTCGAAAGGTCCAATAAATCTCGGACTCAACTTCCCTTTCTTCCCAAAACGGAAAACTCCCCTCGTCGACGACACCTTTAGCAAAACATGATCTCCCACCTCGAACTCCAAAGGTCGACGACGGACGTTGGCATATGACTTCTATCAACTCTGAGCAGTCAACATCCATTCCCGAATCAATTCCACCTTCCGCCTCGTCTCCAAAGCGATATCCGGTTCGGTCCTGACCAAATCGGACGCCTCATTCCAACATCCATTCCCGAATCAATTCCACCTTCCACCTCGTCTCCAAAGCGATATCCGGTTCGGTCCTGACCAAATCGGACGCCTCATTCCAACAAATCGGTGATCGACAACGCCGCCCATAAAGTGCCTCATATGGTGCCATCTGAATCGACGCATGCCAACTATTGTTGTACGTGAATTCGATCAATGGCAGATGCTCCTCCCAGTCATTGCTCCAGTCGAGAGCACAAGCGCGCAACATATCCTCGAATGTCTGGATAGTGCATTCCGACTGTCCATCTGACTGAGGATGAAAATAGGTACTCAAATGCAAATGAGTACCCAACGCCTTATGCACCGCCTGCCAAAAGTGCGATACAAAATGGCCATCCTGATCCGAAACAATAGACTTCGGAGTGTCGTGAAGCCTCACAATCGAGCAAATCATGCCCAAGAATCAAATCTTCACCCTTTATTCCCACGACAATAAGATTAGAGAGCCAAGCCCTTTCACAAATAAACACATAACAGTCTCGAACCTCCTGATCACCAACGATCCTATCACCGATAGGGAGCTTAACGATGAAAGGCTCACAAGGCGTCAAACAGTCGAGACTCAAACGATGCACACACTCCAGAGATATGAACGAATGCGTAGCACCAGAATCGAAAAGCACACTGACAGGATGAGAATGAATATGAACAGTGCATGTGGCTACGGTGGCGGCAGGATCATCAGCCCTCCTCATCTCATAGATGCGCGGATGGGCGGAGCCGACACAGGAAGCTCCTTCTCTAGCGGGCTGATCCCAACCTCTCCCTCGGCTGGCGCTCGGCGGAGACTGCAGAGCAAACGAGCCCTGATTCACACTCCGCTCCCTAGGCGCTGGAAAAGAAGAATGAGCACCGCGAATCTGTCTGACCTATTCACAAAAGGAAGCCTTGTGACCCGACTGACCACAAGTATGACAATTCAACTGCGGACGAAGATACTCCCAGTTCTTATGGCCGGACTTGCCACAGTTAAAGCATATGAGATCACGAACGGAGGTTCTGGCAGCACCTCGAAAACTCCCATAAAAATGAGCCGAACCGCCCGCAGGAACATTTGTAGACTGAGATTTCTGCTGGCCTCCACCTTTGTGACCAGAAATTTCCGATGGACTTCTGCTTCTTGCTCTCACGAGCCGCTTCACTGGCCATCACCGACATATCATACGCAAGAGCCCTACTCTGATAATCCTTCAAAGTGGTGCAGATGAGCCCAGATATATAGTCCCGAATTGATAGTTTCATCCGTCGGGAAAACTGAAAAATTGTCATTCTCCTCTGTAACCTGGGCCTTCACGAAGCCCAACTCTTTGTTGAAATCGGCAATAGCTTGAGAAACAGGAATATCCTGAGGCTGAGCATCATAAAAGGCATGAACTCGAGCCTGTCTAACTGGCCACGGGCAATATTCGGTCTCCATCAGGTCCTTGAATTCCGCCCACGAAGTAACGTGGTCTTTAGGCCCTGCAGCCTCCCACCAGTCAGTAGCGTCCCCAGTGAGGAAGTACTGGGCAATAAGGACCTTGCGGTCCTCGGGACAGTTGGTGGAAACAAAGACTTTAGATATCTCCTTGATCCACCCCTCCCAGCCGATCGGGTCTGAAGCTCCCGAAAACTGAGGAGGATGCATCTTATTGACATCCTGAAGCCAACAATATCCTCCGTCCCGATTAGCATGGGCCGGAGTTGGGTTCTGAACCGCCTGAGCTATCGCAGCCATTTGGTTCACCATTTGTTGCATCACCGCTACAACACCAAGATTGGCGCCATATTGAGTAGAGGCATGGCTATGACGGTCACCGGTACTACTGGCTCCCGAAGAATGTGACGTGGCCGCCTCACCGGCTGCCCCATGTCCCCGGTCGCGTCCACGACCACGACCACGACCACGGCCTCTTCCAGCATCCATACTGGTGTTAAAAGGTAGCAAAAGCAACTCGATGATAAGTAAGAGAGGAAAAACATCCACAACTCAAGAAACGGAAATACGGTATGAGAAGACAAAGAATCAAGTAAGAAAAACTTACGAACACTGGAGCACCGAGATGCTGGCAGCGGTGTGACAATGTGCAAAATAAAACATAACTAGACCCAAATAACCGGCAAGCCTAGGTATCCATATACTTAGTGCTCCGATACCATTTTCTGTAACACCCCTGAGATATTCAAGGTATATTGCAGCGCCGTGAACCCCTACTTGGGACCCACCAGGCTAAAACAAGAAAACACCACTCGACTAACCGTCTCGGTTAGTGAGGAAACATATTTAAATAATGCGAACATATAACAACACGTCCGGTACAACCGGCGTAATAAACATCAACCGACAAATTTAGCAACTTCAACGAATACAAACCGCAATTCGGAGTGAAAAGCCTAAGTACTCGCGAGTACAATATATAAGTTTATAAATTTGGAAAAAAACCATATCGAAAGGGACAAAATAAATAAGAAGACTCAAATGCACATGTCAACGACCCTGGCCAGCATCCTCGTACTGTCCCAGCGCCCGCTCGTCCGGCAGAATGTAACCTGAAATCCATAACAAGAATTTTCCCAAAACGGGTCGCCAAAGGAGTTAGCAATTACGCTAGCATAAGTAATCAAGGCAAACCATTCGCTTACACATTTCATAGTACAATGCACCAAATTCATTTCAAAACCAAAACCAGACATGACTTTTTCGAAAACAAATAGTCAATCAATTTGCCTTGGGAACAGGGCTATACCATTGATCCCGCTCGAGGCCTCTAAGGACCCTCCCAAGCTGGCCATATCATAAAATAAATCACGTACGCGCATCGCCTTGGGAACAGGGCTATACCATTGATCCCGCTCGAGGCCTCTAAGGACACTCGCGAGCTGGCTAGCGAAACAAACCCATGAATCTAGGGCTATACCATTGGATTCCCTCGAGTCCCCGTCGGACCCTCCCGAGGTGATCAAAGCACACACAATATACATCACCATTTCATGTTAAGCATAAATGTTTCCAAAAAGTACCTGCCTTGAGTAATTGACGATGCAACGAACGGAAAGAAAAATCACCGACGAACGCTAGGCTGACAACTACGAACCTAACGATTCGAAGAATACAATCACAACCAACTCTAAACGAGTATGAAACAGAATACACCCGGAAACCCTCATACGATTTATGTATATTCGTACAAGAACAACAACGAGGGCGGATCACAACCAAACCCTCTCGATTATGCACATATCACGAAATATATCCTGAATCCGTAGGGAAACCATGAATACCAACTAGATTAATCATATTCATCATGAATTAACCAACAAAATGGAACGAATCGGACAAAAACGTGAAAACCCCCAAATTTCCCCTAAAATAGGGTTCTAGAATATTTACCTTGATTCAAGAGGTAGAAGATGATTAAATGATGATAATCTGGTGATAGAGACTCAAGATCTTGAATAGATGATGATAATCGCCCCACTCCAAGTTTCCAATCGCCTAAATCGCCCAACTCTCGGCGGAGAAAAGAAAAGGAGAAGAAATGAACTATTCCGGGTCAACTCTCTGGTTTTTATAACCAGAGGGTTATTAGCGTGCGCTAACATGTAAGGTTAGCGTGCACTATCGGCTGATACCCCGGCTCCAGAAAGTTAACACCCCAGTCCAGAACCTATAGTTCTGGACCGTTAGCACGCAGTAACAGGAAATTAGCGTCCGCTAACAGCCTCTCGGTAGCGTGCACTATCGGACCATAGCATGCGCTACCTGGACATTAGCCGAGTCTAGAAGTAAATTGTCCAGTACTGGACTGTCGCGTTAGCGCGCGCTACCGGACACCTAGCACGCACTAGACCTCAACAATAACGTGTGCTAGACAAACATAGCGTGCGCTAAACCGTTAGTCCAGAGGACTGAGATCAGAAACAGGCTCACTGCCACTCCCAGGGCTCAACTCGCTAGCGCGCGCTACAAACAAGCGTAGCGTGCGCTACATAAGGATGCTTAGCGTGCGCTATACAATAATATTAGCGCGCGTTAGGCATAGGATAACAACGGTCCTAAACAATGAAACACGACCGAAGCATCAAACGGAACAACACAATACGCATGATAACATACAATGGATTTACGGCAACCCCGAAATGGCGGTTCCAAACAACGATTATGAGAATCAGACGACAAAAAGTCCAGAAATAAGTGTTCTAAAAAATACCAATACGGTAAAAATACCGGGAACGAAAAAAATACGGATGTTACAAGATTGACATTTAAATTTCAAAGACGACAATTTCCACTAATTATGATTTTCAATGGTTATGCACCCTCTCATGTTGGCGCATCTGCCAAGACTCATATTTAATCGTGGTTAGTCATGTAGCCATATCAAAATGAAGAGCACGAAAGGCTTCAATTTATTTTATTGCGACAAGAATGGTGTAATCGTAAATAGAACAACTAATATAATTTACAAAGAAGTGCTATAAAATTTATGGTGAATGATTGGTTATTATGTATTTCTATGTGAATTTTTTCTTATATTCTCGTATTTGATACGGTGATATATTAGTATTAAATTAAATGCAATAGAAAGAATAAAAGGAATGTGCAAATTTTTCTTCTTTTAGTCCAGGCAAGAGGAATGAAAAATGTTGTCTTCTTTACCTTATTAAAGGTAAAGAGAAACATTTGTGCTTTTCCTCTATAGCACAGAGAAACACTCTTTTCCGCATTTCGTTCCACGTCAGCACACCCTTCTCTCTCCTACCTCTGCCTCGCGCTCGGGTAAAATTTGACTGTTCCACATGTATGTGCCATCTACTGTTCCAGCCGTTGGATCAATGACACGTGTCCAGAGCATTTAAATCAAGTTTTGTGTCCTTATTTGCGATTTCTCGCGATATTTTGCTGAAGTGAAAACAATAGAACGATCACACCAAAATCAATTTCTGTCCTTTTTTTTATCCAACAAATGAAATGTCCATTCATCTACCCATCATCTTCTCCACCCAAAAGAAAAACCCACTTTCTTTTTTCACAAAAACGCCGTGTTTACTGGATACAGATTCAACTTTTGACAAATGATTTCGACTTTGGATGGTAAGCTATTCTCAGGTAAAGAGACCAATGTTGGCAGCAAGTCGACAAGAAGAAAGACATACCGTGGAAAAGGGGGTCTTACCGCTGAGGTGAGGCCTAGTAGTTAGTGTGAGACTAATTGCTTAATAAGGTGCTTCTGTGCAGTGACAGTACCAAGATTGGAATGGGCAGAGAAATATGTATGTTAATCAAGTACAGCTATAGTTGCTTCTTTTTCTTCTTTAGAAGACCCATCTGATGAACCAAGCATTAAATGGTGGTGCATGCATCTTGTATAAAGTTTGCTATTGCTACATTTCTTTATGAAGAAGAAGCAAATAGGCAATCATTATGTATTTTCATTTTAGTAACTTCTTAATAGGAATGGTGGTGCATGCATCTTTTTGTTCATAATTTATTAATTAGAACAACATTTTGTTTCTGTATTGCAAAACCAGGCCATCACAGGTCAATTTGGCATTATATCATCTAAGTCGAAGAAAACACTATCCACCGCAAGTAAATATTATGGCTTTATTCATACATATCAAAGCACTAGTTAATCTAGTTAATACATATAATTACTGCATATAATCTAGTTAACCTTAAACGATGAATCAAACCGTATGAGAGTTAACATTTGTCTAAGGCACCGTTTCATTTCATGTTCAAATAATAATGTGTTGTGCAGGAATATAAACAACAAATAATATTTTTACATAGCTGAAACTCGTACAAAAAATTATATAACAAAAATTGAGAATCTTCTAGTCTCCATAACATTAAACTACTCAAAATAAGATATTAGTTGATATTTTTAGTCCCTGGACGTCGTGTTAAACTCCAGATGCTCCATCATCTTTATTCCTTTCACATTTTTGTTGGGTTTAAAATGCCGAGTCAGTGGATATAAACCTTCCAAATGGGAACACTTGTGCATGTAAAATAACATATTGCATTACTCAAATATTAATTGGATATTATTTATTTTTGCTCACGATTATTAATATAAGATTACAAGTTCATGTCACCTGTAATAACTTTGTCATGCTCATATTATGGTGTTGATCATTTTCTACATGAGACTGGAGGTGATTGAGCTGTTGAAAAATCCCGCAGTCACATTATATTTTAACATATAGAATCGTAATATGTAGAGTAAAAATCATTATTCCATACCTCTACTTGGGTTAACGACATGTATGAAGGAGGGACATGGTTTCTGGGAGCTGGATGATACGTGCTCAACTGAGCATGAGGCAAACTCCAATTGGACATAGAAACTTGACCATTCTGTTTAGTTTATGATAACAGAAATAATTTCTTTTCTAACAGCAATAGAAGCATATATGCTACATAATTAAATAATCACATTTATTATGAGAAGAAAATATGAGAACCTGGGAATGTTGCGATGGTATGAGTTGACATGACTATGTTTGAAGTAGAGCCGTCGTTCCCGTGTTAGAGCTATCAACATCTAAATTCTGCTAAATAGTTTTATTAATATACTTATAAGAAGTCTCATATGAAAAGTAAACTGATCAAAGTTCCATTCAATTTACTTGGCCATCAACATTAGAGACACTGACAGAAGACGGCTTTTCCAAAGAAGAAATTTTGTTGTTCTTTGACTTTCTTCTCCTCATAGTCTGTTCCAATCCACTCATTAACCTTTTTTTAGATTTCACCTTAAACGCCTCTTTTATCTTCAACCCCCATATCACCATTTCAAGGAAGTTCAATGGTACTTTTTGATCTCATGTCTACTTGTATTTCGTCGTACCGCTGATCATTAACCAACCTATCAAAATGCTGAAAAAAATTGCAAGAGACTATGCTTATAGCTCACGTACTTCTTCAAGACGCTGTTCATGCTTTCACTTCGCTGAGTAGTAACCATATCTGCACTAAATGACTGTCTTCCATAAACCAATGCCCATTTTTCCTTGATCTTAAACATTCTCTCAAGCCATTCGTTATTTTGAAGACCATACTTAACTAACATTTCATCCCATGCCTTCAGAAATTCTTCTTACTCTTTGTAGCCATAAATACAGGAGCTAAAATCATTAGAAAAATCAGGAAAACTAGCAAAGATGCTACTAAGATGGATGGCTGCATTTTGATATATGTGCCAAATGTACAAATGATGACATGTTTTTTGCCATGTTTCCTTTAAAGCTTTCGCCATTGCCGCATCTTGATCATTAAGAATGGTTTCATGCCTTTTTCCGTTCATAGCTTTCTCAAAAGTGTTAAAAGGCCACATGAATGTCTCAGCGGTTTCATCGTATAATAAAGCTGCTCCAAACACGGTAGTTTGCTTTGTAACACCCCAATTCACAACTGGGACATTACACGCCGTAGAACCCTCGTGAGGTCTACCAGGCTAACACATGACATATAAACCACAATGTAATCCCGAATGATGCATTCAAAAGTAAATAAGGCCGTGGCCTCGGCCAAAATATTTTTAACGGAGTACATGAACAGAGGTTAAATACCAATTCATTGCCCACGCAGGGGACTTGAACCAAGTTTCAAAATAAACAGTCTAACTTCATTACTCGACAATGCAATGACAAAACATAAAAATGCAGACTCGAGCCACATCATCAAGACAGACCATCCTTTGCATGCATGTCCCGTGCCTTCTCCTCAGCCCTCCCGGTACCTGAAATGCATAAGACGCATTTCCCCCATTTAAGGGGTTAGCATTCGAATAGCTAGTGCAAGTACACAATTACACTACATTATATACATATACGGTTTTTATACAATCATCTCAATCAGAAATCATTTGCCATAAATATTCCGGAATATTACATTGGCAATCAAATCAGTTCCAATCATCACGATATCACAAAATCACAACTGGTATCCCGTGGCCGTACCCCTTAGTATCGACCCCCAGACATCCCGTCGAACACTCCGGGTGGGATACCACTTCCGCGGCCGTACCCCTTAGTATCGACCCCCAGACATCCCGTCGGACACTCCGGGTGGAAGTTCAATCACACACGCACCCAAGTTCCCTTCCGTGGACATACCCCTTAGTATCGACCCCCAGACATCCCGTCGGACACTCCGGGTGGAAGGAACACAACTCACGCACCCAAAAGTCACAATTCATCATTCATTTCGAAAATCACAACATACATAACGAAATGTAATACATGTACTTGCCTTGAATAAGACGAAACGAAGGAAACAACGAAGGAATAGGTTTTGGTCCGAACAATCCTCCCAAATCCGCTCCTAACACAATAACGGTATACAACAAGTCTCAATAATGCGGAAAGGTAAGAATTAATCCTAATTCTACCCGTTGGGGCAATTCATCGGACACCAAGGGTGCATAAGGAAATGAAATCGGTCAATGGTGTAATAACGGGATTTCATCCCATCCAATAACAAGAAAACCAAGGGTCACGAGTATACTATCAAAATCTAACAACAACATCGGTTAAATCGGATTAAAATACAAGATCATCACCAAACCCTCCCCAAAATCATACTAGGGTTAAAGGAGTTCTTACCTCTTGAAGATTTAAGCACTATAATCCGAAGAACACGTGTTGGATCCACAATCCGAGTTATACGATCGAAAGAAGATGAAGAAAATCACACAATCAAGTGGTAGATGGAGAAAAATCCCCCTCTAAAACCTCTCTCTCTCGTACGGTGGAAGGAAGGAAGAAATGAACTGCATCCGCTGAAAAGAAATGCTGATATAGCGCTGACCGCATTGTGTGTCGCGGCCCAGCAGAAGTGTGCCGCGGCACAGGGCCAAAAATTGCGCCCAGTGATCGGCAGACCGCTCGGTGTGCCGCGGCCCATTCGAAGTGTGTCGCGGCCCTGCCGGCCTGTGCCGCGGCACGCGGTACAGTAGGTTTGGCCGATAAGTGCCACACGAGTGTGCCGCGGCCTGCCGCGCAGCCGCGCACACGGCATCTGCTCGGCCAGGAACTGGGCAATGTGTGTGCCGCGGCGCACAATCCTTGTGCCGCGGCCCACACCCCTCCTTGGGTCCCAAAATGATGGAAAATGAACCGGGAAGAGAATAAAAGCAATAGGAATCGATTTATGGGCAACAATAACACGAAATGGAAGTACGGAAACCCCAAGCGACCCGAAAATCACGATACAACATCGGATTAACAATCCGAAGCTCACAACATGCTCTACTCCACCATACGAACTCATGGAAATAGGAAAAATGATAAAATCAGACGAGTTTAACGAGAATCGAATACACATGCGATAGAATATAACTCAAGGTGAAATTACGCAAAAACATCATCGAGACTCATCCCAACGGAGAAACTCTAATAAGAAAATAGATTCAGAATTCTAAAACAGTGCCAAGCGAGTTGTCCGAAACGAATATATACCGAAAATAGAAATTACCAAAATTAGAAAACACGGATATTACATTATCTCCCCCTAAAAATAAGTTTCGTCCCGAAACTTACAACACGAATAACTTGGGGTATCTCGATCTCATACTCTCTTCCGTCTCCCACGTGGCTTCCTCGAATCCATGCTTCGACCATTGCACTTTAACCAAATGAATGGTTTTGTGCCTGAGTTGCTTCACCCGACGCTCTAAGATCTGAATCGGCCTCTCCTCGAAGGTGATGTCGGGTCCCAACTCGATCTCTCCAAAATCAATAATATGGCTAGGGTCCGGTACGTACTTACTAAGCTGGGAAACATGAAATACGTTATGAACGTGACTCAAAGACGGCGGCAAGCCTGACCGATAGGCAAGCTCTCCCACTCTCTCTAAAATCTCAAACGGCCCGATATATCTCGGACTAAGTTTACCCTTCCGGCCGAAGCGGTAAACTCCCCGTGTCGGCGACCTTTTAGCAAGACGTGATCTCCCACCTTAAACTCCAACGGTGGGCGACGTGAATCGGCATAAGACTTGTGCCGGCTCTGGGCCGTCATCAATCTATCGCGAATCAGAGCAATCTTCTCTCTCGTCTCAACTATCATATCGGGCTCGGTACCAATCAGCTCGGACGCATCGTCCCAACACAACGGCGATCTGCACCTCCTCCCATACAACCCCTCGAATGGTGTCATTTTGATCGAGGCATGCCAACTATTGTTGTACGTAAACTCGATCAACAGCAAGTGCATCTCCCAATCATCCTTCCAATCTAAGGCACAGGCTCTCAATATATCCTCCAACGTCTGGATCGTCCGCTCCGACTGTCCGTCAGTCTGAGGGTGGTAAGACGTACTGAGTCTCAACTCAGTCCCCAAAGATCGATGAACAGCCTGCCAAAAATGTGATACAGACCGGCCATCTCGATCTGAAATAATGCTCCTAGGAGTCCCATGCAATCTCACGATCTCTGCTATAAATAATCGTGCCAGCCTCTCCGGACCCCAAGTATCCTTAATACCCAGGAAATGAGCTGATTTGGTCAGTCGATCGATAATGACCCAAATCATGTTCATTCCGGTCCGAGTCGTAGGCATCTTGGTAATGAAATCCATAGAGATGTCTTCCCACTTCCATTCCGGAATGGGAAGTGGTCGTAGCAACCCCGCAGGTCGCTGATGCTCAATCTTAACCTGCTGACAGGTTAAACACTTCGCCACAAACTCGCTAACGTCCGATTTCAAATTACTCCACCAATAGTTACTCCTCACATCCTTGTACATTTTGCTCGTACCAGGATGTATGGAATAAGGCGTAGTATGAGCCTCACTCAAAATCTTCTGTCTCAGCTCAATGACGTTCGGTACACATAGTCTGCCGCGAAATCTCAGAACGCCATCATCCTAAACCACGAATCCAGGGGCTTTCCCCTTCCTCACATCCTCCCTTAGCTGAACTAAAAACGAATCATCATATTGTTTCGCCTTGATATCATCAGTCAAGGACGAAGTGATCTCCAACGCACATAACTGACCCTGAACTCTCTGAACCCAAACCTCGATATTCTGACAAATAAAATCCCGATGGATCCTACTCTGTGGTGTAAGTACCTCTAACATCTGTAGTGCCATCGGTTTCCTGCTTAACGCATCAGCCACTACGTTAGCCTTACTCGGATGGTAAAGTATCTCGAGGTCGTAATCTTTAATTAGCTCCAACCACCTATGCTGCCTCATATTCAACTCTTTCTGGCTGAAGATATACTTCAGACTCTTGTGGTCCGTAAAAATCTTACACGACGATCCATAGAGATAATGTCTCCATATCTTTAAGGCGAAAACGACCGCGGCTAACTCCAAATCGTGCGTGGGGTAATTCGCCTCATACGGTTTCAACTGGCGGGACGCATAAGCAATCACCCTGTCTCTCTGCATCAAAACACATCCGAGCCCGAGGCCCGAAGCATCACTATAAACCACGAAATCTTCGTTCCCCTGAGGCAATGCTAACACGGGTGCGATAGTTAGTCGCCTCTTCAACTCGTCAAAACTACTCTGTCTGTCTGCGGTCCACTCGAACTTCTGGGTTTTCTGGAGTAACTGAGTGAGTGGTCTAGCGATCTTAGAAAATCCCTCAACAAATCTACGGTAATAGCCTGCAAGTCCCAGAAAACTCCTCACTTCCTTCACGTTTTTGGGCGGATCCCAAGCCATCACCGCCTCTATTTTCTGTGGATCTACCCGAACTCCTTCTGCTGAAATCACATGTCCGAGGAACATCACTTCCTTGAGCCAAATCTCACACTTAGAGAACTTCGCATACAACTGCTCGGCTCTCAAAATGTCTAATACAATCCGGAGATGTAAGGCGTGCTCCTCCCGACTCTGTGAGTAGATCAGAATGTCATCGATAAAGACGACTACGAATTTGTCCAGATACTCAATAAAAACTTTGTTCATTAACTGCATGAACACTGCTGGGGCATTGGTTAGCCCGAAAGGCATAACCACAAACTCGTAATGGCTATATCTCGTCCGAAAGGCAGCTTTCGGTATATCGATGTCCCGAATCCTCAACTGGTAGTAGCCCGATCACAAATCAATCTTCGAAAAGGCTGTCGCCCCCTGAAGCTGATCAAACAAGTCGTCTATCCGGGGCAAAGGGTATTTATTTTTGATGGTCAACTTATTTAATTCTCGATAATCGATGCATAAACGAAGCGATCCATCCTTCTTCTTAACAAAAAGTACGGGCGCACCCCAAGGCGATGCGCTCGGTCGAATATACCCTTTATCTAACAATTCTCCCAACTGATTCTTCAACTCTAACATCTCCGAAGGTGCCATACGGTACGACGCTCGAGAAATGGGGTCTGCATTCGGCTCAAGATCGATAGGGAACTCCACCTCTCGCTGTGGTGGTAGCCCTGTCAAGTCGTCTGGGAAAACGTCGGGATACTCACTAACAACTGGAATTGACGACATGTCAATCCCACCATCCTCCGCCTGCAGGGCATAACACAAATAGCCGACACAACCCTGGTTCAGAAGTTTCATCGCCTTTAAGGCGCTAATCACACTCCCCGATCTCCCCGGCTTTCGACCGATGAGGGTATGCTCGGTTTCGTCCTCGGCTACTATCGAGATGGTACGAGTCCGATAGTTCATGATAGCACCGTGACGCTCTAACCAATCGTCCCCGAGGATTAAATCCTCACCCTTAAGGTCTATAACAATGAGATTCGAGGGCCAATCTCGGCTCCCGATCCTCACGGGGCAATCCCTAACTTCCCGGTCCCCAACCATACGATCCCCGCTAGGCGTACCCACCACAAATGGTTCACATTCAAACAAGTAGTTAAAGCCAATACAATTCACACAATCTGATGCAATAAAGGACTGGGTAGCACCCGAATCAAAAAGCACGGAAACTGGATGAGTAAGGATCTGAGTGGTACCTGACGCCACCGGAACGTCTGCCTCCTCTGTGCGCCTCAGCTGATACAATCGGGGGTGAACTGAACCCGAACTCGAGGCTGCGCGGCGATCCGGCTGACCCCGACCCCTACCACGACCCGAACCCTGCGGAACATGAGTAGCTGGAATACTGTGATCCTTCTGTTCGGTAGTGGTAGTCGGAACTCTAATAGCCCTGGTGGCCCTCTCACAATGAGTTGCCCGATGCCCGGTCTGCCCGCAAGTAAAGCAAGTGACTGGAGGAAAAGGGCAATCCTTCATCAAATGCTCATATTGGTTGCAGTTAAAACAAACCCTGCCACCAGAAGCAACGGACTGGACTGAACGATTACCCTGAGATCCACCGGCCTGATGAAACGGCCTCTTCCCCGGTATGGGAGCAGAACGAGACCTCGAAAACTGACCACCCTTCCCGGTCGAGAATCCACCGGTAGTCTTCTGCTTCTTAGCTTCCGAAACCGACTCTGATTCCGGGACGGCCATCTCGATCGCTAGGGCGCGATCCTGGTATTCCTTCAAAGTGGCACACATGAGAGGCGCCATACTCTGCCTAATATGCGGCTTCATGCGCATATTGAAGTAACGGATTTTATCAGCCTCCGTTCTCACTTGATCTCTCACGAAACCCAACTGCTGATTGTAAGAAATGATGGCCTGAGAAATAGGCACATCCTGAGGTGTAGCGGTGAAGAATTCCACAATTCTGCGCTCCTTGACTGGCGGCGGACAATACTCTGCTTCCATAGCAGCCTTGAATTCCTCCAAGTAGCTCGACGGTCTCTGGGCACAACGGCCTCCCACCATTTCGCAGCTTCCTTATCCAGGAGGTACTGGGCAATATGTACCCTCCTGTCTTCAGGACAAGCTACCGCATCAAAGGTCCTGGACAACTGAAAAAGCCAATTCTCCCAACCGAGGGAGTTAGAAGATCCAGAGAAACGAGGAGGGTGCATCTTAGTCACCGTCTGAAGCCACTTACTAGCTTCCTCTTCAGGTGTCGGAGGCGGATTCTGGCGTCCACCCTGAGCTATCTGAGCAAGCTGGGCTACTAACTGTTGAAGTACGGCAGTAGCCCCGGCGTCGGTATTATTTCCCGACGGCACTGAGTGAGAGGCTGAGTCCGCAAAGGACTGAGAAAGTGAGCCCTCTTCATTATCAGCACCCCGACCACGGCCTCGGCCGCGTCCCCTAGCTGGTCTACCACGACCTCTCAACTTACTAAAAGAAGAGTGAAAAGGACAAGGTCAGAAAAATTCACAATTGACAATGTTGGTATCACGATTCATAATTCCGAACAACGCAAGAAAATGAATTACAGAAATATAAGAGTTCGAGGAGACTTACAGCCACGGGTCGCACGAAAATACGGTAACATGATGATATTAGGCTCAACGACTGACTCTAATGACGCAACTGACAGACCCAAAAATTTACCAACAGCCTAGGTATTCAAAACCTAAGCTCCGATACCATAAATGTAACACCCAAATTCACAACTGGGACATTACACGTCGTAGAACCCTCGTGAGGTCTACCAGGCTAACACATGACATATAAACCACAATGTAATCCCGAATGATGCACTCAAAATTAAATAAGGCCGTGGCCTCGGCCAAAACATTTTTAACGGAGTACATGAACAAAGGTTAAATACCAATTCATTGCCCACGCAGGGGACTTGAACCAAGTTTCAAAATAAACAGTCTAACTTCATTACTCGACAATGCAATGACAAAACATAAAAATGCAGACTCGAGCCACATCATCAAGCCAGCCCATCCTTTGCATGCATGTCCCGTGCCTGCTCCTCACTTCTCCCAGACTAAATGCATAAGACGCATTTCCCCTATTTAAGGGGTTAGCATTCGAATAGCTAGTGCAAGTACACAATTACACTACATTATATACATATACGATTTTTATACAATCATCTCAATCAGAAATCATTTGCCATAAATATTCCGGAATACTACATTGGCAATCAAATCAGTTCCAATCATCACGATATCACAAAATCACAACTGGTATCCCGTGGCCGTACCCCTTAGTATTGACCCCCAGACATCCCGTCGAACACTCCGGGTGGGATACCACTTCCGCGGCCGTACCCCTTAGTATTGACCCCCAGACATCCCGTCGGACACTCCAGGTGGAAGTTCAATCACACACGCACCCAAGTTCCCTTCCGCGGCCGTACCCCTTAGTATCGACCCCCAGACATCCCGTCGGACAGTCCGGGTGGAAGGAACACAACCCACGCACCCAAAAGTCACAATTCATCATTCATTTCGAAAATCACAACATACATAACGAAATGTAATACATGTACTTGCCTTGAATAAGACGAAACGAAGGAAACAACGAAGGAATAGGTTTTGGTCCGAACAATCCTCCCAAATCCGCTCCTAACACAATAACGGTATACAACAAGTCTCAATAATGCGGAAAGGTAATAATTAATCCTAATTCTACCTGTTGGGGCAATTCATCGGACACCAAGGGTGCATAAGGAAATGAAATCGGTCAATGGTGTAATAACGGGATTTCATCCCATCCAATAACAAGAAAACCAAGGGTCACGAGTATACTATCAAAATCTAACAACAACATCGGTTAAATCGGATTAAAATACAAGATCATCACCAAACCCTCCCCAAAATCATACTAGGGTTAAAGGAGTTCTTACCTCTTGAAGATTCAAGCACTATAATCCGAAGAACACGTGTTAGATCAACAATCCGAGCTACACGATCGAAAGAAGATGAAGAAAATCACACAATCAAGTGGTAGATGGAGAAAAATCCCCCTCTCAAACCTCTCTCTCTCGTACGGTGGAAGGAAGGAAGAAATGAACTGCATCCGCTGAAAAGAAACACTGATATAGCGCTGACCGCATTGTGTGCCGCGGCCCAGCAGAAGTGTGCCGTGGCACAGGGCCAAAAATTGCGCCCAGTGATCGGCAGACCGCTCGGTGTGCCGCGGCCCATTCGAAGTGTGCCGCGGCCCTGACTCGGCATAGTGCCGCGGCCCTGCCGGCCTGTGCCGCGGCACGCGGTACAGTAGGTTTGGCCGATAAGTGCCACACGAGTGTGCCGCGGCCCTGCCGGCGTGTGCCGTGGCACACGGTACAGTCTGCTCGGCCAGGAACTGGGCAATGTGTGTGCCGCGGCGCACAATCCTTGTGCCGAGGCCCACACCCCTCATTGGGTCCCAAAATGATGGAAAATGAACCGGGAAGAGAATAAAAGCAATAGGAATCGATATATGGGCAACAATAACACGAAATGGAAGTACGGAAACCCCAAGCGACCCGAAAATCACGATACAACGTCGGATTAACAATCCGAAGCTCACAACATGCTCTACTCCACCATACGAACTCATGAAAATAGGAAAAATGATAAAATCGGACGAGTTTAACGAGAATCGAATACACATGCGATAGAATATAACTCAAGGTGAAATTACACAAAAACATCATCGAGACTCATCCCAACGGAGAAACTCCAATAATAAAATAGATTCAGAATTCTAAAACAGTGCCAAGCGAGTTGTCCGAAACGAATATATACCGAAAATAGAAATTACCAAAAGTAGAAAATACGGATATTACATGCTTATGATGATTAACACCAACTAAAAGTCCAAAAGGTCTTCCTTCTTTATTTTTTCTATACGTTGTATCGAAGCATACCACATCTCCAAAAAATACATAATCAACCATCATCTGACATCGGCCCAAAAGATATTAGTTATCAAGTCATCTTCGTCAACTTGAATTGCACTGTAAAAATTGGGATCTTCTGAGTGTTTCATCTGTAGATAATTAAGTAATCCTCTGGCATCTCCCTCTTTCATCTGCATGGTTCTCTTCGAATGCAAATAGTTTCTTATATCTTCAAGAGTATACCCAACCTTATCACGTCCACCCACTTTTTCAGACATGTAAGTCAAACCTGCCTTTGGGGCTATACCCGATCTTTAAATATTATCTAAATCTATTGCTTGTTGAGAAGTTATAGTCCTATGAGACCTTAACATATGCACCTTGTTAGGACTAACCAAATCATGTCCTTTATGCTCAGCAACGAACTCCACAACCACATACTTGTTTGAGAAACGACGATTAATTTTCATTTTCGCACAACAGCCCGTCCTTGTTTGAGGACGACGTGACTTATAAAATACATCTCTTTTATCTTGTCCTTTATGTCCTCCACATGAACAAACAAGTTTTCTATCAAGAACATTCCCATCTATATCTTTATGCATAGTGTTTTTTCTAGCACTAAAACCACAATCAATTGGATATTCATTATAAAATTGATAAGCTGCCTCTTCGCTGTCAAATTCCATCTCAATTCGGGGAACATTTCATTTAGATATAGACGGATGGTCATCTACGACATGTTCACCATTTTGGAGGTCAGAGAAGTGATCTTTTATAATATTCTCTTCTTGACGACTCGAGTTTGTTTCTCCATGTTCAAAAACTAACCTTCGACATGAAGTTACTTTTTCTATACAGTTCATATCTTGGTTCACTCATGCGATTATAAAATTTTAAAAGAAATGATGACTACATGTGAGTGGTGGTAAAAATCATGAAACCATAAGTATGCATCTATAACAAGTGATTAATTTTTCACAGAAAGTCATCATAGGGTTTCTCCAGTTTTGAGATGAAGTTCATGAATACAAAAATATTTCCCAAAGTTTATAAAAATCTAAAAAAAAAAAGTATGGCAGAATAGCTTACCATCCAAAGTCGAAACCATTTGTCAAAGGTTGAATCTGTATCCAGTACACACAGCGTTTTTGTGAAAAAAAGAAAAGTGAATTTTTCTTTTGGGTGGAGAAGATGATGGGTAGATGAATGGACATTTCATTTGTTGGATAAAAAAGAACAGAAATTGATTTTGGTGGGACCGTTCTATTATTTTCACTTCAGCAAAATATCGCGAGAAATCGCAAATAAGGACACAAAACTTGATTTAAATGCTCTGGACACGTGTCATTGATCCAACGACTGGAACAGTAGATGGCACATTCATGTGTAACAGTCGAATTTTACCCCTCACGCTCCAAACATTTGTTGCAATGAAATGTCAGAGTGTTTTCCTCGGAAGGATGTATATGCGTACTAGTATATAGGTCTATGCTCTCTCTCAGTGGCGAAGCTAGAAAATTTTCAGTGGGGGGTCGGGATCTAAATTTTTTTTCCTAACGCTATTTTTCGGGTAATATGTTCGGGTCGGTGATTCGATTCGGGTCGGGTCAAAAATTAAATACTATTATTATAAAAAAAAGTTTCAATCACTAAAAAACTAAACATTTGTCCAAGACAACTAAACATTAAAAAGGAGACAAACGGTTGGTACCTGGTTCGATTCATTGAAGAAATTAGAGTTCAGCTTTTCGACCTTTAAGAGCCTTGAATTCTTCAATTATGGACTCCGCATCAAACTTGTTAGCAATTTCTTTTTCTATGTAAATCACCATACTGTTTGCTAGATTCTGATCTGACATCTTATTACGTAGGCGATTTTTGAATATCTTCATTGCCGAAAATCCCCTCTCTATTGTTGCAGTCGAAACCGGAAGTGTCAAGAGTAGCCGACACACTCTTTCAACCAAATCGTACATGCTATTTTTTTAATGGGTTAAGTAATGCATTTTAGTTTGGGATTTGGTTTCTTAATGGATTTTAGTTTGGGTTGATGGGCTTATGTAAAATGTAATGGATCAATTTTATTGCTTAATGTATAAAAAAATTTCACAATTAAAATGGGGGGTTGAAACCGAATATACCGAAATTTTTCTACACGAAAACTATATACCCCCTATATCGTAAAAAAAATTTAGGGGGGTCGGGCGCCCCCCGCCCAGGGGCGCAGCTACATAGGGGCGGGGGGTGGGGCGCCCGACCCTCCGAAATTTTTTTTGCTATCTAGGAGATATATAGTTTTCGTATAGAAAAATTTCGGTATATTCGGTTTCGACCCCCAAAATTTCGGTATTACCCGAAAAATAGTGTTAGAAAAAATAAATTTTAAATCTCATCCGGCTGAAAATTTTTTAGCTTTGCCACTGCCCCGCCCCTATATAGCTGGGCCTAGCTGGGCCGATTCTCTCTCTCTCAACATTCTCTCAAAAATTTCTTTTGCTGTCTCGAGAATTCACCAAATGAATCAGATCAGGATGTTTTACTCACATCAGCTCATCGCTCGTAAAGCTTGTTTTGGACAAATATGGTGAAATTTCTTCTCATTTTGTTCCGTTTTTTTTTTCTGTCAAAAAAAAAAAATAGTTGAGCCATGAGAAGTAGAAACGTTGAAAATTGACGAGTGGTGGTGTTTCGTGAGCGAAATCTGCTTTTCTACCCTGTTTTGCATCTTTTTTTTTTTTTTTTTTTTTTTTTTTTTTTTTTTTTTTGGTATTTCGCTGTTGTGTCAAATTGAGGAATTCTGATCATCGTTAATGTTTTACTTTTCTATTTTAGCTTCTGATTATCGTTTTTAGTTGGATCGATAGTTTTCGATTTTAGCTGAGATCACACCATGATATATTTGATGTGTGCGTGGTATGTTCATCAGTAATGACACTTTTCTCGAAGAATGTTGTTTCGTTGAAAAATATAGTGTTCTGGTTTAAGCGAGAGAACACTACAAAAAATACAGTATTTACCGACATCGTTTACCGACGCCATTAACCGGCGTTGGTATTTTTGACATTTAACGACGTCGTTACCGACTCCTGTGGATTTGGACAATTCCCGACGGCTTTAACGACGCCATTTCGCGCGTGTCTTCCCGCGACTTTTGCCGACGCCAAAGCGTCGGCATTTACAATTTTACCAACGGCACCGAGGCCGTCGATATTTTCAAATTAGCGACGGCTAGATTCCGTCGGCAATGGCGTCGTCAATTTTTCATTTTAACGACAGCTCTGGCATCGTTATTTTCAACCTAACGACGGCATCACGGCGTCGGTATTGCCGTCGGTATCCGTCGGCAAAACCGTCCCAACTTCAGCCACCGGGGATTGCCCGACGGCGACGGCATCGGGAAGCCGTCGGCAATTTAACAACACCCAGAAATAGCGTCGGTAAATTTTTACCGTCGAGCAGTTTTCCAACACCCTTCCCTCATCGGTAATGGCGTCGGTATTCAGTTTACCGACGCCCACTGCTTATTTTACCGATGGATTTTGGCATCGGTAAATGCTGTTTTTTTGATAGTGGAATATGTAGAAAAGCTGACAGAATTGTTATTGTCTAGGATTACCCGTTGGGCTTTCTTTTTTTGAAGCAATCTGTTGGGCTTAAGTTTCATGCTTCCTCATATGTGTCGCACTTTAAGCCCATTGTTGAGGCCCATTAGGATTAAAAGATGTCCTACACTATTGGGTCAAGTGGGAGAGAGAGTAGGTAAAAACGAGAGAAAAAGTGGAGCCAAAAGAGTGAGCGCCAGCAACTTTCCTGAGCGAGCAGGTTCACCAAAAATCACGATCGGGAAGCCGTTTGTGGTCCGATCGTGCTAAAATTTGGACTGTATATTCCCAGGACATAGTTCTACATTCTGAACGGTGGAGATCGAATTTAGACGGCCGGATCAGTGGGAATCGTCTTCGTAACAGAGCTGCAGATTTCGGTGATTTCAATCCATTTTTATCTTTTTTGTATTTTTGTTGAAGTTTATTGCTTCTTTGGGCTGTACTACATCATATGTGATGTTCAAAGACTCTCTTGTACTCATTCCTTGTTGATAGTGGAGGTTTTGAGTGGACCCAAAGGTCCCGTGGTTTTTCCTCTTCGATTTGGAGAGGTTTTCCACGTAAAAATCTTGGTGTCTTGCATTTGCTTTGGGTTCTTTCATTTTTACAGCTTGTGTTGGTTGTGATTAGCTTCCGCATATTGTTTTTGCTGGCATCAGCGTGTTTCTGATATTGATTTCGGGGTCCTGCGAGTTTCTTGTGAGCTTGGGAGACTTTTGTCAAGTATTATTTTTGGACTACTTTGTGTTTGTAGTTGAATTAAGTGGACAAGTTGTGGATTCTCTTTAACATTACCAAGTTGAATATTTGCTGTTTTATTAGCAAAATAAGTGATTAAAATTCATTTATGATTGGGTACGTTTTGAAGGAGGATGAGGGAAACGAAGCATGCAAAGATCCACCGCCCAAAATAGAATCATGTATGATGACTACCTTATGTTTTCTTTTTTATTCGGTTTATGGTCTCGTTTTGTCAGATGATGATACTCATATGCTGGTAAAGAACATAAATCCTTCCCTCACTTCCATTTTTAGCTGCTAAGTTTCCTGATTGTTGTCACTGAAACTGGAATTGCTCTTCTCTCATATCTTTGGCAGGTGGAAATCAATGAATCTGAGAAGGTTAAAAGTGCTCTAACAAGACTTCCCAAGGGAGCCAAGTGAGTCTCACCATTCTCGTTTCTTACATTATTAATTAGATGTGCAGTACATAATCTATGAATAATGATTGAGCAGAGTTTTGATGGGAATCTGATTAATGAATTTCTGTAATCAGTATGTACCTTAGCTATGAAATGCATATTTAGATTCTTGCTAAGCTAGTGTGGTTAGTACCAGGAGGCAGAGGGCCTTGATTTAGTTTCCCAAATTCTCTATACTTGTATAGTTTTGCAGATGTAACGAGGAACTGGGGGAGATCGAGAAATCAGTTCCATATTCCAATGCAGCCACCAAAATGAATCTTCAACAGACCTCCTACTTTGCTATGGTAGTTTCATTTGCTCAGCTGAACCTATATTTGTTTGTTGACATATAAAGATGTGCTTGCTATCTATTAGTACATTGATGGAATACTTGCAAATTGGAGGTGTAATATTTGCACAAATCATCTTTTGAAGAATTAATAATACCCCATATTATGCTTACCTGCAGAGACTGCATAGCAAGAAAAGGACCATCATCCAGGTATATGTGATCTCTGCATACTGGACTTGAATCGCTCGAAACCACCTAAGGTACAATCCCCCCCTCAACCCCCCCCCCCCCACAATGTTTATTATATGCCTGTTACAGTCCCTGTGAGATGGAAACTGAAAGAGGTGAATTATTTTTGTTGTGCAGAAAATGGTGAGGGTTGTAAGTGATGGATCATATAGATGGATGCCAAAGAGAGGTGGAGTGGGGTATTGGCTCCGCTGTGAGAACTCGTATGAGTTTATTTAGGCCTACTTGTGTCCTTCAACTAAGAATCCGATGCTCCTAAACCCAGAAATGTGTGAGTACGATGCCATGCAAGATGGCATTATAGAAGCCGTTAAACTCTTCGACATGGTAATATTGGTGGCGGACTCGCAGATAGCTATAGATTGGTTGAGGCCGTGTCTGGAAAATGGATGTTTACCATGATTTCCTCAGAAGAAAAAGAAAGAAAAAGAGGATGCTTTCCAAAGAAGAGTAGAAACATATCAGAGCCTAGTGGATCTTCTCAAGAGCATCCCAAAAGGTCTTTATGTTAGGCTGGAGAAAATTGAAGGTTCTGAGAATCATTTGAGCGATCTTCTAGCCAGACTATCACTTCACATGGATAAGAGCCGAAGGTACAAGACAATTGGAGACATCAAAGAAGAGTACAAGATTGTGAGGAATAAGGTGGACCATGCCTTAGCAGCCATGGATGATCCAACAGATAAGAAGGAAAAGGAAGAAATAGAGAGAGGGCTGAAGGTATTCAAAGAGGAAGATTGGGATGTTGTTGCAGCGAAGGTGGAAGCTCCTACACTCGTGCCATTAACAGCTGCAGATTTCATAATTTGGAAAGGACTTCCAAATTAGATACCAAGGAAAAACATCATATGTGGATTGTTTTGTTATGCGTTGAACTATTAGTATTTTTTGAACTGTGCTTTTGCTAGTTGTTGTCAGGTAGTAGAATAGCTTTATCCTTTTTTCTGGTCATGATCCATCCACAACTGCAAAGTGATTAGAATACACACAATCAGGACAATGTCTCTCTGTGTTGGTAAGGAAATCCTATACTCCTATCATTTGCAGAGTAACAATCATTCATGTAGGTTGTGACTTGTGATGAAACCTCAATTAACTGGTCCAAACTTCTCATAATAATTAGGTTTTCATATGCTATTAGTGATGTTAGATACGCATTTTGAGTCCTCTAACATCACTAATAGCATCTCACTTTTTGGCGGGTGGGACCAGACGTGAGTGGGGGTTGGTGATCCGATTGTGATAGCCTAGTCAACGGCCATTACGTACGTAATGGCTAAGTGTTAGCGTACGTAATATACGTGAGCTTTACGTTCGTTATTTGGGCAACATACGTAATAGTGCATGTGTTTTAAGGCAGTCGCCTCTGGAGGCTCGTTGCGCACGTAACATCGGCTGAGTTACGTACGTAATGCGCGTAACGTACGCTATGAGTTGGCGATAGCGTACGTAATGATGAACACGGATTATAAATGCATGGCTTGTCTTTCATTTCTGCACGAACCAAACTCAACCTCTCCCTCTGAAAATCGATCCTCTACCTTGCTAAATCAATTTTTGCCCCTTCCATCTTGTGTTGGAGCCTCGTCACTTGGATTGAAGCTTGGTGATTAGAAGTTTAGAGTGTGTTCTTGGAGTTTTGGTGCTATTCTTCATTTTTCTTGAGGTTGGTTATCTAAACTAAACTCATGTTGTTTTCATACTGTTGATGATGTTAGTAAGGAGTAATTCATATAGTGTTAGATTAAAGTATAACATGATAGTTATTGGAATTATGAACAAACTAAGTAAAGAACATGACAATATTGTTTGTATTACCTCTTGAATGGTTGAAGAAGTTGTAGAATAACATGTTTGCTATTGATCCTTAGGAAACTATGATAAAACCGGATGATTAAGGGTTTATGAGTATATTCTTAATGCTAGTAGAATCCTATGATGTTATAACTATACATTTGAGAGGGTTTAACAAAACTCCTTGGGAAGAACTTGATGAGTATTGAAGAATAGAATGATGTTCTTAAAGTTTCAAAAATCCTAAATGATATAATTATGTTTTGAGCAAATTCTTTAGGAGATTGTAATGGATTATGAAGAACACAAATATAACCTTTATATATTCAAGTTAATCGGCTATTTTGATGACTTAAGAATGTGTTAATCATCGTATTCATAAGTTGATAGTGTTCTTGGGAAGATATGATGATTATTGATGACAATGTCATAATGGAATGTGTAGCTGAATTCAACTACGATAATCTGTGTAATAGATGATGTAAATATTGAAAAACCTTAAGAACTTGGTAAATCCGATTCTTAAAAATGAATTTGGTGTATTGAAATTCATTAATGAAAATATGGAATGTTCATTGCGATAGGATGGGCTATTCGAGTAATATTTCGGGTGTCGTTTCCTGTAAATTGATATCATTATTGTATGAATGTGTTGTTGAATGAATTATATTTCATTTAAGGTTGCTTGTTCGAGTGAGTATTATTAGTCGAGGATACCGTTCATTCGTTCATGCGAAGAAGGACTATTCGTCTACGGAATTGAGGCAAGTTATCTTGCTTGGTTATAATGATGATTGAATTCTTGTGAACATTATACGTTTCGTGTATATGTAATGCTCTATGAATCTATGATTCATGATGTGGTGTTGTTCTTGATCGTATTACCGTTGTGGCGGGATTGTATCCCCAAGTTTATCGCATTTGATACCGTTGTTCTCATTGAGCATTGTTGTCACTTCGGTGAGTTCTCTCGATTCGTGGGTGAATGTGTAATTTATTGAGTTTCATTGTCATGTTGCATAGTGACATCTCTGGAGTCATATTTGTGTGCCGATTGGTTATGTGTAGGATTTTTAGCCGGACACATTATGGTCATGCATGGATGTTTTCGTATTGGACTGTGCACACGAATCTCGTGAGGCTAATTAGGTACATTGTCCCATGTATATTCTGGATTCCGTATACGGGGTGGACATGTCACGCACACATTTCCGGATCGGGCGTACTGTGACGTCCGTCTTGAGCCATGTTGATTGGTCGTTCATATTCCATGTACGATTGGATATGTCCGACAGTTGGTACTGATTGTTCATATGCCCGAGGGGTATGTTCAGTGATCGGTTGCTTCTTTGAAATCCTGTATATATATGAATTGTATAATGTCATGAGAATGATTATTCATGTATAGCAGACCCTGTGGTTTAGGCGAAATACTTGTGTTGTATTTCAGGGCGAGGCAAGAGCAAGGCACATGAAGAGCATGATGACGGCGAATGGTATTGAAGGATGCTAGTTCGGGCCCCCCGAGTCTTTTGTTGGTCGGTTATGTCTAAACTGTGAATTTTCACTTTTCCATTTTGTATAAATTCGAACGATTGTATTATTATTATTTTGGGTATATTCCATCTCCATATGGTTTATACCGGATTTGGGTGTTGTGTACTGTTGTAGAAGTCGATGTATACTGTATAAAACTCCTAATCGGGGTTATGATTATTATATTGTGGTTCGGTACCACATCTATGGGATGTTTAAATTATGTTTTGATATCGCCTGGTGGGTCTCGGTGTGGGGTCCACGACACTGTAATAGCCGCCAGATGGGGTGTTACAGAAGATGGTATCGGAGAGTCGTTTTCTTTTGAGTCGTTGTGGATTGAACTAGTATCAAGAAACCTTCGCGTCACGTGTGACCCGTGCAAGCGCCTGACCTCGCGAGTTAAAACGGTATGTTACTTATGCGCCATGGTTTAATTACTGGCAAACTGTGAATAGCGGAATTGTATGCAAACAAATAAATCATTTCAATAAAAATTGACAAAAATTTCATTTTTTGATGCAATAAAAATTGATCATAACTATAAAAAGGCATACATACCAGGAGGAGGTGGCCGAGGGCTATTTCTAGCTATAGGCTCATGGTCATGGTTCTTCTTCCCTCTTAATTTCTTTCTTGGAAAGCATGAGGAGCAACCCTTATCTCCAGAATCTTCTCTCACAACTTAAATCAAACACAAAGTGGGCAATCTCCTTCACAGAAAACGGATACGTAGCAAAGATGATCTGGCAAACACTGCATAATATTGCCAAGAATTATTGTGTTTCAATATGCATTAAAACTATGGAGCCTCTCTGTGATTATGCATTTACACAAGAGAATATGAGTTTTGCATGCATATACAGAAATGTTGTGGATAAGAAAAGAAATGTATTAGGTTGAATGCTATGAACAGTTGAAAAGGGCCTTCAGCAGACATTGAACAATTTCCTAAAGCATTTCATCATTGGATTCCGGAGAAAATGAGGGAGATTTTCTCAACTCTCCTGGAGGTACCTTCCCTGAGAGACTGAATCTTTTAGATTGTTTTCTTACATCTAGTAGACCCCTTAACTCTATCTTTCTATGACATCTGGTAGATCCCTTATCTCTATCTTTCTATGAACAAGCTGATCATAATAACTTACCAGTGCAAATATGTGCGCACATACAGTTCAGACTTATCTTAAGTGAGACTTATAGTTAAACTTTCTCTACTAGGGTTTTGTTTTTTGCCCATTCTTTTGATACCTTATAATCTTTTGACTATTCGTATGCAGTCCATGGTGGGCCGTTGCTGGGAGTCATCAAAGTTTGCTTTAATATTGCTATTACTAGGTATATTCAATCAGTTGTTTATTGTTTGGTTAATAATAGATCATCTAGTGCTTATTTTATCTCTCATCTTTAGCAAGAGTCCTATAAACCAAGAAATAGGAAGGGCATCGCTGACGCAAATGCTAAGCATGGTCTTCGGGCAAATGGAAAATGGTGTGGTATGAGATATATTTTTTTTATAAAAAATCTTTTGTATGATGCCAACACGGGTGAAGTGATTATACATGATGTAGTATATACAATTTTTCTTTTTCTTTTTCTTTTTCTTTTTTCATTCAGGTATCTTCTAAGAGGAGTGTATTCAATTCAGATTTTGGTGGATTAATAATAATCCATGGATTTTTAAAGATTTTGGCGGATTAGTAGTAATGCATGGATTAATAATAACCATCGTAGAATCTTGTAAAGTTGATGAGAGTCTTTTGGATTTAGAAATGGATTTTTAGAAATCCTTCAAAATCTCATTGATTTTGGTGAGATTTCAAAACTTACAAAAAACACTAACAAATCCATCAAAATCCACCATTTTAATGAATCCAAAAAAATCCATGGATTTTTGAATACCCTCAGATTTTAATGGATTGTTTTAAATCCATATTGAATACACCAAGATTTGAAATGACATTTTGAAATTCTAATTGAACACACCAAGATTTTAATGACATTCTAAAATCCAAATTGAATACCTCAAGATTTTAATGAATTCAAAACAATCCAAATTGAATACCCTAAGATTTCAATCCCACAAAATCCCAATTGAATACACCCCTCTAGATCTCCTAAAACCAAAGAAGCTCAAAAAGAGACTGCAGTGATCATGATAATCCAAGAATGACTTCAAATGACATTTTATCTGTGAAACATTTAAATAGTACATTGGATGGAATTCAGAATCTTGTAGGTGTCACTGACATAAAGGTATATTCTTATATTGACATGACTCTGATTATATTTATGACCACAAATTTACTCCTTTCTTGTGCACCTTGATGCTATGTTTATGCATTATTGTAAGATTTGTCTATAAATAACTCATATCCACAGTTTGGGTTAAAACTCCTCTGTTCTATAGGGTCTAGAGGCTGTTCTTTAGAAGGCTGTGGATCTTGAAGATGATAGTAAACTTGAAAGGTACGATTGCAATACTGAGTTGCACAAGTGGGAGAAGTATTTCTGTTCTATATGCAAATTTTTTACTTTGCACATTGCATGATCTATCATACCAGAGAGCATAGGTCGATGTTTTAGTGTATGTGTATCTTTTTAATTATCATTTAAAAACTGTAACAGTATCTCAATTTCCTTATTTGATTTATAAATTGCTGATTTCTTTCAGAGGGACTGGTCAAAAGAGCATGAGTGTTGCACAATGTGACGCCATACTTCTTTTTCGTACAATTTGTAAGGTTTGTGTATCTGGCATTTTCTTATATTTTGTCCTAACTTTCTTCGTCTGAATATTTTGAATTAATCTAGCAGTTTGTTTGCAGATGGCTATGAAGGAAGGAAATGATGAAATTACGACCAAAAATCGTGTTCTCTCTCTCTCTCTCTCTCTCTCGAACTTTTACAGGTTAATTTGGGACATCTAGGGTGTTTTACATGGTGGATATGTGTACTTGGGAGCTCTCCTTATTCTATTTCTATGTTGATGGATCTAGAATATGTTTTTTATGTATGAAATATACTTCAAGACCTGTAAAATCTTTGTCCTTGTTTGTCCACGAAAGCAATGGTTTAGCTACTGTAATATCATATTTTAGGTATGGTTAATACAATGGATATGCAAAGTCCATTTCAGCCACTTATAGTTTTCTGGAAATGTATATTGTGGCTGTATGCCAGCACAAAGCTTCAGGTGCCTTCAAGGGTATAATCATCTTTCATCTTGTGAAGTTGTTAGATGCTAATTCTTGGCATCTTCTAAGGTGTTCGGCTAAGCTTATTTTAAAGAGCTTATAAGCTTCAACATCTTATAAGATGTTTCAACAACTTATAATATGAAATAAAATGGGGTAGATCATGTTAGTTTGTTGGAGCTTATAAGTTGTCGGAGCTTATTTTTAAATCTTATAAATTGGCTGGGTCCAATAGGTGTTTTCTTTCTTTGTTACTTTACTGTTAGCTGAAATATATTCATGAAACGTAACTTGTATGGTATATTGGGTGATTGCGGTGACTCCTTCACAAAGAATGCTCAGTTTGTTGACTCATTAAGAGGTCACCTTTCATTCGCATTTTTACGAGCATCAGTTATATTCCCAGTCTCCTGTCTTATTTCAGGTAAGTTATAGTTGTGCTTGATACCTTTGCTTATTACTGTTGAAGTTCTAATAATTTTGTTTCGTGTCTTGCTAGCATGCAGCAGGGATTTTCTCAGTTGTTTTGTTGCGAAAGTCTCAAGGCCAAACAAATGAAATATTTTCTTCCACTTGCCTTCTCAAACTGAATGTATAAATCCTCCTATTACAGGCTGAAATTGGATTTTTCTTTCCCATTATTGTTCTGAAGGCTTTGGATGGATCTGATCTTAACCAAAAATTAGTTGTACTCCTGTATGCTGCCCCCCTTTGAAACTATTATGAATTTGGCACCGTCAGGTTGCTTCTTGAGTTTGTTTATACTCATCTACCTTGTTTCCAAATTAGCTCATGTTTTGCTTTCTAATTATCCTTCTTGACCAAGCTTCTATTCTAATAAAATTTGGCAGGTAATATATGCAAGGATCCGCAAATGCTTGTCGACCTTTATGTAAATTATGATTGTGATAATGAAGCACCAAACCTGTTTGAAAGGACGGTATGCATTTTTGTGATTTCGGATATTTTCTTTATTGAATCTCTATAACTTTATCATACAGTCTCTCTTATCTAGGTAGCCAATATATATATATATATATATATATATATATATATATATATATATATATCCGTTAATGTATAGTGCATTCACTGCGAGCGATTAAATTATATATAGCTTGTACTTTTCTTGAATGATATGGTTTAGCTGTTTAGAGAACTTATACTTTCAATTCTGGACAGTTCAATGAGCAACCAGCGAAGGGAATAGAGCACTTAATATCCAGTCATGTGGTGGAGAAGAATCCAGCTTCAGTTGCTCAGTTTCTTCGAAATACTCCTGATCTAGACAAGGTAGATATGATGCTTTATGTTTGCATATTTGCTGTTAAAAAAGTTTATCTTATAATCTGATTTTCAGGCTATGATTGGAGACTACTTAGGTCACAGCATGAGGAATCTATCTTAAATTTCGAAGCTAGAGTTATCTTAGCTACATGTAACTTTTAGTTGGCTACGTCTACAATATTGGGATTTTAATGTTTGTGCTGCTTATTTTGCAGCTACTTTGCTGACAATCCTGGTCTATTCAAGAATGCAGACACAGTATATGTGTTTGCTTATGCAATTATTATGCTTCAGGCTGATGCTCACTATTTAACGGGGTGGCCGAAAATGTCAAAAAGTGATTTTGTACACATAAATGCCAGTAGTTCTAAAGAATCTGCTCCTCAAGAACCCTTGGAGGAGATATATGATAACATTTTTTTTTCTTTTCTCTTTTCACGAGGGGGATCGTCCCCTGACCCCCAAGAGGCTCGAGCTCACCCCCGATCTAGAGGTAAGTTTGCCAGCATGACCTGATCGCCTCATTGTCCCCCGCTTGGGTTACAGACCCGTGCTTAGATATATGATAACATTGTTAAAGAAGAATTAACAATGAAAGATGATTCGGTGGAAAGTTTGAGAACCAGTAAGCATAAATTAGAACTGGGTGGGAGAGGTGGCCTTCTCAATATTCTGAATCTGGCCTTTCCTAGAAGGAGCTCTTCAGCTGACTCCAAGTCTGAGATGGAGGCAGTTCTTAATCAAATAAAGACTGTAATTAAGGAGCAAGGTGAAAACAAGGGGTCTGAGATGGAGCAAGGTGAAAACAATGGTTGAAGTTGTAGGATGGTCATTACTAGATACTTTTTCTGTTTCCATGGTGTTGCTGCCCAAAATATTTATCCGAAGATTAAATACTGCTGGAATGGATGGACAACAAACAAGGTTGCGGGAGCACTTCCGAGAGAATATGAATAAACACAAGATTTGCCGGGTTTGTTAGGCCCGGGCTTGAATGCTCTCGCGAGATGTTATTAATACAAATATTCGTGGATACAAGTATTAATGTGAGAATCTAAGTACAATGAGTGTAAAAAGACCCTGTTAATCCAGCTCTTGAGCGAAGCTTGGTGTTCTTCGTCCCTGCCGATCGTCTTCGGTATGAGAGAGGCCGAGAGAAGAAAGAACCGAGAGATAGCTGTTGCCAAGAGTAGGAGAAAGCCAAGTTGTGAGTATTGCTCGTATATTGTGCTTGAAATAGCGTGAATGCCGAGAGGTTGGACCAGTGCAGGGAGCCTTCTATTTATAGGGGCTGAGGAGCCTTGTTTCCTAGCGGGCGATAGTCTTCCGGCCCATATAATAATGGGGCGATCGTCCTCAAGGTCACATGGGCTGCCTGCCTAAAGTCCAAGGCTACAGTCGGCAGCCAGCTGTGCGGTCCAATGAGGAGCCAGCACGCGTCCGGGGTTGCTGTCATGGGCGGTCCCACGGACGTCTTTCGGCGGGCCTGTCGGCTGGTGGGCGGATGCTGACAGGCTGTGGTCAATGATCCGTGAAATGCGGATCTTGTCTCGGCTCTGCACGTGGGGTCTGTTCTGGGCTTCGGCCTTTGCCGACTGGATGACCATCGGCTTTGATTGGCATGAGGCGGTCGGCAATTGTCGGTCACCAGGGGTCGGCATCGGTCGGTCACCAAGGGTCGGTCAACAAGTGCCGAGCGATGATCGTGTGCTGGTCGGCCACCAGGAGTCGATCGCCAAGTACCGAGAGACGATCGTCTTAGATGTCGATCGCTCGGCACCGGGACTTGTCCTAGGACCTTCGGTCGGCAGATCTATCTTGGCTGCCTGGCTAAGGCTAGGTCGCCTGGTCGCTGGTCGGCAGTTCTGCCTTGGCTGCTCGGCAATGGCTAGGTCGCCCGATCTCCGAGGCGATCGCCGGTCGGAGAGTATAATTCTCGACACAACAATTGCCCCCCAGCTTGCTCCGATGTTGAAGACATAGGGTGAGGTGGTTCTTGCTGGCGATCGAAAACAGATGAGGACGGGCGATTCGTTGAGCTGACTTTGGATTCGAACTTGGGCGATCTGGTCGATTGGCTAGCTATCTTTCGGTCTTGTACCTGCAAAAAACAACATTGGCCGATCCCTCGTAGAAACTTGATGGTTTCGTCGCTGAGGAACCGTGCACAGTCGCGGAGTTCGATGGACCGACTCCATGACCGTGTCTTGTGCGCGAAGACATTAAGTGTCTCGTGACTCATTTTATTGTGAGGGTCCTCTGTTAGGCTGCGCCTCGCCTCGTATTTAAACGAAGGGCGTGCGGTCTTGGTCTAGAGGAGTCCTTGCGCGGGCAGCGTCAAGATGATTCAACTCCACGCCCGCGGCTTGTTAGCTCTGCTTCCACCTCGGCCCGCCATGGAGATGGCGAACCTCAACGGTGTACGTTGAGACTGGGGTAGTGGCACGTGTCGCATTGTTCGGGTCCATCATGTTAGATGGTGAACTTTGAGGGCGGGCGATCGTGTCCACTGATTAGTTTTGGAGGGCCCTCAGACTACGCCGGCATCGTATTTAAACGAAGGGCGGGCGATCTTGGCCCAAAGGGACCTTGCATGGCCGAAGCAGCCGGTTCCATCGACTACCAGGACCATGGCTGTATGCTGTTTGATAATGGTGATCGGGCTGGAAGACTGGCGATCGTCACTCGGCTGCCGATCGGGTCATTCATAGGTCGATACCGGCGATCGGGCGGGAGATCGTCGTTCGGGCGCCGATCGCGCTCCTTATAGGCTAAGGAGAAACTTTTGCCTGGCCAGAAAGTCTGCGGCCTTAGCTCGGAAGATCGCGTAGGTCGAGGGTTGGTCCTTCGTAAGATGACTGAACATAGGCGAAAGACCATGGAATCTTCCTAGGACCGTGTAGAGGGCGATCTCATCGCTTATGGGTTTGCCATTGAGGATGATCTCGTCTACCCGGTCGATGTAGTCCGAGTCGGACTCTTCTTCCCCTTGTTTGATTCGCAGCATGCGATGGGGACCTTCTGGACGGGCGACCCTGGTGGCGAAGTACGCTGTGAAGACGTTCGCTAGCTGGTTAAAGGAGCCGATAGACCGAGGCGGCAATGAGGCGTACCACCTGTAGGCGAGGTCGTCCAGCGTCAGAGGGAACATTCGGCACCTGGTCGCGTCTGATGCCCCACACCCGGTCATGTAGATGTTGAACTTGCTCAGGTGTGTTTCGGGGTCCGATCTCCCCTCGTACAAAGGTGTTTGCGGGGGAGCGATCTTGTGCTGCACGGGGGCGAGCTCGATGTGGACCGCGAGCGGCTCGCTCGGCTCGGCGATCGTCTTCTTGGCGCTTGCCTCGGATTCCAGGAGCGCCTTCATGTCGTCGAGCTGGCGTTGCATCGCGGTCATCGCCGTGGCTCGATCGCTCGCGGATCGGCTTTGGGAGCGGGAGCCGAGGCGATCGTGTACCGATCTCCTGACTCCGCTGCTGCCGACCTCGGCTATTTCGCGAGGGAGAGCCGGGCAGGTGCCGCCTTACGGGAGTCGGATAGGCCGAGCTCCTGGTGACGGACTCAAACTCCGTCGTCTCGTGGCTGGGGCCGGACTGCCCCGGTCGCCAAGATGGGTCGCTGCCGAGGCGATCGAAAACAGAGGTGCCCCGGCTGGCGAGCGTCTCTTCTTGTGAACGGGAGCCTTCTGGCGATCGCCGGGTCATCAATGCCTTGAACTTCCGTTTGGTCTTCCGGCGGATGGCCGAGGGGGTGATAGCGGGAGGCGCGTCGAGAGCACTCCGTCGCTCCTGTAGGACGGCCATGGCCTCGTCGATCATTCGCGGTTGGGGCCCGGATCGAGCGAGAGGCAGGCCACCGCCGAGGCGGGATCGAGCGTCTCGGACCGCGGCTACCTACCCTTCGCCATCGGCCGTGGCTCGACCGAGACGGAGCAGGCGTCGCGGGGCGGCGGCGGCTTTCTTCGACGCGGAGGCGGAAGACATGATTCTGAAAGCTTTCTTTGAAGCGCAGTGAGTGTCACTTCAAGTATATGCCCCGAGAACAGTGAGTGTTCTTCGGGACGGTAGGAATAAAATTGAGGTTTAGATCCCTTTCCTCTGGCGCCAATTGTTACTGCTCTCGGACTGAGACGGAACGAGGCGTCTGGCGGGCTGGCCAGCGGCTTTCTTCGACGCGGAGGCGGAAGACATGATTCTGAAAGCTTTCTTTGAAGCGCAGTGAGTGTCACTTCAAGTATATGCCCCGAGAACAGTGAGTGTTCTTCGGGACGGTAGGAATAAAATTGAGGTTTAGATCCCTTTCCTCTGGCGCCAATTGTTACTGCTCAAAATATTTATCCGAAGATTAAATACTGCTGGAATGGATGGACAACAAACAAGGTTGTGGGAGCACTTCCGAGAGAATATGAATAAACACAAGATTTGCCGGGTTTGTTAGGCCCGGGCTTGAATGCTCTCGCGAGATGTTATTAATACAAATATTCGTGGATACAAGTATTAATGTGAGAATCTAAGTACAATGAGTGTAAAAAGACCCTGTTAATCCAGCTCTTGAGCGAAGCTTGGTGTTCTTCGTCCCTGCCGATCGTCTTCGGTATGAGAGAGGCCGAGAGAAGAAAGAACCAAGAGATAGCTGTTGCCAAGAGTAGGAGAAAGCCAAGTTGTGAGTATTGCTCGTATATTGTGCTTGAAATAGCGTGAATGCCGAGAGGTTGGACCAGTGCAGGGAGCCTTCTATTTATAGGGGCCGAGGAGCCTTGTTTCCTAGCGGGCGATAGTCTTCCGGCCCATATAATAATGGGGCGATCGTCCTCAAGGTCACATGGGCTGCCTGCCTAAAGTCCAAGGCTACAGCCGGCAGCCAGCTGTGCGGTCCAATGAGGAGCCAGCACGCGTCCGGGGTTGCTGTCACGGGCGGTCCCACGGACGTCTTTCGGCGGGCCTGTCGGCTGGTGGGCGGATGCTGACAGGCTGTGGTCAACGATCCGTGAAATGCGGATCTTGTCTCGACTCTGCACGTGGGGTCTGTTCTGGGCTTCGGCCTTTGCCGACTGGAAGACCATCGGCTTTGATTGGCATGAGGCGGTCGGCAATGGTCGGTCACCAGGGGTCGGCATCGGTCGGTCACCAAGGGTTGGTCGACAAGTGCCGAGCGATGATCGTGTGCTGGTCGGCCACCAGGAGTCGATCGCCAAGTACTGAGAGACGATCGTCTTAGATGTCGATCGCTCGGCACCGGGACTTGTCCTGGGACCTTCGGTCGGCAGATCTATCTTGGCTGCCGGGCTAAGGCTAGGTCGCCTGGTCGCTGGTCGGCAGTTCTGCCTTGGCTGCTCGGCAATGACTAGGTCGCCCGATCTCCGAGGCGATCGCCGGTCGGAGGGTATAATTCTCGACACAACACATGGGTGAAGCAGACAACACAACAAGGATTAGTATTTGTATGGAAGGATTCAAAGAAGGTATGCTTATAACATATGCTCTCAGAATGGACACCATACGCTATGCATTTTTGACGTCATTACTGAGGCAATTCTCATTTCTGGTCAACTTGTCTTCTCAAGTCTCGCTTTAATAACTAGCAACTTATTCTGGTTGTCACATAAAGTGATCTTAGGATTTCTTGCCTTCTTATATGCATGTCCCTAGCCGGTGATATCGGTTAGTACTGAAAATTTGGATTACTGTAGTTCATTGCCTAAATATAATAAATATTTAATGTGAAGAAGATAAAATGGCAAAGTTATCATCTAAGCCTCTTTATAAATCTCTAAGGTAGCATTAATAATGGAAATATTTTGGTTAGAAGGGTTTATATATGAAGGTTTTGAATGATCATGTCCTCCAATATAATTCCAAATATAGCTTTGACACGACTAAAAGAGGCTTGCTTTGCAAGTTTCTACACATTAAAGCAGCTTATATCTGCGAGTATCTGCTATGCTTTGGCCATTACAAAAGTTTTCCGACCATAATAATACCTTATAAATTGAACTGCAGGTATAATTTCTTACATGCACCTAGAGATATGCGTGGAAAAAATGTAGAAGCTCTGCGAACCGTTCTTGATTTGTGTGACACCGAGATGTATGCCTTCAAGACTCGTGGTAAGCCATTCTCGAATGTGTCTCCCGTCTTGAATACGTCATTTCATGGCCTGCTATGACTGCAACTATCGTGCAAGGATCAAATCAAAACTCTAGAGATGCTATTATTCATTCTCTGAGAGCTCTCTCAGGAAAAGCAACTGAACAAGTTTCTTGAATAGTGTCAAATTACCAAGTGAATCATTGGTTGAGTTTTTTACCGCTTTGTGTAATGCATCAGCTGAGGAATTAAAACAGTCACCAGCTCGTACTTTTAGCTTGCAGAAGTTGTTGAAATTAGCTATTCCAATATTGCTCGCATACACATGGTAATTTGTTCACCTTACAAAGTTCTGGATTATGTTGGTTAATGCTTGCTTGTCATATATATTTATTTATTATTATTATTTTTTTTGCATGGATGGATTTTGAACAAAAACAGATGAAAGTAGATGTCTAATCAAGTTGTTCTTCCCCCTATTATAAACAGTAAAACAAAATTACAGTAGATGCAAAAATACTTTTTTCTTCTTTTCGTTTCTTCCACGGTTGGTGGGGATGAGTGATTAATAGGGTGATAGCGTTTTAGTTTTAGATGTTAATATTTTCTGAAACGAAGTAGGTTTGCTTGGGGTGTTTGATCAATCTCTGATATGTGTCCTGCAATTATATACAATCATATACTTAGGTGCTTGTTTAAACATAATGTTGATCTGCATTTCTAATTTTAAAATTACAAACATTCCTGGGTGGGCGATTTATGGTCCTAATAAGTTCTATTTCCAGGTTTGGGCTAGAATATGGTCTGTCTTGGCTCAGCATTTCATATTGCTGGGAGTCATGCTGATGAAAAGGTTGCTATATATGCAATAGATTCTCTACAACGACTTGGAATGAAATATTTAGAGCATCCTGAGCTTGCAAACTTCACTTTCCAAACGGGGATTCTAAAACTATTTGTTGTCCTCATGCAAAGCAGCCAAAATGATTCCATAAGAAGGCTTATATTAGGGGGCGTCGTTCAAGTATGATTGCCTCGTAGTATTCGATCTTTTGAGTTTTAATATTGCTTGTTTTGATATCGATGTATTCTAGTTTGATTTAAACAGATCATAAGATCTAAAGCTGGAATCATAAAGTCTGGACGGCATAGTATTTTCATGATTTTTACTATGGCTGCGAATGATGGCCTGAAACCTATAGTTGAAAGTGCATTTGAAAACGTTGAACAAGGTTGGTATTGAACTTTCTCCATCTCTTGTGACATTTTGTGCAATTTTAGAAATCTCTATGTCTAACAAAGGGTGCTGCAGTTATACTGGAGCATTTCAATCAGGTTATTGTGGACTGCTTCATGGATTGCGTGAATTGCCTGATTGCATTTGCCAACAACAATAGTTCAGTCGACATAAGTTTGAAGGCTATAGCTCTCCTCCACATATCTAAAATCGTCTTTCAGACGTTTTGAAGTACTATTATTTTGTTATTTTACCAGGTTTTCTATTTTCAGCTGTGTTCCCCTGTGTTTACCATTCAATATTTGCTCTTAGTTTTTTACAATTTGACAAAGCCACAGTCAGTGATGAAATTCACTTGCTCACCTTCTTATGCCTTTAAGCTCGTGATTCTTCTGGAAGTGTGTAATTTGGAATGGTTTTGTGGATTTTTTTACCTTTTTTTGAAAAGAGAAATACCTTGTTGCCTTAGTTTTTCACTATGTTTTTTGAATAAACAACACCAAACTCTCTGCTAATGTATCTAGCAATTATGTCTTTCTTCTCATTTCCAGGGACTTATACGTGTTGGTTTCCTGAAACCTGTTGGTATCACAGTTGATGAAACTTGCAGATTGGCTGAGGATTATTGGTTCCCCATGCTGTCTGGTCTTTCTAAGCTTATTTCTGATCCAAGATCGGAGGTCAGCAATTGTGCACTTGAAGTTTTATTTGATTTGCTGAACGAGAGAGGAAGCAAATTCTCATCGGCATTTTGGGAGAGTATTTTCCTAGAAATCCTGTTTCCCATTTTTGATCATGTGAGACATGCTGGAAAAGAAAATTTCATATCTTCCGAGAAGGAGTGGCTTTGTGAAAGCACCATTCATGCTCTTCAGTTACTGTGCGGCCTTTTCAACAGTTTTTACAAGGTATCCCAAGTTGTTGAAACATATAGCTATGATGACTATACAGAGTTTTTATGTTTCTATTGTAGCCATCCATGGTGCTGTCGCTCCTGTGTGATTTTATAGAGCTGTGCCATGTTTCTGCTCATTCATGGGATTAATTGGAGTGTTAGGGAAGTCAAATTATGTTCCATTTGTTTGTTTACAAATTTATAATCACTATAACTACTATTGAATGTTTCTAGAGATTCTCTTTTCTATTTTTTAGGAGAGTTTATAGAGAACTTACTTGCTTCAAATTTATGGTTACTATTATTTCAAAAAAAAGAAATTATGGTTACTATTACTACTGCTACTACTAATTCAATTTTGCATCATTTTGTGTTCAATATTTCTTATTAATGCACCTTGTGTGCAAAAGGCACACCTTGCGTCAATAAATATAATAAATTTAATGTATTTTCATTTCTTTTGTTAGTTTCTGCTTGTTCTATTATCAGAACTTGACAGTATCAATGACTTAGGATCCCTTTACCCACTTTGCCTAGTAGTTGCATCACTCGATAAAACATATTTATGTTTCTTACCATTCTTTGCTTGTCAATCCTTTATTTTGTTTTAATCATTTTGTTTAAAAAATCGTCGCCTTCAAAGCATTCTTCTTCAAGTTTGTCACTGATTTAACTGGGTTCTTCATTAATTTGGAAATTTATTCCTGATAATAAATGTTCGTTTAATGCAGGATGTGTGTTTCATGCTGCCCCAACTGCTCAGTTTACTCTTAGTGTGCAAAGAAGACTGATCAATCCGTAGTGTCAATAGCTTTGGGTGCATTGGTTCATCTGATTGAAGTTGGAGGTCACCAGTTCACTTCTGATGAGTGGGTTACTTTGTTGAAAAGTTTGAAGTAAGCATTCTCTCTTCTCTCCCTCTTCCTCTCTCCATCTCTCTCTCAATGTCGATCTCACAAAAACACGTACACACGCACACACTTTCATTTCTAGTTTTGCTGTTAAATTATCTTTATATCTGGCCATTGTAACCTTGCTAATTGAATCTGAGCAGGGATGCTGTATATACAACCCAACCACGCGAACTTCTCAAAGATATGTTTTTTGAGAATGGGAAGCATCACGAAGTATTATCAGGAGATTTGGACAGCGCTAACCCAGTATCTGGAGATGTATTGTATAACAATCATGGTGCAGTCCCTAAAAATGGGAGTGCAGTGGGAACGGCATCTTTGACATCCAATGGTGATGAAAACAAACTGGAACAAAATCAAGAGACGGCGCGCCCAGTGAATATGGAGGGATCTCAAGGTTAGAAATTTGTAGAGTATTAAATGAGAAAAGAAAATAGAGCAACTTTTTGAAACCAGTAGAAAGTGACATGACTGTTCTGTAGGCATGCCATCACCATCTCCGAGAGCTACAGAATCTGATGGTGGAAGCCTTGAGCGTACTCAAACATTTGGACAAAAGATTATGGGAAATATGAGGGACAACCTGTTTGTGAGAAGTTTTACACAAAGAACTTTACATCTGATGCAGCGGTGGCGTCTTCTCCCTCCAAGGTTAGTTTCCAATCGATAAATTTTATGAGTCATTGTTCTGTCTGTTTAGTTATATTTTTCTGTTGTATTTAAAAAACAGTATTCTTTCCATGTGGTCTGTGAAGGAATATCACTTCTTCATATGCTATTACTAATCTTTTTGGTGTCCCATGATCCTGGAAGCATTCAGTCACCCATTTTAAGAAAATTTACTTTTTTACACCATGGTATAAACTGTGTTCGTGGGAAAAAGTAGAGCACATAAAAGACAATGCACGATCTTTGTTTAGCTAATGCGTCATTGATTTCGACCTTATATTTCTGATTTGTTTGTGTAGTTTCCTGATGCTAATCATGAAGCCAACACCAATAGAACGGCTGGAGCCCTTAGGCAATGTCCGGGGATGAAACCATTAACCCTGCCCCGGCCCAGTAAGCGCGGGCCTGTAACCCAAGCGGGGGACAATGAGGCGATCAGGTCATGCTCGCAAACTTACCTCTAGATCGGGGGTGAGCTCGAGCCTCTTTGGGGGGTACTCAGGACAGGGGACAATCCCCCTTGTGTGCGTGTGTGGGAAAAAAAAAAAATCACGAAGCCAACACCAATGATGAGGAAAGCCCAACGTTGGGTAACATTAGGAGTAAATGTGTAACACAGGCTGTTACTTCTTGGTTCAATTGATGGTATTCAGGTACTATCTCTTGCGTGATTATATGGATTTTTTTTATTAAAGTTTCGTTTTTCAACAAAGAAAATAAATCATTGTTTCGTTACATGAATGGCCCTGAACAGTTTTTATTGGATAATTATTTTCATGCTTCAGAGGGCCAAAATGAATGGTATTTACTTGTCCTGACTCCATGGCATTCCACCATCTTGCTATTCTATGAATATTATTCTTTGTTTGTTAATCCTATTGGAGTTCTAGAAAATATTGTCTTTCACCTCGTAAAATGGCTTGATTGTATGCTTGTGCCAACTATTATTTTGAATTTTACATATAACCATTATGATGGGCCCATAATTGTTGCCTCTTTCTAATATCATTGGCATGCACTTTCATGATTGTCTGCTTCAAAACATCAATATCGGGAACACAAAGTCGATTCTGGAATCTCAAAACTCCATCATCATGAATCACAAATCCTGGGGCCTTACCCTTGCTCATTTCATGATGTAATCGAATCATTCGAGGGTCATCTAATTGCTTAGATTTGATTTCTTCGATTAACGACGAAGTTAATTCCATCACAAACAGTTGTCCTTGGACTCCTTGCAACTATACTTCAATTCCTCCACGAACCAACTCTCGTTGAATGCTGGACTGGGAGGTGAGAGTCTCCAGCATTCGAATAGAAACGGGTTTGCGGCTCAGTGCATCGGCCACTACATTCGCTTTGCCTGGGTGATAAAGAATCTCTAAATCATAGTCTTTAATCAATCCTAGCCATTTCCTCTGCCGCATGTTTAACTCTTTCTGACTAAAGATGTATTTGAGACTCTTATGATCTGTGAAGATCTGACAGTGAGTCCCGTACAAATAATGTCTCCATATCTTCAAGGCGAAAACAGCAGCTGCCAGCTCCAAATCACGAGTTGGATAATTTACTTCATATGGTTTCAACTGCCGTGAAGTGTAGGCGATCACCTTCTCATTTTGCATTAATACACACCCAAGGCCTTGATTTGAAGCGTCACTATAAACTATGAATCCTTCAGTTCCTTGTGGTAGTGCTAAAATTGGTGCCGCCGTCAATCTCTTCTTCAATTCATCAAAACTGGCCTGACACATATCGTTCCATTCAAACTTTTTGGTTTTTTGCAGCAATCGAGTAAGTGGGCCGGTAATTTTGGAAAACCCTTCCACGAACCGACGATAATAAGTCCTAGAAAACTTCTGACTTCCTTCATGTTCTTAGGAGACTTCCAATCCAAAATTGTCTCGACTTTCTGGGGATCTACTCGGACTCCTTCCGCTGATACCACATGACCGAGGAACATCACTTCCTTTAGCCATAATTCACACTTAGAAAGTTTGGCATATAATTGTTCGCTTCTCAAGAGGTCCAAAACGATCCGTAAGTGCTGCGCATGCTCTTCCGGGCTCGTGGAATAAACTAGAATATCGTCAATAAACACAACTACGAATTTGTCTAAATACTCTATGAACACTCGATTCATTAATTGCATAAACACAGTAGGTGCATTAGTGAGACCAAACGGCATCACCACAAACTCATAATGTCCGTAGCGAGTTATGATTGCTGACTTCGGGACATCGGTTTCCTTAATCCTCTAATGATGATATCCCGATCTCAAATCAATCTTGGAAAATACTGTCGCTCCTTGCAACTGGTCAAACAAATCATCGATACGTGGCAACGAGTACTTGTTCTTGATCGTCATCTTGTTCAGCTCCCGATAGTCAATACACAATCAAAGCGATCCATCTTTCTTTAGGACAAAAAGAGCTGGTGCACCCCAGGGTGAAACACTTGGCTGAATATAGCCTTTGTCCAGTAACTCTTCCAGTTGTTTCTTAAATTCATACATTTCGGTAGGTGCCATACGATACGACATCTTAGAAATCGGTGTAGCTCCTGTTTCTAGCTCGATGGTAAAACTCTACATCTCGTCGTGGAGGTAGTCCAGGTAATTTGTCAGGGAACACGTCCGGAAATTCACTCTACATCCACTACAACCCTGTTTTAGCAGTTTGACGGCTTTTATAGCTTTGATCATTTTCCCTGAGCTTCCTGGTATCCATCCCTCGAATAATAATTTGGAACCATCTTCGGCTAGCATCGAGATATTCATCTTTCGGTAGTTCACAATAGCTCCATATCGATTAAGCTAATCGTCTCCGAGAATCAGACCGTCTCCTTGCATCTCTTTCACAATCAGATTTGAGGGCCACTCCTTGCCTCCAATTGATACAGGAAAATCTCTAGTTTCTAAGTTCCCCACAATTCTCTCTCCACTCGGTAAACCTACAACATAAGGCTCACATTTATGAAAATAAGAAATGTTCAAATGATTAACACAAGACAATGATATAAATGAATGTGCAGCCCCTGTATCGAACAAAACACTATCTGGTTGTGAAATGATCTGAATGGTACTTGATGCAACAACGTCATCCTGATCGTATGCCCTCCTCATCTTATAAAGGCGTGGGGGAACGGATCCAACACTCTATGCTCCCTTTCGGTTGAACTGTCCTCTGCCTCGTCCTCGACCAAAACTCTGGGGTAGCTGGACACTCTGTTGCGTCTGCGGAACACTTGCTTCTTTCTGAGCCGGCTGCGAAGTACGAGCTCCAATTAACTTAGTGGCATCCCTGCAGAACATTGCATGATGCCTTTCCTGTCTGCAATCATAACATGTCACTGGAGAACGGAAACAATCACGCCAAAGGTGTCATGGGCGACCACAATTAAAACAGCTCTTGACCACATCTGTTGGTGTTGGTACTGATCTGAAGTTCTTTTCGCCTTTGGATGGGTGCGGGGGCCTCTTAAATGAATGAATGGATGACTGGGACTTGCGGGGCCCACAATTGTTGTGCTCTGTAAAACTACCAGAGACTTTCTGCTTCTTGGACTCCGAGAACTTTTCCATAGCTGCTTCTTTCATTTCATACGCCAGGGCTTTGTCTTGGTACTGGCGGAGAGTGGTGCATTCAAAACCTGACATGTACCTCTGTATTTCCGGCTTCATTCTCATATCAAAGTGAATCATCATTTCCGCGTTGGTTCTAACCAGGTGTCGAATAAACGCCAGCTGTTGATTAAACGTCTTAATCGTCTGGGCCACCGGCACATCAGAAGGCTGCACGGAGAAAAATTCTCGAACCTTAGCTTCTCTCACCGGACGAGGGCAATATTGAGCTTCCATTTTAAGTTTGAACTCTTCCCAACCGGCATCATGATCAACAGGTCGGATGGCTTCCCACCATTCAGATGCTTCTCGGATGGCTTCCCACCATTCGGATGCTTCTCCTGTCAGAAAGTACTGGGCAATGGGGGCTCTCCGGTTGTCTGGTCAGTTAATTCCGGCAAATACTTTCTCCATTTCTCTCAACCAGTGATTCCATGTCAGCGCCTCAGCAAATCCATCGAATTTCGGCGGGTGCATCTTTGCCATCTCCTGTAGCCACCTGTCTCCTCGATTTCCCAAGTCTGGGATGCCTTGCTGTCTTTCTCCTGGCTGCAATCCTACCGCCACTTGCATCCTGTCCACCACTTGAGCAAATTGAGTCATCTGGTTGACCACCTGACGAAGGATGTCGGGAACAGCAGGATTGACATTTGTCTCCACTGTTCGTTCTCGTTCATTATTAACGGACTCCTGCTATTCGCCAGAATTGGAGTTAGCCTGATTTGACAGTGAATCAGGAACAGAATGTAATACCCAGTTGTAATTCAGTAATTATCACTCAGTAATTATCATTCAGTATTTATCATTCAGTAATTGATACTCAGTAATTTCATTCATTATTGATTAATTGTCACTCAGATTCAGTCATGGTATTCATCATTCAGAGTAATTGTATCGAGTATCGATCGTCATTCATCATTAATCTGATTGGAGTTTCGTGCCGTGTTTATCATCATTGTCATTTTCGTTGCAAGCTGTGCTTGAGGAGTAGCGCACGCTACATACTCCTTTTAGCGTACGCTAATTGGGTATAGGTAGCGCACGCTACCGCTCAGCTTTAGCGCACGCTAAGGCTACCTTGGCCGCAATCCGGAAGGTACCGGACTGCAGTGAGAATAATTGTAGCGCACGCTACGAGTGGTAAGTAGCGCGCGCTAGCGGGTCGTAGTAGCGCACGCTATATGTGTGGAGTAGCGCGCGCTAGGCGGATCAGATGAGTCCAGTGGCTACCGGATCGCACCGGTTTATTTATAGCGCACGCTATGCATTGTTGTTAGCGTCGCAACCGATATATTAGCGCGCGCTAAATAATGGTTGTAGCGCACGCTATCGAGGTTAGATCGGAGGCGAGATGGTTTTACGGACTCCGATCGGGCGTCAAATATTTCGCTAGCGCACGCTAACAATGGATATTAGCGCACGCTAGTAGTATGGCCGTAGCGCACGCTACAAAGAGGTACGTAGCGCGCTACCGTGTTCGGACAGTGGGTCTTGGACTACCCAAATTACTCGTTAGCGCACGCTATGCACAAGGCTAGCGCACGCTAACAGGTAGTATAAATTGGACGATTAGTCGACTTCTTCATTTGCTCATCTCATTTCACTCCTTCGGTATTTTTGGGCGATTTCGAGCGTTTCGGAGAGGGTTCTTCGAGTGTAATCATCAATCAACATCTACAAGCTCATCTTCCTGAATGATCATCATTTCATCATCTTCATCACATCGAATCAAAGGTATTAATCTCTTGGATCTAGAATTTCGGATTTTTGGGTTTTCCTTCCGATTTCTTCGTGTAAGCTTGGATTATCATTGGAATATGTTAGATATGGATTATCTACCTTGGATAAGTATATTCTTACGGATTTAATGGTTATTTTCGGAATTATTTCAAGAACCCTTGGGGTTGACTTCGGTTAATTGGGGATTTTCCGATTGATGTTGTTGTAATCATGAATTATGGATTCCTAATGGATTATTGATATCATTGAAGCGTTTTGTTAGTTCGAAATACTCATTTTAGTGTTGGTTTCGACATATTCTGGATTGGATATTTTCGAAGTCGTGTGGTTGGTTACGTATTCGTTAGAATGCCCCAATGAGTTTGATTATCGTTGTTTCGACCTTTGGGTTAGTCGTGTTTTGTTGTTTGATGCGCGTATTGAACGGTTGTTGGTAATTATTGTTATTCAAGGTTGTTCGAGCGACCGGTATTTCACTTAGGACGTTGTTCGTGGACGGACATTCTTCATCGGTATTGAGTAAGTTGATTCTTACTCGGTTAAAAGAATATTCATTCCTTTTGTTGTTGATCATTCATAATCATAACTCATTCATCATTGTATTAATCATTTTGAGACTTGTAATTGTCGGATAATCATTTCATTAGCGAGGAACGGCGGTTCCAATCATTTCATTGAAAACTATCAATCACTTCATTATCACTTTCGTATCGGTGAGTCATTCTTGACTTTGTCGGATTAGTATTATTCATTGATATTCATTATGGTCATTCTTGTTCATATGACCTTAAGGTTCATATTGCGTGGCGGAGTGCGGATGTGTGGAATTTTTAGTCGGGCACGTGATGGCCATGTATTGGGAGTGATACATTGGGTCGTGCACACGGTAACGATTACCTCCGTGAGACTAATTAGGTACAAGGACGGGTGTGTCCTGGTCATCCGTCTTGTACACTTGCACGTAACACTACGGGCGTCTTATGATGCTCCTCTTGACGTAATTCATAACTAAGGATATTTCATAACTTGATTAAATCATGTTTGTGTATTTTCAACTCTTGAGGATTGTTGTTACGTATGGCGGCCGTTGGGATTTTGTTTTAGTCACGGCAAGGCAAAGGCACGTGAAGAGCATGTTGACGGCGACGAGTCCCGGTGATACTAGTAGGGGCCCCAGTCATTCCGCTTGTTCGATCATTTTGATCATTTCGATTATTTCGTCATTTGTATTTTCCACGCAAATTAGTTTGTAATGTTTATTTATTCAGTGGTGTATTTTATCTTCATATAAAATACACTAGTATTGATATTGTCTGGTGTGTTGTACTTAAACTCCTCATCGGAGTGTTTGGTAATATAATGTGGTTCGATCTACAATTATATTATTTAATTCATCATTTTCATTTGCCTGGTGGGTCCCAATCGGGGATTCACGGCACCGTAATATCCGCCTAGTTTGGGGTGTTACGAGTTGGTATCGGAGCGTGGTTTTGAATACTACCCTCCAAGTCATGTCTCATTTGAAATCATCGTCATCGGACTAGTATCATTGGACTTTCGCGTCACGTGTGACTGTGCAAATCCGAGCCAATCGGACCAAGAACTGTAAGATTTCTAATGCCATGGTATAATTTCTGCAATAGTCATTCATTCATAATTCATCGCTAACAATCCTCAATCATCATTGTCATTTTGACCGTGACGGTCGAGTTAACTCATTAATCACCAATTCATTTAATTGTTCGGTTGTTGATCGTGATGATCGAATCATTAATCTTGTTAACTCATTCAAGATAATCATTTCAATAATTTCATCGATAATCATGTCACCTCGCTAATCATTCATGTAATCACCGTGTTTGAGCGCGTATGCTCATTTTCATCATTTCATAATATAATCATAATGTGATACTCATGCGAGACATATAATCATCATATGACTTTCCACTTGATATGGAAAAGGGGCGGAAGGACGTGGAGGACGAGGCCGTGGAGCGGGCCGAATCCCAAGAGCTCGTGTGAATACACGTGCAAACGCGAGGAATAATGCTAATTCATCGGCAATGACGCCGCCACGCATTCACCGACGCGATCATTCATCGTCAGGAGTCGTGCAGGACACGGCTCGGTCGGAGGGTGTCCGGTCGACCCACTCGCATTTATGCGGGGCATGATGGCCCAAATGACCCGGATGGCTCGGTTGATGGAGACGATGCATAACTCCGTCAATCGAATCCGCAGCTCCTCGCCGCCACCTCGGAGGCAAGAGAGGAATGTGAGTAATATCATCGGCGATATCTCTCGCGAGGCCACCTACTTTTGAGGGCTCGTCGATCCGTGAGATATCATTCATTGGCTCGAGCATTTCGAGAAATTGTTTGCTATGGTAGAGTGTCCGAAGGACACAAAGTTTGTTGCGGCTTACTACAGGTAAGAGCGCACATTCTTGGTGGTTATCGTTGAAGCCCACCGAAGGATCTTGTACTTGGGATCGATTCAAGACTCTCATGATGGAGAGGTATTATCGGTCCCACTCAGAGAGGCCAAGTCAGTCGAATTGCTCACCCCGACCCTCAACAGACGAGGATGTTCTCGCCATTGCCGAGAAATTTCAGACCTTCTTCCTTTCGCCTCATCCATCATTCATTCGGGCGGACAAGATCAAATATTTCAAAGAAGAGGTGAAACCCGTATGAGACTTCGATTACTTAATCATAATTGCACCACGTTGGTGAATTCATTGAAAGCTCTCACTTATGAGCTTCTTGCTAAGGAAATTGCTAAGCGGCAACCTTCGTCTGCTAGCAAGAAATCGAAGAATCGTAATCGATCAAGGCGGTGAGACAACCTTCAAGAAACCCGTGCGGGCTCGCTTTTACGAGCGACCTCCGGTGTCGTCTAAACCCGCGGAATCTCGATCGGCGGCGGTTCGGCCATCACCTCGCTACAGGTGGGGATCTTGGTCATGTCGGCACTAAGTGTCCGAGACAAATTCACGTGTCATAACTGTGGAATTGTGGGACATAAGGCCCGTTTTGCCGTAGGGACTCCAAACCTACTCGGACGTCATCTCGTGCACCTAAGCGGTCGTAGCTCGTAATCGAGCCACTCAATCGTGTCGTTTAAAACGACGGGCGACTAAAGGTGGAGCTTTTAGCCATCGACGGAGCGTCACGGTGGGACTAGCAAGCCCCGGATTTATGAGATGAAGAAGACCGATGATCCAGAGGCCCGAATGATCTCAGGTACACTCGATATTCTATCTCAACCTGTGTGTACCCTTTTTGATACTGGTGCATCGCATTCATTCATTTCCGAGTCATGTTTGAGTAGACTACGTCTGGGTAGTGCTACTAGTTGTGAGCCTTATGTCATTGGACTACCTGATGGTAGACGAATTATCGTGTCGTGAGATTGGTGTCGTCGATTTGGCCATGGTCGTGTATGGCCGCGGACCTAATCGTGGTAGATTTGCCGAGAGACGACCTCATCTTGGGCATTGCTGGGCTCGATCGTCATGATGCCATCATTAGTGTCCGTAAGCGAATGGTCACTATCATTTCGCATCGATGGGGTGGAATGTGTGTTTCAGGAGGTAATCCCTACTGCTCTCGTAAGGTCATTAATTTGATGAAAGCAAGAAGATTACTCAATCGGGATGTGTCGGTTATTGGTGATATATGGCCAAAACCGAGAAGTCATCGATAATGTTAACGGATATTCGGTGGTGAGGAATATGCCGATGTTTTCCCAGACGAGTTACAGTTTGCCTCCACGAGGGATGTGGAATTCACGATCGAGTTGGAGCACAGTACGTCCCCGATATCGAAGGCGCGATCTGGATGGCCCGTACGAAATGCAGAATTAAAGAACCAACTTGAAGAGTTGTTCGAGAAAGGTTATATCCGACCGAAAGTGCGTCCGTGGGAGCACCAAGTATTGTTTGTCAAGAAGAAGGATGGTTCATTTCGCTTATGTATTGATTATCGGGAGTTGAACAGGTGACAATCAAGAATAAGTATCCCTTACCCGTATTGATGATCTCTTAGATCAACTTCGGGAGCTTCCGATTTTCCAAGATCGACTTAAGGTCTGGTATCATCGATTGCGGATCCGAGAGTCGGACATCGCGAGGACAGCGTTTGAACACGCTATGGTCATTATGAGTTTGTGGTTATGCCGCTCGGATTGACTAATGCACTGCGGTATTCATGGAGTTAATGAATCGGGTTTCATCGACTTTTGGATCGGTTTGTTGTTGTCTTCATCGATGACATTTTGATTTATTCTCGTGGCCGGAGGAACACGAGTTTCACCTTCATCAAGTGCTCGACGTGTTGAGACGAGAACAACTTTTGGGAAGCTTTCCAAATGTGAGTTACGGATGTCAGTGACTTTTCTCGGACATGTAATTTCATCGACGGAGTTCGTGTCGATCCTCGAAGACGGAGGCTATTCGGGATTGGCTACCTCCGAAGAACGTTAAGGAAATCCAAGTTTTCTCGGATTAGCGGGTTATTATCGGCGGTTTGTGGAAGGATTTTCTAGAATCGCTCAACCCTTAACGAACCTTCGCGGAAGGATAAGAAATACACGTGGTCCGACGCGTGTCAACGGAGTTTTGAGGAACTCAAGAGCCGGTTAATGTCGGCACTGTACTTTCCTTGCCGCGAGGGCGGAAGGATTTGTGGTTTATAGTGATGCATCGGACGGTCTCGGATGTGTACTCATGCGAACGGGAAGGTTATTGCCTATGCTTCACGGCATTGAGACCTTACGAGGTTAATTATCCGACCCATGACACGGAGCTAGCGGTAGTGGTGTTCGCTTTGAAAATTTGGCGTCATTATCTTTATGGCGTTACTCACAAATATTCACCGATCATAAGAGCTTAAAGTATATATTTACTCGTAGGAGTTAAATATGCGTCGAGAGGCAGTGGTTGGAATTAATCAAGGATTATGATATTGAGATCCTCTACCACCGGGCAAGGCGAACGTTGTCGCCGACGCCTTGAGTCGTAAGTCGGTTCGAGCGAGATGCTTGCCGTTTACTTGATTCGGAAGGAGCTTGGCGGGAATTCCTTAGACCGAGATCGAGTGCAGCTTCACGAGTTCGGGGCAACTTTGTATGTTAGAGATTTCATCGTCACTCGAGGAGGAAATTCGAGAGAATCGGGGTTCGGACCCATCATTGTTGCGCATCCGAGAGGATGTGGCTCGTGGAAAGCCCCTGGATTTGTGGTCCACGAGGATGGACTTTTGAGGTTTAAGAATCGGTTGTGCGTGCGGCAAATGACGAGTTGAAAAACTCGATTTTGAAAGAAGCTCATGCTACCCCTTATTCCGTTCATCCGGTCTAGCAAGATGTACAAGGACTTGAAACAAAATTCTTGGTGGAGTAGTATGAGCGAGAAGTCGCAGAATTTGTTTCGAGATGCTTAACTGTCAACAAGTTAAGATTGAACATCGGCGGCCGGCGGGTATCTTTGAAACCTCTTCCTATTCCCGAATGGAAGTGGGAAGACATTTCTATGGATTTCATCACGAGTTTGCCGACGAGTCGTCGTGGCATGAACACGATCTGGGTGATCGTGGACCGCTTAACTAAATCGGCTCATTTCCTTGAGATCAAGGAAACGTGGGGTCTGAGAGACTTGCTCAACTGTTCATCAAAGAGATAGTCGATCGCGGTACTCCTAAAAGTACCGTTTCCGATCGTGACGGACGGTTTGTGTCGCATTTTGGAAATCGATTCATCGTCTTATGGGAACTCGGCTTAATCTCGATCAGCTTTTCATCCTCGGTCAGACGGACAATCGAGAAGGACCATTCGGACATTAGAGGACATGTTGAGGGCATGCGTCCTCGATTGGAAAGACGATTGGGAAGCCCAACTACCATTGATCGAGTTCACGTATAATAATAGTTGGCATGCTTCGATCAAGATGGCACCTTACGAGGCCTTGTATGGTCGTCGTTGTCGATCTCCGTTGTGTTGGGACGACTTATCGTAATCAATCGGCACCGAGCCCGATATGCTTATAGCCGCCGTGAGAAGGTAGCTTTGATCGAGTCGTTTGTTGACCGCCGAGTCGGCGAAATCATATGCGTATAACCGTAAATCGACCATTAGAGTTCGAGGTGGTGACCATGTGTTGGTCAAGGTATCCCAGTCGTGGTATCTTAGTTTTGGGAAGAGGGAAAGTTGAGTCCGAGATTCATTGGACCGTTTGAGATTTTGGATCGAGTGGCGAGTTAGCTTATCGATTGGCTTTACCTCAGGCGTTGAGCCGAATTCATAATGTGTTTCATGTCTCTCGATTGCGGAAGTATCTGCCGAGGCCGAGTCACATACTTGATTCGACGAAATCGAGATCGCCGACGATCATTCATATGAGGAGCGTCTATACGAGTTTTAGAGCGGCGAATCAAGCGGTTGAGGAATAAGACGATTCCTTTGGTTAAAATTCGGTGGTCTAGACACGGAGTCGAAGAGGCTACTTGGGAACCGAGGATAGTACGCGGGAGAGTTATCCCGAGTTGTTTGACCCTTAGTTTGGGGACGAAACTTTTAAGGGGGTGTATGTAATACCCGGTTGTAATTGATAATTATCACTCAAGAATTATCATTCGGTATTTATCATTCAAGAATTGATACTCATTAATTTCATTCATTATTGATCAATTGTCACTCGTTGATCATGGTATTCATCATTCGGAGTAATTGTATCGAGTATCGATCGTCATTCATCATTAATCGATTGGAGTTTCGTCCGTGTTTATCATCATTGTCATTTTCGTTGCAAGTCGTGGCGAGGAGTAGCGCACGCTACATACTCCTTTTAGCGTACGCTAATTGGGTATAGGTAGCGCACGCTACCGCTCGCCTTTAGCGCACGCTAAGGCTACCTTGGCCGCATCCGAGAAGGTACTTGGTGCAGTGAGAATAATTAGCGCACGCTACGAGTGGTAAGTAGCGCGCTAGCGTCGTAGTAGCGCACGCTATATGTGTGGAGTAAGCGCGCTAGGCGGATCGGGATGAGTCCGATGGCTCTTTGGGCCTGCCGGGTTTATTTATAGCGCACGCTATGCATTGTTGTTAGCGTCAACCGATATATTAGCGCGCGCTAAATAATGGTTGTAGCGCACGCTATCGAGGTTAGATCGGAGCGCGATGGTTTTACGGACTCCGATCGGGCGTCAAATATTTCGCTAGCGCACGCTAACAATGGATATTAGCGCACGCTAGTAGTATGGCCGTAGCGCACGCTACAAAGAGGTACGTAGCGCGCTACCGTGTTCGGACAATGGGTCTTGGACTACCCAAATTACTCGTTAGCGCACGCTATGCACAAGGCTAGCGCACGCTAACACTGGTAGTATAAATTGACAGATTAGTCGAGACTTCTTCATTTGCTCATCTCATTTCACTCCTTCGGTATTTTTGGGCGATTTCGAGCGTTTCGGAGAGGGTTCTTCGAGGTGTAATCATCAATCATCATCTTCAAGCTCATCTTTCGGATTGATCATCATTTCATCATCTTCATCACATCGAATCAAAGGTATTAATCTCTTGGATCTAGAATTTCGGATTTTTGGGTTTTCCTTCCGATTTCTTCGTGTAAGCTTGGATTATCATTGGAATATGTTAGATATGGATTATCTACCTTGGATAAGTATATTCTTACGGATTTAATGGTTATTTTCGGAATTATTTCAAGAACCCTTGGGGTTGACTTCGGTTAATTGGGGATTTTCCGATTGATGTTGTTGTAATCATGAATTATGGATTCCTAATGGATTATTGATATCATTGAAGCGTTTTGTTAGTTCGAAATACTCATTTTAGTGTTGGTTTCGACATATTAGATTGGATATTTTCAAGTCGTGTGGTTGGTTACGTATTCGTTAGAATGCCCCAATGAGTTTGATTATCGTTGTTTCGACCTTTGGGTTAGTCGTGTTTTGTTGTTTGATGCGCGTATTGAGCGGTTGTTGGTAATTATTGTTATTCAAGGTTGTTCGAGCGACCGTATTTCACTTAGGTCGTTGTTCGTGGACGGACATTCTTCATCGGTATTGAGTAAGTTGATTCTTACTCGGTTAAAAGGATATTCATTCCTTTTGTTGTTGATCATTCATAATCATAACTCATTCATCATTGTATTAATCATTTTGAGACTTGTAATTGTCGGATAATCATTTCATTAGCGAGGAACGGCGGTTCCAATCATTTCATTGAAAACTATCAATCACTTCATTATCACTTTCGTATCGGTGAGTCATTCTTGACTTTGTCGGATTAGTATTATTCATTGATATTCATTATGGTCATTCTTGTTCATATGACCTTCTAGGTTCATATTGCGTGGCCGGGTGCGGATGTGTGGAATTTTTAGTCGGGCACGTGATGGCCATGTATTGGGAGTGATACATTGGGTATGCACACGGTAACGATTACCTCCGTGAGACTAATTAGGTACAAGGACGGGTGTGTCGGTCATCCGTCTTGTACACTTGCACGTAACACTACGGGCGTACTTATGATGCTCCTCTTGGCGTAATTCATAACTAAGGATATTTCATAACTTGATTAAATCATGTTTGTGTATTTTCAACCCTTGAGGATTGTTGTTACGTATCGACCGTTGGGATTTTGTTTTTAGTCACGGCAAGGCAAAGGCACGTGAAGAGCATGTTGGCGACGAGTCGGTGATACTAGTAGGGGCCTCGGTCATTCCGTTTGTTCATCATTTTTGATCATTTGATTATTTCGTCATTTGTATTTTCATTGCAAATTCCGTTTGTAATGTTTATTTATTCAGGTGGTGTATTTTATCTTCATATAAAATACACTAGTATTGATATTGTCTGGTGTGTTGTACTTAAACTCCTCATCGGAGTGTTTGGTAATATAATGTGGTTCGGTACTACAATTATATTATTTAATTCATCATTTTCATTTGCCTGGTGGGTCCCAGTCGGGGATTCACGGCACTGTAATATCCGCCTAGTTTGGGGTGTTACACAGAAGGTGAAGCTTCTCTCTCAGCATTCCTACGTCCGAGATAGTCCGATTTCATGGTACGCCGAAGACCATTATTTCTGACCGAGACGGTCTCTTCATGTCACATTTTTAGAAAGCGGTTCATAGAGCCTTGGTAACCGAGCTGAACTTTAGCAGAGCTTATTATCCTCAGACTGATGGACAGTCCGAGAGAACTATTCAAACAGTGGAAGACATGCTGAGAGCTTGTGCCCTAGATTGGTCGACTGAGTGGGAAGTTCATCTACCGTTGATTGAATTCACTTACAACAATAGTTGGCATGCTTCCATTAAGATGGCACCTTTTGAAGCATTATACGGGAGATGTAGATCACCCCTGTGTTGGGATGATTCATCAGACTTGATCGGGACGGAACTGGAGTTCATAGTACAAACTCAAAAGAAGGTAGCCTTGACTCGTGAAAGGCTGTTGACTGCCCAGAGTCGGCAAAAATCTTATGCAGACGTGCGCCGTCGCCCGTTGGAATTTAGAATTGGGGACCACATGCTTTTAAAGCTTTCTCCTACTCGGGGAATTTTTCATTTTGGATGGAAAGGAAAGCTGAGTCCGAGATATATCGAACCATTCGATTCTTGAGAGAGTTGAGGAGTTGGCGTACAGGTTGGCCTTACCGCCGTCGCTGAGTCATGTTCATAATGTGTTTCACGTGTCTTAGTTACGGAAGTACATCACAGATCCCAGTCATGTAATTGATTTCAGCGAGATCGAAGTCGCTAAGGATGGCACGTTCGAGGAGAAACCAATCAAGATACTCGAGAGTCTAGTCAAACAATTGAGGAATAAACCAATCACTTTGGTTAAAGTTCAATGGTCGCGACACGGAGTTGAAGAAGCCACTTGGGAGGCAGAGAACAGTATGAAGTCTAGATACCCATAATTATTTTCGTCTTAAGTTTCGAGACGAAACTCCTTTTTAGAGGGAGAGTATGAAATATCCGGATAATTGTTGAGTATTTTCATCTGTATTTGAACCTTGTAATATTCGACTTTGTGGTATCTATAATCGAAGTGTGATTTTCCCGTATTCGTATTCCAAACAGTCATGATCATATTAGGAAGAGTTTGTAAATTCATGCATGCAGCTACGTCATAACGTACGCTAACAGATGAGCTTAACGTACGTTATGAACTGAGGATAGCGTACGCTATGAACTAAGCATAGCGTACGTAACAGGCAATCAGGCAGATAAGGTTGGTCGGCACATGGGCCATCTTGGGACGGGGTCAAGGATAAGACTCCCCGCGTGATAAGACAGCTTTTTGGAAAGCAAGTCAACGAGGTTTAACGTACGCTAAATAGAGTTTATTACGTACGTAAAAGGTAAGGGTTAACGTACGTTAAGAAGGTTAGAAATGAGGCAGTAACTACTGTCGGACGATAACGCACGCTAAAGATTTCAGATAGCATATGTTAAGGCGATAACGTACGTAATGCTGTGAAGTAAACGTACGTAAAGGTCTGAGTGTTATAAATATGGCAGCACCCCATTTCATTTCAATTCGTTTCTTTTCATTTCTTATCCGATTTCTGAGAGTCCATAGAGCTTTCTCACCCACACATAATCCTTATATAGCCTCTCTACCTGGTTTAGAAGATCGTAGACATCTCGGATTGATGTTCAAGCCTACGGTGTCGAGTTCTATCGATCGTTTTCATCGTTATTCTTCGTGAAAGGTATGTTGATACTAAACACAACATTGAATTCAGTTTCTTGAGTATGTTACTGAGATTATTACGTTTCAAGGATGTCGTAGTAATCGAATATCATGTTTTAGGAAGATTGGTTTGGTTATACTTGGAGTGTTCTTCGTTGTTAAGAGAATTGTGAAATGAACCTTGGCATGTTGAACCCTAGGACGTAGTTTCGGAGATTGTGGTATGTTTTGGTCGAGTTGTATACCAATGTCATGTTGACATGATCACCTAGAATCGAAGTGTTCAAGAAGATGAATTCTAGGAGTTTTCACCAAGATTATTTCGTATTTTGTAAGAGGTGTTTGAATTGATAAACTTCGTCATATTCTTGGTTAGAATGGATTGATTATATCGAGGATAATCGAATTGAACATAGAACACGGTTGTTTCATCTCCCTTCGAGAATTTGTTAGTATTCGTATGATCATACCTTTGATACGAATTGTATGAATGACCGAACCTTGAATGAAGATTGAAGTATAGAATTATATTGGTTTGATGAATATCTTTTGAAATCGTAGACACCAGCATTGTATCCCAATGTGTTCGTAAGTATAATATACGTCAAGTGTCATGCATTACGTACGTTATAGCATCAGGTGAGATGCAGTCGTCTGATCAGAGAACTTTGCCAAATACAACCTTAGCGTACGTTAGGCATAGGAGCTTACGTACGTCAAGGCACAGATTATGTTAAGAGAATCGGACAGGATCCGAAATGTCGGCAACTTTCGGCCATAGTTTAGGATGTTAGATGTTCGTACGTTAGTTATATGATGTAAGATGAACTCTATATTATTTCTTTTGTTTAAGGTCCGAGCTTTGCAACGTGATTGATCGAAGGGGCGACATTCGAGTGTATTGACATCCGTCGAAGTATTATCCTTGTCCTCAATTTAAAGCACGTACCTTAATTATATTTATTCGTATTGATGTCGGTTATATTATTGTTGTATTGTGCATATGTGTTGTGATTGTTTGTTCACTATGCGTTGGTCCGACGGGATCATCATGAGAATCTATAGCTGTGTGCGCTGGATCGTTGGACAGGTATTTCCACCATGCATTGGTCCGACGGGATCATCATGAGAATCTATAGCTGTGTGCGGTGGATTGTTGGAATACCAAGAGTATGTTGAGATTGACATGATATGTTGTACATTGTTACTGTTTCTCGTTGGAGAGATTTGTCGCGATTATTGTTGATATTGTTGACGTTATTATTCGGGGATTGTTGAATAAATCATTATTGTATAATTATCGTACTTGTACTAGCATCGTTGTGCGTGAATATTTGTTTTATGTTCAGGATCCAGGAGAGCGGGAAAGCAACCACTAGAGCTGCATGACGACGAGGGTGCAGAGTGATGTTACGACCGGATTATTTTGTCGTATGTTTGTGTTGTTTTTAATAAAGTACTTGAGTACGTTGTCGTTTGTGATGTTGGATTTGGTCATGTATTAATGTTCACCGTTTGACGTTTGTCTTTCAGTACTATTTTCAGACTCGTGTTGTATTTTATTTCCGCTGCCGTTGTTTGTTAGTATTTGTTATTGCCTTTTCATTCCCTCATCCTTGTAAATTCTTACGTAAAGTATTTACAGCGCTATAATATTCCTGAATATATCGGGAGTGTTACAACTACTAGCTAATATTGGGAAGAATCCCTAATAATTTTGGAACGTATTGTGGGGTGATATATGGGCCCACTCCCTCTACATGTGAACGATTATATATTATGGATCCACTAGATAGCCACATGTGCATATGACTTGTAATCAGAAATTTACGAAATGATCTGCTCAAGATTTGATCATGATTTCCAGATAAAATGATAAAGCTAGTAATACATATCCCTATAATTCGAATAGATCCTTAACAGATCAAATATGCGCATATAAGTGGGACATTTGTTGATAAATTGTTCCAAGTCCTTGAATATATTATCAATATGGCTAAAATGCTCATGGGGTCCCTGAACTTAATTTCAGATAACGATTTAGTCCTTTATCTTTTTTTTGTCCCAACTAAGTCCTTTATCTTTCTAATTTTAAGCAAATTTAGCCTTTTCCGTTGGTCTCCGTTAACTGTTGTCCAGGTGGCTGTTAAGTTGCCTACGTGGCTATAAACATACCTGCGTGGAGAACAAAGTAAAAATTCCTAACCTATGTGTCCATTTCCTAACCTAAGTGTCCATTTCCTAACCTACATTTCCTATTTTTACCTGAATATATATATTTTCAAGAAAATAATTTTATTTCGAAAAAAATATTATTTTGCCAAAAAATATTTTTTCCTCCAGAAAATATTTTTTTTAATTTTTTCGAAAAAATATTTTTTTTTATTTTTTTTCCAGAAAATAATTTTATTTTTTCGAAAAAATAATATTTTTTTCCAGAAAATAATTTAATTTCGAAAAAATATTATTTTGCCAAAAAATACCTTTTTCTCCAGAAAATATTTTTTTAATTATTTCGAAAAAATATTTTTTTTATTTTTTTAACAGAAAATAGTTTTATTTTTTCGAAAAATAATATTTTTTTCCAGAAAATAATTTTATTTCGAAAAAATATTATTTTGCCAAAAAATATTTTTTCCGCCAGAAAATATTTTTTTAATTTTTTCGAAAAATAATTTTTCCAGAAAATAATTCTTTTTTGAAATTAAATTATTTTCTGGAAAAAAAATATTATTTTTTTGAAAAAATAAAATTATTTTCTGGAAAAAAAATAAAAAAAATATTTTTTCGAAAAATTAAAAATATTTTACGGAGAAAAATATTATATATATTTTCCGAGAAAAATATTTTTTTCCAAAAATATTATTTCAAAATAAAATTATTTTCTTGAATATATATATATATATATATATATATATATATATATATATATATATATATATATTCAGGTAAATTAGGAAATGGAGGTTAGGAAATTGACACATAGGTTATATATATATATATATTCAGGTAAATTAGGAAATGGAGGTTAGGAAATTGACACATAGGTTAGAAATTTGACTTTGTTATCCACACAGGTATGTTTATAGCCACATAGGCAACTTAACAGTCACTTGGAGAACAGTTAACGGAGACCAACGGAAAAGGCTAAATTTGCTTAAAATTAGAAAGATAAAGGACTTAGTTGGGACAAAAAAAAGATAAAGGACTAAATCGTTATATAAAATTAAGTTAAGGGATCGCAGGAGCATTTTAGCCTATCAATATCTAGAACATAATGCAAGAACTTATTAACTCCCTTATCGAATGAATATTGAGAATGTACATATAATTAATGTCATATGTATGAACTTAAAGTTCAAAGATGCACGCAAAATTATTTATGATCTCATAGGCCAACTATAAATGCTTTGATAAATCAACATGTAGCCATTGGCATAATTCCCCAAATGTATATATCCAAGCTAGTATACTTTTAATAAACGGGCATATACACTGGAAGATTTTATAGACATAATATATAAATCCTAAAGAAGACTGATAATTAGATATCTCAACAAGTTATGTTTTTGCGGGGAAACGAACAAAATTTAAAAGTATCAACCAATTACTATTATGCTCGAATAAATTCGGGAAGGATTTTGGGATACCAATTCATACTTGTACGAAATACGCGCTCTGTTTCCCTTGCCTGAGATTTTATCCTGCGGAGTTTTCCTAGTAAGGTTTTTAACCAGGCAACTTAGAAGACATATTAACATGAATATTATACTATTTTCTCTTCAATAGTGTTTTCCCACTGGGTTTTTCTAATAAGATTTTGACGAGACATATTAATGACTTAATAAGGACATTGCAAATATCAATATCATTCCTCACGGCTTGAAATCGGGAGGAGTTGCTGTACTCTTTTTCCTTCGGTCAAGTTTTCTCCACTGATTTTCTTGACAAGGTTTTAACGAGACAGCATATAGATACTCCTATATAGAATGATCTACATACGAAGATATGTATATTAGTAAGTTCACTCAGTTTTCGTCCTAAGAGGTTTTACTGAGATGACACATAATAAGATTGATCCACACGAGGAGTAGATTTAAAATCACATATTGCTCATGTTTTCCTAACAACAATATGATACAAATATGACTGATACAAGCTCCACCACAAAACTTTGGAAGTTTTCATCCCATCGAGCTATCTTCAAACAAGTTCATGATGCATTTGAATAGTCATTCAGAGGGGCATGTTATGAATATGGCACGCCATACGAGAAGATGCCTCACACATTACGATGATATTAAATCAATATTATCTTGTATTATGAATGACTATTATGCCCTTGATGAAATATATAATTACGATTGTACCATATGAAGTTTTCCTATAAATAGAGTTTTAGTTGTTAATGAAAATATATAGACATGAAAATTCATTCTCTCTAAATTCTATCTATTCTATGTGCATGTTTATAACATTTTAATGTTTTATTTTTATTGTTGTCTCAGAATATTCTGCAAGTTTTATCGGCTTAGATGTTGTATATTATATTTGGGGTACTATTATTTTGTGGAAGTATTATGTTTGACCGTGGTCATCGTTATTTATATTGCTTTAGCCTAGAAACTCTTGGTAGAGTTTACAAGGCTATAATTATTTCTAAGTATTTTGAGATGTTACAATCACCCTTGAAACAAGTTTGAGCATCTTTGCTTTGAAAATGTTTCTTTGTAATGTATAGCCAAACCCAATCCCTGTCAGGGTTGTATACTGCAAAACATACTTTATGCTTGTATTACCTTATTTCTCTATAACTACCTATGAGAATATCAATTAAATTTTGTCACATATTTTGCATATTAATTCATGTTTGCTTATGAAAATGTACTATCTATATATTTTATATTGTAGATAATATGGTCTGTTGGTATCATATGGAAGATCACATTATCGATGCCTTATGAAATAATATAATAGTGTAATACTAGTACCTTTTATTTTTCCGATTTATTTTGATATTGTGCTATTCTTGGTTGTTTGTCTCGGACCGTTTCGTTTAGTTGGATATTTTTGATATATTGTTGATTTCTCGAACCGTTGGTTGGCATATCATGTTACGGTTTTATCATATTTTTCTCAGTTGTGGTTGCGTCGTCGAGTAACCAGGAACTTTCTGGCCATACCTGTGCAAAACGGTGATGAAAACGTCTAAGTTTTCCGCCGTGTTCTGCGCCGTTTGTCAAACGGCACTGACGAGCGCCGAGTCTTCCGCCGGTTGTTCTCGCATCCCGGAAACGACCGAGACACCTGCGCGAGTGCCTGCCGCGGGTGATGCGCCATTTGTCGCAACACGACGCTAGACACGTGACACATTTGCGCCGTGTCTATGCACCGTGTCATACAGGCACGCACACTGTCCCGCAACACGGTGAAAGACCCGCGACACTTTGCGCCGTGTCCGTGCGCCATGTCGTACAGCTGCGCACACTGTCCCGAACATGGTGCTAAATACGATAATAGTTGGTCCGTTTGTTGCGCCGTGTTCCGTCCGGATATAAATAGGACATACACGGGTTTTGACCCCATTTTCACCTCTTCCTCTCGACTTTCCACTCCTTTGGGGCGATTTTAGGCAATTTCACTCGGGTGTTGCACAATCATCTTATAACTCAGAATTGGAGATTATATAACGAATCAATCATCTTACTCCCACCATTTCATCGTCAAATTGAGGATCAGAATTTGGAGATAATCCGGACAGAAGCCTTTTTCGTTCGTCGTTCACTTTGCTTTTTAGAAACTAAGGTACTCTCGGTATTCAGGAGCCTACACGTGGTGCACATGGAACTGACGGGCAGAACGGATGTTAAAGAGCTCGAGTCAGTTATTGTTTTTGTACTGTAAGAGTTGGTTTTTATATTCAGTATTGTTGTCGATTTTGTTGTACTATGTCGTGTGATGTTTGCGTAGAGTGAATGCTATTAAACTCTTCTATTTTGGCCGCGGCCGAGGCCTAACTAATGTTTCGTATCATATATTGTATTGTTACGTGGTGGTGTTTTGTGTATTGAGTTGTTGTTTGGCACGTGTGTCGTCAGTCTGGTGGGACCCTGGTGGGTCCTACGGCATTTAATCACCCAAAACGGAATTGGGGTTTTACATTTATGGTATGAGAGCCCTGGGTTCGGGGATACCTAGGACATTGGTTATTGGGTCTGTCAACTGATTGAGCTTAACATCTTGTGCTGCTGTCGAACCGTGTGACCCGTGGTAGTAAGACTTCTTGAATTCTCCTTACGTTCTATTACTTTCGTGGTAGTGTAAACTTGAATTCCTTGGATTGTGAACTGTCCTGATAATTTTAATCCTTTTACATCTCAGTATGTTGAGAGGACGTGGCGGACGTGGACGTGGCAGAGGCCATGGTCGTGGTACCGCTAATGAATCTGGCACACCTTCTAATGTTGCATCTGATTCGGCATCCCGTATGGAGCCGAACACCGTTTCTTTGAACTCTGGCGCTCAGCCAGATCCTTCTGTCAATCAAGAACCCTCGGTTGATCCTAATGTGAATGTCGGCATAGCTACTATACTTCAACAGGTAGCAGCATAGTTAATTCAGTTAAATGAGGCTGGGCACCGTGACCAGCCGACAGATGAGATTGCTGGGGCTACTAAGTGGCTTCAGGGAGTGATGAAGATGCAACCTCCCCATTTCGCTGGTGCATCTGATACGCTGGGATGGGAGGGTTGGTTGTTACAGTTTGGCAAGATTTTCGATGCTATTGCTTGCCCATATGAGAGACGAGTTCCTATTGCGTAGTACTTTCTTGACAAGGAAGCCATGGACTGGTGGGAAGCTGTTGGGCCTACTGATCGTGTGGCCACCTGGGCCGAGTTTAAAGCTGCGGTAGAGGAGGAGTATTGTCCTTGGCCAGTTAAAGAGAAACGAATTGCGGACTTCTTTACTGCAACTCCACAAGATGTATCTATTACTGAAGCAATTGTTACATATAATCAGCAGCTGAGTTATGTTCGCGAGCAGGTAAGGACTGAAGCGGATAAGATCCACTACTTTGATTTGAGGATGAAACCCAGGATCCGAGAGGGTATGACAGGATTTCGATGTGCTACTTTGAAAGAATACCAGGATCATGCCTTAGCTATTGAAATGGTTATTTCTGCATTAGGACCGGGTACCGAGAGCAAGAAATTGAAGATGACTGGTGGTTTTTATGGGAGCAAGGGCAGTGGATTTCGCAAACCTCAGGCTTCTCATTATGTTATTGGGAAGCCGGTTCATCAAGCTAATAGTGCTCCAAGTTTTCGACCGGGCCAGTCTTCTGCATTTGGCAGAGGGCAATGTTATAATTGTAATCAAGCTGGTCACCAATTCAGAGAGTGTCCCTTTTATCCTACTACCTGCTTTACATGTGGACAGACCGGTCACAGGGCTGCCTATTGTGAGGTTTCCACCAGGCTCACCAAACATTAGAATTCGGTGCCAACTCCCAGTGTGAACCCGGGGGCTACAGCTGGTCAGCCACATCAAACTTTGGGACGAGGCAGAGGTCGAGGTCGGTCAGTCCGTCAGACTACATCGAGTGTGGGTTCGGTTCAGTCGAGGGTGTATCAGATGAGGCGCGCATATGACCCAGAGGCTCCGGTAGCTGCAGGTACCACGCAGATACTTTCTCAGCCTATTTCCATATTATTTGATTCAGGAGCTACACATTCTTTTATTGCTCTTGATTGTATGAAACGTTTGGGTCTTGATTGTTTTATTGAGTGTGAACCGTTTGTAGTGAGTGTAATATCCGCGTTTTCTATTTTCGGTAATTTCTATTTTTGATGTATGTTCGTTTCGGACAACTCGCTTAGCACTGTTTTGGAATTCTGAATCTACTTTGTTCTTGGAGTTTTTCCGTTTGGTCGAGTTTCGAGGATGCTTTCGCATAATTTCATTTTGAATTATATCATGCCGCATGTGCGTTCGATTCTCGTAAAACTTGTTCGTTTTCGTTGTTCTCGATTCATATAAGTTGGTATGGTTGATTTGGTCGTGTTGGAACTTTCGGTTTGCTAATCCGACGTTGTATTGCGATTTTTCGGGCACTTGAGCCGTTTTTGTAATTTTCATAAGTTTGGGGAATTTCGCTTCGTTTGCTTCATTTGAGACTCTCTAGTGATCGGGATTATATTTTCTTTCAAAAATCAGCTTCGTTGTTTTGGATACCCCATGTTTATACTTTTGATTCTATCCTTGTGTTGCGTTTCGTCGTTGTATCGACTGTGCTGAGCTAAGTGATTAGCAGTGCTGAACTGCTGCATGCATAACGTACGTTATGCATGCTCCTTTACGTACGTTATATAGGTATCATAACGTACGTTATACCCCATTAACGTCGTTATGGTTTCGCGAAATTGTCAGTTGTTCGCTACGTCGTTAACTGAGAGGGTTACGTACGTAACCTTCATAACGTACGTTAACAATAGGCGTTAACGTACGTAACTCGCCGTCAGGTCTTTTAATTCCTGACTTATTTCGGTCGACTTATTTCACTCCTTTTCTTTCTTTCTCGCGACGTGAGCCTCCTTTGGGCGATTTCAAGCGATTCATCTGGTGCAATCCGTAGGAACCTTCTAAAGATCGATTTTTGCGTCCCAAGCAAGGTTTATCATCATCATAATCATCCTCCATCCGTCCGAATCGAGGTATACATCGATGAACCCTAGTTTTTTTGGGGATTTCTGGATTTTTGGCATAATTCTTCCTTTTAATCCGTTTTGGCTTCGACGACTTGTTAGATTACGATTGTGTAGTCGTAAATCCCTTGTTTCCAGTATAGTTTAACGGATTTAACCTAGTAATTTCTTCATGGTTAGATTATAGCCATCGTGGACTTCGTATTTTCCGACAAATCGTTCCAAGGGGTAGAATTAGGATTAATTCGTACCTTTCCGCATTATTGAGACTTGTGTATACTGTTATTGTGTTAGGAACGGATTTGGGAAGATTGTTCGGACCGAAACCTATTCCTTCATCTTTTCCTTCGTTTCGTTTCATTCAAGGCAAGTACATGTATTACATTTCGTTATGTATATTGTGATTTTCGAAATGAATGATGAATGGTGATTTTTGAGTGCGTGAGTTGTGTTCCTTCCACCCGGAGTGTCCGACGGGATGTCTGGGGGTCGATACTAAGGGGTACGGCCGCGGAAGTGAACATGTGTGCGTGTGTGATTGAACTTCCACCCGGAGTGTCCGACGGGATGTCTGGGGGTCGATACTAAGGGGTACGGCCGCGGAAGTGGTATCCCACTCGGAGTGTTCGACGGGATGTCTGGGGGTCGCTACTAAGGGGTACGGCCACGGGATACCAGTTGTGATTTTGTGATATCGTGATGATTGGAAATTGATGTGATTGCCAATGTAGTATTCCGGAATATATATGTGGCAAATGACTTACGTTTGGGACGATTGTGTAAAAACTGTATTTTGTATATAATGTTGTGTAATTGTGTACTTGCACTAGCTATTCGAATGCTAACCCCTTAAATGGGGGAAATGCGTCTTATGCATTTCAGTACCTAAGAGCCGAGGAGCGAGGCACGAGCACGCGAAGGATGGGATGGCTTGATGATAGTGGCTCGAGTCTATTGTACTTTTTATTTTTCGTCATTGCATTTGTCGAGTATTGGAGTTAAACCGCTTACTTCAATTTGGTTTAAGTCCCTGCGTGGGCAATGAATTGATATTTACATTATGTTTCATGTACTCGTTGAAATGTTTTGGCGAGGCCACGTACATGTTACTTTTGAGTGCATCTTTTGGGTTTGTCATTGTGGTTATGTGTCTGGTGTTAGCCTGGTAGACCTCACGAGGTTTCTACGGCGTGTAATGTCCCCTTTGTGAATTGGGGTGTTACATTTATGGTATCAGAGCTTAGGTTCTGAATACCTAGGCTGTCGGTTAATTTTTGGGTCTGTTAGTTGCATCATTAGAGTCAGTCGTTGAGCCTAATATCATCATGCTACCGTCTTTTCGTGCGACCCGTGGCTGTAAGTCTTCTCAAACTCTTTTATTCTGTATTCGTTTTCTTGCGTTGTTCGGAATTGAGGATTATGATTACCAACCTTGTAAATTGTGAATTTTTCTGATCTTGTTCTTTTCGTATTTTCTTCAGTATGTTGAGAGGTCGTGGTAGACCAGCTAGGGGACGCGGCCGAGGCCGTGGTCGGGGTGCTGATAATGAAGAGGGCTCACTTTCTCAGTCCTCTGCAGACTCAGCCTCTCACTCAGTGCCGTCGGGTAATAATGCCGACGCCGGGGCTACTGCCGTACTTCAGCAGCTAGTAGACCAGCTTGCTCAGATAGCTCAGGGTGGACGCCAGAATCCGCCACCGACACCTGAAGAGGAAGCTAGTAAGTGGCTTCAGACGGTGTCTAAGATGCACCCTCCTCGTTTCTCCGGATCTTCTGACTCCCTCGGTTGGGAGAATTGTCTCTTTCAGTTGTCCAGGACCTTTGATGCCGTAGCTTGTCCTGAAGACAGGAGGGTACATATTGCCCAATACCTCCTGGATAAGGAAGCTGCGGAATGGTGGGAGGCCGTTGCGCCCAGAGACCGTCGGGCCACTTGGGATGAGTTCAGGGCTGCCATGGAAGCAGAATATTGTCCACCGCCAGTTAAAGAACGCAGAATTGTGGAGTTCTTCACCGCTACACCTCAGGATGTGCCTATTTCTCAGGCCATCATTACTTACAATCAGCAGTTGGGTTTCGTGAGAGATCAGGTGAGGACGGAAGCTGATAAAATCCGTTACTTTAATATGCGTATGAAACCGCATATCGTGCGATATGGCACCGCTCATGTGTGCCACTTTGAAGGAGTATCAGGATCGCGCTCTAGCGATCGAGATGGCCGCACTGAATCGAGTTAGGTGCCGAGGCCAAGAAACAAAAAACAGTTGGCAACTTCTCACCGGCAAGAGTGGCCGATTTTCGAGAGCACGATGCCCTACACCGGGAAGAGGCCATTTCATCAGTGGGGATCTCGTGGTAACTGCTCGATTCGATCCGTTGCTTCGGTGGCGTGGTTTGTTTTAATCGCAACCAATATGAGCATTTGATGAAGGATTGCCCTTTTTCTCCAGTTATTTGTTTTACTTGCGGGCGAGGCAGGCATCGGGCAGCCCATTGTGAGAGGGCCACCAGGGCCGCTAGAGTCCCGACTACCACCGCCGATCGGAGGGAGCACAGCATTCCAGTTACTCATGTTCCGCAGGGTTCGGGCCGTGGTAGGGGTCGGGGTCAGCCAGATCACCGTACAGCGTCGAGTTCGGGTTCAGTTCACCCCCGGTTGTATCAGATGAGGCGTACAGAGGAGACAGACGTTCCAGTGGCGTCAGGTACCACTCAGATCCTTACTCATCCAGTTTTAGTACTTTTTGATTCGGGTGCTACCCATTCCTTTATTGCTTCGGATTGTGTGAGTCGTATTGGTTTTGACTGCTTGTTTGAGTGTGAGCCGTTTGTAGTGGGTACACCCAGTGGAGATCGTATGGTTGGGGACCGGGAAGTTAGGGATTGCCCAGTGAGGATCGGGAGTCGGGATTGGCCCTCGAATCTCATTGTTATAGACCTTAAGGGTGAGGATTTGATCCTCGGGGACGATTGGTTAGATCGTCACGGTGCTATCATGAACTATCGGACTCGTACCATCTCGATAGTTGCCGAGGCGGCACCGAGCATACTCTAGTCGGTTGTAAGCCGGGTAGATCGGGAGTGTGATTAGCGCCTTGAAGGCGATGAAACTTTTGAACCAAGGTTGTGTCGGCTCACGGTGTTTCGCTCTGCAGCGGAAGATGGTGGGGTTGACATATCGTCGATTCCAGGTTGTTAGCGAGTACCGATGTATTTCCGGATGACTTGCGGGATTACCACCACATCGAGAGGTGGAGTTTCCTATTGACCTTGAGCCGAATGCGGCCCCTATTTCTCGAGCACCGTGCCGTATGGCACCGTCGGAGATGCTAGAGTTGAAGAATCGATTGGGAGAGTTGTTAGATAAAGGGTATATTCGACCGAGCGCATCGCCTTGGGGTGCGCTTTGTACTTTTGTTAAGAAGAAGGATGGATCGCTTCGTTTATGCATCGACTATCGAGAATTAAACAAGCTAACCATCAAAAATAAATACCCTTTGCCCGGGATTGACGATTTGTTTGATCGGCTTCGGGCGACAATCTTTTCAAGATTGATTTGCGATCGGGCTACTACCGGTTGAGGATTCGGGCGTCGATATTCAAAGTCGCCTTTCGGACGAGATATGGCCATTACGAGTTTGTGGTCATGCCTTTCGGGCTAACTAATGCCCCAGTTGTTCATGCGGTTGATGAACAAAGTTTTTATTGAGTATCTGGACAAATTCGTAGTCGTTTTATTGACGATATTCTTATCTATTCACGGAGTCGAGAGGAGCACGCCTTACATCTTCGGATTGTATTAGACACTTTGAGGGCTGAGCGGTTATGTGCGAAGTTCTCTAAGTGTGATTTTGGCTCGAGGAAGTGACGTTCCTCGGGCATGTGATTTCAAGCAGAGGGAGTTCGGGTAGATCCGCGAGAAGATAGAGCGGTGATGGCTTGGGAGCCGCCTAAAAATGTGAAGGAGGTGAGGAGTTTTCTGGGTCTTGCCGGCTATTACCGTAGATTCGTTGAGGGATTTTCGAAGATCGCTAGACCGCTCACTCAGTTGCTCCAGAAAACTCAGAAGTTCGAGTGGACTGCAGATAGGCAGGACAGTTTTGATGAGTTAAAGAGACGTTTGACTACCGCACCCGTGTTAGCGTTGCCTCATGGGAACGAGGATTTCGTAGTGTACAGTGATGCTTCGGGCCTTGGTCTAGGATGTGTTTTGATGCAGAGAGATAGAGTGATTGCGTATGCGTCCCGCCAGTTGAAACCTTATGAGGTGAATTACCCCACGCATGATTTGGAATTAGCTGCGGTCGTTTTTGCCTTAAAGATCTGGAGGCATTATCTCTATGGGTCGTCATGTAAGATTTTTACCGATCACAAGAGTTTGAAGTATATCTTCAGTCAGAAGGAGTTAAATATGAGACAACGTAGGTGGTTGGAGCTAATTAAAGACTACGACCTCGAGATACTTTACCATCCGGGTAAGGCTAACGCAGTGGCGGATGCGTTGAGCCGTAAGCCGATAGCGTTGCAGATGTTAGAAGTACTTACTCCGCAGAGTAGGATCCAGCGAGATCTCATTTGTCAGAATATTGAGGTTTGGGTTCAGAGAGTTCAGGGCCAGTTATGTGCATTAGAGATCACTTCGTCCTTGACTGATGATATCAAGGCGAAACAGTATGATGATCCGTGTTTGGTCCAGTTGATGGAGGATGTGAGGCAGGGGAAAGCCCCTGGATTTGTGGTTCAGGATGATGGCGTTCTGAGATTTCGCGGCAGACTATGTGTACCGAATGTTGTTGAGTTGAGACAGAAGATCTTGAGTGAAACTCATACCACGCCTTACTCCATACATCCTGGTACGAGTAAAATGTACAAGGATGTGAGAAGTAACTACTGGTGGAGTAATTTAAAGACAGACGTTAGCGAGTTTGTGTCGAGGTGTTTGACACATCGGCGAGTTAAGATCGAGCATCGGCGACCAGCGGGCTTTTACGACCACTTCCTATTAGGAGTGGAAATGTTAAGATATTTCTATGGATTTAAATAACGGTATTCCTAAGACTCGGATCGGGATGAACATGATTTGGGTCATTGTCGATCGACTAACCAAATCGGCTCATTTCGGGTATTAAGGACACTTGGGGGCCAGAGAGACTTGCACGAGTGTTTGTTTCGGAGATCGTGAGGTTACATGGGACCCCTAAGAGTATTGTTTCGGATCGTGATGGCCGGTTCATATCACATTTTTGGCAGTCCGTTCATAGAGCCTTGGGGACCGAGCTGAGACTTAGCACATCCTACCACCCTCAGACAGACGGACAGTCTGAGCGGACGATACAGACGCTAGAGGATATGTTGCGAGCCTGTGCTTTAGATTGGAAGGATGATTGGGAGTCGCACTTGCCATTGATCGAGTTCACGTACAACAATAGCTGGCACGCCTCGATCAAGATGGCACCATTCGAGGCATTGTATGGGAGGAGGTGCAGATCGCCGTTGTGTTGGGACGATGCGTCCGAGCTGATGGGTACCGAGCCCGATATGGTAGTTGAGACGAGGGAGAAGATTGCTCTCATTCGCGATAGATTGTTGACGGCCCAGAGTCGGCAAAAGTCTTATGCCGACACGCGTCGCCGGCCGTTGGAGTTTGAGGTGGGAGATCATGTGTTGCTTAAGGTGTCGCCGACACGGGGAGTTTACCGCTTCGGTCGGAAGGGTAAACTTAGTCCGAGATTTATTGGGCCGTTCGAGATCCTAGAGAGGGTCGGAGAGCTTGCATATCGGTTAGGTTTACCGCCGTCCCTGAGCCACGTTCATAACGTATTTCATGTTTCCCAGCTTAGGAGGTACATATCGGACCCTAGCCATATTATCGATTTTGGAGAGATCGACTGGGACCCGACCTTACCATTGAGGAGAGGCCGATTCAGATTTTAGAGCGTCGGGTGAAGCAACTTCGTCATAAAACCATCCCTCTGGTTAAAGTTCAATGGTCGAGACATGGGTCCGAAGAAGCCACATGGGAGACGGAGGAGAGTATGCAGTCGAGATACCCCGAGTTGTTCGCGTTGTAAGTTTCGGGACGAAACTTATTTTTAGGGGGAGATAATGTAATATCCGCGTTTTCTATTTTCGGTAATTTCTATTTTTGATGTATGTTCGTTTCGGACAACTCGCTTAGCACTGTTTTGGAATTCTGAATCTACTTTGTTCTTGGAGTTTTTCCGTTTGGTCGAGTTTCGAGGATGCTTTCGCATAATTTCATTTTGAAATATATCATGCCGCATGTGCGTTCGATTCTCGTAAAACTTGTTCGTTTTCGTTGTTCTCGATTCATATAAGTTGGTATGGTTGAGTTGGTCGTGTTGGAACTTTCGGTTTGCTAATCCGACGTTGTATTGCGATTTTTCGGGCACTTGGGCCGTTTTTGTAATTTTCATAAGTTTGGGGAATTTCGCTTCGTTTGCTTCATTTGAGACTCTCTAGTGATCGGGATTATATTTTCTTTCAAAAATCAGCTTCGTTGTTTTGGATACCCCATGTTTATACTTTTGATTCTATCCTTGTGTTGCATTTCGTCGTTGTATCGACTGTGCTGAGCTAAGTGATTAGCGATCTTTGACTGCGCATGCATAACGTACGTTATGCATGCTCCTTTACGTACGTTATATAGGTATCATAACGTACGTTATACCCCATTGGTAACGTACGTTATGGTTTCGCATAAATTGTCCAGATTGTTCGTTACGTACGTTAACCTGAGAGGGGTTACGTACGTAACCTTCATAACGTACGTTAACAATAGGCGTTAACGTACGTAACTCGCCGTCAGGTCTTTTAATTCCTGACTTATTTCGGTCGACTTATTTCACTCCTTTTCTTTCTTTCTCGCGACGTGAGCCTCCTTTGGGCGATTTCAAGCGATTCATCCGGTGCAATCCGTAGGAACCTTCTAAAGATCGATTTTTGCGTCCCAAGCAAGGTTTATCATCATCATAATCATCCTCCATCCGTCCGAATCGAGGTATACATCGATGAACCCTAGTTTTTTTGGGGATTTCGGGATTTTTGGCATAATTCTTCCTTTTAATCCGTTTTGGCTTGACGACTTGTTAGATTACGATTGTGTAGTCGTAAATCCCTTGTTTCAGATAGTTTAACGGATTTAACCTAGTAATTTCTTCATTGTTAGATTATAGCCATCGTGGACTTCGTATTTTCCGACAAATCGTTCCAAGGGGTAGAATTAGGATTAATTCGTACCTTTCCGCATTATTGAGACTTGTGTATACCGTTATTGTGTTAGGAACGGATTTGGGAAGATTGTTCGGACCGAAACCTATTCCTTCATCTTTTCCTTCGTTTCGTTTCATTCAAGGCAAGTACATGTATTACATTTCGTTATGTATATTGTGATTTTCGAAATGAATGATGAATGGTGATTTTTGAGTGCGTGAGTTGTGTTCCTTCCACCGGAGTGTCCGACGGGATGTCCGGGGTCGATACTAAGGGGTACGGCCGCGGAAGTGAACATGTGTGCGTGTGTGATTGAACTTCCACCGAGTGTCCGACGGGATGTCCGGGGTCGATACTAAGGGGTACGGCCGCGGAAGTGGTATCCCACTCGGAGTGTTCGACGGGATGTCTGGGGGTCGCTACTAAGGGGTACGGCCACGGGATACCAGTTGTGATTTTGTGATATCGTGATGATTGGAAATTGATGTGATTGCCAATGTAGTATTCCGGAATATATATGTGGCAAATGACTTACGTTTGGGACGATTGTGTAAAAACTGTATTTTGTATATAATGTTGTGTAATTGTGTACTTGCACTAGCTATTCGAATGCTAACCCCTTAAATGGGGGAAATGCGTCTTATGCATTTCAGGTACCGGAAGAGCTGAGGAGCAGGCACGGGGAACGCACGCGAAGGATGGGATGGCTTGATGATAGTGGCTCGAGTCTGTATTGTACTTTTTATTTTTCGTCATTGCATTTGTCGAGTATTGGAGTTAAACTGCTTACTTCTGAATTTGGTTTAAGTCCCCTGCGTGGGCAATGAATTGATATTTACATTATGTTTCATGTACTCCGTTGAAATGTTTTGGCCGAGGCCACAACCCTGTTTACTTTTGAGTGCATCTTTTGGGTTTGTCATTGTGGTTATGTGTCTGGTGTTAGCCTGGTAGACCTCACGAGGTTTCTACGGCGTGTAATGTCCCCTTTGTGAATTGGGGTGTTACAGTGAGTACTCCGAGTAGGGAATATTTGGTTGGTAACCGTAAGGTTAGGGATTGTATTGTGTACATTGGGAGTCGGGATTGGCCTTCGGACCCCATTGTGGTAGATCTGAAGGGAGAGGATGTGATTCTCGGAGATGATTGGTTGGTCCAGCATGGAGCTATTATGAACTATCAGACGCGAACTATTTCTATATTAGCTGAGGATGGTGTCGAGCATACTTTCGTGGGTCGTGAGCCGGGTAGTTCGGGCAGACTGATTTCAGCCGTCAAGGCGATGAAATTACTGAAACAAGACTGTATCGGTTATTGGTGCTATGCCCTGAGTACCAATGATGGTGGAACTGATCTATCGTCGATTCCAGTCATGAGGGAATATCCTGATGTATTTCCGGATGACCTTCCGAGATTACCCCCATCTAGAGATGTAGAATTTTCCATTAATCTCGAGTCGAATGCAGAACCTGTTTCTCGTGCACCGTATCGTATGGCACCTACTAGGATGTTAGAACTGAAAAAGCAGCTGGATATCTTCTTGACAAAGGGTATATTCGACCGAGTGTTTCGCCTTGGGGCACACCAGTTCTTTTTGTTAAGAAGAAGGCCGGTTCGTTCCATTTGTGCATTGATTATCGGGAGTTGAATAAGCTGACCATCAAGAACAAGTATCCGTTGCCCTGTATAAATGACTTGTTCGGCCAGCTTCAGGGAGCTACTGTTTTCTCTAAGATTAATTTTCACTCGGGGTATTATCAGCTAAGGATTCGGGATTCAGACATTCCGAAGACTGCTTTTCGTTCTCGATATGGCCACTACGAATTTGTAGTTATGCCGTTTGGGCTAACTAATGCTCCTGCCGTGTTTATGCAGTTGATGAATAAAGTCTTCATAGATTATCTTGATAAATTCATGGTCGTCTTCATTGATGACATTCTTATCTACTCACAAAACGAGAGAGATCATGTAGTACACTTCCACGTAGTGTTGAACACTTTGAGAGTAGAGAAACTTTACTCAAAGTTTTCCAAGTGTGAGTTTTGGCTTAAGAGTAACCTTTCTCGGGCACGTAATTTCAGCTGATGGGGTTTGGGTGGATCCTCAGAAAATAGCGGCGATTCTTGAGTGGGAACCACATATGAATGTGAAGGGGACACGAAATTTCTTGGGACTTGTTGGGTATTACCGTAGGTTTGTCGAGGGATTTTCGAAGATCAATCGACCACTTACTCAGTTGCTCCAAAAGTCCCAGAAGTTCGAATGGAGTGTGGAGAGACAGAACAATTATGATGAGTTAAAGAGACGGTTAACTTCGGCGCCAGTATTATCATTACCTCAGGGTACTGAAGACTTTTTAATTTATAGTGATGCTTCGGGCCTCGTAATTGGATGTGTTCTGATGCAAAGGGATAGGGTTATTGCTTATGCATCTCGACAGTTGAAACCATGTGAAGCAAATTACCCCCACATGATTTGGAACTAGCTGCGGTTGTTTTCGCTCTAAAAATTTGAAGGCATTATCTCTATGGGTCGTCGTGTAAGATTTACACGGATCACAAGAGTCTGAAGTATATCTTCAGTCAGAAGGAATTGAACATGACGCAGCGTAGGTGGCTGGAATTAATTAAAGATTGTGATCTTGAGATTCTTTACCATCCGGGCAAGACAAATGTAGTGGTTGATACATCTAGTCGTAGGCCGATGGCTTTGCAGATGTTGGAGGTACTTACGCCTCAGAGCAGGATCCAGCCGGATTTGATTGGTCAGGATATCGAAGTTTGGGTTCAGAGAGTTCAGGGTCAGCTATGTGTATTAGAAATCACTTCGTCTCTGATTGATGATATCAAGGCGAAACAGTATGATGACCCATCCCTAGTCCAGTTGAGGGAGGACGTAAAGAAAGGTAAATCCCCTGGATTTATGATTCATGATGACAAAATTTTAAGATTTCGTGGCGATAATGAGTTGAGATAGAAAATTTTGAGAGAAGCTCACAATACGCCTTATTCCATACATCCAGGTACGAGTAAAATGTACAAGGATATGTAAGGAGTAACTTATATGGAGCAATTTGAAGACAGACGTTAGCGAGTTTGTATCGAAGTGTTTGACCTGTTAACAGGTAAAGATCGATCATCAGCAACCCGCAGGGCTTCTTCTCGTATTACATTCTCTCCCTCTCCATCGAAGTTGCGACCACTTCCTATCCCGGAGTGTAAGTGGGAGGATATTTCTATGGATTTCATTACCAGTATGCCTAGGACTCAGACTGGAATGAACATGATTTAGGTCATTGTCGATCGACTAACCAAATCTGCTCATGTTTTGGGTATTAAGGATACTTGGGGACGAGAGAGATTAGATCAGGTGTTTATTGCAGAGATCATGAGGTTACACGGGACTCCTAAGAGTATTGTTTTTGAGATGGCCAATTCGTATCACATTTTTGGCAGGCTGTTCATCGAGCTTTAGGGACTGAGTTGTGACTCAGTACATCTTACCACCCTCAGACGGATGGACGGACAGTCAGAGCGGACGATACAGACGTTGGAGGATATGTTGAGAGCATATGCTTTGGACTGGAAAGATGATTGGGAGTCGCACCTGTCGTTGATCGAGTTTACGTAAAACAACAGTGCACGCCTCGATTAAAATGGTACCATTTGAGGCTTTGTACGGAAGAAGGTGTAGATCACCTTTATGTTGGGATGACGCGTCTGAATTGATAGGTACTGAACCAGATTTAGTAGTTGAGACGAGAGAGAAGATTACTCTGATTCGTGATAGGTTGTTAATGGCTAAGAGTCGATAGAAATCCTATGCCGACACGCATCGCCGACTATTGTAGTTTGAGGTTGTAAATCACTTTTTACTGAAGGTGTCACCGACTCGGGGAGTTTACCGCTTCGGTCGGAATGGTAAACTTAGTCCGAGGTATATTGGCCCCTTTGATATTTTAGAGCGAGTTGGGGATCTCGCCTATCTTTTGGGTCTCCCGCCGTCGCTAAGTCATGTGCATAATATGTTTCATGTCCCGCAGTTGAGGAAATACAAGTCGGATCCTAGCCATATTATTTATTTTGGGGAAATTGAATTGGGTTCCGACGTCACCTTTGAAGAGAAACCGATTCATATTTTGGAGCGCCGAGTGAAACAACTTAGACGTAAAACTATCCTTTTGGTGAAGGTACAATGGTCATGACATGGAATGGAGGAAGCTACATGGGAAACCGAGGACAGTATGAAGTTGAAGTATCCAGAGTTTTTCACATCTTAAGTTTCGGGACGAAACTTTTTGTTAGAGGGAGAGAATGTAATACTAGTACCTTTTATTTTTCCGATTTATTTTGATATTGTGCTATTCTTGGTTGTTTGTCTCGGACCGTTCCGGTTAGTTGGATATTTTCGATGTATTGTTGATTTCTCGGACCGTTGGGTCGGCATGTCATGTTATGGTTTTATCGTATTTTTCTCAGTTGTGGTTGTGTCGTCGAGTAACCACGAACTTTCTGGCCATACCTGTGCAAAACGGCAATGAAAACGACTAAGTTTTCTGCCGTGTTCTGCGCTGTTTGTCAAACGGCGCTGCCGAGCGCCGAGTCTTGCACCGGGTGTTTGCGCGTTCCGGAAACGGCCGAAACACCCGCGCGAGTTCCTGTCGCGGGTGATGCGCCGTTTGTCGCAACATGGCGCTAGACCCGCGACACTTTGCGTCGTGTCTGTCTGCCGTATCGCACAGGCACGCACACTGTCCTGCAACACGGTGAAAGACCTGCAACACTTTGCGCCGTGTACGTGCGCCGTGTTGTACCGGTACGCGCACTGTCCCGCAACACGACGCTAAATACGGCGATAGTTGGGCCTTTTGTTCTGCCGTGCTCCGTCCGGGTATAAATAGGACAGACACGGGTTTTGACCCCATTTTCACCTCTTCCTCTCGGCTTTCCACTCCTTTGGGCGGTTTTGGGCGATTTCACTCGGGTGTTGCATTCAATCATCTTATAACTCAGAATTGGAGATTATATCACGAATCAATCATCTTCCTCCCACCATTTCATCATCAAATTGAGGATCGGAATTTGGAGATAATCTGGACCAAAGCCTTTTTCGTTCATCGTTCACTTCGCATTTTAGGAACCAAGGTACTCTCGGTATTCAGGAGCCTACACGTGGTGCACAGGGAACTGACGGGCAGAACGGATGTTAAAGAGCTCGAGTCAGTTGTTATTTTTGTAATGTTAGAGTTGGTTTTTATATTTATCATTGTTGTCGGTTTTGTTGTACTATGTCGTGTGATGTTTGTGTAGAGTGAATTCTATTAAACTCTTGTATTTTGGACGCGCCCGAGGCCAAACTTATGTTTCGTATCATATATTGTACTGTTACGTGGTGGTGTTGTGTGTATTGAGTTTGTAATATCCGCAATTTTCGATTTCCGGTAATTTCTTTTTTCGGCCGAAGTCTGTTTTGACGACTCGCTCATGACCGTTTCGTCATTCTGAGAATGATTAATTCTACACTTTTTGGCATCCGAGTTCGTTTCCGTGTCGTTTCGTTGAGTTCTGTGCTTTTTAGCGACTTTTCCGCACTTGAGTTCGATTCTTGCGAATCTCGTCCGAAACTGTTGTTTCGAGTTTCCCGCAAGTCCGTTTAACTTTGTTAGACGTGTTGTGAACTTCAGTTTGGTTATTCGATCACGTATCGTGATTTCCGGGCGTTTTGGGCCATTTTGTAATTGATAAGAATTACGTAAGTAATACGTATAAAATACAACGGAAGTTTAACAAGTATCAAAGTATCACTTGAATTTTACTAAGGGTGGCCGAAATTTGATGGTGTTCGGCCGTGATGTAGTATGATGTACGGAGTTTGATGTGTTTTATCGAACTAGACCTATAACTCGATAAAAGGTAATCTCTTCCCAAGACCTTTTGAGAATTGATCAAGTTAAAATCTCGAGACGCGTCGAAACAATAACTAAAGTTTGTTGAACTCGTTCAACGTATATTTCAAAGGAAATACAAGGTTTATTATGATTCAAGATATGTTACAATCATCAAATGGACTACTATATATAGTAGTATACAAGGATAATGATACAAAAACAACAAGAAAAAGACGAGCCACCAATCTTCCTTATGTTCGGCCGAATGTGGTGTGGGGAAGGCAAGATCTTGGACAATCTTCAAGTATCTTGGAATGTAGTGTGCATGACTTTGACATGTTGAAAGAAGACTTGATGAAAGTCTTTATCCATGGAAATTTTGGCCGATTTTGTGGGGAGTCTTGGGAGATTTATTTAGGACATGATCTTTATGTATCTTGATAAGATATGAAGATGGGGTCTTTTATTTTGTCTTGGCCGAATTTTCAAACAAGGTGGGGAAGGAGGTTATCTTCACTTATCTTGTGAAAGATATGAAGACAAAGGGTCCCTTTCAAGCATGTTTTGGTCGATCTTCATGCTTTTGGACCGATTTAAATCGTCGAGTTCTACGTCACTCTGTTCGATTAACAACGTAACTCCAATCCGCGTATTCTTTTCTCCCAAATATAATGATGCATGAACATGCGCATTTGTATCGTCGTGGATGTCGATTTTTATCGGAGCTTCTTCGACCGGAATATTAGATATCGTATCATTCCCTCCTTCTTTGAAAGGAATTGACCTCAATTCCGTAATGCCATCGTCGTCAAGGTAAGGCGAGAGATCACCTACGTTGAAAGTCACGTGTACTCCGTATTCGCCCGGAAGTTCGACTTTGTATGCGTTGTCGTTCACTTTTTCCACAATTTTGTACGGACCCTCGGCTCTCGGCATCAATTTGTTCTTCCGTTTGCTTGGGAATCTTTCTTTTCTCAAATGTATCCAAACTAAGTCGCCAACATCAAATAATCTCGCTTTTTTATTTTTGTTCGACTTCCGCTTGTAAATTTCATTCACTTCTTTAATCCGTTCCCGTATCTTTTCATGTAACTTTATCATTGATTTGAGTTTTGCTTCGGCGTCTTTGTGAACCAATTCGTTGCTCGGCAAGGGAATCAAGTCCAATGGCAAGTGCGGATTTAATCCGTATACCACTTCAAAAGGTGAATGGGCCGTGGCATAACCGGGTGATCGGTTGTATGCGAATTCCACATGAGCAAGTTTAACGTCCCAATCCTTCTGTGTTTTATTTACCAACCCTCGCAATAATGCTCCCAAGGTTCGATTAGTTACCTCGGTCTGTCCGTCGGTTTGCGGGTGAGGTGAAGTACTGAACAGGAGTTTAGTACCTACTTTCCTCCATAAAGTATTCCAGAAGTAACTCAGAAATTTGGAATCTCGATCCGACACGATAGTTTTTGGAACTCCGTGTAAACGAACTACTTCCCGAAAGTACAAGTCCGCCACATTGCTTGCGTCATCGGTTTTGTGGCATGCGATAAAGTGAGCCATTTTCGAAAAACGGTCGACGACCACCATGATCGAGTCTTTGCCTCGTTGAGTACGAGGTAAAGCCACAATAAAATCCATCGAGACATCCTCCCACGGTCGTAACGGTATTAGCGGCATGCATGTATGTACTCGACTTGAACGAACTTTTCATCATGTGACAAGTTACGCATTTGCTCACGATTGTGCTTACGTCACCATACATCTTCGGCCAAAGAAATGTTCTTTTAGCACCTCTGATCTTGGTCGAGCCGAAATGACCGGCTAGTCCTCCTCCGTGCGCCTCCCGAACCAGCAATTCCCGAATTGTATGTCTCGGCACACATAATTTATTTCCCTTGAAAAGAAAGCCATCTTGTAAAACAAATTCCTCGTACGGGGCCGTTTTACAACGGTTAAAAATTTCCCCGAAGTCCAAATCGTCGTTGTAATGATCTTTCAAAGTCTCGAACCCCAACAAACGAACATCTAGCATCGACAGTAGGGCATACCGTCTCGATAGTGCACCCGCCACTACATTACTCTTTCCGTCTTTGTACTTGGATGAAAAGTGAAAAGATTGTAAAAATTCCACCCATTTTGCATGTCTCGGGCTTAGCTTACTTTGTCCGTTGATGTATTTCAACGACTCGTGATCCGAATGCAGCACGAAATGTTTCGAACGTAGATAATGACTCCAATGATCGAGTGCTCTTACGATAGCATAGAACTCCTTGTCGTAAGTACAATAATTCACTCGGGCGCCACTTAACTTCTCCGAAAAATAGGCGATGGGACGGCCTCTTTGAATAAGCACTGCCCCGATTCCAACTCCGCTAGCTTCGCATTCCACCTCAAACGGTTGTGAAAAATCGGGTAACGTCAAGATCGGCGCTTCACATAATTTTCCCTTTAAATTTTCAAAAGCCTTTTGGGCCGCCTCGTTCCATGCAAAGGTTCCCTTTTTCAGACACTCCGTGATCGGACTGGAGATAGTGCTAAAGTCCCGTATGAATCGTCGGTAAAAAGACGCGAGGCCATGAAATGACCGTACCTCCGTGATTGTCTTTGGGGTCGGCCACGACTTGATTGCCGCGATCTTCTCTTGGTCGACCGAAACTCCGTCTTTCGAAACAACATAGCCGAGAAAGATAAGACTCTCGACTAGGAAAGTACACTTCTCCCGTTTTCCATAAAGTTTTTGTTCCCTTAGCGTCTCAAATACGTACCGCAAATGTTCGAGATGTTCCTCTACGGACCATTTGTAGATCAAAATGTCGTCTAAGTACACGACAACAAACTTTCCCAAGAAAGGTTTAAGAACCTCGTTCATCAACCTCATAAAAGTGCTCGGGGCGTTGGTGAGGCCGAATGGCATCACAACCCATTTGTAAAGTCCATTCTTTGTTTTAAACGCCGTTTTCCATTCGTCTCCCTCTCGCATGCGGATTTGATGGTATCCGCTCCGTAAATCAACTTTGGAAAATATAACCGAGCCATGTAACTCGTCCGGATGTCGTCTAGTCTCGGTATGGGAAACCGATACTTGACGGTGATGTTATTCACGGCTCTCTGTCAATACACATTCGCCATGTTCCGTCTTTTTTGGTACAAGTAGAGGATCGAACCGCACACGGACTTAAACTTTCTCGGACATATCCGTGATTCATGAGTTCATCAATTTGTCGTTGTAGTTCTTTGGTTTCTTCGGGATTACAACGATACGCCGCTTTGTTCGGTAATGGAGCTCCCGGTATAAGATCAATCTGGTGTTCAATTCCGCAGATAGGTGGTAATCCTACCGGCAAGTCTTCGGGGAATACGTCCGAAAACTCGTGTAATAGTGCATCTATCTCTTCCTCATGGTGCGATTTGGTGGCAAGATTTCGGACCTCTTTGATCATCATCAAATAAACACGTTCGCCATCGTCAATGGCATGTTCGACTTCTTTCTCGTTTGCAAACATCGTAAGTTTCGGTCCTTCGGCTTTTTTTGAACTCATCGTCCGGATAGCTTGAGGTGACATAGGTTTAAGAACAATTTTTTTACCTTTGTCACGTAACTCATACTCATTACTCCTCCCTCGATGTAGTACGTCCCGATCAAATAACCAAGGTCTTCCTAATAACACGTGACATGCGTCCATCGGTAGTACATCACATGTAATATCATCGCCATACGAACCCATGGTGAGTCCGACCTTCACTTGTCTTGATACTTTCACTTTGTTTCCATCATCGAGCCAATGGAGTGCATACGGTTTAGGATGGGCCGTGGTGATCAAACCGAGTTTTGAGACCATCTCGCTTGATGCCACGTTTGTACAACTTCCACCGTCAATGATCAAGCTACACCACTTATCTCCGACACGACACTTCGTGTGGAAGATTTGGTCTCGTTGTTCTTCGTCACTGGGGGCGGCCTTCGTTTGTAACATGCGAAGGACAAGGTTCGTGTCATAGTTCGGGGCATCGTATGCCTCGCATTCTTCTTCTTCTTCGTCAGCTTCTAGGTAAAAAACGTCTCCAACTCTTTCTTCTTCGGCTAGTAATTCCTCTCGGGCGGCTATGGCTTCTCGTAACGTCACAATCCTCCGATTTGGACAAGCACTTTGATAGTGTCCAAATCCTTGACATTTGAAACACCGGACTTTAGATAGGCTTGTTTCTTTTGGTGTGATAGGAGTTTTTGGAATGGTAGTAACGGGTTGGCTTGTGGTGACAGTTTTTGGAAACGAGCTAGAACTCGCGCCAAAGTTGGTATTTCCGTATTTAGGTGGGAATTCGGGTTTAGAAAGTTTTGTTTTGTTTTGATTTTCCAACTTTATGCAAAGTCCGCATAAAGTATCGAAGTCGGAATAGGGGTAGAGTTCCACGGAGTTAGCAATATTTTTGTTCAAACCTCGTAGGAAACGGGACATCCGCAATTCTTCGCTTTCTTCAAGTTCTCCCATCAAGGATAAGTTTTCAAACTCCTCGATGTACTCCTCGACACTTAGTTTTCCTTGCGTGAGTTCAGAAATTTTTCGATACAAGCTTAACTTGTGAGTAGTCGGGACATATCTCTTTCGTAGTTTCTTTTTTAGAGAATCCCACGAACGTATCTTCTCTTTTCCGGCACGAACTCTTTGTGTATTCATTCGCTCAAACCAAAGGGAAGCTCCCTTTCCAAGTTTGAGGATCGCATACTTGCAACGTACTTCGTCATTGAGATCCTTGAACTCAAACATTCGTTCAATTTTTCTTTCCCACTCCAAATAAACCTCGGGATCGGTGCCGCCTACGAACTCCGGGAGTTCGCTTGTCTTGTATTCATCAGCATGTCGTGGTGCATGCATGGTGTCGTATCCTCGTCGTGCTTGGATTCTGGGCTCCGGTAAGCCACGAAGAACGTCACGTAGTTGTGCTACTTCTTCATCGGTGAATGCCATCTTCTTGAGTAACGTCGAGAACTGTGAGACAAATGGCTCTGGTACCACTTATGATACGAATTACGTAAGTAATACGTATAAAATACAACGGAAGTTTAACAAGTATCAAAGTATCACTTGAATTTTACTAAGGGTGGCCGAAATTTGATGGTGTTCGGCCGTGATGTAGTATGATGTACGGAGTTTGATGTGTTTTATCGAACTAGACCTATAACTCGATAAAAGGTAATCTCTTCCCAAGACCTTTTGAGAATTGATCAAGTTAAAATCTCGAGACGCGTCGAAACAATAACTAAAGTTTGTTGAACTCGTTCAACGTATATTTCAAAGGAAATACAAGGTTTATTATGATTCAAGATATGTTACAATCATCAAATGGACTACTATATATAGTAGTATACAAGGATAATGATACAAAAACAACAAGAAAAAGACGAGCCACCAATCTTCCTTATGTTCGGCCGAATGTGGTGTGGGGAAGGCAAGATCTTGGACAATCTTCAAGTATCTTGGAATGTAGTGTGCATGACTTTGACATGTTGAAAGAAGACTTGATGAAAGTCTTTATCCATGGAAATTTTGGCCGATTTTGTGGGGAGTCTTGGGAGATTTATTTAGGACATGATCTTTATGTATCTTGATAAGACATGAAGATGGGGTCTTTTATTTTGTCTTGGCCGAATTTTCAAACAAGGTGGGGAAGGAGGTTATCTTCACTTATCTTGTGAAAGATATGAAGACAAAGGGTCCCTTTCAAGCATGTTTTGGTCGATCTTCATGCTTTTGGACCGATTTCGTCGTCGAGTTCTACGTCACTCTGTTAGATTAACAACGTAACTCCAATCCGCGTATTCTTTTCTCCCAAATATAATGATGCATGAACATGCGCATTTGTATCGTCGTGGATGTCGATTTTTATCGGAGCTTCTTCGACCGGAATATTAGATATCGTATCAGTAATTTCTTGAAAGTTACGGGTATCCGTATCTGTAATTGTTGTCTCGACCCGTTTCTTGGTCGCGTATGACTAATTATGGTATTACGCTTTCATTTCGAGTCGTTTATGTTGTCCGCGAACTTTTCGTCGTGTTCGTTCCGTGCGTTTTCGGAAATCGGGTCGTCGAGCCCTGGCGGTGGCGGGACTGGCCGGATGGTTGCGGGACAGGCCGGACGATTGCGGGCACCGGCCGGAAAGGTGCGGCAGGAACCGGCGTAGCGCACGCTACGGCCGGAAGGCTGCGCGCGCTAACCGGCAGGTGTAGCGTACGCTGCCGGGTGGCCTAGCGTACGCTATCGGGCAAGCGATGGGGTTTCGAGGTTCGGACTCGGTCCAGATCGGCGGGTAGCGCACGCTACGCCGAGCGTAAGCGCGCTAGTCGGAAGGCGTAGCGCCGCCGTCGGCCGGCTAGCGTCGTTACTGGCCGGCGATTCGATCCGGTGGCTCTTTGGGCCAGTCGGCTAGCGCGCGCAGCTTCGGCCGTAGCGCCGCGCTTGAAGTCGAGTCGGCGGAGTTTGGTCGGCGGGGTTGGTCGGTGATGCCGGTCGTGTGGGCCCTGGCGAGGGTGCTCGGCGATCTGGCCGATAGCGCACGCTAGTCCGGAAGGCTAGCGACGCTAGTCGGCGATATAAATATGGCTGAGCAGTCACATTTCACTTCGTTTTTCATTTCCTTCCTTCTCCATCCGCGAGTGGCGATTCATGGGCGACGAAGCCATGTTGTTTAACAACAAATCCATGAAGTCCTTGAGTTCATAACATCAATCGATCGTCCGTTATCAACCTTTGATTCAGCGAATCAAGGTAATCTTCCTTAGAACCCTAATTTCGTGAATTTGGGGATTTTTGCATTTTCGTCCGATTCGTTCCGTGTTGTTGATTAATTCATGATGGGTATGATTAATCTTGATAGTATTCTTGTGTTTAACATCATTTAATCCATTGTTCTTCGTCGAATCAAGTATATTTCTTGATTTCCTTGAATTGACTTTTTGGGGATTTGCCCCGATCTCGCTTTTTCATCCGCTTTCGATGGATCGATTATGGTTAAATGATGTTGTTAAACATATTCTATGGATTGTATATCCATATTTCAACTTGGAATTCCGTTTTCGGGTTTTGACGAACGAATCGTGTTCTTGGCCGTTTTGGGGAAATCCGTGAACTTTCGTCATTCGTTCTTTGAATTCACGGCTTTGAGTCGTGTTATGGAATTCATTTCATTGTTATTATTGTCCTTCGTAGTTTATGACGTGAGTTGGCGATCGGTGGAGTCGGCAGGTTCGTAATCGGTTCGTGTCAACCTACTTTGGTCGATTCTCCGCGTTGTTCTTATTCGAGGCAAGTACCTTGTCCATACTTTTCTTGTTTCGTGGATATGATGATTGGTGATCGTCTTGATTTGTTTGTTTGTTTGAAATGAGTTTTCAAAAGATTTGGTTAGCCTCGTTAAAGGCCCTCTTTCAAAACCGTGTGTGTTTTGTGATTGGTGTGGTTCGTGGATAACTATGTGAATTCTATGTATATGCTTGGTGTTCATGTTGCACTTGGTATTGTGTCTGGACGTATATTATTTCATTTCGGTGCGTTGTGGATTGACGTGGTGTTTTGCTAAGTGTTTGATGCCTCTGGGCGAATTGTTTGAATATCCTTGATATGATATGTTATTTGTGTGAATGTGTGGATATGGTTGAAGGTCTACGGTGGCACATGGCATGTGATCATGTGGCCAGGATGCAACAAGTGATTGATCCAACCGTGAGAGCCTGAGATAATCTACGGTGGCACATGGCATGTGATCATGTGGCCAGGATGCAACAAGCGATTGATCCAACCGTGAGATGTGTGTGATTTGTTTCGCTAGCCAGCTCGGGAGGGTCCTTCGAGGCCTCGAGTGGGATGTCGGTGGTAGCGTCCCGGTCCTAGGCGATGCGCGTGCGTGATTATGTTTCGTTGATTTTTCATCCGTTGAGGACACATGATGTTGGGCTTTGACCCTGTAAATTGTTGGTGGTTTCCTATTTGCGAAAACAAAACATTTGGGTTGTGACCCTATTGATTTTTGGAAAGAGAAGGATTTTATAATCCTAAATTGTTTTCTATTAAAACTCTCGATGGCATTTTAAACTGTTTGTAAATTGTTTCCCTTATTTGCGATCTTTCAGTTTTGGAAAATGTTTACCCAAACTCTTGCCTCGGGAAGTACTTTTCCTTACGTTTGAACCTTTGAGGATTCCTGATTATTATTGTTCTTGGAACTTGTATTGTATGGCTCGTATTTTTGCACTTGTACTTGCACTAGCAAAACAGTGGAGTTTTGCTAACCCCCGAGTATTCGGGGGGTGGATGTCTGTTTTTGCATTGTGTTTTTGGAGCACTTCACAGGGTCGGCACGAAGGATGATGAAAGATGATCGATACTAATCACATGAGGAACCGTACATCGTGTGTTGGTTCAGTTGTACTTTATTTTCCGCCGCTGTATTGTTCCCGTTGTACGGGTGTAGTCGTATTTTGTCCCCTGCGTGGGCATGAGTTGTATTTGAGCTGTATGTATTTGTGGAAAGACCAAATCGGTCTACTGAGTCATTGTAGCCTTGAAGGCATTGTCGAGATGTTAAACGTCGTTACCAGCCTGGTAGATCCTCGAGGAGAGGGTCTACGGCGTGTAATATCCCTGAGTGGATTGGGGGTGTTACATAAATGGTATCGGAGCTTAGGTTGTGGAAACCTAGGCTATCGGGTCAGTGGTGTCTATCGAGTTTTTGTCTCGTCGGATTTTATCTGACTGAGTCGTGTCGCGACGCGTCGTCTGAGTTTGTTGGTCGTGATTAGTATCGTGGGGCGATCATCATCTTCGTGCGACCTGTGGCTGTAAGTCTCCCTTCTTTGTGTTGTGCCTCGTGTGACACGAGCTATTTTTATGATTTATTTGCTAAGTGACGGAATCCTCTTATGGATTTTGATTTCTTGATACGTGACTATTTGACTCTCATATTTCTTTCATGTGAGGAGTAGTTGCTGGATTGTGCATGTTGGACTCTATTTCTTTTTTTCCGCTGCGTGAGTTCCTTTGTAATAGCTTTCGGTATCTTACCGACTGAATTTTATTTCGAAAATCGATTCCTTTAACCGAGTTGTTGGCCTTGACCGTTTTGACGGTAGTTGGGTGTTTTCAAATGATTTTGTGAGTTTTGATAAGTACTACCGTCATCGACCTTTTTGGGCATTCTTGTAATTGGTTTTTAGCCTGGTGGGTTCCGGCGCGGGACCCACGGCGCTATATTGTTCCTTGTAATTACCTGAAAATTTTGGGGCATTCTAACCCATTGAATTATTTTTGAAAACCTTGAGTATCTTAGAAAATTAAAATTCGAGACGTACTTTTAAAACGAATTATTTTCTTGCGGTGTTTTCAAGGTGTTTTCTAATGCCGCAATACATTTCAAAAATTTTCCGGTTGAGGACCAAAAATATTTTGAGATATTTTCAAATGCAGTTGCTTAGACCCAAGGGTCGAATATTTTTGAAAGTTTTTCACTAAAGGAAAGGTGTCCTCATTTTTGTTCAAACGCAAGATGATTTTCAAAGTCTCGATAATGGTGTTTGCACTACTTTTTGTAAAATGATACTCAAGATCATTGTTGTTTCCAAACTGTTTTCAAAAGGTGGTTCTCGTTTTAAAACCTATCATTCCTGTTTGCGGACCGGAAATTCGTGTATGGTTTTCTAAATTTCGATACGGTGTCAACCCCGAATTGTGATTGAATTGGTGGCGTGAGTGTCGAGTCGTTCGCCACGCATATGTTGTGTTGGCCCTCTGTGAGAGGTGTGGTGGTGTTTCTTGTTTATCGCCTCGTGGCGATTTTGCGTATTGTCGCACTAGTGTGGGTTGTTAAAGCACGATTTTTATGCGTTATACATATGGGTGATTGTTTCATGATGTTTGTGATTGTGTGATGGTATCGTTCGGGATGTTGTAATCTTGAATGATGCCGTTGTTGTTGTGATTTTTGTATGCGTTGATATGTTATCTTTGAGTTGGCATCTCGGTATGTTGTTTTGCGGTGTTTTAATCCATTGTATCGAGCATTTATATTTTCGGTATGCCGAGCCGAGGCGTTTCAATCGTGATGTGCCGGGCATGCACGTGTAAATTGTCCTTCTCGTCGATAACACATTTCAAGTGTGGACTCGAGGACACCGAATTGATTTTGTGATTTGGCTACGAGACTTTCGGAGTTCGCGCTTCAAAGAGATATCGAATCGGCTTTGAGAGGCCTTTGAAGGATGTTTACGCCGGTTGCTTGTTGTGTCGTCACCTTGATTTCTTTGTTGTGAGTTGCGGGCGACCTTCTTTTATAAGAGGTCGAATGTAGTACCCGTGTTGTTTTTAGACTTCTGTATTTTCTCTTTCTCCAGTCTATCGATTCGCTCGTGTTCGTTGATACTGTCTGAACTTGTTTTGTATTTCGGGTTCATCATTCGAACGAGCTGTGATCTTGTTTTGGGTCAATCTGGTTATCGTTGTCACTTTCCGAATTCGGTTCGATTCTTGTGAACCTTGTTCGGAAGTAACAGCTTTTGGTTCTACTAGTTCTTTTATTCGAAGTGGGCTGGATCTTGAACTTTTACATTTTCGACTCTGTCGACTCGTTTATGTTTGTTGACATTTCTGAGCTTGTCCTGCTCCTTGCTTTTGTTGATCGAACGAGTGTGGTATCGTTTCGAAATAACTCGTTCGTCGTTGTGACTTTTCAATCGCTATCCCCTTTCCTGTGGATCTTCGGCAATGCATGTCTTGTAGTTCTCACCAGATCATCCTGGGAGTTGTTGTTTGAACTTTATTGTTCTTTGTGATTCGAACATGATTCTTCGATTTTTGTTGTCTCGATCGTTGTGGTTTGATCGTTTGTTTGTTCGGTTTTTGTTCTCGTTTCGTGATTATTAAGCATTCAGACTCCTTCGTAATTCCCTTCAGTTCGGGAAATTACTTTCGTTTTCGATCTTCCATCCCTTAGGCGGTGGGATTCCGTGTTTGTTCAGCGGTTGACTCGCGTTTTGATTGATGTACCGTTGGGTTGGTCAATCATATTGATTTTCGTTCGTTGTGTTTTGTGATTGTCGGATAATTGACTTGGCTATATTATCCGTTTGATGACGCTTGTCACTTGTTGGTTTTTATTATATCCCTAACGGCGACGTTGTGTTGGTCGCCGTGGAGCGTGTTTTCACGCCGTATACCCCTTTGCGTTGTTTGTAACATTTCGCCGTTGGGCGTTAGTTACGCATTCTTGTGTATCTCGTTGAGTTTTTCCTGGCGGAATATTTCTTCTCCCTACTTGTTTTAAGTTTGGACGAAACTTCTTTTAGGAGGGTAGAATGTAATATCGCAATTTTCGATTTCCGGTAATTTCTTTTTTCGGCCGAAATGCTTTGACGACTTCGCTCATGACCGTTTCGTCATTCCGAGAATGATTAATTCTACACTTTTTGACATCCGAGTTCGTTTCCGTGTCGTTTCGTTGAGTTACGTGCTTTTTAGCGACTTTTCCGCACTTGAGTTCGATTCTTGCGAATCTCGTCAAGCTGTTGTTTGAGTTTCCCGCAAGTCCGTTTAACTTTGTTAGGCGTGTTGTGAACTTGATTTGGTTATTCGATCACGTATCGTGATTTCCGCGTTTTGGGCCATTTTGTAATTTCTTGAAAGTTACGGTATCCGTATCTGTAATTGTTGTCTCGACCCGTTTCTTGGTCGCGTATGACTAATTATGGTATTACGCTTTCATTTCGAGTCGTTTATGTTGTCCGCGAACTTTTCGCCGTGTTCGTTCCGTGCGTTTTGGAAATCGGTCGTCGAGCCACAGCGGTGGCGGGGCGGCCGGACGGTTGCGGGCGAGCCGGACGATTGCAGGCACCGGCCGGGCCAGTGCGGCAGAACCGCGTAAGCGCCTTCTGGCCGGAAAGGCTGCGCCGCTAACCGGCAGTGTAGCGTCTGTGCCGGGTAACTGCGTCTGTTATCGGGCCCGGGCGATGGGGTTTCGAGGTTCGGACTCGGTCGAGATCGGCGGGTAGCGCACGCTACGCCGAGCGTAGCGCGCTACTCGGCGAGCGTAGCGCCGCTGTCGGCCGGCTAGCGTACGTTACTGGCCGGGCGATTCGATCCGGTGGCTCTTGGGCCAGTCGGCTAGCGCGCGAGCTTCGGCCGTAGCGCACGCCAGCGAGTCGGGTCGGCGAGTTTGGTCGGCGGGGTTGGTCGGTGATGCCGGGTCGTGTGGGCCACGGCCGAGGGTGCTCGGCCGATCTGCCGATAGCGCACGCTAGTCCGGGAAGGCTAGCGCACGCTAGTCGCGATATAAATATGGTGGCGATCACATTTCACTTCGTTTTCATTTCCTTCCTTCTCCATCCGCGAGTGGCGATTCATGGGCGACGAAGCCATGTTGTTTAACAACAAATACATGAAGTCCTTGAGTTCATAACATAAATCGATCGTCCGTTATCTACATTTGATTCAGCCAATAAAGGTAATCTTCCTTAGAACCCTAATTTCGTGAATTTGGGGATTTTTGCATTTTCGTCCGATTCGTTCCGTGTTGTTGATTAATTCATGATGGGTATGATTAATCTTGATAGTATTCTTGTGTTTAACATCATTTAATCCATTGTTCTTCGTCGAATCGAAGTATATTTCTTGATTTCCTTCGAATTGACTTTTTGGGGGATTTGCCCCCGATCTCGTTTTTCATCCGTTTTCGATGGATCGATTATGGTTAAATGATGTTGTTAAACATATTCTATGGATTGTATATCCATATTTCAACTTGGAATTCCGTTTTCGGGTTTTGACGGAACGAATCGTGTTCTTGGCCGTTTTGGGGGAAATCCGTGAACTTTCGTCATTCGTTCTTTGAATTCAACGGCTTTGAGTCGTGTTATGGAATTCATTTCATTGTTATTATTGTCCTTCGTAGTTTATGACGTGAGTTGGCGATCGGTGGAGTCGGCAGGGTTCGTAATCGGTTCGTGTCAACCTACTTTGGTCGATTCTCCGCGTTGTTCTTATTCGAGGCAAGTACCTTGTCCATACTTTTCTTGTTTCGTGGATATGATGATTGGTGATCGTCTTGATTTGTTTGTTTGTTTGAAATGAGTTTTCAAAAGATTTGGTTAGCCTCGTTAAAGGCCCTCTTTCAAAACCGTGTGTGTTTTGTGATTGGTGTGGTTCGTGGATAACTATGTGAATTCTATGTATATGCTTGGTGTTCATGTTGCACTTGGTATTGTGTCTGGACGTATATTATTTCATTTCGGTGCGTTTTGGATTGACGTGGTGTTTTGCTAAGTGTTTGATGCCTCTGGGCGAATTGTTTGAATATCCTTGATATGATATGTTATTTGTGTGAATGTGTGGATATGGTTGAAGGTCTACGGTGGCACATGGCATGTGATCATGTGGCCAGGATGCAACAAGTGATTGATCCAACCGTGAGAGCTGAGATAATCTACGGTGGCACATGGCATGTGATCATGTGGCGAGGATGCAACAAGCGATTGATCCAACCGTGAGATGTGTGTGATTTGTTTCGCTAGCCCGGCTCGGGAGGGTCCTTCGAGGCCTCGAGTGGGATGTCGGTGGTAGCGTCCGGTCTGGCGATGCGCGTGCGTGATTATGTTTCGTTGATTTTTCGTCCGTTGAGGACACGTGATGTTGGGCTTTGACCCTGTAAATTGTTGGTGGTTTCCTATTTGCGAAAACAAAACATTTGGGTTGTGACCCTATTGATTTTTGGAAAGAGAAGGATTTTATAATCCTAAATTGTTTTCTATTAAAACTCTCGATGGCATTTTAAACTGTTTGTAAATTGTTTCCCTTATTTGCGATCTTTCAGTTTTGGAAAATGTTTACCCAAACTCTTGCCTCGGGAAGTACTTTTCCTTACGTTTGAACCTTTGAGGATTCCTGATTATTATTGTTCTTGGAACTTGTATTGTATGGCTCGTATTTTTGCACTTGTACTTGCACTAGCAAAACAGTGGAGTTTTGCTAACCCCCGAGTATTCGGGGGGTGGATGTCTGTTTTTGCATTCAGGTTTTGGAGCACAACACAGGGTCGGCACGAAGGATGATGAAAGATGATCGATACTAATCACATGAGGAACCGTACATCGTGTGTTGGTTCAGTTGTACTTTATTTTCCGCTGCTGTATTGTTCCCGTTATGCAGTGTAGTAAATATTTTGTCCCCTGCGTGGGCATGAGTTGTATTTGAGCTGTATGTATTTGTGGAAAGACCAAATCGGTCTACTGAGTCATTGTAGCCTTGAAGGCATTGTCGAGATGTTAAACGTCGTTACCAGCCTGGTAGATCCTCGAGGAGAGGGTCTACGGCGTGTAATATCCCTGAGTGGATTGGGGGTGTTACAGAGTTGTTGTTTGGCATGTGTGTCGTCAGCCTGGTGGGACCCTGGTGGGTCCTACGACATGTAATCACCCTAAACGGAATTGGGGTGTTACAAATAGATCATAACCTATATAATTATTCGACCAATTATGTGAAAAGTTATAGTGTATGCTTGAGATTAGATGGTCTTGACTATTAACATATATTACCGTATTTGCATATTTTGAACTAGATCGCAGTGAGATAATGTCTTTTCTACTGACTCTAAGAAGAAAGTAAATCTCGATTAATTATTATTTCTTAATTCTAGTATATGATATTTAATTATGTATTTATGATAATTATTTCTTTGACTTACCATGGGTGAGAGTCACAGTGATTGACTTAACATGTTTCGTATTTTAGGCAATAATATTATTTAAATGACAACTAATATTATAGCTAGAAATCGTGTCCCAACTAGTGCGGGTCGATGATGTCCCTTTGAGGAGCTTGATAATGATTATTATATTAAACCCTGCATGTGGACTTAATTATGATATAATAATAAAGCTCGAGTGGTACTACTCTTGGATAAGTAATTAAATAATTAAAGCTGTCAGTAGCTTAAACTAATTAATGGGCATTCGATATCTTAAACATTTGAAATAGTATATCTAAATTAATTAATGGGCATTCGATATCTTAAACATTTGAAATAGTATATCTAAATAAGGAGCCCGATTTTGTAATGGAGATTTGAGTTGGAAGTGCAATATCAATTATCTAGTATATTAAATTGATATTAGTAAACTCAACCATATTGTGAAGGGATTAATATGGAAGGTTGAGTTATACTAGAAGTCCTAACCCTAATATTCCCTAAGATCCCTAGAGTAGCTCAAAGCCTATAAATAGGACTTTATTGGGGGGGGGGGGGGCTTGACCGTGTGGTATTATTGAGAGGAAGAGTTTGATTTTTCTTCTTGTGTTTAGTTATAGATCTAGACATGTGTCTTTGATTCCATAATTTAGATAGCACATCAATTTTTTAAGAGTGATCAAAAGTTGCTAAAAAATCAAAGCAAAAATCGAGTGATTCTCAAATATAATTTTCGACCGATGATCTTCAAGTCAAGCAAGATCCGTAGCTCGTTGCTCATACAACGTCCGGATTAAGGGGAGATATACTTTGGATGATTTTGAGGGAAGATACCAAAGAACAACCACTTCGCTTCAAAGATAAATATCCTATGATCTCAAAATCTAGATTAAAATATTTGTTTTCACCAATAATATTATTAAATAAATAATAATGGTATTTAAATTGCTTACAAATCTTAATAGTTAATTAATTAGCATGCCTAAATAGATCTTGTGCTCGTGGATGCGTAAAATATATTATCAAACTTATTCCAAACTTCGCTCCGCTGCATTTTATTTTCAACAATTGGTATCGAAAGTGGACATAGTGTAGAGGCTACCGATAAAGGATCACTTTTTTTGGATTTGAAATTTGGTTTTGTTTTAACTTTAGATGATGTATTGGTGTTGCCCAATGGGCATAAAAATATTGCATCCATTCCAGCTATGGATCGTAAAGATTTTCACAATCTCATTGGCAACGGCAGTTGCAAATTTTATTTTGGAAATAAATTAGTTCGTTCTACTACATTATTGTATGGAATTTATCATCTAAATTTATAAAATTAAACAGTTGTGAATACTATGACTAGAAAGCGTGGTAGAGATGAAAATAACCAAGCATTAAGGTAGTATCTTAGACTTGGTCACGTTGGCCAGACCAAGATTCATAAGATGGAGAAAGACGGACTTATGGGTCCATTGGGATTTAATCTCTATCCTACTTGTGAATCTTGCCTTAAGGGCAACATGACTAAGTCCCCCTTCAAAGGGACTTTTGAAAGAGCTACCAAAAACTTTGGATTGATTCATACTGGCGTATGTGGTGCTTTAGAAGCAGCTCGAGATGGATATTAGTACTTCATCATGTTCACTAATGATCATACTAGGTATGGTTTTGTGTACTTGATGCAACACAAATCCGAAGCATTCGAGAAATTCAAGGAATTTAAGGCTCTAGTCGAAAATCAAAATGGTCATCATATTAAGGCACTTCGGTCAGACCAAGGAGGTGAATACGTGAGTACCGAGTTTGATGAGTTCTTAAAAGAACATGGAATAGTATCACAAGTTACACCTCCAGCAACTCCTCAATTAAATGGTGTTTCAGAAAGAAGGAACCGAACCTTTTGGACATGGTTCGATCCGTGCTTAACTATGCTGATTTACTAATTTATCCGGGGACATGTACTACTTACTGCCGCATATATCTTGAATAGATGTCCTTCCAAGTCCGTTCCTATAACACCACATGAGATGTGGAGAGGTTGGAAATCAAGTTTTAATCATATTAAGATTTGGGGATGCTCCGCCTATGTCAAGAAGGCTAAGGTGAAGAAATTGGAAGCTAGGTCTATTAAAGGACGTTTCATAGGATAGCCATCTAATTCAATGGGCCATCTGTTCTACATGCCCGAAGATCATAGGATCATCATTGCTTTAAAATCACACTTTCTAGAAGACTAGTTCATTTCGGAAGGTGGAGCAGGTAGAAATGTTTCTTGGAAGAACATATTGAAACTCCAGAGGAGACACATGTGCCAGAAGAAAGAACCAAACCTTCTGAAACACAACCACTACCACCGCGTAGGTTGAGTAGGATATCTCAAATACCTGAGACGGATGGCCACATGCATCTGGAGGAATTGGGACTCCAACAAACAGGTGGTAGCCAAGAGGATGATCCTATATCGTACGAACAAGCGCTGGTAGATGTGGACTCTGCAAAGTGGCGTGAGGTCATGGAAGTAGAGATAGACTCGATGCATATAAATCAAGTCTGGACTTTAGTAGATCGACCAGAGGGCATAGTGCCAATTGGGAATAAATGATCTTCAAAAGAAAGACTGATAGGGATTGCCATGTGGAAGCCTACAAAGATAGGCTTGTGGCTAAGGGTTATACCCAGAGAGAAGGAATCGATTATCGCAAAACCTTTTCACCAGTTGCCATGATTAATTCTATTCGTATGATGCTTGCCATAGCTTCCCATTATGATTATGAAATATGGCAGATGGACATGAAGACGGAATTCCTCAATGGATACCTCGAAAAGGAAATTTATATGGAACAGACTATAAGCTTCGTGTCCACTATCAATATTCATAAAGTTTGCAAACTTCAGCATGCCATTTATGGATTAGAGCAACCTTCGTGAAGTTCGAATCATCATTTTGACGAAGAAGTCAAAGAGCTTGACTTCGTGCAAAATGAAGAAGAGCCTTGTGTTTACAGGAAGGTTAGTGGGAGCAGGGTAGCGTTCTTAGTACTATATGTAGATGACATTCTACTAATAGGAAACGATGTTGGCTGCTCAGTTATGTGAAAGCTTGGCTTTCATACATATTCTCCATGAAATACTTGGGAGAACCTTCCTATATTCTAGGTATTCGAATATATAGGGATAGAGTGAGAGAAATTAGGACTTTCTCAAGCCCTCTATATAGAAAAGATTCTAAAGAGGTTTAGGATGGAAGATTCTAAAAAAGGGTTCTTACCTATGCGACACAGTTTAAAACTCTCCAAAACTATGTGTCCTCAAAATGAGGAAGACATAATGGAGATGATACATGTACCCTATGCATCGGATGTGGGTAGCCTCATGTATGCAATGTTGTGCACGAGATCGGACATTGCATATGCTGTGACCGTAGTCAGTCAATTTCAAGAAAACTCAGGTAAAGAACAATGGACAACCGTAAAGAACATTCTAAAGTACCTTAAAAGAACTAAAGAAATGGTTTTACATACGGTGATGGAGAATTGAGAATGGGTGGGTTCACGGACTTGGATTTTGGTGGCGATATGGACAAAGGAAAGTCCACTTCAAGGTGCATATTTACTCTGAATTGTGGAGCAGTTGCTTGGATGAGTTCCAAGCAAACTGCGACTGCAGATTCCACCTGCCAGGCCAAGTAACAGGCAGCCTCCGAGTCACCAAGGGAAGCATTTTGGATCAAGAAGTATATTGAAGAACTTCAAGTGATCCCAAGCGCAAAGCTGCAGGTGCCCCTTTACTACAACAATAAAGGAGCTGTTGCACATACTAAAGAACCTAGGTCTCATCATAAGACCAGGCATATTGAGAGAAGGTATCACATCGTCAGAGAGATGGTGAGGAATAGATACATCGAACTGCAGAGGGTAGACTCATCAAATAACCTTGCTGACCCGCTTACCAAGCCACTATGGCAGATTATCTTGGAGTGACATTTAGATAATATGGGTAATAGATATCACAGTCTGTGGCACTGAGTGCAAGTGGGAGATTGTTAGTGTATTCCCTTGAATGCCACTCTAAGGATAAGAGAGTTAGGGCATTTATATGTGATTACTAATTCATTAATAAAAGGCAGTGATTATTTCTTTATGTATTTTATATCATTGGCGTTTTTGATTTGGTAAATAAATACAAATGATGTTTTTACTTTTGAGTATAAACTTACCACTCCTCTTGAGATAAGGAGTCTTGCACTGGAAGTGTTTCGAACTCAAATTGCTTAACTTATCTGCAAGTCGATAAAACTTAATTGGGCGTTAAGTTTTAATGAAGACTTATATATATATCATATGCTTGGATATGTTGATGTCTTCACTCAGGAGTAGTGGGAGCAATTGGTATAGGTATATTAATTGGATTAGTATACTCGGATACAAGGTTGTAAAAATCGGTATCCGGTCCTACGCAGTTTGGTTTTTAAAAAGTGAGTACTCGGATAATCGGAGAGTACTCGGAATGAGTGCTCGGAGAACTAATCGGGATGAAAAAACATATTTAATTTCTTACATATAATAAAAAGAATAACTTAAATATATTTATTTAAGCATTGTCAGTTTAGTTCAGTTTTATTTATAAACAGATAAAACCTAATGGTTTAAAGTAATAACAGATGAAAATATTAAATGATTTTGAGCATATTTAAAGTTATAAATTATCTCTATATCTGAGTATGTATGTAATTATAAGGTTATTCAAATAATTTAAGTAGAATATATCATTTTAACGTAGCTTTTTTTATTAATGGAAACTGATATGTAGTCATATTGATATACAACTTTAAAAATAAGACCACTTAATTTGGTTGAATAAAAAAATAAGTAATTGTTAATGAAAACAACAATATCCGAGTACTCTCCCGATTCGTTCAAATTTTAACCAATTTTGACCGCATTTGACCCGAGTTTGGTCAAAATCAGTTTCTGACCCGAGTAGCCTCAAATTGGCTCGGTTGAAGACCAATTTTTGAGTACTTATTCGAGTTTACCGATTTTTACAACACAGCTCGGATATGATTCACTTTGATTCCGTCACATGAATTTCACTTTAAGATAGTCAATAACTAAATCGTAAGGTTATGATAGGTATGCGTGAACCTTTGACTTGAGGGTTCAGTAGAAGATGTGCTTGTTTCATTAAGTTAATCATTAGAGTAGTTCGATCCAATCACCTGTCGGTAGGGATCAACCTCGAAGTGCAACTTAATGGGCAAGCAGTAGTCTTTACTGAATACCAAGAAAGGATTCTTTCTCCTGTAAGTGAACAGGATAATGTCCTATACGGTTAGTGGCAAATGAGATCAAAAGTTTTTGGCCAAAGCAGTTGAACTATTTGTATTTGGTACGAGAGATCTGTGATCTTGATTTGCACTAACACATGCATAGAGTCAAGTATAGACAAGGTTTGACTTAGCCGTGACCTTAAAGCTTGATCTGGACATGTGATTGAAGGGTTTAAATGTATACAATATTCATAACAGGTTTTGGAATGATTCCCACCACTCGTTCTCAATTGGGTTGCGGTGTGAGCCACAGACTGGCTAAGTGTTCCTCACACTCTTTGGATCCTCCCATTGCCGACTGAGACGAACCTACAGAGTCGCGCATACAGGATTAATGATGGATTAAATTATACCTATTCTCTCTTAATAGATATTGGATAGGCATGACAATTTGACCCGACCCGCCCCGAAACCCGCTCCACCCGACCCGTGCGGGGTCGGGGATTCCCCGCCAAACTGGGTACCAGGGCTGGGGCCGGGGATTCTCTATTTCAAAAAACCGGGGACGGGTCCGGGGCCGGGGATGGGGGTCCCCAACCGGCCCCGAACCCGGTATATATATATATATATATATTAAAAAACTATATATTTTACTAAATATATATATATATATTAAAAAAACTATATATTTATTAAATATATATATATATATATTAAAAAAATTATATATTTTATATTAAATCGAGCGTTGACCGGAGGTTGACCGGGGTTTGACTCGGGGTTGACCGGGATTTGACCGGGGTTTGACCGGGGCCGGGGGAGGGTATCACAAACCGGGGCGGGGCGGGGCCGGGGGAGTGTTTTACAAACCGGGGCCGGGGCCGGGGACGGCGATCCCCGTCCCGTTGCCATGCCTAATATTGGACATTGGATGTCTGATTAAATTTAACCTTTTAGATAAATTAAATCGGCAGATGAATTGAATAATTATTGGGTATTAATTTATTGAAATAAGATTGTTTCTTAGAGAAATTAGTTATATTATATTTGATCTAATTAATTAATTTAAATACAATGTGATGGACCAAGGTTTTATCTATCAGGCTAGATACATGGGGTTCAAAATACGGACTAAATGGTTGGATCATTTATTGCTCAACTTGGCCGCCCTTTTTCCTCTGACACCATCACAAAGTCTCCACCTTAATTGGTGGAAGACTGAGACCTTTTTAAAGTCTTTAGTGTGCATGTGACATGTGAGGGATGGTTTTTTAAGGAGTGGACTTTGTATAAAGTTATGGGACTTAACATAATATAGACACTCCACAAAAATTAAGAGAGAAGTCTTACGTGAGAAAAACAGAAAGAAAAGAAAATAAAATTTTGAACTTTGCTTTGCTTCTACTCCATTTCTTCTTAAAGCCGCGTTCTTATAGAACGTGAAGAAAGAGTTTTTTTTAGGTATTTTTCCGACGCGTGAATTGTAGAGGCGTTCGGCATTTCGACGTTGGAATCTCCAAAAGCTTCACGGATTGTATTTGTGCTCGTCATCATCAGATTAAAGAAGTCGGGTCTACTAGGGTATGCTTTTTTGTCTTTCATTTCTTTGTTTACACGATCCTTGATCAATCCTCTTTAGGAGTTCGGGTTAGCATGGTTTGTGCGACTTTATTTCCGCTGCATATTCGATTTATGGCCTGAACTCCAACAATATGTTCTTGCATGCTAGGACGAGAAAACTAAAAACCTTAAGACTAATTAAATAAGTGATTAAATTGATTTATTTTTGAAATAAACTTAAATTGGCCTCCATAATTGATTTAAATTATGAAATAATTAGCATACGCATTGATACTAGGGTCTTCCTCCATATCGAATGTGCTAATTATATGTTCATTGATTTTAAATTTCAAATGATAACAAAAAGTAAATATATTTTTTTATGATAGGACCTCTCCATATGTCGGACTATCATTTAAAAGATAATATTTTAAGGTTGTTAAATTATCATGTTCACTTAAGTGTATTAATTAATAAGCTCCCCAACAGAGTCTACATTAATTAATACATCACCAAGAGGAACCAACTATTAATTTTATTTGTTATAACGTAAATTGACTAGATAGTAAAATTAAAGACGTAAAACTCTACTTGAAAAATGTGTGTATCAACGTCCACTTGATCGTGGCTTATATGTGCGGGTTTTTTGAGCTGTTGGTTGCCAGTATATATATTATGTAGGTTCTTCAATATATTTGCCATACATTATGTGATGAAAGTATTCTTTATATCTCAAATGTCCTTCAACCCACTTGCTATTATTCTCAAAGAAAACAAACTTGATGACACTAACTTTGCTTATTGTAAAAGTAACCTTACTATTGTCCTCACTACTGAAGAACATAAGTTTGTTCTAACTGAGGAATGCATATTGGAGACAGATGCGGATACGGCACCTGATGAGGTGAAAGAATATCACAAATGGAAGAAATCTAATGAGATGGCTTGCTGTTACATCTTGGCTTCTTTAGCAAATATATTGCAGCATCAGCATTAGAGTATGGGTAGAGCCGCAGAAATGACGAAAAATCTCGGCGAGATGTTTGGTCATCATAATTAGGCGAATAGGCAAAATGCTATGAAAGTCTTGATGACGACCCAGATGTCTGAAGGAACCCCGGTAAGAGATCATGTTCTAATGATGATTTCTCATTTGAACGAACTTGATTTCCTAGGGGCTATTATCAATGTGGAAATGCAGGTTGATATAATCCTAGGCAACTTACTTAGAAGTTTTGAGCAGTTCTGCCTAAACTACAATATGAATCATAAGGAATATACTTTGGCGGAATTGCTGATAGAGCTTCAAGCTGTCGAGGGTCTCTTCAGACAAGGGTGTCAAGTTCTTGTGGCAACCGATGTTTTAACTTCTAAACTCAAGTGGGGGAAGAAGAAGAAACAAGTGGTCTAGAATCAAGTGGCACCCATCAAGGTGAAAAGCAAGGCTCCTCAACCTGAAGCGAACACAAGTTCAAAGCGCAATTGCTAAAAGTGTGGTTAGAGAGGACATTTAAAATGGACTGCCCTGCTCTTAATAAATGTATGCCTTGTGCACTAGTAGTCAAAACATATTTGGCAGCTTGTTTTACCACTTCATGGATAATAGATGCAGGCTCCACTATTTGCTTTTACTCGCATGGTTTTTAGGTAACCAGGAACCTTAGTGCGGGCGATATCACCATCAACTAGGTAATTATTCCAGGCTTATGATTGTAGCAGTGAGAGTCATGCGGTTGAAGAATAGTGATAAGATATTAGTCCTAAATAATGTACTATTAGTACCTGATTTTAGAATGAATTTAATTTCAGTTTCTAAATTAAGTTGTGATGGTTATTTAGTTTCTTTTGATGATGATGCTATTATTAGAAGAAACAGTGAGTATATTTGCAAAGGTATCTATTCTGATGGACTATATGTTATTAATACTTAACAAACTCCTACATATAAAATAAATCACTTAACTCTTGTCTAATCCTAAAAAGTGAAAAGAACCTTCAAGCATAAACCAAACATATATGTAGAATTTATGATTAGGTCATGTAAACCTTAGAAGGATTCAAAGATTGATAGATGATGCTCATTGGATGAACTCCATGTTAAGTCATTTCTAATCTGTGAATCTTGCTTGGAAGGTAAAATGGCCAAAAGAGTTTCTAAGACCAAGGGAAATGGTGCTCATAATGTGCTAGAATTGGTTCATACTGATGTATGCGGTCCAATGAACATCCAGGCTAGGGGTGGTTTCGAATATTTCATCACGTTTATAGATAATTATTCAAGACATGGATACATTTATTTGATGCGACGTAAGTCTGAAACCATTGATAAGTTCAGATAGTTCAAAGCTGAAACGGAGAAGCGTCATGGGAAGAATATCAAGTCACTACGATCTTATCGTGGTAGCGAATACCTTAGTGGTGAGTTTTTAGATTTCTTGGCAAATGAAGGGATTACATCCCATATCATTATGTCGAGAACTCTATAACAAAATGGTGTTGCTGAGAGAAGGAACATAACTCTTTTATAGATGGTTAGGTCGATAATGAGTTACTCAGATTTACCAATTTTGTTATAGGGGTACGCCTTGGAAGCATCAATGTATATACTAAACCTAGTACCCCAAAAATCAGTTACAAAACCATCCACAGAACTATAGAGTCGGCGGAAGCCCAGTCTAGGACATATTCATATTTGGGGTTCTCCAGAACATATACTGAATAAGGATGCTGATAAGTTGGCACCTCGTACATAGGTACGAGTATTTGTAGGCTATTCAAAAGGAACAAAAGGTGGATTGTTCTATAGTCCACAGGATCAAAAGGTCATTGTTAGCACCAATACATGTTCCTGGAAGAGTACTATGTGATTAGTCACAAACCCATGAGTGAAATAATTCTGGAAGAGCTGAGAGGCGAGGCTCTGTCTATACTAATCGTGCAAGCACCAACTAACACTGCACCACGTATCGACTCTAAAACTTTTACTCCAACTCAGGATTTGGCTCATCATAGTGGAAGGGTTGTTCGTCAATCAAAATGATTATAGGCATGGGAAATCTTCGGACTCAATCCCAGGCGAAGATGAATCAGATCCCTAAACTTACAAGGATATCCAAGATAAAGACGTTGACTTCTATAAAGTAGTAACGGAATCATAAATGGGATCTATATATCCCAGTCAATTGCGGTATCTAGTAGAACTACCTAATGGGGTACAATTCATTAGGAGTAAATGTGTCTACAAGCAAAGGAGGTGACAGAAATGTTTAAACCTTCAAAGATAGGTTTATAGAGAAATGTTATACCCAGAGGAGGGCATCGATTATGATGAAACTTTTCACCAGTAGCCATGCTTAAGTTAATCTGGATTATTTTGGATATAGATATGCATTTGGATCTAAAGATTTGGCAGATGGATGTCAAGACTGCATTCTTGAATGGCAGTCTAGACAAGGAAATCTATATGCGCCAACCAGAGGGATTCATTGCTGGAGGAGAAGAGCACTTAGTGTGCAAGCTTAATAGTTCCATTTATGGACTTAATTAAGCATCTAGATCTCAAAACACTCGATTTGATGAGGTTGTCCAGTCATATAGGTTCGCCCAATATCCGAGTGAGAGTTGTGTGTATAAGAAGTGCGATGGAAATGTGTTGGTATTTCTTGTAGTATACGTAGATGATATCCTTCTGACTAGAAACAACATCAAGGAGTTATTAGACGTTCGATTTGAAGGATTTGGGAGAAGCAGGAGACATCCTTGGAATCAGGATCCTTTGTGATTGGAAGGAAATAATGACCTTACATGTATGGAATTCAACTATATAAAGGTATATGTCCTATGACACAAAATAAGATAGATGATATTGTTAGGAGTATGCCCTCGAATGCCACTCAGAGGATGTTGAGTGAGGGCATTGTACTTGTTATTATATAAATCGTTATCGAAAGGCAATTGTATGTTTCTTTATTTACTGGTAGTCACTAGTATTCCTGACTCGTAAATATATATATAGAAACTAGTACGTGTATTTGAGAGCAAAACATTCCACTCCTTATTGGATAAGGGGAATGGCACTGGAAAGGTTTATGGCCCAAATACTTAATATTTCGCAAGTCGATGAAACTTGACTGGGCGTTAAGTTTATGTGAAGACTTGTATGAAATGTTCTTTGACTTAGAGAGTGCCTGTCAAACATTAATGATTAGTAGGAGCACACGTTATAGGTATGCTAATTAGATTAGTATACTCGAACCGACTCACCCTCGATTTATCACACTGATTTCACTCTGGGACAGTCAATGACGAAATCAAAAGGTTGTGATAGGTATTCGTGAACCTTCAACTTGAGGATTTAGTAGGGATGTGCTTGTGACGTTAAGATTTTCATTAGAGTAGTTCGACCTAGAAAACCGGAAGGTGTGGGTCAACCTCGACGTGCATCTTGACAGGCAAGTAGCAGGTTCTACTAAATACTAAGATAGGATTTTTCTCCTGTTAGTGAACGAGTATATGTCCTATGCGGTTATTGGCAAATGAGATCATAAGTCTTTGGCCAAAGCATTGAAGCTAGTTGTATTGGATACACAAGACCTCAGTGATCTCGGTTTGCATTAACTCATGCATAGCGTCAAGTACAAATAAGGTTTGACTGACCGTGACCCAATAACTTGATCGGGAAATTTGAAAGAAGGGTTTATACGTATACTGGTATTCACGACAGAAAGGTTTTGGAATGATCCCCATCATTTGTACAATGTAGGCCGCCAGGCTGACTAGGTGGTGCTACTACTCTTTGGTTCCTCCCATTGCTAACTAAGACGGGACCTACCGAGTCACGCAATAGGATTGACGACGGAATGAATATAGCTTATTCTCTCTTTATAAATATGGACACTGGATGTCTAAATTAATTTATCGGATAAATTAATTTACGGCCTAATGAATTAAATATAATACTGAGTGATTAATTTAATTCATGAATATAATTATTTTGTGGAGAAATTAATTATGTTATTTTGTATTTGATATGATTAATTAATTGGATTAATCAATTAATATAAACACATCGGAACGGAATTGGAGCTTATCTGATTGGACTCTCGGGAGTCCGAACCAAACCAAACCCGTCCGGTTTTTCTAGATGGCCGCCCCATCTTCCTCCCACCTACATTAGTCTTTGTCTTCACCTTGATATGTGGAAGACCAAAGATATTGAGATATTTGATATCTCATATAATATGTAAAAGGCGACTTTAGGTGGTGTATTGAATAATATAAGTGAAGACTTCACTCTTTTTCCTTGGGGTGGTGCATCTCACGGTTTTCACACAAGAAAGAGAGAGAGGAAAAAAGTTTTCCATGTGTTCTTCACTTCTTCACTTCATTACTTGATTTCTAAGAGAAATAATAAGAGAGAAATTTTGATAAACATACTTGGAGTATATTCATCAAATCAAAGAGCTTCATCATCCGATTTTAGCCGTAACCTTGGAGGTTAATTGGGTGCTTGTCGTTCCGATCGTTTCTCCGGCGTGTGCCAAGTAGAGACGCGGTGTTTTCGGCATTGGATCATCCAAGAGCTTGACGAATAGGATTCGTGGGAAGAGAACCTAAAGCTTGGGAATCGTCTTCAAGGAGTACACCATTTAATCAACGGACTACGGGGGTATGATTTCTAATCTTCCTTGGTTTCACTTTATATTCGTATATACGTAGCTTGATCGATCCTTGTAGGAATTCGGATCGAATTAGATTCGTTTTATTGCTTCCGCTGCGCCTTCGTTCTAGGCACTGAATCCCAACAGTGGTATTAGAGCGTAGGTCTTGCGATCGTATATACGATATTTAGCATTTGGAATGCTTGATTGGATGGTGAATGATTTGGAATCATTTATAGTCATAATCGTGGTGTATGTTTTTCGTTCGTTGTAGTTATATTTTCGTAAATTTTTTATGTCTAAATATAAATCTTTATTTCTGGGAAATATGATTTATATTGAAGATATTAATGTTGAAAAATATAGATATTAGATATCCGGTCGATTATCGAGTCCCGAATTACCATTAGACGGCCCAGGAATGGACCGAAAGAAGGGGGCCGCGGCCCAGGGCTGTTGCCAGCCCCTGCCATGCTTTCTGCATAGGGGGCCGCGACCCAGGGGTTAGGGGGCCACAGCCCAGGGCTGCTGGGCAGGCCCTGCTTGTTGCCCGATGTGTTTTGGGCACGGTCCTGCCCATTTCGGACCTGTTTTGGGCTCATTTTCTTCGTGTATTCTTGAAAATTAATTTTCCTCATTTTAAATTGGATTTGATATGATTAAAATAATATATGGTATTTCATTTTATAAGCCAATATTGATTAATTGGAATACTTGTGATTGACCGAATTACTTTGAACGTTTTTTATATTACCGATTGTGTGAATTGATTGGACCAATTCTATTTATTGTTTTTTATATATTGGTTGGATCAATGTATCTCTACGCAATCCATTTATTTAGTATTTATTGGATGAATACTTTTGAATTGGGATGTGGTTCATGGACTTAGTTTTGAATCGTTCGTTTTTATTCGATTGGGTTGTAAAGACTGTTTTGAGCCTATTTGTTTTACTAGAAATATTTGTATCTAGGATACAATTTTTCAATATAAAATTTATATGTAATGACGAAGACCGGAGGAAGATCCGTTCGAGAAGACGGAGATTCAAGACCGAAGACTTGTAATTAGATTACAACGTTTTTTATTCTAGGAACCGTCCATGAACTATATGTTGGTAGCAACTAGGTTGTGGATGTTATTCATATGGTATGAATGCTACAAACGCGCTTAAATGAATTAATGTGCAAAGTGTAACATTAATCGCGAAAATTCTCCCACGACAAATTATTAAGTTTAAAAGGTTTCAAATTTTCCTTCCCTCCATCGAGCTTTTGGAAAATTGATATCCAAACCGGATGCGCTATGCTTCCGAGTTATCGGGATAGTCATTCGGGGAGGATGGCTAAATTACCGAGAGCGCATTAGATGCCTTCGGTTGGAGCAAATTTTATCCCTAGAAACCTGTTCGGTTACCGGATAAGATTCAATTGTGAAACTAATTTGCGTCGATGGTGTAAACTTAATTTGTTCACGAACCATAGAAACCGTATAGGTTGAGGGGAGTGAACAAGAGGAAAAAGAAGATCGAATCATCCATTAGATGGGTTGGTGTTGGACACCACTTTATGAAAATTAATAGACTAGAAACCTGTTCGGTTGTCCTCTATTAAAATTTATAAAGAACTCGATCGCCATTACGAAGATATTGCGAACAATACTTCCAGATTTTACATGGGAGTGTGTTATTCCGATAAAATTAGTGCGAGCTGGGATAATAGAATAGAAAAGACCTTAATTATATACTCAAATCATAATTGAACTAGTCATTAATTAATCTATCATACTTAATGCAGACAAACTCAACTCTCAATATGACAATGAACCCACTCGCTATACTACTAAAAAAACACCTTAATCGGCCCTAACTTTATGGATTGGCTCTGCAATCTGATGATAGTCCTCAGTATAGAGGCACTGGGATACATCTTGGATACAGACATTTCGGCGCCTCCGGTTTAGACAAGATCCAATCAGGAAGAAATTGGAAACCACAAGAAGTGGGTTAAGGATGACGTAAAAGTCCGTGCTTATATGATGGCTTCTATGTCTAATGAGCTTTAGAGAGCTCATGAGAAAATGACTTCTGATAGGCAGATTTTATCTCACTTAACTGAGCTTTATGGTGAGTACATTCGAACTGCTAGATATGAGATATCCAAGCAACTGTTCGGTGCAAGGATGAAGGAAGGTGAGAAGGTTGGGGACCACGTACTCAAAATGATATCTATGTAACACCCCGAGATATTCGGAGTATATTACAGCGCCGTGGACCCCTACATGGGACCCACCAGGCTACAAACAAGGGAACTCCACTCGACTAACCATCTCGGTTAGCGTAGACACGCATTTAAATGATATGACATAAAAAGATACACACGGAGCAACCGACGAAGTAAGTATCAACCGACAATGTAACAATTTTAAAGTAATACAATACGGAGTTTGAAATGAAAAGCCTAAGTACTCGCGAGTACAATCTATAAGTTTATAACTGTGGAAACAACCAAATCGAAATGAACATAAGAAATAAGAAGACCCAAATGCACATGTCAACGACTCTGGCCAACATCCTCGTACTGTCCCGATGCTCGCTCGTCCGGATAATCATAACCTGAAATCCATAACAAGAATTTCCCCAAAACGGGTCCCCAAAGGGGTTAGCAATTACGCTAGTACAAGTAATCAAGGAAAACCAATCGCTTACACGTTTCATAGTACATGCACCAATATCATTTCATAAACCAAAACCAGACATGTCTTTTCCGGAAAACAAACAGTCAAACAATTTGCCTAGGACCGGGACGAAGCCACGAATCCCACCCGAGGCCTCTAAGGACCCTCCCGAGCTGGCTATCTCACAAAACAAATCACGCACAGGCATCGCCTAGGACCGGGACGAAGCCACGAATCCCACCCGAGGCCTCTAAGGACCCTCCCGAGCTGGCTAGCGAAACAAACTCATGAATCTAGAGTGAAGTCATAGATTCCCCCGAGGCCCCGTCGGACCCTCCCAGGGTGAGCAAAGCACACACAATATACATTACCATTCCACGTTAAGCATAAAGGTTTCCAAAAATACTTGCCTTGAATAATTGACGACGCAACGAACAGAAAGGATAACCACCGACGAACGCTAGGAATCAAAGGAACCGAACCTAACGATTCGAAGAACATAATTACAACCAACTCTAGACGAATACGGAAATGGAATACACCCGAAAACCCGCCTACGATTCATGTATATTCGCACAAAAATAACAACGAGGGCGGACCACAACCAAACCCTCTCGATTTCGCAAAACTATGAAAATATACCATGAATCCGTAGGGAAACTAAGAATACCAACAAGATTAATCATATTCATCATGAATCCATCAACAAAACGGAACGGATCGGAAGAAAATCCCAAAACCCCCAATTTATCGAAAAGTAGGGTTCTAAGAGATTTACCTTGGATTGATGATGAAGAACACAAGTAGGTGTTGTTAATCTACTACAAAAACTCAAGGTAGAGGATGCCTGAAATAATCGAAGGGAAGAATTGCTCGGAAATCGCCCGGAGGAGCTCTGCGTCGCGGAGAGGAGAAGAAATGAAATAATCTGCTCATCCGGGTCAACTCCCTGGTTTATATAGCCAGGGAGTGTTAGCGCATGCTAATCCTCAAGGTTAGCGTGCGCTAACGGGATAAAATTACCGGCCAAAACAGTTAGCGTCCAGTCCAGTAGCCAGAGTTCTGGCCGATAGCGTGCGCTACTCGAGACGTAGCGTGCGCTAAAATCCACTCGGTAGCGCGCACTATCGATCAATAGCGTGCGCTACCTGGACATCAGCCGAGTCCAGAAGCTAACTGCCTAAAACTCACCTGACCCGTTAGCGTGCGCTACCAAACAAGCATAGCGTGCGCTAACTGGCACCTGACCGAGTTCAGTAGTAAACTGTCCAGTACTGGACACTCACGCTAGCGCACGCTACCGGGCATCATCAGCGTGCGCTAGCCTCTCGACATTAGCGTGCGCTAGTCTACGTAGCGTACGCTAATACGCTAGTTCAGAAGGCTGGAAAAACAGCACTGCCACTCCCAGGGCTAACTCGCTAGCGCGCGCTACGAAACAAACGTAGCGTGCGCTACTAAGGGACCCCTAGCGTGCGCTATGTAGAAAAAATAGCGTGCGCTAGGTACGAAGTATGAACGGTCCAAAACACCGGAATGTGAACCAGACGTTAAACGGAACATCTCAAGACGCATCGCAACATAGAATGGATACACGGCAACCCCGAAACAGCGGTTCCGTATAACAATAACGAGAATCAGATCAATAGATGACGGAAAAGATACACTGTAAGATACACGAGGGTCACTACGACCGAGAAATACATCAAAAATAAAAATACAAGGGAAAGAAAAATGCGGATATTACATTCTACCCCTCTAAAAACAAGTTTCGTCCCGAAACTTAAGAAACAAACAACTCAGGGTATCTAGTACGCATGCTATCCTCGGTTTCCCAAGTTGCCTCCTCGACTCCGTGTCTCGACCACTGCACCTTGACCAAAGGGATGGTCTTATGCCTCAGTCGTTTCTCCCGATGCTCTAAAATCTTCAAGGGACGTTCCTCAAAAGTAATATCCTCGACGACGTCAATCTCACCATAATCGATGACGTGACTAGGATCTGGGACATATTTCCTCAGCTGGGAAACATGAAAAACGCTATGAACATGACTCAAGGTCGGGGGTAACGCCAAACGGTATGCTAACCCACCGACTCGCTCAAGAATCTTGAAGGGTCCAATAAATCTCGGACTCAGCTTTCCCTTCTTCCCGATACGGAAAACTCCTCTCGTCGGCGACACCTTCAGCAAAACGTGGTCTCCCACCTCGAATTCTAAAGGTCGACGACGAACATCGGCATATGACTTATGTCGACTCTGGGCCGTCAACATCCGTTCCCGAATTAATTCTATCTTCCGCCTCGTCTCTAAAACGACATCCGGCTCGGTCCCGACCAAATCGGACGCCTCATTCCAACAAATCGGTGATCGACATCGCCGCCCATAAAGTGCCTCGTACGGTGCCATCCGAATCGATGCGTGCCAACTATTGTTGTACGTGAATTCGATCAATGGCAAATGTGTTAGGATTGTATACTGCAAAGCATACTTTATGCTTGTATTACCTAAATTCCCTATTACTACCTATGAGGATATTAATTATATTTAATCACATGTTTTGCATATTAATTCACGTTATGGTTATGCAAATGAAATGTCTAATTATTTTATATTGTAGATAATGTGGTGTGTTGGTGTCACACGGAAGATCACATTATCGGTGCCTTATAAAATAATATAATAGTTCACAACCTATATAATTATTAGACAAATTATATAAAGGGTTGTAGTGTATGCTTGAGTATAGTTGGTCTTGACTATTAGCATACATTAGCGTATTTGTATACGTTGAACAGGATCGAGGTGAGATAGTGTCTTCACATCGACCGTAAGAAGAACGTAAATCTCGGATAATTATTATTTCTTAATTCTAAGTATATAATATTTAATTGTGTATTTATAATAATTATTGCTTTGATTTACCATAGGTGAGAGTCAAAATGATCGACTCAATAAGCCTCGTATCTTGGGCAATAATATTGTTTATACGAAAATTATTATTATTACTAGAAATCGTGTCCCGACTCGTGCGGGTTGATGATGTCCCCTTGAGGAGCTCGATAATGATTATTATATTAAACCCTGCAGTGGATTTAATTCCGATATAATAATAAGGTTCGAGTGGTACTACTCTTGGATAAGATATTAATTAATTAAAGTCGGTAGCTTATAATTAATTTATGGACATTCGATATCTTAAACACGGAAATAATATATTTAATAAGGAGCCCAATTTCGTAATTTGGGATTTTGGTAGGAAGTGCAATATCAACTTTTTAGTGGACTAAGTTGATATTAATTGATTCACCATATATTAGGAAGAGTCCTAATAAGGTAAGGTGAATTAATTGGGAGTCCTTCCATAATCCTCCTTTAGATCCCTAGTAGTAGTCCAAGAGCCTATAAATAGGACATTATGGGGTGTTGGCCGATTTGTACATGCTTGGTGAGATTGTGTGATCAATTTTTTCCTCTTGTGTTTAATTGTAGATCTAGACTTGTGTCTTTGATTCTACAATTTAGATAACACAATTAATTTGCTAAAAGTGTTCATAAAATACTAGAGAGCAAAGAAAAATATAGTGATCACATATCAAAGTTGTTTCGGCCGATCCATAGGTGTCCAAGCAAGTTCCGGTAGCTCGTTGCCCACACAACGTCCGGTTCAAGGCGGATCATACTCTAGAAGATCTGAAGGTAGAAATACAAGGCGATCAAGAAGGAAATAACCAACCGCTTCAAAAGGTAATATCCTATGATCTTGGATCTAGATTAGGATATTTTAATTAATCAACATATTTAATTAATAAATAATAAATAATATTTAAATTGCTTGTTAGTCTTAGTAATTAATTAATTAGCATGCCTAAATAGATCTAATGCTCGTAGATGCGTAAAACGCTATAATCATATTTTCCCAAACTTCGCTTCCGCTGCGTTTTACTTTCCAACAAAATGCTCCTCCCAGTCGCTGCTCCAATCGAGGGCACAAGCACGCAACATGTCCTCGAATGTCTGGATAGTGCGTTCTGACTGTCCATCTGACTGGGGATGAAAAGAGGTACTCAAATGCAAACGGGTACCCAATGCCTTATGCACCGCCTGCCAAAAATGCGATACAAAATGGCCATCACGATCCGAAACAATAGACTTCGGAGTACCGTGAAGCCTCACAATCTGCGCGATAAATACACGAGCCAACTTTTCTGGACCCCAAGTGTCCTTGATGCCCAGAAAATGTGCCGACTTGGTCAGACGATCAACAATCACCCACACCATATTCATGCCCGACCTCGATCTCGGAAAATTCGTAACAAAATCCATCGATATATCTTCCCATTTCCATTCTGGAATGGTGACTGTAATAACCCAGCCGGTCGCTGATGCTCGATTTTAACCTGCTGACAAGTCAAACATCTTGCTACAAACCATGCGACTTCCACCTTCATATCATTCTACCAGAAATTCCTCCTCAGGTCCTTGTACATCTTACTCGAACCAGGATGAACGGAATAAGGTGTAGCATGAGCCTCACGCAAAATACTCTGCCGCAACTCTGGGTCGTTCGGCACACAAAGCCGAATCTGGAATCTCAAAACACCATCCTCGTGAATCACAAATCCAGGAGACTTTCCCTTAAGAACGTTCTCTCGGATTTGAGTAATCATCGGGTCCTCTAATTGCTTCAGCTTAATTTCATCGATCAAAGACGACGAAATCTCTAAAGCACAAAGTTGCCCGACAACTCCAGGCAACAAAACCTCAATATCAAACTCAATTAAGGCCCGCCGAAGCTCAGACTGAGACGTAAGGACCTCAAGCGTTCGCAACGCAATTGGTTTCCGACTCAAGGCGTCGGCCACGACGTTCGCCTTGCCCGGATGATAAAGGATTTCGAGGTCATAATCCTTAATCAGCTCTAACGACCTTCTATGCCTCATATTCAACTCCCGCTGAGTAAATATGTATTTCAGACTTTTATGATCGGTAAAAATCTGACATGCAGAGCCGAAAAGATAGTGACGCCAAATCTTGAGCGCAAAGACAACTGCCGCTAACTCCAAATCGTGAGTAGGGTAGTTAAGCTCATACGACCTCAACTGTCTCGACGCATAGGCAATGGTCTTGCCGTGCTGCATCAATACGCACCCAAGACCCTGACCCGAAGCATCACTATAAACGGGGAATCCCTCGTTGCCACATGGCAACGCCAAAACTGGGGCTGAAGTCAAACGCTTCTTCAGCTCCTCAAAACTCGACTGCCTCTCATCGGTCCAGACGAACTTCTCGGATTTCTGGAGCAACTGTGTAAGTGGCCGCGCTAGTTTTGAGAAACCCTCGACGAACCTACGGTAGTAGCCAGCCAAACCCAAGAAACTACGGACCTCCTTCACATTTGTGGGCGATGCCCAATCCAACACTGCCTCAATTTTCTGCGGATCCACACGAACCCCCTCGGCTGAAATCACGTGACCTAAAAACATCACTTCTTTCATCCAGAACTCACATTTCGAGAACTTTGCATAGAGTTGCTCGGTCCTCAAAATGTCTAACACTACCCACAAATGATGGGCATGCTCTTCCTCATTCCTCGAATAGATAAGAATATCGTCAATGAAGACGACGACACACTTATCCAAATACTCGATAAAGACTTTGTTCATCAACTGCATGAACACCGTCAGCGCATTAGTTAACCCGAAAGGCATAACTACAAACTCATAATGTCCGTATCTCATCCGAAAAGCTGTTTTCGACACGTCGGACTCCCTCACCCGGAGCTGATAGTACCCCGATTTCAAATCAATCTTCGAGAATACCGCAGCTCCCTACAACTGATCGAACAAGTCATCAATCCTCGGCAAAGGATACTTGTTCATGATGGTCACTTTGTTTAGTTCGCGATAGTCGATACACAAACGTAGTGAACCATCCTTCTTCCGCACAAACAGGACCGGTGCACCCCAAGGCGAGGCGCTCGGTCGAACATACCCTGACTCAAGAAGCTCACTCAACTGCTTCTTCAACTCTGACATCTCTGAAGGTGCCATGCGATACGACGCCTTCAAAATCGGAGCCGCGCCCGGCTCTAATTCTATAACAAACTCAACTTCACGATCCGGTGGCAATCCCGGCAACTCGTCAGGAAATACATTAGGAAACTCACTAACGACTGGAATCGATGAAAGCTCGACTCCACCACTCTCCGCCTTCAAGGCGTAGCACCAATAACCAGTAAACCCCTTTCGCAGGAGACTCATCGCCTTTAAGGCATTAATAACGAACTTCTGGTTTCCCCTCTTTCGCCCTGCGAAAGAGTGTTCGGTGCCGTCCTCGGCTAACATGGTGATGATCCTCGTGCGGTAGTTCATGATTGCGCCATGCCGCTCGAGCCAATCATCCCCGAGAATCAAATCCTCACCCTCGACACTAACGACAATAAGATTAGAGAGCCAAGCTCTCTCACAAATAAACACAGAGCAGTCTCGGACCTCTCGATCACCGACAATTTTATCACCGCTAGGAAGTTTAACGATGAAAGGCTCGCAAGGTGACAAACAGTCGAGACTCAAACGGCGTACACACTCTAGAGAAATGAATGAATGCGTAGCACCCGAATCGAAAAGCACACTGACAGGATGGGAATGGATATGAACGGTACCTGTCGCCACAGTAGCTGCTGGATCATCGGCCCTCCTCATCTCATAGATATGCGGCTGGGCAGAGCCGACACTGGAAGCTCCTCCCCTAGCGGGCTGACCCCGACCCCTACCTCGACCGGCACTCGGAGGTGGCGGTGGAGCAAATGAGCCCTGATTCACACTCGGCTCCAAAGGCGCTGGAAAAGAAGCCTGAGCACCAAGAAGCTTTCTTACCCGCTCACAAAAGAAGGCCTTATGGCCCGACTGACCACAAGTGTGACAAGTTAGAGGCGGACGAGGACACTCCCGGTTCCGATGGCCCGGCTTGCCGCAGTTAAAGCATTTGGCATCCCGAACGGAGGCACCGGAAGTACCCCGATAGCCCCCAGAGAAACGAGCCGAATTACCTCCAGGAATATTCACAGACTGAGACTTCTGCTGGCCTCCACCTCTGTGACCCAAAAAATTTCCTGCGGATTTCTGCTTCTTACTCTCCCGAACCGCCGCACTAGCTGTCACCGACATGTCGTAGGCAAGAGCTCGACTCTGATAATCCTTCAGGGTAGTACAAACGAGTCCAGACATATAGTCCCGAATGGACAGTCTCATCCTCCTGGAAAAATGGAAAATTTTTTCGCTCTCAGCGACAACTTGGGTCTTCACATAACCCAACTCCTTATTAAAATCGGCAATAGCTTGGGATACGGGAATATCCCGTGGTTGAGCATCATAGAAAGCATGCACTCGAGCCTGTCTGACCGGCCACGGATAATATTCGGTCTCCATAAATTCTTGGAATTCGGTCCACGAAGCAACATGATCTTTGGGACCAACGGCCTCCCACCAATCTGTAGCATCTCCCGTGAGAAAGTATTGAGCAATAGGGACCTTACGGTCCTCGGGGCAGTTGGTGTAATATCCGGGGGTAATTTTTTTTTCGTGTTACTGTTGAGTTGTACGTATTCATTTGGAATTGTACAAGTGTTGTTGTTTGGACCGATACAATATATATATTATACTAGAATATTTCGGGATCGAAATATTTATACTGGTCGACGGTTTGGTTTCGTCGTTTGGTTGTTGCTTGGCAGGTTTAGAATTTTGGCTAAGTTTATAGCCATAGCGTACGCTACTTGTGTAGCATTACGTAGGCTAATTTGTTGCGATTACGTACGTTACGCCCTGAGGTAACGTACGTAATGCGTGGTAGGTGGTGGGAACTTTCCTCGTAGTCAACTTTCGGGGCGAGGGTATCTTTGGGGTATCATTTATATATATATATATTGTCAACTTTTGTCATCTCCCTCACGTGAATTCTCACCCCTCATGCTATATCATATATATATATATATATATATATATATATATAAGACATCATCATCCTCACATCTCTCTCTCCCTCTCGCCAGCTTTCTCCATCCCTCCCTCATTTTCTTTTTTTTTCTTCTTCTTCTTCCCGTGCCATCTCCCTCTCGCCCTCTCTCCCTTCTCTCCATCTCTTTCTTTTTCCGACAAGGTGGAGCTTGAGGACGGGCGACCGGCTTCTCCATTTTTTCCGGCGAGGTAGAGCTCGGCGACGGCAGGCGGCTCGCGACCGGAGCTCGGCGGCGGCGTGGTCGGAATTTTCGAATCGGAAGGCTGCAAATCCGGTCGAGCTGTTCGTCGACATCTGATTCGAACGGAGAATCCAGCCAGCATTTTTTTTTCTTCTTCCGGCGAGACGGAGCTCAGGCGTCCACCGTTCCTCCATTTTTTCCGGCGACCGGAGGTGGTTTTTGTCCGGAACGGACGGCGGAACGGAGGTTTGACATACTTCCGGCGAGGAGTTGCAGGTGGAGTGGTGAAAACCGGCCATAGACGGAAACGGACCGGAGTTGGACGAAGTTCGGCGGGTCAATTTTTCCGGCGGCCGATTTCCGGCATGGGAGTTCTTTCGGACCTGGCCGATCGGCTCCTTCCTATGGTAAGGTTTTATGTGTTTTCAGTTATATATATATATATATATATATATATATATATATATATATATATATATATGTTGTGTGTGTTAGGTGCAGTGGTGTGTGTGTATTGTATAAGAATATATATATATATATATATGTGTTGTGTATATATATATAAATTGTATAGTGTGTGCCGTGAAGTGTGTGTGTGTGTGTCTCATGTGGGTATATATATATTTTTTTTATATATATATAGATATTGTGGGTTGTATTGTATATATATATTATTATATATATATGTAATATATATATTATATATATACGTATGTATACGGATAAATACGAGTATAGTAGGTGTTCGTGTTGGAATCGGAATTATCTATTGTATTGTTTTCGGTCGATATCGTGTTATCGAATGAATTGTATTTCATTCAAGGTTGTTCGAGTGCTTGTGATTGTCGGAGGACGCGTTGATCGATTCGTGGTAGGACGTTGATCGTGGAAGGACTTTCTCGCCTTCGGTTTGAGGCAAGTTTTATACTTGTACTGGTCAATGAGATTAATGTTATCATGTATGTGTATGAATGTGTGTATCATTTCGAGACTTGGTCTCTTTATGAATTTGTTGATATCAGGGGATTGTTTGATACGATACCCTTCGGCAAATTATGCCAAATATTATTGTTTTTCGTAAATGGCCGATTTAAGGCATTGCGATACTTGTTGGTAATATTGTTGTCGATAGCCGGTTCGCAGTATCGACTGTTATTGTTGATTGATGTTTCTTTGAGATATTGTTGTTGATAGCCGGTTCGCGGCATCGACGTATCGGTTGTTGTTATTGATTGATGTTCCATCAAGATATTTTTGTGAATCGTCGTCATTGATATCAGTGTTTTTCTATTGATGTCGTTTTGGCCGATTGAAGGCATTGACGTATTCGATTATCATCTTCGTTATCGGTAACCGATTAAAGGTGCCGAGACATCCGTTGTACAATTGTTATCGGTTAACCGTTCTGAAGGTTATCGATATATTGAATTGGGATTATCAAAGATAATTCCCATCCGTTGTATAATTATTATCGATTGTCCGCTCTAACGGTAATCGATATATTGAATTGGGATTATCAAAGAGAATTCCCATCCGTTGTCAAAAAGATAATTCCCATCCGTTGTATAATTGTTATCGATTGGCCATTCTACGGTAATCGAAGTATTGAATTGGGATTATCAACGATAGTTCCCATCCGTTAAATTATTTTTGTCGTGTTGACCGATTCAAGGCAGCACACTATTATTCTTGTGAACTCGGTAATTTTGTGATCGTTGAAGGTTGAGGATTTTCCCGAACTGTTGTGTTGTGATCGTTGCTCGTGTTAATTGGTCCTTAGGGATTTTGATCCCAGGATGGTTGTTTCGAATATTGTCGGTCGTGTCGATCTTTCATTATTCGTGTGTCATCGTTCACTTGGTGAGTCGTATGATTTGTATTGGATGTGTTATCCTTTGAGTTTCGTTGTCATGTTGTATCGTGACATATCCGGAATCATATATGCGTTCCGATTGGTTATTGTGTAGGATTTTTAGCCAGGCACATATAGTCATTGGCGGATATTATTCCACATTGGACTGTGCACACGGGACGTAGTTTCGTGAGGCTAATTAGGTACATTGTCCCACGTATATTCTGGATTCCATATACGGGGCGGACATGTGCACGGACACATTTCCGGATCGGGCGTACTGTGATGTCCATCTTTTGAGCCATAAACTTTGATCGTCCATAGTATTGGATGAGTTTGACGTTTTGTGATTGAGCGTTCATACGCCTGAGGGGTATGTTCGACAGTCATGTTTGTTTCTTTGAGATCTGTATTGTGATGATTTACATCTTCGGGCTGTTCGGCTTTCAGGCCATCGTGATATTTTGGCAGCTTCGGGCTGTTCGGCTTTCAGGCCATTGTGATGTATCGGTATTTCCGTTGGAGCCTTCGGGCATTGTGATCCTTATTTATTTCAGCGTTGGACTGATTTACCTTCGGGTAATGTATTGTTGTGTTCTATATTGATGATTCGCCGTTGGGCACATATGTTCTAACCTATTGAGCAGGTATTGATCGTATGACATGGGCATAGTGTTCCACGAATGCTCGATTCTTACTTTGGTTTGTGAGCATATCGTACTACCATTGTTGTACTATTTATTCTGCCTTTGGATGCATATCATGTTGTGCATGTACTTGATATTCATTATACTGGATGACTGACCCCGTGGGGGCGGAACATGTTTTCATGTTTTAGGTACTTGCGAGGAGAGAGTTGAGACACAGGGGCATGACGATGGCGACGAGGCATTCGAGCTATACTAGTCCGAGATATTTTGGTGTTCATATTGGTCAGACAGTTGGAGTACTCCAATTTTTGTTCAGTCGTTGTCGTTTTGTATTATCCGAGCAAGGCTCGTGGATGTTGTTGTATTTTTATTTTGGCCATGTAGGCCCATTCTTGTCGTTGAAATTCCATATCGGGATAGTATGTCGGACGCCATAGTAGGGTCTGTGATTTCCTATTTTGGTCAGTTTGTTGTATTTTTGTCGTGTTCGCCTGGTGGATCACCTGATGTGGGGTCCACGGCACTGTAATAACCCAATGGGATTTGGGGGTGTTACAGAAGATGGTATCAGAGAGTTGAGTTGTGAGATACCCTGGCTTGTGTGTTATGTGGCTCTACCAAGGCGGTAGTAGCGGGGCTGTCAGGTTATGACAATCTGGACAGTCGGGTTTTGTGAGTCGTGATAGTTGGACGACTGTATGAGTCATTATTTCATCGAGTCGTCATCAGTGAAGACTAGTATCGCAAGACCTCGAAGCTTCGTATGACCTGTGTAAGGACTCTATTCTCTTTTATGTGCATACATTCATTATGTCATTGATTAAACCTGTTTTGTTAACACTTGTATGTGACGATCGGGTGCAGTTTATTTATGATTATTTGCTTTGGAGCGTGTGAGCTCTGTATCGGCTATGATTAGCGTGATCAATGTGATCGTTTATCTGTTGAGTATGTATACTCGTGTTTTGCGTTGACCTAGCATTATGGCCGTTGAGGCGTATTTGAGCTGTGGTCATGATTGAACGTTATTCTTTCAGTCTGAAAAGAGGACGTGACAGAGGGGGTAGAGGCCGCAGAGTGGGCCGAAAACCCGAAACCTCGTACCAATAATTTGGTGGCTGACGAATCATTTTCGGAGTCGTGCTCGAGAACCCACCGATCGTGATTGTGTTTGGATAGGGTTCAAGACTCTCATGTTAGAGAGGTATTATCCGGCTCCACTTCGTGAAGCCAAGTTGTCGGAGGTTTTGAACCCCGAATCCATCGAGGACGAGGGTGTTATTGTTATCGCTGAAAAGTTTCAAGGACTTCTTCAGTTTACTTCATCTGTTATCCGTACTAAGGCGGATAAGATCAAGTATTTTAACAAGAGGTTGAACCCGCGGTTGAGAATGCAGTTGTTCAATCACAATTGTAGTTCACTTGGCGAATTCATCGAGAAGGCTCTTGGAGCAGAGCTTTCGATCGAGGAGCCTACTCAGAAGGATCCTTCAGTTTCTTCTGGTGAGAGGACTAGGATGCCGATTCGTTCAGAGGGACATCGAACTCCGACGTCCAGGAGGTCGTTTTTTAGTCGACTTCGTGCTGGGAAAGCATCTTCTCCTCAGGCGACGAGTTCGACTGTTGTTTGTTTTAATTGTGATTCAACGGGGCATGTGAGTACTCGATGTACGGTGCCAGCTATTATTTATTTTCTGTGTGGGAGGCAGGAACACCTTCAGAATACTGCAGGAATTCTAGTGCCAGTAGGTCTCGAGAGAGCTCATGGGCCTCGAGAGATTTTGTTACTTCAGTCCGTACTTCATCCAAGGGGTCATATCGGGCTTCGGGAGCCATAGGTATGGACATCCGAGGGGGAGTAGCGAGTTCAGATTAGGGTCTTCCTCGAGTCGATGAGATCGAGGAGCTCGATGATCTGGAGGATGTTGATTCCGGGTACATTTGAGATGTATCCTTGATTTGTATTTTCCTTGTCTTTCGGATTGATGTTTGACTTGGTCTGTATTTTAATATTGCAGTTGTGAACCATTTATTATTGATCTATCTTGTAATCATTGTATCTGAGAATCTTGACACTTGAGTCATTTGATGTGATTTTCTTTCCCTTTGGTCCTATACCCGAGATTTTTGTGATGATCTGGGTAATCGTTCATTGTGATTCGAGACGTCAAGTCGTGAGGACTTGGGTGCGCGATTGATATGGTCCCGAGGACTATTCGTGCGTTGTTATTTTCTTTTGTGGTGCGACTTCCTGGCTGGTCTCTAGCAGGAGAGTCATGATTCGGCTAATCTCACATTTGATTGAGTGTCTTTATCACTTGATTTTTCGCCTTGTTCAGACAGAGGAGACGTGGGGACCCGTGGGGTCGGCCCAGTTGCTTAGGCGGAATTGCTCGTATTGAGGAGTATTCCTGGAGATGTTGTTTTCTTATCCTGATGGATAGTCCGTGCCCCGACTTGTGCACCCTGAGTTTCGAGGACGAAACTATTTTTAAGGGGGGAGTATGTAATATCCGGGGGTAATTTTTTTTTCGTGTTACTGTTGAGTTGTACGTATTCATTTGGAATTGTACAAGTGTTGTTGTTTGGACCGATACAATATATATATTGTATTAGAATATTTCGGGATCGAAATATTTATACTGGTCGACGGTTTGGTTTCGTCGTTTGGTTGTTGCTTGGCGGGTTTAGAATTTTGGCTAAGTTTATAGCCATAGCGTACGCTACTTGTGTAGCATTACGTACGCTAATTTGTTGCGATTACGTACGTTACGCCCTGAGGTTACGTACGTAATGCGTGGTAGGTGGTGGGAACTTTCCTCGTAGTCAACTTTCGGGGCGAGGGTATCTTTGGGGTATCATTTATATATATATATTTTGTCAACTTTTGTCATCTCCCTCACGTGAATTCTCACCCCTCATGCTATATCATATATATATATAAAACATCATCATCCTCACATCTCTCTCTCCCTCTCGCCAACTTTCTCCATCCCTCCCTCATTTTCTTTTTTTTTCTTCTTCTTCTTCCCGTGCCATCTCCCTCTCGCCCTCTCTCCCTTCTCTCTATCTCTTTCTTTTTCCGGCAAGGTGGAGCTTGAGGACGGGCAGCCGGCTTCTCCATTTTTTCCGGCGAGGTAGAGCTCGGCGACGGCAGGCGGCTCGCGACCGGAGCTCGGCGGCGGCGTGGTCGGAATTTTCGAATCGGAAGGCTGCAAATCCGGTCGAGCTGTTCGTCGACATCTGATTCGAACGGAGAATCCAGCCGGCATTTTTTTTTCTTCTTCCGGCGAGACGGAGCTCAGGCGTCCACCGTTCCTCCATTTTTTCCGGCGACCGGAGGTGGTTTTTGTCCGGAACGGACGGCGGAACGGAGGTTTGACATACTTCCGGCGAGGAGTTGCAGGCGGAGTGGTGAAAACCGGCCATAGACGGAAACGGACCGGAGTTGGACGAAGTCCGGCGGGTCAATTTTTCCGGCGGCCGATTTCCGGCATGCGAGTTCTTTCGGACCTGGCCGATCGGCTCCTTCCTCTGGTAAGGTTTTATGTGTTTTCAGTTATATATATATATATATATATATATATGTGTGTGTGTGTGTGTGTGTGTGTTGTGTGTGTTAGGTGCAGTGGTGTGTGTGTGTATTGTATAAGAATATATATATATATATATGTGTTGTGTATATATATATAAATTGTATAGTGTGTGCCGTGAAGTGTGTGTGTGTGTGTGTCTCATGTGGGTATATATATATATATATTTATATATATATATATATATATATAGATATTGTGGGTTGTATTGTATATATATTATTATATATATGTAATATATATATATTTTATATATACGTATGTATACAGATAAATACGAGTATAGTATGTGTTCGTGTTGGAATCGGAATTATCTATTGTGTTGTTTTCGGTCGATATCGTGTTATCGAATGAATTGTATTTCATTCAAGGTTGTTCGAGTGCTTGTGATTGTCGGAGGACGCGTTGATCGATTCGTGGTAGGACGTTGATCGTGGAAGGACTTTCTCGCCTTCGGTTTGAGGCAAGTTTTATACTTGTACTGGTCAATGAGATTAATGTTATCATGTATGTGTATGAATGTGTGTATCATTTCGAGACTTGGTCTCTTTATGATTTTGTTGATATCACGGGATTGTTTGATACGATACCCTTCGGCAAATTATGCCAAATATTATTGTTGTTCGTAAATGGCCGATTTAAGGCATTGCGATACTTGTTGGTAATATTGTTGTCGATAGCCGGTTCGCGGTATCGACATATCGATTGTTATTGTTGATTGATGTTTCTTTGAGATATTGTTGTTGATAGCCGGTTCGCGGCATCGACGTATCGGTTGTTGTTATTGATTGATGTTCCATCAAGATATTTTTGTGAATTGTCGTCATTGATATCAGTGTTTTTCTATTGATGTCGTTTTGGCCGATTGAAGGCATTGACGTATTCAATTATCATCTTCGTTATCGGTAACCGATTAAAGGTGCCGAGACATCCGTTGTACAATTGTTATCGGTTAACCGTTCTGAAGGTTATCGATATATTGAATTGGGATTATCAAAGATAATTACCATCCGTTGTATAATTATTATCGATTGTCCGCTCTAACGGTAATCGATATATTGAATTGGGATTATCAAAGATAATTCCCATCCGTTGTCAAAAAGATAATTCCCATCCGTTGTATAATTGTTATCGATTGGCCATTCTACGGTAATCGAAGTATTGAATTGGGATTATCAACGATAGTTCCCATCCGTTAAATTATTTTTGTCGTGTTGACCGATTCAAGGCAGCACACTATTATTCTTGTGAACTCGGTAATTTTGTGATCGTTGAAGGTTGAGGATTTTCCCGAACTGTTGTGTTGTGATCGTTGCTCGTGTTAATTGGTCCTTAGGGATTTTGATCCCAGGATGGTTGTTTCGAATATTGTCGGTCGTGTCGATCTTTCATTATTCGTGTGTCATCGTTCACTTGGTGAGTCGTATGATTTGTATTGGATGTGTTATCCTTTGAGTTTCGTTGTCATGTTGTATCGTGACATATCCGGAATCATATCTGCGTTCCGATTGGTTATTGTGTAGGATTTTTAGCCAGGCACATATAGTCATTGGCGGATATTATTCCGCATTGGACTGTGCACACGGGACGTAGTTTCGTGAGGCTAATTAGGTACATTGTCCCACGTATATTCTGGATTTCATATACGGGGCGGACATGTGCACGGACACATTTCCGGATCGGGCGTACTGTGATGTCCATCTTTTGAGCCATAAACTTTGATCGTCCATAGTATTGGATGAGTTTGACGTTTTGTGATTGAGCGTTCATACGCCTGAGGGTATGTTCGATACCATGTTTGTTTCTTTGAGATCTCAGATTGTGATGATTTACAACTTTCGGGCTCGCTTTCGTGCCATCGTGATATTTTGGCGGCTTCGGGCTGTTCGGATTTCGTGCCATCGTGATATTTTGGCGGCTTGGTGAGGGCTTTCAGGCCATTGTGATGTATCGGTATTTCCGTTGGAGCCTTCGGGCATTGTGATCCTTATTTATTTCAGCGTTGGATTGATTTACCTTCGGGTAATGTATTGTTGTGTTCTATATTGATGATTCGCCGTTGGGCACATATGTTCTAACCTATTGAGCAGGTATTGATCGTATGACATGGGCATAGTGTTCCACGAATGCTCGATTCTTACTTTGGTTTGTGAGCATCTCGTACTACCATTGTTGTACTATTTATTCTGCCTTTGGATGCATATCATGTTGTGCATGTACTTGATATTCATTATACTGGATGACTGACCCCGTGGGGGCGGAACATGTTTTCATGTTTTAGGTACTTGCGAGGAGAGAGTTGAGACACAGGGGCATGACGATGGCGACGAGGCATTCGAGCGATACTAGTCCGAGATATTTTGGTGTTCATATTGGTCAGACAGTTGGAGTACTCCAATTTTTGTTCAGTCGTTGTCGTTTTGTATTACCCGAGCAAGGCTCGTGGATGTTGTTGTATTTTTATTTTGGCCATGTAGGCCCATTCTTGTCGTTGAAATTCCATATCGGGATAGTATGTCGGACGGCATAGTAGGGTCTGTGATTTCCTATTTTGGTCAGTTTGTTGTATTTTAGTCGTGTTCGCCTGGTGGATCACCTGATGTGGGGTCCACGACACTGTAATAACCCAATGGGATTTGGGGGTGTTACAGTTGGTAGCAGTGAAGACTTTGGATATCTCCTTGATCCACCCTTCCCAGCCGATCAGGTCCGAAGCTCCCGAAAACTGAGGAGGATGCATCTTGATGACATCCTGAAGCCAGCGATCCGCTCCGCCCCGATTAGCATGGGCCCGATCGGGGTTCTGGACCACCTGAGCTATAGCCGCCATTTGGTTAACCATTTGCTGCATAACAGCCGCAATACCAAGATCGGCGCGCTCCTGAGAAGAAGCATGACTGTGACGGTCGCCGGTACTGCCGGCTCCTGAAGAGTGCGACGTGGCCGCCCCACCGGCTGCCCCACGTCCTCGACCGCGTCCACCGCCACGACCACGACCACGTCCCCTTCCAGCATCTATGCTGGTGATAAGAGGTGGCAAAAGCAACTCGATGATAAGTAAAAGAGGGAGAATAATCACAGTCCAAGAAACGGAATACAGTACGAGAAAGTAAAGAATCGAGTAAGGAAACTTACGAACACTGGAAGTACTGAGATGCTGGCAGCGGTGTGACAATGTGCGAAACAAAACACGACTAGATCCAAATAACCGACAAGCCTAGGTATCCATAAACTTAGAGCTCTGATACCATTTTCTGTAACACCCCGAGATATTCGGAGTATATTACAGCGCCGTGGACCCCTACATGGGACCCACCAGGCTACAAACAAGGGAACTCCACTCGACTAACCATCTCGGTTAGCGTAGACACGCATTTAAATGATATGACATAAAAAGATACACACGGAGCAACCGGCGAAGTAAGTATCAACCGACAATGTAACAATTTTAAAGTAATACAATACGGAGTTTGAAATGAAAAGCCTAAGTACTCGCGAGTAAAATCTATAAGTTTATAACTGTGGAAACAACCAAATCGAAATGAACATAAGAAATAAGAAGACCCAAATGCACATGTCAACGACCACGCCAACATCCTCGCATCTTGTCCGGTGCTCGCCGTCCAGGATAATCATAACCTGAAATCCATAACAAGAATTTCCCCAAAACGGATCCCCAAAGGGGTTAGCAATTACGCTAGTACAAGTAATCAAGGAAAACCAATCGCTTACACGTTTCATAGTACATGCACCAATATCATTTCATAAACCAAAACCAGACATGTCTTTTCCGGAAAACAAACAGTCAAACAATTTGCCTAGGACCGGGACGAAGCCATGAATCCCACCCGAGGCCTCTAAGGACCCTCCCGAGCTGGCTATCTCACAAAACAAATCACGCACAGGCATCGCCTAGGACCGGGACGAAGCCACGAATCCCACCCGAGGCCTCTAAGGACCCTCCCGAGCTGGCTAGCGAAACAAACTCATGAATCTAGAGTGAAGTCATAGATTCCCCCGAGGCCCCGTTGGACCCTCCCAGGGTGAGCAAAGCACACACAATATACATTACCATTCCATGTTAAGCATAAAGGTTTCCAAAAATACTTGCCTTGAATAATTGACGACGCAACGAACGGAAAGGATAACCACCGACGAACGCTAGGAATCAACGGAACCGAACCTAACGATTCTAAGAACATAATTACAACCAACTCTAGACGAATACGGAAATGGAATACACCCGAAAACCCGTCTATGATTCATGTATATTCGCACAAAAATAACAACGAGGGCGGACCAAAACCAAACCCTCTCGATTTTGCAAAACTATGAAAATATACCATGAATCCGTAGGGAAACTAAGAATACCAACAAGATTAATCATATTCATCATGAATCCATCAACAAAACGGAACGGATCGGAAGAAAATCCCAAAACCCCCAATTTGTCGAAAAGTAGGGTTCTAAGAGATTTACCTTGGATTGATGATGAAGAACACAAGTAGGTGTTGTTAATCTACTACAAAAACTCAAGGTAGAGGATGCCTGAAATAATCGAAGGGAAGAATTGCTCGGAAATCGCCCGGAGGAGCTCTGCGTCGCGGAGAGGAGAAGAAATGAAATAATCTGCTCATCCGGGTCAACTCCCTGGTTTATATAGCCAGGGAGTGTTAGCGCCCGCTAATCCTCAAGGTTAGCGTGCGCTAACGGGATAAAATTACCGGCCAAACAGCGAAGGCCCAGTCCCAAGAGCGACTTCTGGCCGATAGCGTGCGCTACTCGAGACGTAGCGTGCGCTAAAATCCACTCGGTAGCGCACGCTATCGATCAATAGCGTGCGCTACCTGGACATCAGCCGAGTCCATAAGCTAACTGCCCAAAACTCACCTGACCCGTTAGCGTGCGCTACCAAACAAGCGTAGCGTACGCTAACTGGCACCTGACCGAGTTCAGTAGTAAACTGTCCAGTACTGGACACTCACGCTAGCGCACGCTACCGGGAATCATCAGCGTGCGCTAGCCTCTCGACATTAGCGTGCGCTAGTCTACGTAGCGTACGCTAATACGCTAGTTCAGAAGGCTGGAAAAACAGCACTGCCATTCCCAGGGCTAACTCGCTAGCGCGCGCTACGAAACAAACGTAGCGTGCGCTACTAAGGGACCCCTAGCATGCGCTATGTAGAAGAAATAGCATGCGCTAGGTACGAAGTATGAACGGTCCAAAATACCGGAATGTGAACCAGACGTTAAACGGAACATCTCAAGACGCATCGCAACATAGAATGGATACACGGCAACCCCGAAACAGCGGTTCCGTATAACAATAACGAGAATCAGATCAATAGATGACGGAAAAGATACACTGTAAGATACACGAGGGTCACTACGACCGAGAAATACATCAAAAATAAAAATACAAGGGAAAGAAAAATGCGGATATTACAATCTATGATCGAGAGATTGAAGGCTCCTGATTTTAAGATGGATACTTCTCTTCAAACCGACCTTATCCTGCAGTCTCTTCCTGATTGCTTGTCACAGTTTGTTATGAATTTCAACTACAATGAGATTGCTTGCAACTTAGCAGGGTGACACACTTTTAGTGTAACTATCGCAAGTGCACGATATCGTATCAAGTAGTAAAGTGGACTTTTTGAGTCCGGTTTATCGATCCCACAAGGAAGTTTGGTTATAATTTGAATTATACACTATTAGTCTATTTTTATAGATACTATGATAAGTGAAACACACAATTAAAAAGTTTGGTTTAATATTTGCAAAGAAAATGCAATAATAGTTCTAATATTATAAGGAAATAAAAAGATAGCAATAATAATAGATTGATTAACGATAAAATGAAATAGTTGGGATTATAAACTTAGTTCGTCATTAGTTATAAAAGATGTATAGGAAATCATAAAATGAATTTACTTATTATGTTGTGTAGATTCGATTTTCCTTAAAAAGACGGTTTCTCTTTCGAACTATAAAACGCCCCTTACATATTGAATCAATCCACTATATTTCTATGTTGATTGGCTTCAATACATAGCATTAGGATTTATGAAAATAACTCAAAGAATCATCTAAGGACTAGGGGTATATTTCTATCCCCTAGAACAACTTAGAGTGAAGATCATTTGATCTAATCAAACATATTTTCTTTCGAAACATATGAAGACCATAAATATCGTCATTTATTGGCCAAATAAATAAAGATTATTAAAACAATGAAAATCACACACAATAATAAGTAATTCACAATAGATCTTTTATACAAACATAAATAACATGACTAACCTTGTTTATAATCCCAATTAAAGATTACTTAGCCCATGAAGGGTTTATTACACATATTACAACTTGTGTGGTCATTATTAGTTGAATCAAGAGAAAGAATTGATCCTAACTCCCTTAGTAGATAAAGGAGATAGAAACAATAAACTCTCTGAACAACATATGTTATACCACACTTACAAAGATCACTCAAGAACACAAGTGTGTTCTTCACACAAAAAGAAAAGTTTACAAAAAATGGAAAATTATAAGATGAATGATGAATGATGAAGGATCTAAGGGGTCTATTTATACACCTAAAGTCATCTAATAGCTCCAAAACTCCAGCATTATTACATTAGATCGGATCAATGCCACCATCCCCTCAATAATACACAAAAGTATAAAAATTAGACAAATCATAGTAATCTGTCAAGAGTTACTAGTAACATTCAGGAGTTACGGCCGTAACAAGGGTGACTTACGGCCGTAACTCCGAATGTTACGGCCGTAACGTGGCTTCGTAAATTTGCTCATTTGAAGCTTGGATAGTTACGTTTCGCCCGAAATTTCTCAGACTTAGCGTTTTTGCCCCAGATCTTCTTCGGATGATAACTTTTGATATATAACTCTGATTTTGAATCCGGAAAGACTGCCGAATTCATCTCGGAAAGCCCTACAACATGAATATATCAAAATTCAATAAAGAGAATATTTATTAAACATGTTGTTTCTTGAGTAATTCAGTTATTTAATCCGATCATCATCCGATAAAAATAAAATTATTAAAACTAATAAATTAAAAGCAAAAAACGAGTAGACTAGCTCAATTATGGGTGAATTTTATCGATACAAACCATGGATAAGTGTACAAAACTGACACTTATCACACCCCCAAACTTGAATTCTTGCTAGTCCCGAGCAAAACTGACACTTATCACACCCCCAAAAATAAAAAAAATAAAACAAAAATAAGAAAATTAATACACACATAAATTAAAATATAAAAAGATAAAAGGAGATCAAAATGCCATTAATACACAACAACCAGCTTTATACAGTAGATAAAAATGAATCAAGATTCAAAATAAATCTACTAATGTTTTTGAAGTTAAAACACAGTTTTTATTTTGTAATTCCAAAATCAAGGTTTTCCCCCCAAAAGGCTGATTATTACTTTTCCACTCGTGATACACACGACTCCCTTTAATGGTTGCTCTCGATCACTCGTTTATTTTTCGACTCAATATGAAGAAGAATTTCATTGGCGTCATCAAATATTGTGATTTTCACAAAATTGAGTGTATTGAAATTCAGCTGCTAATTAATTCAAATCTGCTCATAAACTACATCCCTTTTAGTGATAGCTTTCACACCGTTATTTGCTAACATATAGCTCTTTTCACTAACACAATTTCTATCTCATTATTTTTCTTTCGTAAAAAGGTGATAGCTTTCACACCGTTATTTGCTAACGTGTAGCTCTTTTCACCAATTTTTCTGAGACGGCAGCTACGCACCAACAATGGTTAGTCCTTTATTTTTCGCAAAATTTAAGACTTCCAAAATTAGGCAGCTGTTGCTGCTCAACACTTCTCCTTTTCGTCATTTATTTTTTTAGGTGATAGCTTTCACACCGTTATTTGCTAACGTGTAGCTCTTTTCACCAATGACTCCTTTATTTTTTTAAGGAAATAGATTTTTTGCAGAAAATCATTTTTTAGTTAAGCATGAAAAATCAAAAACTCCACAAATTAAGTAAATTTCGGTTTTATTTTTCATCAACCAACTGATTCTTCTTTTCTCAAGGTAACGAATGACTCGATTTTATATGATAATTACAAGGCTTGGAAAGAGAGATTAAGGCTCAAAATTTTTTGGAATATACAATTTTTTTTACCGGTTAAAACGATTTTAGAAGCTTGTATATAGCTAATTATTGGTGTTTATGGCCAGATCTAGAAATCTCATATATATATATATATATCAAGAAATATATATTCACTAAACCTAATCAATGCCAAATAATAAAAACACACCACACAATACACTAATCAAAACATACCACAATCAAAATCCAAATAAACATCATAGTTCAAAAACCACAAAATAAACACACAAGTACGAAAACACCCCCAAACTTATAAGTAAAACTGTCCCGAGTTTTAAAAAAAAAATAATAGCAAGCGAGAAAACAGAAAACTCCCTGAAATTTTAGCTTTGTGATCCTCCAGGTGTGTCGTCAGGGATGTTTAGAAAACGGAAAAGCTTTTCAAAGCACTTCTCCGTTTCTAATTGTCGCTCGATTATTTCATTCTGATTTCTCATAATTTCAGCATGGGATGTTTCTAATCCCTGAACTCTTTCAAGCAAATTTTCTTCAAAAGGCGTCAACTCATAACCGGCATCCTCCTCGGCCTCATATTCCTCCTCCTCGCTACTATCCACTTCCGGTTCCAAACGTGCCCGTTTGCTTCTCAACTGAGTACTTCGAAAAATACTACTCCGGCCGTTCAGTCGATCACCATGTGTTAAAATATCACCCCTTGCCGAAATTTTGACTCTCTGGCTCCTGCAAATACCGGTGAAAAGGCAGGGGTATGGCATCTTCTGCCTAGTCGGGACCATGCCGGCATAGTGACAAATAGTAGTGTAAATGTGAGTACCCAAATCCATTTTTACCCCTCGGCGGATAGCAAATAAACCTCGCAGGTGGCCAATGGAAACCGTCGTCAGAGTCGAAGTCGGGTAAATACTCCCGGCTGCCCACATCCATAAATACCAAGCATCATCCATTAGGTCCGCCTGGTTGTATCGGGGTTTGATCATCCCAATACTGTCATGCAACTCGCTCACTAACGCCCAACGTAAAACTCTATCATCCGGCACCTCTTCATTAGGTAAGATAAAAATGTCAACCGCGTTAGTACAATTAACCCCCAAAACCTTGTTAATGACATCCGGTGAAAAATTAATCGATTTCCCATTCATAGTAGTCTGATGATAAGTAGGTGACCCTACCTGCCCAATGGACTTGTTGAAAGAATTATAAAAGTTTAGGCTCAAGGTCGGGTTACCATTTGGGAGATCGGAAACGAACTTTTCCCAGCCGTTGTCTAAGAATTTTTGGATGAAAGGGGTAGTGATTGTGTCTCTATCCGCATCGCTAATGAAATCATCAAGATTTAACAATCTTTCCTTAATGCACTTTGTGTTTTGATTTCTTTGTGGCGGTGCCGGACCTTGAGATGACGAACCGACCTTTTCTTTTCCTTTTGTTGATTTCTTCGGTGCCATCCCTGAAATTTAACAAAATCAACTTCTTTTCATCACACGACTATAATCATCAAGCAAAACCAATAAAAACATAAAAAAAATTCAAAGATTTTCGTTGTGGCATTTCGTCGGACACCTTGAGTTCATAGTTTTTTAACAAGTTTTTCTTATTCAAACTCAAATCCATAAAGCCACCACAAATCAATGAATCAAATAACCACACAAATATCAACAATACTCACAAATGAACAAGATTTAATCAACGAATCATACGGAAATAAGAATCGAAAAACAAATATGAAGTGAAAAACTAAGAACTTAAAACTCAAAAATATATAAATTGAAACAAAGATTGAAAGAGAACCTGATGATTATGTGTTAATGTTGATAAGATAATGAATTGTATTGAGGAATTTGAGTTTTTAGAAAGTAGGGATTGATAGGGGGAAAAAAATCGCCCTTCCTGCCGCTTGGTGTCTCGTCTGTTTTGTAAATATGTTGCAAAGTCCGTTTTTTTTAATACAGACGAGTAGTTACGGCCGTAACATATCCAAGTTATGGCCGTAAGTTGCTTTCGTTTTTCAAACAGGTTTTTATGTTACGGCCGTATCTTTCCAGACTTACGGCCGTATGATGGTTTCGTTTTTTTTTTTTTGGAACCTGTTTTAAGATACGGCCGTAACATGTAGGAGTTACGGCCGTATAAACCATTCGTTAAAAATCATGATACTACTTACGGCCGTATTATTTAGGATACGGCCGTATATATATATATATATATATTATATATTTTTTTTTATTAACAAAATTATAATTATTATATGTGTGAGAATAATGAAAGAAAGACTCCCTGGATTTTATGAACAATCTGATCCTTGCTCTTGTTGTTGAATCCTTCCGTGTTACCCCCAAACTTATTTGCGAAATAATAGAGATTAGGTTGCCTCCCAATAAGCGCTTTGTTTAACGTCCTTAGCTTGACTTCTCGTCAGATTAATTAGGTAGTTCCAGCATTATGATTGACTTTGCTGTCGAGAATTCTCCTCCCAGATATGGCTTTAACCGTTGACCGTTTACTTTGAAACTCCCGTCGGTTGTATTATAAATCTCCACAGCTCCATGAGAAAACACCTCTTTGATCGTGTAAGGGCCTGTCCATCGTTATTGCAGCTTACCCGGAAACAGACGCAGTCGTGCATTAAAAAGCAGAACTTGGTCTCCTGTTTTAAAATCTCTTCTTAAAATTCTGTTGTCATGCCATCTTTTTGTTTTTTCTTTGTAGATTTTGGCATTTTCATATGAGTCGAGTCGGATTTCATCCAACTCATTTAATCACGAGAACCTTTTCTTTCCACCCAACCGTCAATGTTTAATTTTTTTATAGCCCAAAAGCTCGATGTTCAAGTTCTACCGGCAGTGACAGCTTTTCCAAAACTGCATTTAAATGGAGACATGCCTATCGGTGTCTTATAGCCATTCTGTAAGCCCAGAGCGCATCATCCAGCTTTTTCGACCAATCTTTCCGAGATGAGTCGACTGTCATCTCAAGTATACGTTTCAGTTCACGATTGGAAACTTCGACTTGTCCACTGGTTTGTGGGTGATAAGAGGTAGCAACACGGTGTTTTACTCCGAATTTGTTCAATAGAGCCTTAACCTGGTGATTGCAGAAATGAGATCCGCCATCACTGATAATAACTCTCGGAGTTCCGAAGCGAGTGAATATATTTTTCTTTAGAAAATTTACCACGACCTTAGCTTCGTTTGTTGGTAATGCAAATGACCTCCACCCATTTGGATACGTAGTCTACAGCTACAAGGATGTATTCATTAGAGAATGATGATGGAAAGGGTCCCATGAAATCAATTCCCCAGACGTCGAAGATTTCAACTTCAAGGATGAAATTCATTGGCATTTCATTTCTTTTTGACATGTTTCCATGTCTTTGGCACCGGTCACACTTCGAGACAAGTGTATGTGCATCTTTGAACAGAGTGGGCCAATAGAATCCTGCTTCAAGAATTTTTGTCTTGTTTTTGAACCCCCAAAATGTCCTCCATAGTGAGAGGAATGACATCTTTCTAATACCTTCTCTATTTCTTCTTCCGGTATGCATCTCCGGATGATTTGATCAGGTCCTCGTCTGAACAACAGAGGATCTTCCCAGTAATAGTATTTCAACTCGGAGAAGAATTTTTTCTTTTGATGATGGGAAAAATTTGGGTAAATTATTCCACTAACAAGGAAATTAACGATGTCAGCATACCATGGTGCATTTTGTTTTTCCTGGATATTAGAGATTTGGAACAGTTGTTCATCCGGAAATACTTCATTTATTTCCTTCTCTTGAGCATTGTTTTGGTCGAGTTTAGAGAGATGATCCGCCACTTGGTTTTTTGTTCCCTTTCTGTGTCTGATTTCTATGTCGAATTCTTGCATAAGTAGAACCCATCGGATTAGCCTTGACTTTGCATCTTGCTTTGTCATTAAATATTTCAAAGCTGAATGATCAGTGTAGACTATGACCTTTGATCCCAATAAGTAGGATCGAAATTTGTCAAAGGCATAAACCACTGCAAGCATCTCTTTTTTAGTTGTTGTGTAGTTCAGCTGAGCATCATTCATAGTCCTGCTAGCATAATGGATCACTTGCATCATTTTGTCCTTCTTCTGGCCCAGTACGGACCCTACGGCATAATCACTTGCATCGCACATTAAAATGAAAGGAATAGTCCAATTTGGAGAAATGATGATTGGAGCTGATGTAAGCTTATCCTTCAAAGTTGCAAAGGCCACGTGGCATTCATTTGTGAAAAGGAATGGTGTATCTTTCTCAAGCAAAGAACAGAGAGGTTTTGCTATTTTTGAGAAATATTTTATAAACCTCCGATAGAATCCTGCATGTCCGAGAAAACTCCTTACTCCTTTCACCGAAATTGGTGGATGAAGTTTTGCAATTACTTGGATCTTTGCCTTATCGACTTCAATTCCATGTTGTGAGATTCTATGGCCAAGTACGATTCCTTCCTGGACCATGAAGTGACATTTCTCCCAATTGAGAACTAGATTTGTGTCTTCACATCTTTCCAAGACCATGCCTAAGTGAATTAGGCATTTATCAAATGAATCTCCGAAAACCGAGAAATCGTCCATGAAAACTTCAATGAATTTTTCAACCATGTCTGAGAATATTGACATCATGCATCTTTGAAATGTGGCTGGAGCATTGCACAATCTGAATGGGATTCTTCTATAGGCAAATGTTCCATAAGGGCATGTGAATGTTGTTTTCTCTTGGTCTTCTGGGGCTATTACGATTTGGTTGTACCCTGAATAGCCGTTGAGAAAACAGTAGTAAGAATGTCCCGCCAATCTATCTAGCATCTGATCAATAAATGGGAGTGGAAAATGATCTTTTCTTGTCGTCTTGTTTAGTTTCCTGTAATCAATGCACATTCTCCATCCTGTGATTGGTCGTGTTGGTATAAGTTCATTGTGCTCGTTCTCTATGATCGTGATTCCACTCTTTTTTGACACCATATGTACAGGGCTCACCCATGGACTATCTGAGATTGGATAAATGATTCCTGCGTCAAGTAATTTAAGAATCTCTGCCTTCACAATTTCCTTCATGTTTGGATTCAAACGTCGTTGATGCTCAATTGAAGGTTTGCAGTCATCTTCCATCAAGATTTTGTGAGTGCATATAGAGGGGCTTATTCCTCTAATGTCTGCAATAGTCCATCCAATTGCTCTTTTGTGATTCCTCAATACCCTTAGTAATTTCCCTTCTTCAAGTTTGGTCAATATGTTAGATATGATGACCGGAAGTGTTGAGGAAACGCCCAAGTAAGCGTACCTAAAATGTGTGGGTAGAGGTTTGAGATCAAGTGTTGGAGCTTCTTGTAAAGAAGGGAGGGGTTTAGCGGAGCTTGTCCCCAATTCTTCAAAATGTGAATGCTTTCTTAAGGTTGGTAGTGCTTCTAGATAGTTAACTGTTTCGGCCAAGTGATATTCTTCTTCCATGCTGGTTAGAGAATTTGATATACATGTCTCAAGAGGATCTTTAGATAGAATTTTCTCTAAAGACTTGTTCACCATGGCTTCAATTGTGTCTATTTTTAGACAATACTCATCTGTGGAGGGTTGATTCAAAGTTTTTAAGACATCGAAGATGACATGTTCGTCTTCCACTCTGAGAATTAGCTTTCCTTCATAGACGTCAATAAGAGCACGTCCGGTTAAGTAGAAATGGTCGTCCCAAAATAATGGGAATATCCTGATCTTCTTCCATGTCGAGGATGATAAAATCTCTTGGAAATATGAATTTATCAACTTTGAGCACATCTTCAACTATCCCACGTGGATATTTGATTGACCGATCGGCTAATTGTAGTGAAACTGTTGTTGCTTTTGCTTCTCCCAAGTTCAATTTGTTGAAAATTGACAGGGCATCAAGTTGATACTTGCCCCTAAATCACAAAGAGCTTTGCCAAAATTTACTTCACCAATTGTACACGGGATTGTGAAAGTTCCCGGATCTTTTAGCTTGGGTGGCAACTTCTTTTGTAGTATTGCGCTACATTCCTCTGTTAGCATGACAGCCAGTATTCTTCAAGCCTTCGTTTGTTGGAAAGAATATCTTTCATAAATTTGGCATAGCTTGGCATTTGTGCTAGAGCATCGGCAAAAGGAATGTTGATGTGTAGCTTTTTGAAGATTTCCAAGAATTTCCCGAATTGAGCATCGAGCTTGTGATTCTTCAACCGTTGAGGAAATGGGATAGGTGGAACATAAGATTTTGTAGCAATTGGACCTTTTTGAGATGAAGGTCCCGTATCAGATTCTTTTTCTGATTCTTGATTTTGTTTATTTTTTTGTTTTTCCAGATGGTTTTCCATAGAAATTTCGGGCAACTGCACTCCACTTCTTGTTGTCATAGCTTGTACATTTTCCCTTGGATTTACCTCGGTATTGCTAGGTAACATGCCATGAGATCTTTCTGAAAGTATTTTGGCCATTTGGCCAACTTGTGTCTCCAGATTTTTAATTGAAGCATCATTTCGTTGTTGATACTTCAGTTGTTGTTCAGCTAGCTTTGTGATTGCTTCTTCCCATCCGAGCTTCTTTTCTTGATGCGTTGGATTCAACACATTGTTGTTGTTTGCATAAGAAAAAATTGGATGATTTTTGTACCCTGGATTGTATGTTGGCCCGTAAGGATTGTATGCTTGCCTTTGGAAATTCTGAGCATACGCCACTTGTTCTGGTGGTGGTGTTGACTGCTCTTGTTTCACTAAGGGACAGATAGTGCTGTTGTGAGTTGCTCCACAAATTTCACATGAAAAAGCTGAAACTTGTGGAGTTTGCACCGTCTTCACAGATTGAGGAGTTGAAAAAGACATTTCCTCGACTTTCTTTGATAGAGCTTCAATTTTTGCCAACATAAGTGAATAAGAATCCACTTCAAAAACACCATTTGGTTTCTTTTGGATATTTCTGTCTGGCCATCTTGCACTTTGTTCACTTATAACCTCAAAAAGATTATAAGCCTCTTTCATAGTTTTGTTTCCCAGTGAGCCATTTGATGATGAATCGACATTGGCTCGGCATGAAGGTAAAATTCCAGAATAGAAGTAATTGACTTGTGCTCCCAAATTGAAACCATGGTTAGGACATTTTCGTAGCATATCTTTGTATCTCTCCCATGCTTCGTGGAATGATTCTGAATCTTGTTGACGAAATGTAGAGATTTCATATTTGAGTTTCGCCACTTTTATTGGTGGAAAGTATTTAGTGGTGAATTTCTGGACAAATTCGGGCCAATTTGTTATGCTTTGTGGTGGCAAAGTATCTAGCCACTCTCTTGCTCTGTCCTTCAAAGTGTGCACGAAAAGTCTCATTTTGATCGCCTCGTCGTTTACATTTGGATATTTGAAATTTCCACATATTTCCACAAAACGGTTAATATGGAGATATGGATTTTCGTCGGTTCTTCCATAGAATGAGTTGTTGTTGGAGAAGAGATTGATGACATCTGGGCGAATTTGAAAATTGTCCACTCCAAATGGTGGATAGATTACACTTGATTGAACGCTCAAAGATGGGGGGTTCATGAATTCCCCAAAGAGCATGTTGTCTTCATCTATTTCCGACACAATAGGATATTGTTGATGTTGAATTTTTGAACATTAGGTATTCCCCCCACCGGAGGAATTCTTTCGTTATCATTTCTTTGGGGGAGACGTGGATTTAGTTCGTCCGCCATTGATGGTGAAGAAATAATTTTTTTCTTTTGTTCTCTTCGCCTTCTTCTGAATGTGGCTTCGATCTCGGGATCTAGTGAAACTAAATCGCGATTGTATGTCCTTCGCAATAACAAGAGAATCTACAACAAAGAAAAAGTTGTATTTATAACAATAGTTAATAATGTAATTTTTCAAATATAACTTATACTTCCCCGACAACGGCGCCAAAAACTTGACACGCTTTTAGTGTAACTATCGCAAGTGCACGATATCGTATCAAGTAGTGAAGTGGACTTTTTGAGTCCGGTTTATCGATCCCACAAGGAAGTTTGGTTATAATTTGAATTATACACTATTAGTCTATTTTTATAGATACTATGATAAGTGAAACACACAATTAAAAAGTTTGGTTTAATATTTGCAAAGAAAATGCAATAATAGTTCTAATATTATAAGGAAATAAAAAGATAGCAATAATAATAGATTGATTAACGATAAAATGAAATAGTTGGGATTACAAACTTAGTTCGTCATTAGTTATAAAATATGTATAGGAGATCATAAAATGAATTTACTTATTATGTTGTGTAGATTCGATTTTCCTTAAAAAGACGGTTTCTCTTTCGAACTATAAAACGCCCCTTACATATTGAATCAATCCACTATATTTCTATGTTGATTGGCTTCAATACATAGCATTAGGATTTATGAAAATAACTCAAAGAATCATCTAAGGACTAGGGGTATATTTCTATCCCCTAGAACAACTTAGAGTGAAGATCATTTGATCTAATCAAACATATTTTCTTTCGAAACATATGAAGACCATAAATATCGTCATTTATTGGCCAAATAAATAAAGATTGTTAAAACAATGAAAATCACACACAATAATAAGTAATTCACAATAGATCTTTTATACAAACATAAATAACATGACTAACCTTGTTTATAATCCCAACTAAAGATTACTTAGCCCATGAAGGGTTTATTACACATATTACAAGCTTGTGTGGTCATTATTAGTTGAATCAAGAGAAAGAATTGATCCTAACTCCCTTAGTAGATAAAGGAGATAGAAACAATAAACTCTCTGAACAACATATGTTATACCACACTTACAAAGATCACTCAAGAACACAAGTGTGTTCTTCACACAAAAAGAAAAGTTTACAAAAAATGGAAAATTATAAGATGAATGATGAATGATGAAGGATCTAAGGGGTCTATTTATACACCTAAAGTCATCTAATAGCTCCAAAACTCCAGCATTATTACATTAGATCGGATCAATGACACCGTCCCTCAATAATACACAAAAAGTATAAAAATTAGACAAATCATAGTAATTGTCAAGAGTTACGGCCGTAACATTCGGCGATTCGGCCGTAACAAGGGTGACTTACGGCCGTAACTCCTGAATGTTACGGTCGTAACGTGGCTTCGTGAATTTGCTCATTTGAAGCTTGGATAGTTACGTTTTCGGCCCAGAATTTCTCAGACTTTGCGTTTTTGCCCCAGATCTTCTTCGGATGATAACTTTTGATATATAACTCTGATTTTGAATCCGGAAAGACTGCCGAATTCATCTCGGAAAGCCCTACAACAAGAATATATCAAAATTCAATAAAGAGAATATTTATTAAACATGTTGTTTCTTGAGTAATTCAGTTATTTAATCCGATCATCATCCGATAAAAATAAAATTATTAAAACTAATAAATTAAAAGCAAAAAACGAGTAGACTAGCTCAATTATGGGTGAATTTCATCGATACAAACCATGGATAAGTGTACAAAACTGACACTTATCACAGGGTTGGTGAACAAACTAGTGACCGCTCAGTCTCAGATGAAGACTCTGCGGATGAAGGAGTCTGCCCTTGTGATTTTTTTTAGACCTCAGAGGTCTAAGAATAAGAAGAAAAAGACCAAGAAGTAGACGGGACCACAAGTCAAGGACCTTAAGGGTAAGGGCAAGGCCCTGATGGTTCCAAGAGCAAGAAGAAGAAGGATGCATGTCTCAAATGCGGTGAGTTGGGCCACTGGGCTAGAGACTGTCCGATTCTTCATGGCGCTTCAGGTACAAAACTTTTAGTTTTGGAAACAAATTATTCTGCTACTGTATTTTATACTTCTTGGATACTGGATTCAGGTGCTAGTTCTCAAATTTGTACCGTGAATCAGGATCTGGAACAAAGTAGGATGTTTGGCGCTGGAGAAGTGATGATTACTGTCGGAAGCGGGCATAGTGTCGAAGCAACCGACATAGGATCACTTCTTTTGGATTTGGAATTCGGCTTTTGTTTTAACTTTAATGATGTACTTGTTTTGCCCAAGGGGCATAAAAACATTGTATCCATTCCGATTATGGATTGGAAAGGCTTTTCATTTTTCATTGATGATGGTTCCTGCAAAATTTATTTTAGAAATAAACTAGTAGGTACTGCTACATTGTTAAATGGACCCTATCATCTTAACCTTAGTAACAAAGTTGTTGTGAATACAATGACTAGGAAACATGGTATGGATGAAACTACTCAAGTTTTGAAATAGCATCTTAGACTTGGCCATATTGGTCAAACCAAGGTTTACAAAATGGAAAAATATGGACTTCTGGGTCCATTGGGATCGGATTCTTTTCCAACTTGTGAATCTTGCCTTAATGGCAACATGACTATGTCCCCCTTCACAGGGACTTTTGAAAGAGCCGTTGATAAACTTAGATTAGTCCATACCGACGTATGTGGTGATTTAGAAGCAGCACATGGTGGATATCTGTATTTCATTACATTTACAGATGATCATACTAGGTATGGTTATGTATACTTAATGAAACATAAATCCGAGGCCTTTGAGAAATTCCAGGAATTTAAGGCCCTAGTTGAAAAACAAACTAGTAATCATATCAAAGCAGTTCAGTCGGACCGAGGTGGCGAGTATATGAGTACAGAGTTTGATGAGTTCCTTAAGGATCATGGCATAGTATCACAACTAACACCTCCATGAACTCCCCAGTTAAATGGTGTGTCAGAAAGAAGGAACCGAACCTTGTTGAACATGGTTCGTTCTATGCTAGGCTATACTGACTTACCAATTTACCTGTGGGTGTATGAACTCTTAACTTCCGCTTATACCTTGAACATATGTCCTTCCAAATCCATTCCTAAAACTCCACATGAGATGTGAGAGGGCAGGAAACCAAGTCTTAATCACATAAGGATTTGGGGATGTCCCGCCTATGTCAGTAAGACTAAGGTGGAGAAATTTGAAGCTAGGTCCGTGAAGGGACGTTTCATTGGATTCCCATCTGGGACAATGGGTTATCTATTATACACGCCTGAAGATCAAAAGATCATTATTGATTTGCAGGCACACTTCCTGGAAGATGAGTTCATTCAGGAAGGTGGGGCAGGTAGAAGTATTTCTTTGGAAGAATACAATGAAACTCCTCAGGAGACACCTGTACAAGAAGTTGGAACCGAACCTTATGAAACACAAGTACAACCACCTCGTAGGGCTAGTAGGATGTCTCATTTACCTGAGAGGTATGACCTTGTGTACCTAGAGGAGCTGGGTCTCCATGAGGTTCCAGGTGATAGCCAAGAGACCGACCCAACGACCTATGACCAAGCGATGGTGGATGTAGACTCCGCAAAATGGCGTGAATCTATGGAAGTTGAGATAGACTTGATGCATGTCAATCAGGTCTGGACTCTAGTAGACCGCTCTAAGGGCATAGTGCCTATTGGGAACAAATGGATCTATAAGAGAAATACTGATGGGGATGGCAAGGTTGACACCTATAAGGCTAATCTTGTGGTAAAGGGTTATACCCAGAAAAAAGGGATCGAATATCACGATACCTTCTCGCCCGTAGCTATGATCAAGTCTATTCGCATGATGCTTGCTATAGCTGCCTACCACGATTATGAGATATGGCAAATGGACGTAAAGACAAATTTCCTCAATGGATTTCTCGAGGAGGAAATCTAAATGGAGCAGCCTAAAGGTTTTGTGTCCGAAGTCGATATTCAGAAAGTGTGCAAGCTTCAGCATTCCATTTATGGACTGAAGCAAGCTTCGCGTAGTTGGAACCTTTGTTTTGACGAGGCAGTCAAAGAGTTTGACTTCGTGCAAAATGAAGAGGAACTTTGTGTATACAAGAGGGTTAATGGGAGCAAGATCGCATTCTTAGTACTATATGTAGATGACATTCTACTAATAGGAAATGATGTGGGCATGCTCAGTTCTGTGAAAGCTTGGCTTTTGAGTAATTTCTCCATGAAAGACTTAGGAGAAGCAACCTATATTCTTGGTATTTGGCTCTACCGGGATAGAGCGAAGAGAATGATAGGTCTTTCCCAAACCCTCTATATAGATAAAATCTTAAAGCGATTTATGATTAATGATTCTAAAAGAGGGTTCCTACCGATGCGATATGGAATAAAACTCTCCTCGAAGATGTGTCCTCAAAGTGAGGAACAACGAAAGGAAATGAGTAATATACCATATGCTTCGGTCGTGGGTAGCTTTATGTATGCAATGTTGTGTACGAGACCTGACATTGCGCACGCTATGAGCGTGGTAAGTAGGTTTCAGCAAACCCAGGCAAGGAACATTGGACTGCCGTAAAGAACGTTCTCAAGTACTTAAGAAGGACTAGAGATCTGGTTCTAATGTATAGAAGTGGAGAACTTGATGTGATGGGCTTCACTGATTCAGACTTCCAAGGACAGAAAGACAATTCAATGTCTACTTCTGGCTACATATTACTCTTAATGAGGAGCAGTATCTTGGCGTAGTGCCAAGCAAAACGCGACTGTTGATTCCACCAGTCAGGCTGAGTATCAAGCATCCTCGGAGGCTTCTAAGGAAGGGTTTTGGATTAAGAAGTTTCTCGGAGAATTTCAAGTGATATCATGTGCTGAGCTGCCTGTTCCGCTTTACTGCGACAACGACAGAGCTGTAACGCAGGCCAAGGAGCCTAGGTTTCACAACAGTACCTAACACATTGAGAGAAAGTATCATCTCGTAAGAGAATTTGTTCGCAACGGATACATTATGCTGTATAGAGTAGACTCAGCCGACAACGTCGCTGATCCACTGACTAAGCCACTTTCTCAGATTAGCTTGGAGCGTCATCTGGAGAACATGGATATTAAATACCATAGTGAGTGGCATTGAGTGCAAGTGGGAGATTGTTAGGAGTATGCCCTCGAATGCCACTCAGAGGATGTTGAGTGAGGGCATTGTACTTGTTATTATGTAAATCGTTATTGAAAGGGAATTGTATGTTTCTTTATTTACTGGTAGTCACTGGTATTCCTGACTCGTAAATAAATATATATATATATATATATATATATAGAAACTAGTCCGTGTATTTGGGAGCAAAACATTCCACCCATTATTGGATAAGGGGAATGGCACTGGAAAGGTGTATGGCTCAAATACTTAATCATTCGCAAGTCGATGAAACTTGACTGGGCGTTAAGTTTATGTGAAGACTTGCATGACGTATTCTTTGACTTGGAGAGTGCATGTCAAACACTAATGGTTAGTGGGAGCACACATTATAGGTATGCTAATTAGATTAGTATATTCGAACCGACTCACCCTCGATTCGTCACACGGATTTCAATCCGGGACAGTCAATGACGGAATCGAAAGGTTGTGATAGGTATCCGTGAACCTTCGACTTGAGGATTTAGTAGGGATGTGCTTGTGACGTTAAGATTTTCATTAGAGTAGTTTGACCCAAAAAACGGAAGGTGGGGGTCAACCTCGACGTGCATCTTGACGGGCAAGTAGCAGGTTCTACTAAATACGAAGATAAGATTCTTTCTACTGTTAGTGAACGAGTATATGTCCTATGTGGTTATTGACAAATGAGATCATAATTCTTTGGCTAAAGCATTGGAGCTAGTTGTATTGGATACACGAGAGCTCAGTGATCTCGGTTTGCATTAACTCATGCATAGCATCAAGTACATATAGGGTTTGACTGACCGTGACCCTATAACTTGATCGGGAAATTTGAAAGAAGGGTTTATACGTATACTGGTATTCACGATAGAAAGGTTTTAGAATGATCCCCATCAGTCGTTCTCAGTTAGGGTATAGTGTAGGCCGCCAGATTGGCTAGGTGGTGCTATTACTCTTTGATTCCTCCCATTGCAAATTGAGAAAGACCTACCGAGTCGCGCAATAGGATTGACGACGGAATGAATCAAGCTTATTCTCTCTTTGTATATATTAGATATTGGATATCTAATTTATTGGACACTGGATGTCTAATTAATTTACGGACATTGGATGTCTAAATTAATTTATCGGATAAATTAAGGCAGTCGAGAACTACTGGAAAGCGTTGGAAACTGTCCGGGCGGTTTGGACAACACAACACTGTACCCGGCAATACCTGTGTTGTGTTTCGGAAGGCAGCTGAGACACAGCGCAGTGTGCTGCGCAACACGGCACTATCAGTGCCGGGTGCTTCACCGTGTGCTGTTGACTGACATCCATGTCTTGCTTTGGCCATAACTTGTTCGTTCAGGCTCAGAATGACTCCGTTTGTTCTACTGGAAATGTAACTCACTAATATACAATTCTCTAAAAATTTTAGGATTTTTGGATTTTTTTCCGAGATTTATGGTGACTAATCAAAGTCGGACCTAGCGCACAACGCCTTCCAGAAAGGTCCACATTTATTTTTATTGACCCATTTATGGTACTCCATTTATTTTATGAATTGTCTGATAATATAATACTCAAGACACGAACCGTAAATCTCAAGGCCTATCAAATAATCCAATCGCAGCTCGATCGGCGATTCTAGAACATTCCTCGACACATCGAGGAGCAACGAAAAGGTTCATTGAGACGTCGAAGTGAATTTTTTGGGTCTGATAATCAATCCTGAAGTATTCTAACTAGTACTATTGAACCTGACATTCTTAAGATGACCACTACTGATCTCGCGGTTCGGGTTTACATCAGCAGTCAGAATTACAGAGCAGAATACACGGTTAAGAAAAGTAATATATATGGGATTATGAGTTCGGCAATAAGAGTAGTGCCAATCAATTACTGATCTCAAGATAACACGGAGGACGTCCCATAATCAATACGTGTCAATGTTCAGAATCTGAAGGTTGAACGATAAGTTAAAAATGAATATTGACAACGGTTACAAGTTCGACAAAAGAATTCATGAACTCGGTCGAAAGTTAGATATTATTTAGGGGTAAAAATCTGGGCTGTCACACCCTCTCCTCCTAAAAAGAAGTTTCGTCCTTGAAACTTGAAACAAGAAGGGGTTGTTGAAATATACTCGAATTATAGGTTACATCCATGAATAATAGTTTTATTCTTCAATCACAAACCTTACACCGGTACATATTTATGAGGACATATCAATATATTCTTGGTAGTATACTTAGGAGAAGTGTTTATATCCTCGTCTGTTGGACCCATAGCGTGCCCCGTTTGGCATACTTCATGGGTTGATGACGATGGAGTCTTCTTCGATCTCTTCTTTAGAGTCCTCTTCGGGATCTTCCCTGGGATCCTCTTCAGGCGCCATGACTTTATGTCCCGTTATCGGAACTGGGGCCGCTGGGAGGACAACAAGAATCTCTTCTGCGTTGGCTCGTATCATTGCCCTTTTTTGTTAGATCTGATCTTGGAGGGCCTCTATTACCTGATTGTACTGGGCCTCTCTTTCTTGAAGAGTGCGCCAATTTGTCGACAATTGAGCTTCTAGCTGCACAACATGCTCGTGTTCTCGTGCAGCTGTAACACCCCCAGAATCAAATCGGGAATATTACATGCCGCAGGCCTTCTCCGTGAGGATCCACCAGGCTAGACATCGAAACAACACAATACATTACATACCAATGTGATAGAATAAGGAATCAATGGACTGATATGATCTTACATCATTATCATACAACTCTAATATACATAAGTCTGTCTGGATTCATACCCATGCAAGGCTAAAATACACTCAGAACAAAGAGTACGACAGCAGAAAAGACCATACAACGAACTCCGACTGACTGCACCCAAAACTGGCCTTCATCTGATTAGTATCATTCGTCTTCCATCATCCTTCGCACCGATCCTGTGTTTTGCTCCCAAAACCTGCATGTACCTGGATGCAGAACAAACATCCACCCCTCGAATACTCGGGGGTTAGCAAAACTCTACTGTTTTGCTAGTACAAGTATAAAGTGCAAACACGAGCCATACACAACACATTCCTACAATACAACGAAGACTTCCCGAGATATTTCATTTAGATAAAGTAGTTCAAAAGATAAAATATAAAGGAAACCATTGGTCATTTAAAAATCGAATCAGGATATCGGGAGTTTTGAAAACATTTGTGATTGAAAAGTTCTTAATTTATCGAAAGTCACTTAGGGTCACATCCCGAAGTTTTATTTTCCAAAATACAAATCCGTTCAGAAAAGCACGAGGTCCACGATCCAACCATCCACTTTAATTCACTTCCAAGGACAAATTACACACAACACATCACTCTTATGCCATTCTAGCCAAACACCAAGACTCAATATATAAGGTCTCTCGACCCCGAGCACAAAGCATTGTGATACTCCAGACATATCACAACCAATCATCAGTAAGAACACTTTGGCAATTCTCGCGACCCGGTCCAGCCATCAAGCCATCAAGTCCCTGTGCACCCCGTCGAGCAACCCCATGTGAGAATACCCACTCGAAAGTAACCCTCGCGACCCGGTCCAGCCGCTAAGCCACCAGGTCCCCATGTGACCCAGTCGAGTCAACCCCGAGTGAGAGTACCCGAGAACAACCTTACAACTCTCACCAGTTCACATTTCAAACCACAATCCCCGAGGGTCAATCACACTATATATAGTCGAGGTACTTTGCTAGAATGACCAAATTATCCAACACAAACTCACGACCCAGAATTAATACCATCAACAAGGAAGCACACTATCTCAACAGCACCGAACGGCATAACCAATATCACATAAACTCACATATTCATCGATAACCACATATCTCCACGCAAAGGATTAAACTTCAAAATTTACCGACGACATAATCACACATAATGGCATCACACGAAATTAAGGCGATCCTATACTCAACACTAACATACATATTCAATTAAGCACATTAATTCACGGAACACACGAGTCATCTTTTAAGAAAACCATGATTATAAATATACCGATTCTTTTGAAAAATGGTTATAAACATTCATTTTGCACATATCGTCGATTATCAACCATTATATCTACAGAACACGTAATGTATGGGCAAGATACTTGCCTCAATAATCGATTCGGACACTCCGACGAACACGACATAATCGGGAAACCTCGAACACCTACAATTCTCCGGGCGGAAACAACAATAACACGATCGATCAGGAAGCTTGAAGGAAACGACGAATGGAAGAGTTTCGACTTGAGTTCTTCGCAAGGAACCTGATCCTAACATCATATCATAAATAATCAACGATCGTACGAGGAAGAATAATCGTAGATGCCCGGATCCTCTCTATGACATTCTACCGGACACCTTCAAGGCGTCGATTAGGAACTCAACAAAACGACGAATCAAACCATGGAACAACGAGAAAATTGGTAGAATACAACTTAATAATAAAAAATCCATTACTAATCTAGGTTAATACGGATCAAATGGACGAAATCAAACAAAATCCCCAATTTTCCCAAAACTAAGATTTTAGGAAAACTTACCCTGATTCGCTCGATCAAAGGATGTTATGGAATGATTAATCAATGATAGGAACTCCAGAACTTCACGGTTTGATAGTTTAACAACATGTCTTTGAGTTATCCAATACTTGGTTGCGGAAGGAACAGAGGTGAAATGAAAAAAATGAGTGAAACCCGACTGCTCGGTCATATTTATACTCGTGCGAAAACGACGCAACAAACAGTCCAACGAGCCGTGTTTACCGCCGTGTTGCGGGTCAGTGCGCGACCTGACCGACATGGCGCAGCACCCGGTGCAAGACACTTACGCGTGTGTCTCAACTGTGTCCGACACGGCGCATCACCCGGCGCAGACACTGGCGCGGGTGTCTCGATTGTGTATCTGCAGAGGGCTAACCTAGCCAAAATGCACGGACACCCGGCGCAGGACCCGGCGGAAGGCTCAGCCGTTTTCACCGCCGTGTTGTACAGGCTGGGAGGACAGCAAGAATCTCATCCGCGTTGGCTCGTATCATTGCCCTCTCTTGTTGGATCTGATCTTGGAGGCCCTCTCTTGCCTGATTGTACTCGACCACTCTTTCTTGAAGAGTGGGCCGAGTTGTCGACAATTGAGCTTTTATCTGCACAACACGCTCGTGTTCTCATGTATCCGTCTCTTGTGCAGTCTGACTCGCATCTTGATGATATTGCGCTAGTGTTTCTAAATAGCAGATATGTTCCAGGCAATGGATATGTTCGGCAGGATCCATACTTATAAGATCACTCAGTTGTTTCCTCTCGGCTAATTTCTTAAGTTTTGCTAGGGAAATACCTCTCATGGGTCTTATATACGCATTGAACTGACTTTAAGTCGGTGGTTCTAGCGGCGCTACAGTTGTTTCTTAGCAGCCTCTATTATGGCGGCGCCGTTATTCGATGTCGGTTATCCCCTGAGGACATAATGGAAAATTCTTGGCGACAGACTAGCAAGGATACTTGATAACGATCGAGTTTATAATGGTACAAATACGACCAAATTGGTCAGGCCAAAAGATATAGTCACAAACTCTTGGTATTCGTGTTTGATGTCAAGACATGATGATCATCTCTTAGATTTTTATCATCAAGACTAGCTAATCGAAAGAAATGAAAATAATCCAAAATAAAATAGACTGGTAGGAAAAATAGCATCATTACATTCCACCCCCCCTTTAAAATAAGTTTCGTCCCGAAACTGTGAACATGGAGCAACAGAACTAACACGGAAAACAAACTACTTGGCTCAGCAAAGAACGCAATAATCCTCATAATGAATAGACTAAACAAGTATCTGGTATACAAGTCGAGGCAATAACGTACATATGAACACGAGGAATCGAAGTGGAGGGTAGAATTTCGAAAAAGATGCTCCCAGAATTAGAAAAGTTATCAAATAACTCAAACGTCCCAAAACCATGTTTCGAGCTCGAGTAACAACACTCAAGCTCACAACTAGTCAGAAATATTAATTGCACCAGTAGAAATCATTAAACGATTTTTTCGAACAAAATTGTATGATTTTAATAAAACAGTTTCGAAATTTATTTGGATGATGGTAAACTGAACAGAATGAGGTAGTTTCAGGGTTGTCAAGAGGATCACAACGAATCGTCAACAATGAAAAGTCACCCAATATAGAGATTATGAAGAAGGAGTTTCAATAACCAGGGTTGGAAACGTGAGGCAATAGTATGGAAAGAATCAGGATCATGATTGTCGGGAGCACCAACGATTATGACATTTTATAAAATCATCACTGGTCAACGTTAGAGGTATGGGACGCCCTCTGGTCATCTGCCTTGTTCGTCAATAGAGTGGCGTTCCATGTCAATGCGGAGACTATATCTCGGTATTTGCATGGTCATGCCCCTGAACGTTGCAGTTGAAGCACCTCCACGTCTTACCGGAAGTTAATGATTCTTGCTTGGGATTTCCAGCATTCACTCCCTACCGCGAAGATGATGCATTTGAGAGATGTGGGAGTTTGGGAATCCTTAGTTCCTTTGCCACCCGAGAATTTTCTATAGGTCTTCTATCCCTTTGTATCGCTGGTAGGCTCAACCACTGAGGAAATTTCGCAGGATATCGTCTGATCCCGATACTCCTTCACCGTAACATGAACCGTTGTCGTAAGAGCCACCTCACTGCTTCCACAACCATCATCACATCCACTTCCGTCAAGATTCGACATACTAAGACATAATACCATTCCGCACAGTAACATTACCAAGTTCAGTCAGCATCCCCGAATGCCCAAAGTAGGCAACACTAAAATGACCAAGAATTCGGTAAGCATGCATACATATACGAGTCCGAGTGTTCTTATTATATCAGAAAACGACACTATACAAGCCACAAAGTAACTAGAGCTCGCAGAGTGTAGAATTTCTTTTTTGAAATCAGCTTCTATTCATCTGACGAGGAAGATATACCATGCCCGCACTCTATGCGAAGCAGTCTTTTAATAAGAGGGTGAGTCACGTTTCGCCCAAAACTTGTAATACTTTTTAGAAGAGGAAGCTTTATTTCACATGTCGACTTTCGAATTATTTTTAACAACTGTATAAAATAATTAATGTTTATAAAATTTTGGAGATATCGTAACTAATTTGAAATATTTCGAAAATTTAATTTGAGTTTCAAATATCATAAATTTAAAATTCCTCTTCCACCAGAATGTTTAATCGAAAAAGTTTTCGCCGAAGTACGTGACCATTTAATAAGACGATTGTAGGTTTTCACCATTTGAGTGAGTTCATAACACCACTTTAAAATTGTTCATGCAGCAGATAAAATCGATACTTAAAATTACATTCTTAATGGAATATAAGAATAGATAATATACCTGATTTTCCAAAATACAGTCTATAACCATTTTCACCCGGACCATATACACATTGTATATCCCAGAAACCCTAATACCACCAATAAGTTCTATCTGTTAGTAATATGCCCTCGAATGCCACTCAGAGGAAGTATGAGAGAGGACATTGTACTTGTTTTTATCTAAACAAATATCAGAAGCTAATTTTATGTTTCTTTATTTATTAAGAGTCACTGGCATTCCTGACTTGTAAATATATATATAGAAATTAGTCCATATATTTGGGAGAAAACTTTCCACTCCTTATTAGATAAGGGGATCGGCATTGGAAAAGTTTATGGCTAAAATACATAATCGTTCGCAAGTCGATGAAACTTGACTGGGGCTTAAGTTTATGTGAAGACTTGTATGACGTGTTCTTTGACTTGGAAAGTGCTCTTCGTCACTAATGGTTAGTGGGAGCACATGTTGTAGGTATGCTAATGAGATTAGTATACTCGAACCAACTCACCCTCGATTTATCACACGGATTTCACTCTGGGACAGTCAATGACGGAATCGATAGGTTGTGGTAGGTATTCGTAAACCTTCGACTTGAGGATTTAGTAGGGATGTGCTTGTGACGTTAAGATTTTCACTAGAGCAGTTCGACCCAGAATACCGAGAGGTGGGGGTCAACCTCGACGTGCGTATTGACGGACAAGTAGCAGGTTCTACTAAGTACCAAGATAGGATTCTTTCTCCTGTAAGTGAACATGTATATGTCCTATGTGGTTATTAGCAGATGAGATCATAAGTCTTTGGCCATAGTATTTGAGCTAGTTGTATTGGATACACGAGAGCTCAGTGATCTTGATTTGCATTAACTCAAACAAAGAATCAAGTACAAATAGGGTTTGACTGATCGTGACCCTATAAATTGATTGGAACATATGAAAGAAGGGTTTCTACGTTTACTGGTATTCAGGACATAATGGTTTTTAAATGATCCCTATCATGCATTCTCAGTAAGGTTGCAGTATAGGCCACGAGACTGGCTTGGTGGTGCTATAACTCTTTGGTTCATCCCAGTGCTTATTGAGACGGACCTACCGAGTCGCGCATTAGCGAGACGACAGAATAATTTTAATTGCATCTCTTATTGTGAAATTTAGACATGGGATGTCTTATTTAATTTGTTAGATAAATTAAATCAGTCGGGTGAATTAAATAAATTACTGGGCAATTAATTTAATTCATGCATTATTATTTCTTGGAGAAATAATATCTTGATATAATTAATTAATTAGATTAATCAATTGTATTAATTTTATTTGAGACGAACCAAGATGTATCAATCGGACTGGATACACGACGGTTCGTTTCATGGACCGAAATGAACTGAACCTTCTACATTATGTGTGGGCTGCCCCACACCTTGAATCATCTTGGAGGATGACTTTTGTCCCCATGTTACATGTGTTGAGGACTTTTCTTATCACTTGGGGACAAAGGGGGTGATAAGATGGGATCTTATCATGATCACCCATAGGTGTGTAGGTTGTAGGTTTGTGTGGACTTTGTTATAAAAAAAAATTCATTCACCTCCACAAGGACATGCAAAAATCGACCAACACATAGAAGGAGAGAGGGAGAGTTTATTTTGTTCAAGTTCTTACACTTTTAGAGAGAGAAAGAAAAATCAAGAACAACATTCATATAACTTAGAGTGACCACATATTTGAGAGAGTATTATCCTACTACTCATTTCTAGCAGTATCCTTGGAGGATAGTTGGGTAGTTGTTGTTCCGATCATCTCCCGACGCGTGGCTAGTAGAGACGCAGTGTTTTCGGCGCTTGGATCATGGAGGACTTATCAAATCGGATTTGCGGTCAGCGGTATCGACCTCAACATTCTATCAAAGGACTTCAAGGGTATGGTTTCATATCTTTATTCTTGTCCTTTTATATTCGTATATACGTAGCATGATCGATCCTCTTTAGGGGTTCGGCTATTTCGTATTTTGCTTCCGTTGCGCCTTTATTTTAGGCATCGCATCCCAATAGTGGTATCGGAGCGAGGTCTTTCGATCGTATATACGATATTTAGCATTTGGAATGCTAGATTGGGTGTTTTTATGATTTGGAATCATAATTGTATTAATCATTAATTTTTAATTGTTCATCCAAAAATTATTTTTTCATAATTTTATGTTACAATATAAATCTATTTTTCTTTTGAATAACTGATTTAAATGTGTAATATAAAGATTATAAAAATATTATTTGTAGAATCGGGATAAAAGACGAGCCGAAAATATGATCGGACCCGGCAGCTTGGAACTACCAGGCCGCTGCCGTGCGGTCCCATTATGCGGATCGCTTGCTGGGCGGCCTGATGGGCAGTGCTGGGGCTTGGCCCGGCCATGTGTTTTTCGATTCTGTTTTTTATATTTCGTTCGATAATTAATTTCCCACAAATTAAATTGGACTTAATTTGACTAACACATAATTATGGTAATTTTATTCTTAGGGGAATTATTTTAATAAATTAATTTAATGAAATATTTTCTCATTCGAAACAAGTTAAAATTAACGGTTGTTTAATTAATTGGATTAATTATTATGGATTAATTAATTTATATTGATTGGATCAATAGTTAGATTAATTGTTTTTGTCATTAATTTTAATGTGATTGTTGCATTATTATTTGAATGGTGATGTAGTTCGTGGACCTAATTTTTGAATCGTTTTTTAATTGAGTTGTAAAGGCCGTTTTGAGTTTATTTATTTTACTAGAAATATTTGTATCTAGGATGCAATTTTTCAATGTAAAAATTTATATGTAATGACGAAGACCGGAGGAAGATCCATTCGAGAGGACGAAGATTCAAGACTCAAGATATGTAATTAAATTACAATGTTTTTGGTTCTAGGAACGGCCAATGAACTACATGTTGGTAGCAACTAGGTTGTGTATGTTTATTCATATGGTATGAATATCGTCAAACGCGCTTAAATGAATTAATGTGCAAAGTGTAACATTAATCGCGAAAGTTCTCCCACGGCAAAATATTAACTTTAAAAGGTTTCAAGATTTTCCTTCCCTCCATAGATCTCTCGGAAAATTGAAATTCAAATCGGATGTGCTATGCTTCCGAGTTATCGGGGTAGCCGTTCGGGGAGGGTCGATAAATTCTGAGAGTGCGTTGGATGCCTTCGGTTAGAACAAATTTTATCCCTAGAAACCTGTTTGGTTGCCGGATAAGATTCATTTGTGAAACTAATAAGCATCGATGGTATAAACTTAACTTGTTCACGAACTATAGAAACCATATAGGTTGAGGGGGTGAACAAGGGGAAAAAGAAGATCGAATCATCCATTAGATGGTTGGTGTTGGACACCACTTTTATGAAGATTAATAGACCAGAAACTTGTTCGGTACGTTGCCCTCTATTAAAGTTTATAAAGAACTAGATCACCACTATAAAGTATAGCGAACTAATACTTCCGGATTTCACAAGAGAGTGTGTTATTTCAATAAAAGTAGTGGGAGTTGGGTTTAAATGAATAGAAAAGACCTTAATTCTAAACTCAGATCATAATTAAACGAGTCACTAATCAGTCTGTCTTACTTAATGCAGACAAACTAAATAGCAACTCTCAAAATGACAATGAACCCACTCACAATTCTACTCGAGAAGGACAACCTAACCGGACCAAACTTTGTGGACTGGATCCGCAATCTGATGATTATCCTCAGTATAGAGATGCTGGGATACGTCTTGGAGACGGACATTCCGGCGGCTCCAGTGCGGACCAGAGCTAGTCAAGAAGAAGTTAAAAACCACGAAAAGTGGGTTAAGGATGACATTAGAGTTTGTGGCCATATGATGGCCTCTATGTATAATGAGCTTCAGAGAGCTCATGAGAAAATGACTTCTGCTAGGCAGATCTTATCTCACTTAACCGAGCTTTATGGTGAGCACAGTCGAACGGCTAGGTATGAGATATCTAAGCAACTCTTAGGTACAAGGATGAAGGAATGTGAGAAAGTTGGGGCTATGATCGAGATATTGGAGGCTCTTGATTTTAGGATGCATGTTTCTCTCCAGACCGACCTTATCCTGCAATCTCTTCCTAATTCCTTCTCACAGTTTGTCATGAATTTCAACTGCAATGAGATTGCTTGCAATTTAGCAGGGTTGATGAACAAACTTGTAACCGCTCAGTCCCAGACGAAGACTCCACGGGTGAAGGAGTATGCCCTTAAGATTTCTTCTGGATCTCGGAGGTTCAAGAATAAAAAGAAAAAGACTAGGAAGCAGATACGCCCACAAAGAAAGGACTATAAGGCTAAGGGCAAGGCCCCGATGGTTCCTAAGAGAAAGAAGATGGACGCATGTCTCAAATGCAGTGAGCTGGGCCACTGGGTAAGAGACGGTCTGATCCTTCATGGCACTTTAGGTACGGAACTTTTAGTTTTGGAAATGAATTGTTCTGCTACCATATTTTCTACTTCATGGATACTGGATTCAGGTGCTAGTTCTCATATTTGTACCATGAATCAGGATCTGGAACAAAGTAGGAAGCTTGGAGCTAGGGAAGTGGTGATTAGTGTCGGAAGTGGGCATAGTGTCGCAACAACTGATATATGATCACTTCTTTTGGATTTGAAATCCGGATTTATTTTAACATTGGATGATGTACTTGTTTTGCCCAAGGGGCATATAAATATTCTATCCATTTCGATCATGGATCGGAAAGGCTTTTCATTTTTCATGGGGGATGGTACTTGCATAATTTATTTTAAGAATAAATTAGTAGGCACTGCTATATTGTTAAATGGACTGTATCATCTGAACCTAAGTAACAAAGTCATTGTAAACACTATGAATAGGAAGCGTGGTAGGGATAAAATTAATAAAGTTTTAAAACGGCATCTTAGACTTGGTCATGTTGGTCAGACCAAAGTTTACAAAATGGAAAAAGATGGACTTATGGTTCCATTGGGATCAGATCCCTTTCCAACTTGTGAATCTTGCCTTAAAGGAAAAATGACTAAGTCCCCCTTCACAAGGACTTTTGAAAAAACCGCTGATAAACTTGGATTAGTCCATACCGATGTATGTGGTGCTTTGGAAGCAGCGCGTGACGGATATCAGTATTTCATTTTGTTTACGGATGATCATACTAGGTTCGGTTATGTATACTTAATGAAACATAAATCCGAGGCTTTTGAGAAATTCCAGAAATTTAAGGCCCTAGTCGAAAAACAAACTGGCAATCTTATCAAAGCACTTCGGTTGGACAAAGGTGGCGAGTATATGAGTATGGAGTTTGACAAGTTCCTAAAAGACCACGGAATAGTGTCACACCTCAGGAACTCCTCAGTTAAATGGTGTGTTGGAAAGAAGGAACCAGACCTTGTTGGACATGGTTCGCCATGCTTAGCTACATCGACTTACCAATTTATATGTGGGGGTATGCGCTCCTTACTGCTGCTTATATCTTGAACAAATGTCCTTACAAATCCGTTCCTAAGACTCCACATGAGATGTGGGAGGGTAGGAAACCAAGGCTTAATCATATTAGGATTTGGGGATGTCCCACCTATGTCAAGAAGACAGGTGGAAAAATTGGAAGCAAGATCCATAAGGGACATTTCATTGGATTCCCATATGGTACGATGCGTTATCTATTCTACATGCCCTAATATCGAAAGATCATCATTGCTAGCACACTTCCTGGAAGATGAGTTCATTCAGGAAGGTGGAGCAGATAGAAATATCTCTTTGGAAGAATACAATGAAACTTGTGAGGAGGCACCTGTACAACAAGTTGGAACCGAACCTTCTGAAACACAAGTACAACCACCTCGTAGGTCTAGTAGGGTGTCTAAATTACCTGAGAGGTATGGCTTTGTGCACTTGGAGGAACTGGGTCTCCATGAGGTTCCAGGTGATAGTCAAGAGACCGACCCCACGACCTATGACCAAGCGATGGTAGATGTAGACTCCGCGAAATGGCGAGAAGCTGAGATAGACTAGATGCATGCCAATCAGTGTGTGAACTCTAGTAGACTGCCCCAAGGACATAGTGCCATTAGGAACAAGTGGATCTACAAGAGAAAGACTGATGGGAATGGCAAGTTTGACACCTATAAGGCCAGGCTTGTGGCAAAGGGTTTTACCCCCAAAGAAGGGATCGATTACCACGATACTTTCTCGCCCGTAGCTATGATCAGGTCTATTCGAATGATGCTTGCTATAGTCGCCTACCATGATTATGAGATATGGCAGATGGACGTAAAGACGGTGTTCCTTAATGGATACCTCGAGGAGGAGATCTATATGGAGCAGCCTAAAGGCTTTGTGTCCGAGGTCGATATTCATAAAGTGTGCAAACTTCTGCGTTCTATTTATGGACTGAAGCATGCTTCACGTAGTTGGAACCTTCGTTTTGACGAAGCTGTCAATGAGTTTGACTTCGTGCAAAATGAAGAGGAACCTTGTGTATACAAAAGGGTTAGTGGGAGCAAGATTGCATTCTTAGTACTATATGTAGATGACATTTTACTAATAGGAAATGATGTGGGCATGCTCAGTTCTGTGAAATCTTGGCTTTCGAGTAATTTCTCCATGAAAGACTTAGGAGAAGCAACCTATATTCTTGGTATTTGGCTCTACCGGGATAGAGCGAAGAGAATGATAGGTCTTTCCCAAGCCCTCTATATAGATAAAATCTTAAAGTGATTTATGATGAATGATTCTAAAAGAGGGTTCCTACTGATGCGATATGGAATAAAACTCACCTCGAAGATGTGTTGTAAAACCCTAAATTCTGAATCGTTATTTAGGTACCATTTTGAATTTTAATTTAAGTTGATATTTAAAATTTCTTAAAATTAAAACTATATGTTATACACGTTCATTAAAATAAACCTAAACTATACACTATAAATTAAATACTAAATAAAATCCTAATATTGCCAAGTCCTCCATACATTTTTTTAGTCCCCTAAGCCCTACATGAGCCGAATTCCCCTAGCCCATATCCTTTGGCTAGTTTGTTTTGGATGGATAAGAATAACACATTATACTCTCACAAATAAAATATATATCCTTATCATTTATCAATACAAGGCTATACCATATATATCACACGCCTTGTCCTATATTCCTAAACCTTATATTTTCCATCCTACTCCTCCTTTTACACCGAACCAGAAACCAGAGAAAACATCCACACATTTACCTTCAATTGCTGCCAAGAAGAGTAGAAGAAGAAGCTAGGTTCGGGGTACAAATCGTTGGAGTTTTCTTGGAGTTATACGAGCCCTAGTTTCCTTGTTCCATTCGGTTCTATTGTTTTTCTATTCGACATCAGGTTTGAATCTCTTTTGTTCTCTTTTCATTCGACCTAATACATGGGTAAACAAGTTAATAACTATGCTAAGAAACCTGATGAAATCATGTTTTATATACCCTGTTGGCCGCGTTAATAAAGCTACATAAAATCATGAAACTATACGCCTATATATGAATGAATTGTGTCGGTTTTGTGGACTGTTTTTGTGTCTTGTTTTCAGCCCTTGGTCGACCATAAATACTGCATAAACAAGCCCTAATAATCATCCAAAATGACACAGTAAATCAAGTATTAAAGTTGGAAACCCTAGGCGATGAATGTTAACGAGAGTCTATGATTTCATGTGGGAAATATGACCTTGTTTTGGCTCATAACCTCATGTGTGTGTGGACTGTTTTGGTTGGCATTTGTGTGAGTCCAAAATATGCTATCAAACTGATTTAAAATGGTTTAAGAATCATGGTGTTGGTTTAGTTAAGCTTGAGTCATTTTGAAAGGGTTTTGCTCATTAAAAGGATTAAGGTGTTGTTGTTTCTGTCTCACTAGTGTGCTGTCCATAAAATGGGTTGCTTTGCAAGAGGTCTATTTTAATAATCACAACATGTTTTTGCTTGATTCTTGATTCTAAAACTAAGTTCATGATGTTTAATATATGTATATCTAATTTCATGGTCATTGGAGGTCGGGAAGTTGGTCTTTTGATTTTTGGGAGTTCAAGTGTCAAATCTGAGAAATCGAGTCTGAAAACCAGTTCGTGTTTTTGATTTTTAGTTTTCAAACCATAAGGAGCTAAGAGCTCTACTTTTTCAGTAATGATATATAAGTTATGTGTGACTTCCTGTATTTTTTATGGATTTTTATGAAGTGTTCAAGTGGGTCTTATAAATGTAAACTTTCGGGGTGTACCTGCAGTTCACTTTCTGTACATGTTTGGATAAACAATTTTTTTTTTGAAATGGTGGTTGCACTTAATAATAAATTCTGTAAAAATTTATGTAATCTCACAAGACATATAGGAACATGTGTAAATTATTGTAGCTTCTGGATTGGAGTATAACTATGGTTTGCAAATTTGTAAAATTAAGGGTAAGACATACTAAAATCAGAAATTTGTTAAGAGGCTAAGTTTTTGTGATATTCATACCATTTAATATGTTTGAACCCTAAAATGCACTTGAACATTAATTATGATATAATTGGTCATATGTTAATCTAATTCCAATAACAAAACCCTAACTCGTGTAGATTCGTTGAAGGAGGCGTGACGTTGTTCCTGTGTTCACTTTTCCGTTTGCTTTCATTTCATTCATTAAGGTACAGATATTATGACCTTTCTCATAAGGTTTCTCATGATTCTTTCACATCTTTAGATTGCTTAGCTTCTGATTTTGAGCCTTTGCTATGAACTCTTTGATATGAATCTTTGATGATGATATTTCTGATGACCTTAGATTCTGTCATTTTTTGACATTCTGTTTGAACCTTCAGTTTGATACCCGAGCTATCACTAGTCATGTGGGTTCCATGCCCGTGTCATTGATGCACCAATGGCATGACTCTAGGGTGGAGGAGTGATGTTCCATCCCGTCCATTTTCTGTTATATGTTTATGAACTCAAGGATATATGTTTGGCCACTATGATTCCTGCAGGGGCGTATGGATGCATCCTAAATCTGATTTGTTATGTTATTATATATTTCTGGTGGATTGATGTTATGTGCTATACACGTCATTCACAACTCTTGGAGGTAGCTACTCCATTATGTTATTTATGTTACTTATGAAGATTATGATTATGATGTTATGATATTATGTTTCTGGGCTCGTGGTAGATTTCTGACAACCTTTACACCTTTGATACACTTATGATATACCTTTTGTTATTCCCCAATGCACCATATTCTGTTTTCTCATTTCAGTTTCATTACTTTGCTTTGTATATCTGTTCACTGAGCTTTTTAAGCTCAGCCGCATTTCTTTTCTCCGCGGCAGGTCATTAAGCTAGGAGCTGGGGCTATCTTTTGGAATGAGAGTAGGAGCTGAGTGCAGACATACCCTAGACATCTTAGCTTTGACACTATGTTTCATTGTTTTGAGACTCAGATTATGATGTTTCCTTCATTTGGATTTCTTTTGGAACTTATGTATTGTTTAGGTCATGTTGACTTACTTTCCTTTGATATTTATCATAAGACTTCCGCTTGCGTCTGTTTATGTATGCTTTGATATGCCATCATAATGTGATGCTTCTACCCTTGCTGGGTTGGGGTGTTACATGTGTCCTCAAAGTGAGGAACAACGAAAGGAAATGAGTAATAGACCATATGCATCGGTCGTAGGTAGCCTTATGTATGTTATGCTGTGCACAAACCTGACATTGCACACACTGTGAGCGTTGTAAGTAGGTTTCAGGCAAACCCAGGAAAAGAATATTGGACCACCGTAAAGAACATTCTCAAGTACTTAGGAGGGACTAGAGATCTAGTTCTTATGTACGGTGGTGGAGAACTGAATGTGAAGGGTTCCACTGATTCAGACTTCGAAGGACAGAAAGACGACTCGATGTCTACCTATGTCTACATTTTTACTCATAATGGAGGAGCATTATCTTGGCGTAGCGCCAAGCTGAGCGCGACTACTGATTCCACCAGTCAGGCTGAGTATAAAGCGGCCTCAGAGGCCTCTAAGGAAGGGTTTTGGATTAAGAAGTTTCTGGGTGAACTTCACGTGACACCAAGTGCTGAGCTGCATATTACGATTTTGTGCGATAACAACAGAGCTGTAGCATAGGCCAAGGATCCGAGGTTTCACAATAGTACAAAACACATTGAGAGAAGGTATCATCTCTTCAGAGAATTTGTTCACAAAGGATACATTGTGCTGCATAGTGTAGACTCATAAGACAATGTCGCTGATCTATTGACCATGCCACTTTCTCAGATAAGCTTGGAACGTCATCTGGAGAACATGGTTATTAGATACCATAGTGTGTGGCATTGAGTGCAAGTGGGAGATTGTTAGGAATATGCCCTCGAATGCCACTCAGAGGAAGTATGAGAGAGGGCATTGTACTTGTTATTATGTAAACTAATATCAGAAGGTAATTTTATGTTTCTTTATTTACTGAGAGTTACTGGCATTCCTGACATATATATATATATATGTATATATATATAAACTAGTCCATGTATTTGAGAGAAAACTTTCCACTCGTTATTAGATAAGGGGATATGCACTGGAAAAGTTTATGACTCAAATACTTAATCGTTCGCAAGTGGATGAAATTGGACTGGCATTAAATTTATGTGAAGAATTGTATGATGTGTTCTTTGACTTGGAAAGTGTCTGTCGTCACTAATGGTTAGTGGGAGCACATGTTGTAGGTATGCTAATTAGATTAATATACTCGAACCAACTCACCCTCGATTCGTCACACGGATTTCACTCCAGTACAGTCAATGACGGAATAGATAGGTTGTGATAGGTATTCGTGAACCTTTGACTTGAGGATTTAGTAGGGATGTGCTTGTGATGTTAAGATTTTCACTAGAGCAGTTCGACCCAGAATACCGAGAGGTGGGGGTCAAACTCGACGTGCGTCTTGACGGACAAGTAGCAGGTTCTACTAAATACCAAGATAGGATTCTTTCTCCAGTAAGTGAACAGGTATATGTCCTATGTGTAACACCCCCAGGGCCACACGAGAATATTACAGTGTCATGGGCCCCGAAATGAGACCTACAAGGCTGAAAGTTATTTTTACAAACATTTCAAATATGCCAAAGCGGCGATGATGGTAATATCTTTTAAAAATAATCAAATAATATATAAAATCCATTTATCAAATACCGTCGAACATCTCATTTGAAAGTACAAGGTCAAAATGCCTAAACTCGACGATTGCAAAAGTATACGTTAAGCCACCGCTTACACATACCGACAAAATAGTTTAGAAAATGATTTTTCAAAATAACTTAAGTTCCCAAATACCAAAAGTCTATTTAGAAATACTCACGCAGTGGAAATGACAAACAGTTAAAAATACTCTTGCAGCGGAATATAACAACTAGTCAAAGAACTCGATTCAAAAATAAACCCCATAGCCAGTATCCTCCGGGAATCTCATCTCTTCACGACCGCTACAGCTCGATCTCCGAGTACCTAAAAATAAAGCCCATGACGGGGTCAGCCATAATACTCGACAATGATAACAATCACATCACGTCAATAATTATATACCAATGAAATTAACAAGTAAGAATACCACCAATGTAATCTTACTATCATAACCTTACCACTTCGTGATAATCCTCATCAAAATAACCCTTAACATATTGTACACCTCGTATTCTCGATTAAATAGTAGATTCATAAATAACATCTATGTTGTACCTCAAACCATAGCCAAGATTCTCAAAACAGCAACATAACTCACCAATACGGAAATATACCAACTCTGACCAATTCAATCCATCGGATAACATCATCAAATATCAACACGATAATCAATTGTCCACCAAAAGACAAGTACCAAGAAGGAAATACGGAACATACCTCAAGATACACAATGCCACGACAAATCATGTCAGTCTAATACGAGATCAGATCAATACACACACGGACATGGTCCTAACACAAGACCTACAAATGCATACTCAACTGACAACGTCAATATGCTCACAGCAATAACAACAACATATACTTATGGTGATCCAACGATCCATTGCGCACAGCATAGATGCCCATGATGATCCTATTAGATCAACACGTGGTGGATAACCAATAATATACACATACACAACAACATATGGGTACTCCAACGATCCAACGCGCACAGCATAGATTCCAAAGATGATCTCGTCAGACCAACACTTGGTGGAAAACCCATCCAACGATCCAGCGCACACAGCATAGATTCCCAAGATGATCCCATCGGACCAACACTTGGTGGACGAACAACTACAATGCACAACTGCATAAAACAACAATACACAAATGCACGGCAATAACAGTACATGAATGTATCACAATATGATCGACACTAAATGACAAAAATGATTAGAGTACTTGCCCCGAGTCCTTCGAGAGCAATCTCAATGTCAAGAACCATCACCGATGATTATCCTCAATATTCGACGATCCAAAATATCATGGACGGTTTATAGCTTATATCCTCGTCTTTACCACAATGTATCCTCGATACCCAAGTATACCAATAACGAACAAAAATGACATACCTTATAATTTAACTTCAAAAGCCGAAATACAATATACAATCCAAATCTCCATAATTCACACTTATACTCATTGCTATATGAATTATAACGAAATGAAACTGAAACCATTCATTAGATATTATAAACTTAGCAAGTAATAACTTGCCTCGATACCGACACGATGATGATGAAGCCGTTACCAATTTCCTTGTCTTCGCCTACGAGCTCCTTGACTACGACTACAACAATTCACGAGAACTCGACCGCAACGATCAATCCTCATAGCCTATTGTAATAACCGATAACAACAAGCTCGATAACAATCAACAATACATATAACCAATCCACAAATCCAACGATTCTACAATATCTCGATTAAACACAGTCCGAACAATCTAACTCAAACACTTACGAATTCATCACCACGATACGATTTACGTTCGTTGTCTGTTGACTTAGCGTACGTTAGTCACATCATGTAGCATGCGCTAATATTCACTGACTTGTATCTTATCCATAGCATAGTTTACATACGTAATACTTCAATATTTATGTACACTAAATATTCCAATTAACGTGTGTTATCCAGTCAACTAGCATGCGTTAACGTCATGCAGTTGCATGCATTACAGGTACTGATCAACACCTTGCGATTACAAATACGAATGTAAAAGAAATCATACTCCAAGATCTATCATAACCTTTCCAAATTTAACCTCATATCATGATTCATATCTTATCAAGAACATACGAAATCGACCAATATAATCAACATACTATTGGTTCTAATCATCAAATCCATATTTATATCCAATACCATTTATATCTTATCACATATTCCTCTTTGATATGATATATACCAAGAACACCAAGAACACCATGATTCCATAATCATGTTCATAACAAAACAACATAATCTTGTCAATAAAACCTATTTTGAAATTTTGAAGAATTTCAAAACTAAAAACATGTATATATTCGTAAGACTACAAAAATCAATTTCCGAGAAGTTAAACCGGCTCTCTTATGTCAACTACTCGATGACAATTCTTTTCGAATACACACGATTAAATAAAACAAAATTATGCCAATTCGGCTCCTCACCAATTCCACTGACATTCGGTCGGAAAATCACATGATAGAATCCAAAATCCTATTGTATAGACTTTGTTAAAGTCACTTTTTTCCACTTGCAACACTTCAACTATGCCATGATGAAACATGTTTTAAAAACACAATACTGTCTCTCAAAATAAATTTAAGAAAATACATTTTTACGACATCGAGCAAAATAATTTATTCAAAATATATCATTTTGAAGAGTATCATTTTCAAATGTGCAAAAGCAGTTTCGTATATCTCAAAATAAACTAGTATGACTACATGTTCCTCTCAGCAATCCACAACATTTCTTCCAAATACATAACTCCATTTTCCAAGTTTAACCGACATATTGATTTTCCATAATCATAGCTTCTCAAGATCACTGGTTCTGTTCCAACTATTATATTCTGCTATCTCATAATATAACACATAAAATTATTCTGAATCTCAAAGCATATCTACTTATAACTGCAAAGAACCTCAATGCAATTTAAAAATCCAAATACTTACAGATCGTGAAGCTGACGATTTCCTGTGATACTGGCATATGTCTCAACTCTAGAAATATATTCGATATAGATATTTTCAAAACATACATTTTTCAAAATCAGTTCAACTCAAAATACGACACATCTCTTTCCAAAGAGATACATTAATACTGTTTAGATAATTTAAAACAACTACGGTATCACACTGGTAAACCACATAACACACAAGCCCGTGTGAACAACAAAACCTAGGGCTCTAATACTTGTCAACTGACAACTCGAATGACGTGACCAAAAACATGACTCAACTTGATCCGACAGCCTAGGTTTTCCAACCTAAGTTCTGATACTATATTCTGTAACACCCCCAGGGCCACCCAGAAATATTACAGCGTCGTGGGCCCCGAAATAGAACCCACAAGGATGAAAGTCATTTTTACAAACATATGCCCAAGCGGCGATGACGGTAATATATTTTAAATATATTGAAAGACTATATAAAATCCATTTATCAAATACCGTCGAACATCTCGTTTGAAAGTACAAGGCTAAAATGCCTAAACTCGACGATTGCAAAAGTATACGTTAAACTACCGCTTACACATACCGACAAAATAGTTTAGAAAATGATTTTCCAAAATAACTTAAGTTGCCAAATACCAAAAGGCCATTTAAAAATACTCACGCAGCGGAAATGACAAACAGTTAAAAATACTCTTGCGGCAGAATATAACAACTAGTCAAAGTACTCGATTCACAAATACACGTCATAGCTAGTATCCTCTGGGAAGCTCATCTTTTCACGACCGCTACAACTCGATCTCCGAGTACCTAAAAATAAATCCTGCGACGGGGTCAGCCATAATACTCGACAATGATAATGATCACATCACGTCAATAATTACATAACAATGAAATTACCAAGAAAGAATACTACCAATGTAATTTTACCGTCATAACCTTACCACTTCGTGATAATCCTCATCAAAATAACCCTTACTATATTGCACATTTCGTATTCTCGATTAAATAGTGGATTCATAAATAACATCTACACTGTACCTCAAACCATAGCCAAGATTCTCAAAACATCATCATAACTCACCAATACGGAAATATACCAACTCTGACCAATTCAATCCATCAGATAACATCATCGAATCTCAACACGATAATCAATTGTCCATCAAAAGACAAGTACCAAGAAGGAAATACGGAACATACCTCAAGATACGCAATGCCACGACAAATCATGTCAGTCTAATCCGAGATCAGATAAATACACAAACGAACATGGTCCTAACACAAGACCTACAAATGCATACTCAACTGATAACGTCAATATGCTCACAGCAATAACAACGTATACTTATGGTGATCCAACGATCCAGTGCGCATAGCATAGATGCCCACGATGATCCTATTAGATCAACACGTGGTAGATAACCAACAATATGCACATGCACAACAACATATGGGTAATCTAACAATCCAGTGCGCACAACATAAATTCCCAAGATGATCCCGTCGGACCAACACTTGGTGGAAAACTCGTCCAACGATCCAGCGCACACATCATAGATTCCCAAGATGATCCCGTCTGACCAACACTTGGTGGATGAACAACTACAATGCACAACTGCATAAAACAACAATGCACAAATGCACGACAACAATAATACATGAATGTATCACAACATGATCGACACTAGATGATAAGAATAATTAGAGTACTTGCCTCGAGTCCTTCGAGAGCAATCTCGATGTCAAAAACCATTACCGATGATCATCCTCAATATTCGACTATCCAAAATATCATGGATGGTAGATAACTTATATCCTCGTCTTTACCACAATGTATCCTCGATACCCAAGTATACCAATAATGAATATAAGTCACATACCTTATAATTTAACTCCAAAACCCGGAATACAATATACAATCCAAATCTCCAGAATTCGCACTTATACTCATTGCTATATGAATTATAACGAAATGAAACTGAAACCATCATTAGATATTATAAACTTAGCAAGTAATAACTTGCCTCGATGCCGACACGACGATGACAAAGCCGTTACCAATTTCCTTGTTTTCGTCTACGATCTCCTTGACTCCGACTACAACAATTCACGAGCATTCTTGAACTCGACCGCAACGATCAATCTTCACAACCTATTGTAATAACCGATAACAACAAGTTCGATAACAATCAGCAATCAATATAACCAATCCACAAATCCAATGATTCCACAATGTCTAGATTAAACACAATCCGAACAATCCAACTCAAACACTTATGAATTCATCACCACAATACGATTTACGTACGCTGTCTGTTGACTTATCGTACGTTAGTTGTAACACCCCCAGATTTAACTGAAAATATTACATCTCTGTGGGCCCCGAGATGGAACCCACAAGGCTGAAGGAAATTTTCACAAACATTTACAAATGCCCAAGAGGCCAACGACGGTACTATCTTTAAAAAATGCACAAAGACTTATAAAATCCATTTATCAAAAACCGTCGTAAAAACTCATTTGAAATTGCAAGGCCAAATGGCCGACACTCAAAAGTTTAGAAAACGATTTCCAAAGTAACCTCAGTTACCAGATACCAAAAGAGCGTTTCAAAATACTCACACAGCGGAAAAAGACCAACCATAAAGATACTCTAACAGTGGAATACAAGAACCAATCAAGAAACTCAATGCACAAAACATGTCCTAACCAGTATCCTCCGAGAAGCTCATCTCTCCACGACCGCTACAAGCTCGAAAATCCAAGAACCTAAAAAGAAAGCCCACGACGGGGTCAACCATAATATCCAACAATGATGTCAATCACATCACATCAATAGTTACATACCAATGAGAATACAAAAATAAGAATACGACCAAAGTAATCTTATTGTCATAACTTTACCAAAGTTCACATCTCGTATCCTTAACAACATGATAAGCTCATAACTAATCATCTGTACTGTATCTCAAACGGAACCCAAGGTTCTCAAAGCATCATCATAAATCACTGTTACGAAATCTACTAACTTAGTCCAATCCCAATCCATCGGGTGACATCATCACATCTCGACACAATAATCGATTGTCCACTAAAGACAATTACCAAAGGAATACAGAACATACCTCAAGATGCACAATCCCATGACAATCATGTCAGTCTAATCCGAGATCAGATCAATGCAACATACGAACGTGGTCCTAACACAAGACCTACAAATGCATACTCATCTGACAACGTCAATATGCTCAAAAAGAATAACAATGTATACTCAATGGCAATCCCATGATCTAGCGTCCTCAACATAGATCCCAAGATGATCCTACAAGATCAAAACGAGGTGGATAACCAATAATATACATACAACAACACATATAAAATCAACGATGCGAATCCACATGATTCAATCAACACGACACTGGGTAATCCAATGATCCAGCGCCCTCAGCATAGATCCCAAGATGATCCCGTCGGACCAAAATGAGGTGGAAAAACCCGTCCAATGATCCAACACGCTCAACATAGATCCCACGATGATCCCGTCGGACCAACACGAGGTGCACATCTGATCCAGCGCCCTCATCATAGATCCCATCGGATAAACACAACACAAACAACACAATTATGCATACACATGTGCAAATAAAAAATGTTCATCAACATGAACAACAGAACATGAAAGACAATATGACAAATCAACTAAGATGACCTCATGTTCAACAACATGAAGGACAATATGCATGATCAAATCACTAACACTAACTAAATCGATATAAGATACTTGCCCCGAGTCCTTCGGGAGAAATCTCGATATCAAACCATCACTGACGATTATCCACAATGCTCGGCGATCCAAACGTACCATGGACTACAGATACTCATATCCTCGTCTTTATCATAATGTATCCTTGATACCCAAAATGCCAATAATCGAAATAAATCATATACCTTATGATTTAACTCCCATGATCGGAAAACAACAGAAAATCCAAATCTCCAGAATTTGCAGTAATAATCATTACTATATGAATTATAAACGAAATGAAACTAAAACCATTCATTAAACATTATAACTGAGCAAGTAATAACTTGCCTCGATACCGACATGACGATAATGAAGCCGCTACCAGTCACAATGCCTTCGTCTACGAGCTCCTCGGCCCCGACCGAAGCAATTCACGAACATACTCGAACACGACCGCAATATCCGGTTATAATCACCGATCAATAATCTCAACCTATCGAAGTAATCAAATAACAGATATCCGATAACAATTAACAACCGACACGACCAACCAAATCATCTCAACGATTCAACGATATCTACAATACAAACTACAACTCTATGATCATAATCAATCAATACAACCGATCAATAAACCCCAACGGTTCCACAATATCTCGATTAGACACAAGTCCGAACAATCCAACTCAAACAATTACGAACTCAAAACCACAACACGATTCATAATCCGATTAATTCAACATACGATCGTCTTGCTATGTTAAATTCATCAAAAGTTCCTCAAGAATACTAAGGGACTCGAACTCATGTTCATAACCATTAAAACAACATAACTCGATATCCTTTAACATGAAGATAATCTTCCAATTCGTAATACAAGTCATCAATCATCGTATTCTTCAATATACACTCTACATAACCCCAAGGATTGTAACAACAACTCCCTAATCATCATCATACAGATCAAATACGGATAATAATACCAAGAACATCAAGAACTCTATGATTTCATAATCACAATCAGCATATTCAAGGTATAAACCATCATATCACCATCTTCCTTCAACATATAATTCATATAACCTCAAGAATCGAAACAACAACATCTTAATCCTCTTCATACGAATCATTTATCAATATCAACATCAAAAATCCGAAATGAAAAGGAGGATTATCCAACATACCTCTTAGAAGATGAAAAACACTAGAAAACACTTCAAGAATCATCCATAGCTCCATATCCAATCCTCAAGTCTAAGTCCTCAAGCTCAAAATCGACTTAGGAAGGCCAACATCTCTCTCGCTCAAAGTTTGGAGACGAAAAATGAAAAGGAAAGCTGAAGTGAAATGAAAGACGAACTTCATTATATTAAACTGCATAACTCATTACGTACGTTATCCTTCTTCATTAACGTACGTAATGCACTTTAGCGTACGCTATTCGTCCCACATAGCGTACGTAATCATCATCCCAGAACTAACTGAACTGTTTTGTTAACATGCTTACGTATGTAATGTTTCCTTCATAACGTACGTAAAATGTACGTTGACTTGCTACAGTACCACCCACATTACGTACGTAATACGCCATGCATAACGTACGTAATGGCCGAGGTTGACTCGCTGTCCACATCCTCTGTCGAAAGCTGCCGACACAGGGTCCCACTTGCTGACCATGACTCAATCGTCTGATTCCTATGTTACGTATGTAATGTCTCGGCCATAACGTATGTAACTTGTGATTTAGCGTACGTAAGTCTTCAACATTAGCGTACGCTAAGTATTCTATACTTAGCCAATTTCAACTGTTACCGCCTGTCTCGACATACCGAAAACACATATACACTTACTGAATACATATACTGGATCCAATAACATTCTTATATGATATACTCTATATAGAAAGTACGATAACCTGATACACGATATCCTTAAATGCAACTGTCGACCAGATACGACAATTATACCGATACTGACATCTCAGTCCTTTATTTATTTTATCCATACTGTACAGATTCCACGCTGTACAATATAACTCGGATAAAATAATATCAATTAACAGTAGTAGAAATTCCGGATATTACATTAGTCACATTACATAGCGTGCGCTAATAGTCACTGACTTGTATCTTGTCCAGAACATAGTTTACGTACGTAATACTTCAATATTTATGTACACTAAATATTCCAATTAATGTGCGTTAGCCAGTCAGCTAGCGTGCGTTAACGTCATGCAGTTTCATGCATTACAGGTACTAATCAACACCTTGCGATTACGAATACGAATGTAAAGGAAATCATAATCCAAGATCTATCATAACCTTTCCAAATTTAACCACATATCATGATTCATATCTTATCAAGAACATACGAAATCGACCACTACAATCAACATACTATTGGTTCTGATCATTAAATCCATGTTTATATCCAAAACCATTTATATCTTATCACATATTCCTCTTTGATGTGATATATACCAAGAACACCAATAATACCATGATTCCATAATCATGTTCATAACAAAACAACATAATCCAATATGTTCTAACATCTAACCCATCGTCTAACTCATAATCCAAGACATATATCATCATATCATCTTCTTCCTCAATACAAACTCCATGAAACACTAATAATATTAACAATACTTCCATAATTTATCATCATACGAGCAAACAACAACAACAACATCAAAAACCCGAAAATGACGAGAGGTTAACTAACATATCTCTTCAACATAATTCAAAACCACAAGAATCATATCAATATCCATATATCAACAATAACATCAACATAATTCAGTAATCCATCTCATAATCATACTTATAAACTCGTTTATATGATTATCATCAACTCAAGAACACCACTATTCATTCCAAAAATGAAATCCAAAGTGAAGAGTAATTACCTCTTTGAAGAAATGGGTTGATTCTCAAGGTTGGATCTGTTTCCAATCAATTCCAAGCTCAATATTGTTAAGGGTGGTCACCTCTACAAACACTCAAGTGTTTGGAACCTCAAAACCTCGCCGAATAACTCTCTCTATCCGATGAAGGGAAGAAATGGCCAAAATGATAAATAATTCCCAGCTGCACATATTTATACTGCACATTACTAGTGTGCGCTAACGACATTTTTTAGCGTGTGTTACCTGCCATAGCGTGCGCTACCTGACTTGGATAGCGCACACTATCGTGGTCCATAAGCTACTGCCTTGCTTCGCATAATGATTTACGTATGCAAAGCCTATGACATAGCATACGTAATATCGACGTTGACTTGCTACAGCAAAATACCGATTAGCATACGCTATTCTCCAACAGTAGCGTGCGCTACTCATAGTTGACTCGACAATATACACCTACTCCGAAGATGCCTGGGTCCACACGCCGAAAGCAACCGACAAAGATGGGATCCCCTTGACTGATCTGATATTAACGTGCGCTACTCCTTATATTCAGCGTGCGCTAAATGCCGTTGACACGAGTAGAGACCTACCTGTCGGCCACAACCTGGATCCTGTCCGATATGATCTTACGTACATTAACTGTCCTTGTTAGCATACGTAAACTCTACAGAATAGCATGCGCTAAGTCCATAGGTTAGCGTACGTAAGTCAGGCTATACTTAGCTAATTCCAACTGTTCCTATCTGTCGTCTCGATATACTAGATACATATACACGACATACTGAATACATATACTCGTTCCAATAACATTCTCATATGATACACTTGATACATAATATCCTCAAATGCAATTGTCGACCAAGTACGAAAATTATACCAACACAACTGTCTCAGTCCTTTAATTATTTTATTTACACTGTACAGATTTCACACCATGCAATATAACTCGGATAAAATAATATTAACCAACCATAGTAGAGATTCAGGATATTACACTATGTGGTTATTGGTAGATGAGATTATAAGGCTTTGGGCAAAGCATTTGAGTTAGTTGTATTGGATACACGAGAGCTTTGAGCTCTCTATTTGCATTAACTCAAACATAGAGTCAAATACAGATAGGGTTTGACTGATCGTGACCATATAACTTGATCGGGACATATGAAAGAAGGGTTTATATGTTTACTGGTATTCACGACGGAATGCTTCTTGAATGATCCCTATCATTCGTTCTCAGTAAGGTTACAGTATAGGCCGCGGGACTGGCTAGGTGGTGCTATAACTCTTTGGTTTTTCCCATTGCTTACTGAGACGGACCTACCGAGTCACGCATTAGGGAGACGACGAAATAATTTGAATTGCATCTCTTATTGTGAAATTTAGACATTGGATGTCTTATTTAATTTACTTGATTAATTAAATCGGTCGAGAGAATTAAACAAATAACTAGGTAATTAATTTAATTCATGTATTAGTATTTATTGCAGAAATAATATCTTGATATAATTAATTAATTAGATTAATCAATTGTATTGATTTTATTTGAAACGAACCAAGATGTATCAGTCGGATTAGATACACGATGGTCCGTTTCATGGACCGAAACGAACCGAAACTTCTCCATTATGTGTGAGCTGCCCCACACCTTGAATCATCTTGGAAGATGACTTTTGTCCCCATGGTTGCATGTGTTGAGGACTTTTCTTATCACTTGGGGACAAAATAGGTGATAAGATGGGATCTTATCATGATCACCCTTAGGTGTGTAGGTGGAGGCTTCTGTGGACTTTGTTATAAAATAAAGTTCATTCACCTCCACAAGGACATGCAAAAATCGGCCAACACATGGAAGGAGAGAGGGAGAGTTTATTTTGTTCAAGTTCTTACACTCTTAGAGAGAAAAAGAAAAATCAATAACAAAATTCATATCACTTAGAGTGATCACATATTTTAGAGAGCATTGTCCTACTACTCATTTCTAGATGTATCCTTGTAGGATAATTGGGTAGTTGTTGTTCCTATCATCTCCCGGCGCGTGGCTAGTAGAGACGCAGTATTTTTGGCGTTTGGATCATCGAGGATATCAAATCGGATTTGCGATCACCGGGATCAACCTCAACATTCTATCAAAGGACTCCAATGGTATAGTTTCATATCTTTATTCTTATCCTTTTATATTTGTATATATGTAGCATGATCGGTCCTCTTTAGGGGTTCGGTTATTTCGTATTTTGCTTCTGCTGCCCCTTCATTTTAGGCATCGAATCCAAACACTAGCCCCTCGACCAAGGTGGATTGAATTAACACATCACAATCACCGCACACATAAGAGGGGACTTACAATCGAGAGACTTACCATCTCTATACGCCAGTATGTGCAAGTTCCTCAAACGTATAGGGAAAGAAAAATAATAAACACAGTTTGAAAGAGTACAAACAGGTTACTCTGGCTTCTCGCAGGTCACTGGTAGAATCAGAAATCAATGGGCATGACTCCAATGGAATACAGTTCACAAGAGGGACTCAAAGTCCAGGTACGTTCAGAAAAGAGATTAAAACAATTTGGAAAAAGAAATTAAGGATCAGAGAGACTTACAGCGCAGGCGGCAAGAGACAAAGGCAGTCAGTGACATTCCTCAACACAAACAACAACTGACAACACGACACGACAAAACCGACCCAATAACCGACGGCCTAGGTATTCAGAAACCTAGGCTCCGATACCAATTCTCTAACAACCCCGCCCTGGGTCGGAACTGTTATAGTGTCGTGGATCCATTTCGGGAATCAACAAGGCAAGATCTATTTAACATACGAACATTCACACAACGACCAAACCAATCAAACGTAAAACTAAAACAGCGGACGTCAACCGGCAAGGTTGAACGACACAACACATCTGCGACATCACGACCGGCAAGGTCAGACATGACCATGGCAAAACCAACTCAACACATAGATAACAGATTTCGAGACAGTACCCAAACCCACACACTGGTAACATCAATAGAAAGACATCACTCGTGAGTACTTACCCAAAACAAGATCAACTAGCATGACACTGGCATCTCGAGAGAATATCACTGCTGGTCGTCATCCTCGTGCCCTTCCTGCGCTGGCTCACCATTAGGACTTGTACCTGAATACACAAATAATGTATTTACCCCATAAAAGGTCAGCAGATAGCCGGTGCAAGTACAATGATTCATGAATATGTACAACAAATGAATAAATAAACAAAACCATATCATCATCACTTATATTCCAGAATATAGTACAACAACCAACATGAAACAACCTCCCGAGCTATACTGGACCCGTACCTCACGCGAGATATGCACCAAAGGAGTCCTCGTCGGGCCATCTCTAGTTGTATAGCCCAATCAAGTGATCCGTAGAACTCGCATTCTAGCGGACCCCAGGGGACCCTCGCTGGTTTTACTTGGATCTCACACACTCAGTGACCACATGTCACACTTTCTGAAATTACCAATTTCTGAAATCACATTTTCTGAAATTACCACATTTCATAGAAATCACATTTTCCACATATTCATTCACACGAAGTACATCAAACGTAATCAAAATACTTTCCTGGTGACTTTAGGGATAAAAATGTTTCGAGCGGTTTGTAATTAGGATTCAAAACTTTGAAATATCCAGCCTACAATGAGGAATTTATGTTAACCGGCATTAGGACTGTTCATTCTAATCGAAATAATGTCGAAAACCTTAATTGAATCCCTTAGGGAACTTCTATCGGACACTTTGCAGACGGTATCCGATTACGATGATTTAAACAAAAGTTTTGATTTACGTTCCACTAGAATCGATAAGAGCAGCCCCAGGATATTGGATATATAATAATTTTCAAGTTCTAAACAAATATAAATCCGAAATCTCGAAAAACAAGTTTTAGGGTTCAGGGTTGAATTACCTCCAATCTAGTGAAGTTGGCCTGACTCGCTCGTTATATACTTGTTATCTAATCCCTCCGAAGATTATGGAATGTTTCAGAACCCAAAAATCACTCAAGAACACATATCTATAAGGAGGGCCGAAGGGTTGGGGAAGAACCACTGGAAAATGCTGGAAACTGTCCTATTTATAGGGCTGTTCGGTCAACACGGCGCTGGACACAGCGATGCCTGCACCGTGTCAGGCGCCGTGTTCCGTAAGGCGGCTGAGAGCTCTTGGAAAGCGCTGGAAATTGTTCGGGCGGTTCGGATAACACGGTGTTGTATCCGTCAGTGCCTGCGCTATATCATGCACTGTGTTCCGCAAGACGGCTGAGACACGGCACGGTATACTGTGCAACACGCGCTCACAGCGCCGGGTGCTTCGCCTTGTGCTGCTGACTGACACCCTTGTCTTGCTTTGGCCACACTTGTTCGTTCGGGCTCGGAATGACTCGCCATTTTTCCACTGGAAATCTAACTCAATAATCTACAATTCTCTAAAGTTTTAGGATTTTTGGATTTTATGGTGACTGATCAAAGTCGGTCCTGGTGCACAACGCCTTCTAGAAAGGTCAACGTTTATTTTTATTGACTCCCTTATGGTACTCCATTTATTTTATGAATTTTCCGATAATATAATACTCGAAACACGAATCGTAAATCTCAGGGCCGATCAAACAATTCAATTACAACTCGATCGGTGAGTCTAGAACATTCCTCGAAACGTCGAGGAGCAACTAAAAGCTTCATTGAGATGTCAAAGTGAATTTTTGGGGTCTCATTATCAATCCGGAAGTATTCTAACTAGTACGATTGAACCTGGCATTCTTAAGATGACCCTTACTGATCTCGTAGGTCAGGTTTACATCACCAGTCAGAATAATAGAGCACAAACACGGTTAAGAAAAGTAATACATATGGGATTATGAGTTCGGAAATGAGAGTAGTGTCAATCAATTGCTGATCTCAAGATAACACGGAGGACGTCTCATAATCGATATGTGTCAATGTTCAGAATCTGAAGGTTGAATGATAAGTTAAGAATGAAGATTGACAATGGTTACAAGTTCGACAAAATAATTCATGAAATGGGTCGAAAGTTAGAAATTATTTAGGGGTAAAAATATGGGCTCTCACACCTTCTCCCCCTAAAAATAAGTTTCATCCTAGAAGCTTGAAACAAAAAGGGGTTGTTGAAATGTACTCGGATTATAGGTTACATCCATGAATAATAATTTTATTCTTCAATCGCAAACCTTACACCGATACATATTTGTGAGGACATATCAATATATTCTTGATAGTACACTTAGGAGAAGTGTTTATATCCTCGTCTGTTGGACCCATATCATGCCTCCTTAGGCATACCTCATGGGTTGATGACGACGGGATCTTCTTCGATATTTTCTTCAGGGTCCTCTTCGGGATCTTCCTCGAGATCCTCTTCAGGCGCCGCGACTTCTTGTCCCGCTATCCAAACTGGGGCCACTGGGAGGACAGCAAGAATCTCTTCCGCGTTGGCTCGTATTATTGCCCTCTCTTGTTGAATCTGATCTTGGAGGGCCTCTCTTGCCTGATTGTACTGGGCCTATCTTTCTTGAAGAGTGCAACGAGTTGTCTACAATTGAGCTTCTAGCTGCACAACACACTCGTGCTCTCGTGCAGACGTCTCTTGCGCAGTCTGACTCGCATCTTGATGAAATTGCGCTAATGCTTCTGAATAACGGATATGTTCCAGGTAATGGATATGTTTGGCAGGATCCATACTTATAAGATTTACTCAGTTGTTTCCTCTCGGGTAATGTCTTAAGTTTTGCTGGGGAAATACCTCTCAGGGGTCTTATATACACATTGAACTGACTTTAGGTCGGTGGTTCTAGCGGCACTACAGTTGTTTCTTAGCAGTCGCTATTATGGCGGCGCCGTTATTCGATGTCGGTTATCCCTTGTGGCCATAATGAAAAATTCTTGGCGATAGACTCGCAAGGATACTTGATAACATTTGAGTTTATTAATGGTACAAATACGACCAAATTGGTCAGGCCAAAAGATATAGTCACAAACTCTTGGTATTCGTGTTTAATGTCATGACATGATGATCATATCATAGATTTTGATCACCGAGACTAGCGAATTGAAATAAATGAAAATAATTCAAAAGAAAAGGGACTGGCAGGAAAAATAGGATCATTACATTCCACCCCCCTTTAAAATAAGTTCGTCCCGAAATTGAGAACAAGGAGCAGCAGAATTAATGCGGAAAAATAACTGCTTGGCTCAGTAATGAACGCTATAATCCTAGAAATGAACGGACTAAACAAGTATTTGTTATACGAGCCAAGGCCATAATGTACACATGAACACGAGGAATCGAAGTGGAGGGGTAGAAGTTCGAAGATATATGCTCCCAGAGTTAGAAAAGTTATCAAATAACTCAAACGTCCCAAAACCATGTTTCGAGCTCGAGTAACAACACTCAAGCTCACAACTAGTCAGAAATACAAATTGCACCAGTAAAAATAATTAAACAATTTATTCGAACAAAATTGTATGATTTTAATAAAACAATTTTGAAATTTATTTGGATGACGGTAAACTGAACAGAACGAGGTAGTTTCAGGGTTGTCGAGAGGATCACAACGAATCATCAACAATGAAAATTCACCCAATATAGAGATTATCAAGAAGGAGTTTGAACAACCAGGGTTGGAAATGTGAGGCAATGGTATGGAAAGAATCAGGATCACGATTGTCGGGAACACCAACGATTATGATATTTTACAAAATCATCACTCGTCAACGTTAGAGGTATGGGACGCCCTATGGTCATCTGCCTTGTTCGTTAATAGGGTGGCGTTCCATGTCAATACAGAGACTATATCTCAGTATTTGCACGACCATGCCCCTGAACGTTTTAGTTGAAGCACCTCCCCATCTTAATGGAAATCAATGATGCCAGCTTGGAATTCCCAACGTCACTCCCTACTGCGAAGACGATGCATTCGAGAGACGTGGGGGTTTGGGAATACTTTGTTCCTTTGCCACCCAAGAATCTTCCAGAGGTCTTCTGTCCCTTTGCCTCGCTCGTAGCCTCAACCACTGAGGAGAGCTCGCAGGATATCGTCTGATCCCGATACTCCTTCACCATAACATGAACCGTTGTCGTACGAGCCACCTCACTGCTTCCACAACCATCATCACATCCACTTACGCCAAAATTCGACATACTAAGACATAATACCATTTCGCACAGTAACATTACCAAGTTCAGCCAGCATCCCTGAATGCCCAAAGTAGGCAACACTAAAATGACCAAGAATTCGGGAAGCATGCATGCATATGCAAGTCCGAGTATTCTTATTATATTAGAAAACGACATTATACGAGCCGCAGAGTAACTAGAGCTCGCAGAGTGTGGAGTTTCTTTTTTGAAATCAGCTTTTGGTCATCTGACGAGGACGATATACCATGACTGCACTTTATGAAAAGCAATCTTTTAATAAGAGGGCGAGTCACGTTTCGCCCAAAACATGTAAATACATTTTTGAAGAGGAAGTTTTATTTCACACGTCGACTTTTCAAATTATTTTTAACAAGTGTATAAAATAATTTATGTTTTTAAAATTTTGGAGATATCGTAACTAATTTGAAATATTTCGAAAATTTAATATGAGTTTGAAATATCATAAATTTAAAAAAATTCCTCTTCCACCAGAATGTTTAATCGAAAAAGTTTTCGCCGAAATACGTGACCATTTAATAAGACGATTGTAGGTTTTCACCATTTGAAAGAGTTCAAAACACCACTTTAAAAATGTTTATGCAGCGGATAAAATCGATACTTAAAATTTCATTCTTAATGGAATATAGGAATCGATAATATACCCGATTTTCCAAAATACACTCTATAACCATTTTCACCTGGACCGTATACGTATTGTATATCCCAGAAACCCTAATACCACCAAAAAGTTCTAGCCCCTCGATCAAGGTTGATCGAATTAACACAACACAATCACCGCACACATAAGAGGATACTTACAATCGAGAGACTTACCATCTCCATAAGTAGTATGTACAAGTTCCTCAAATGTATAGGGGAAGGAAAAATAATAAACACGGTTTGAAGGAGTACAAACAGGTTACTCTGGATTCTTGCAGGTCTCTGGTAGAATCAGAAATCAATGGGCACGACTCCAATAGAATACAGTTCACAAGAGGGACTCAAAGTCCAGGTATGTTCAGAAAAGAGATTAAAATAATTTGAAAAAAAAGAAACTAAGGATCAGAAAGACTTACAGCGCAGGCGGCACGAGACGATGGCAGCCAGTGATATTCCTCAACACAAACAACAACCGACAAAGACACGACAAAACAGACCCAATAACCGATGGCCAATTCTATAACAACCCCGCCCCGGGTCAGAACTGTTATAGTGCCATGGAATCATTTTGGGAATCCACAAGGCAAGATCTATTTAACACACGAACATTCACACAACGACCAAACCAGTCAAACGTAAAACTAAAAAAGCAGACGTCAATCGGTAAGGTTGAACGACACAACACATCCACGACATCACGACCGAAAAGGTCGGACATGACCACGACAAACACTGGAAACTGCCCTATTTATAGGGCTGTTCTATCAACACAGTGCTGGACCCGGCAGTGTGCACCGTGTCATGCGCCGTGTTCCATAAGGAGGCCGAGAGCTCCTATAAAGCACTAGAAACTGTCCAGGCAGTTTGGACATCACCGCGCTGTACCCGGCAGTGCCTGCGCCGTATCATGCGCCGTGTTCCTCAAGGCGGATGAGACATGGCACAGTGTGCTGGGCAACACGGCGCTCACAACGTCGGGTGCTTCGCCGTGTGCTGCTGACTGACATCCCTGTCTTGATTTGGCCATACTTGTTCGTTCGGACTCAGAATGACTCGCCATTTGTTCCACTGGAACTCTAACTCAATAATCTACAATTCTCTAAAGTTTGGATTTTTGGATTTTTTCGGGATTTATGGTGACTGATCAAAGTCGGTCCTGGCACACAGCGCCTTCCAGAAAGGTCCATGTTTATTTTTGTTGACTCGCTTGTGGTACTCCATTTATTTTATGAATTGTCCGATAAAATAATACTCGAAACACGAATCGTAATTCTCAAGTCCGATCAAACAATCCAGTCACAGCTCTATCGGTGTGTCTAGAACATTCCTCGAAACATCGAGGAGCAACGAAAGGTTCATTGAGACGTCGAAGTGAATTTTTGGTGTCTCATAATCAATCCTGAATTATTCTAACTAGTACGATTGAACATGACATTCTTAAGATGACCCTTACTAATCTCATGGGTCGGGTTTACATCACCAATCAGAATTATAGAGCAGAATACACGGTTAAGAAAAGTAATACATATGAGATTATGAGTTCGGCAATGAGAGTAGTGCTAATCTGTTGGGATAAACATTCCTGTTTTGATAATTGCCAACATACAGCAAAGTAGTCTCAAAGAAGTCAGAATATTGTCAAGTATGGAAGCTGTTAGAACTTGTCCAGCCCCAACATACAGCAAAAAGATCGTCCGATAGTCCATCCTACAGAGCCATACTCATACAACAAGAGACGTTTAATGCAGTTAGATAGGGACAAGTCTGAATGCTCTGAAGAGAATTTAATGCGAAGACAGAAATGATGTCTGAAGCATTAAATGCGATCTACTTTAATTCAAACATTCAGAAGCCACCAATAAAGATACATATGTAAACATCTCACCAACTAGCAATGACTTCATTTATAATGGATACATTTCCAAGGTTATAAATACCCCCAAGCCAGAGGACTCAACATACACAAGTTATTCATTATCGCGAAAGCTCTGAGAGATCACTCTGACATTCTAGCGATTACAAAGTAGTATATTTCGTGAGCATACAGTAGTATCCAAGCGAAGAAATATACAAGTTCTCAATGCAAACAGCACATCATACAGTGATTGTTCATCAAAGATGTAGCTGATGTTTGATAATTGTTCTACCTTTTCGTTGAGATTATCATTAGCCCTGTGTGGACTAAGGATCTGTGCATATTCTGACCTGTGTGGGAAAAATAGCATTGAAGACGAAGCTCCACGTTGTGTGAGAAAAAGCGAGTCAAAAAAGAGATCAAGCCAATCTATGTGAATGGCTTAAAGCTGCAGTCCCTGTGTTAATCTGTGTGAACGATATAGAGACAGGTTTAGTTAAAGTCACGTAGTTGTGTAAGTAGTGATTTTAATAAGCTATTTACTCCCGTGTGGAGGACCAGTGGACGTGGAGGGGTTTACCTCGAACCAATTTAAACTGTGTGTCATTTACCTTTTGTCTTTACTGTTTCCATTCTATTGTGATTTATCAAGTACACACTATTAAAACCCTGTACGCACTAAGCAAACATGAGAACACCTAGTTACTGTATTTACAGCAACTCACACAACAAACTTCCACTACATAATCTAACTTCGAAAATCATACATCGTACTGTACTTCTATATTTTAAGTTGTTATCTGTATACTTAGTGGCCAATAAGTGGTATCGGAGCGATTGATTCTAAAAAGAATCAGTCGATTCTTAATTGAGTCAGATCCACAAATCACTAGTGTTTGAAAACCATATCATTTCTTTCCCTATCTCTCAAATGGATACCTTTATCATAAAAAAGGTTTCAATGTTCTCTATTAACGAGTTTGATGACTGGAGAATTAGGAAGGAGGCTCATCTTTCAGCCATGCACGAGGAGATGATATTTGTCATCCAAGAAGGTCCAATAAAGAGAATGAAAGTTAATCCAGTCGCAAGGGTAGAAGGACAACCTCACGCTAAAATGCTTGAGAAGGAGCGAGAGCAATGGACAGCAGATGATCGCAAGTGTGCGAACCTCGACAATGTTGCTAAGAATGTGCTGTTTGCCACTCTCAACAAAGGAACATTCTCAAAGGTAAAGAGCTGTAAGACAGCTAAGGAAATTTGGGAGAAACTCAAGCTGATTTGCGAGGGTACTGAACTCTCGAAAGAGAATAAATTTTCCAAACTTACCCAGCAATTTGAATCTTTTGAAATGAAATCTTCCGAAACACTTGAGGAGATTGACCTCAGATTCACTGGCATTGTCAGTGAACTTGAAGCATTGCGTAATGTGTATACCCAAAAGGAGAAAAAATTAAAAATCTTTAGATCACTCCCTGCCTGATGGGACATTAAGACTACAGCTATGCGTGTATCCTGTAACCTTAATGATATTTCTACTTTTGACCTATTCTCTGACATCAAAGCTTTTGACTATGATATTGACAAGAGAGAAAAGGCCGAAGAGTCACCTGCCAAGACTACAGCGTTGGCCACTGTATCTGACAGGAGACACAGCTCTGCACCCAGCACATCTAAATCCACACACAAGACTACTGATAATGATGAAGATATACTGTCACAAGATGAAATGGCCCCGTTCATGCACAAATTCAAGAAATTCATCAAATAGTCTGGAAAGACCGCATACAGGCCCAAGCCTTTTCACAAGGTAACTTCAGAAACTCCTTCATACGGTGATGCTAACTTGTGCTATAACTATAGGAAACCTGGACATTATGCAAATAAGTGTCCACATCCAAAAGTGCAAAAGTTGCCAGAAGCTGAGAAACAAGAAAAGGATGAAAGAAAATGTCTCTGGAAAAATAATCTCAAGGCCCTGATTGGTGAATCAGAAGCCTTTCCAGCGTCGAACAAGATAGAGGAGTGCCTTCAGGAATTCACTGACAGTGACTCGTCCGATGATGAGATCGAAGATAAAGTATATATGTTCTTTATGGCCAAGGAAATACAGGACGATGAGGATAGCGATGATGAAATAAGCTCAAATTCAGTTACTCCCGCAAATGCATCGCATACTTCTGAAAACATGATGAATGAATTCAAAAACATTCAAAAGGCCCATGAGAGTTTAAAACGGGAAAACATACAGCTCCAAATTTCAAATTTAGAGCTGAAAGATGAAAATGACTTGCTGAAAAATAATTACGAAAACATGTCTATTGATTGCGAAAACAACAAGGTCACATTTTAAAAACTCATGGCAAGCAATCATCAACTTGCCCATAATCTAAATGAGGCTAAGTCTCATAATGAGAGCAAGACAAATGATTTCGCTTTACTCAAAGTCAAAGTAAAAACTCCCGAGAAGCGAGAAGGAGAATTAGAGACCATCTTGAAATCATTCGAGAAATCATCTAAATGGATGGAAGAAATTCTAATCACTGGGCAGCATGCTCATGATAGAAGTGGCTTAGGATATAACTCATTCTCCAATAAGGGAAAAACTAGTACGGTATTCATCAGAGGTGTGGAACCCATTCATGTACCTGAAGAAATTCCAAACCCTGCAAAGGCAGCATCTGCCTCTCGTATAGAGAAGGTTGGGGTTCCGCCACCAAGATCATATCACAAACAGTGGAAACCTCAACCTCCCAGACATGTAAGGCGTGAGCAACAGCATGCTTCCGAGCATATCAAAAGCGCCAACAACCGTTCAGAAAGAAGGCTGTATCTAAGTATCAAAGGCAAGCACTGCAGTACTTTCAATAGTACAGTGTGCCTAGATATTGGATACAGGAGCCCTATTATCCATCCAGAAAGCAGGTCGCCACACAATATCATCAACAGCTCTGGGAATCTAATTGGACACCCAGAAGGCAAGTTGTAAGGTCGCAGAAAATGGCCCCACCTCCTAGATGGCAATCATACTGGAATAATAATAATAACCCTAGATTTTACATGCATCATAATCAAGGTTATAGCGACTACGTGCCTGCCCCACGAAGACATCGCAAAAGTGTACCAAAAGTAACCTAGTAAACTAATTGTTGTTAGGTAAATATGGGTACCAAAAGGTACTAACATACATAGACCCAACAATCAAATGGGACTTAAATCTACTTAAATTCTGTGCTTACAGGATATCAAGGAGAAGGACATTTGGTACTTTGACAGCGGATGTTCTCGGCACATGACAGGAGATATCAGCAAGCTGTCAGATTATGTAGAAGGTCGCGGTCCAAAGGTGCAATTCGGTGATAAGTCCAAAGGAAGAACAAGAGGGAAGGGAACCCTGCTTGTAGGAAAGTACAAAGTCACCGACGTAACATATGTTGAAGGCATACAGTGCAATCTACTTAGTATCAGCCAGTTCTGTGATAAACAGTTCTCGGTGAAATTCAATATAGACCACTGTAGAGTGAAGGACATCAAGACCAAAGAAGTTTCTCTCACAAGAAGCAAGTCAGGTAATATATATATTGCTGACCGGAAGCCTACGAGCTCCACTATTCCTTATTTTGTTGCCAAAGGCACTGCAGATCAAAGCTGGATATAGCACAAGAGGATGTCTCATATCAACTTCAAGACAATCAACAAACTCGCCAGAGAGGGAATGGTTAGAGGCTTGCCCGATGTGTCATTCCATAAAGACAGCGTCTGCGGACCCTGTCAGAAAGGTAAATAAGTCAAAACCACCCTGAAAAGCAAATCATATCAGTCCACTCACAGGGTTCTAGAAATGCTACACATGGGCTTCTACGGCCCTGTAGACCCTGTAAGTTTGGGAGGTAAGAAATATTGTCTCGTTATTGTTTATGATTACTCCAGGTATGCTTGGACAATCCTTCTAAGCAAGACGAAAGAAACCATAACAAAGTTGTCGGAGAACCTGAGAGAGCTTCAGAATGAGAAAGGGTTAAGTATCGTGTCCATTCGTTCCGACAGAGGTACTGAATTCGTAAATCGCTTTATTGAGCAATACTCTTCGGACAATGGAATACAGCACGAACACTCAGCAACCCGCTCAACAAAATGGTGTTGCCGAGCGAAAGAATAGGACCCTCAAGGAAGCCACAAGAACCATGATCGCCGCAAGCAAGTTGCCGCAGCAATTCTGGGGAGAAGCAACAAATACAGCATGCTACACACAAAATCGATGTATCATTAACAAGTATCACAACAAAATAGCATATGAGGTATGGAATAATAAAACTCCATTAGTGTCGTATTTTCACATCTTTGGATACCGGTGTTATATTTGGAATAATGGGAAAGATTAACTCAAGACTTTTGACGAGAAGTCAGATGAAGGCATATTTGTAGGATACTTCTCTGTCAGCAAGGCTTTCAGAATCTTTAATAAAAGGAAGCTGACAATTGAGGAATCTGTCCATATAGTGTTCGATGAACCTCATTTCGATCCTACTGGAGTATAAACTTAACCCAGAATATCCGAACACTTTCCATTGATGACCCTCAAACTCTAATAGAACCTGTCATAGACTTAGAGATAAATCCCGTAGCTGTAAGATCAGAAGTAGTCGAAGTCGATGATGTACAAGCTGAAGCTGAAACTACAGCATCTCAAGATATAGTACGGGATGCTGAACTAGAACCTGACATGAGATGGTTGAAACATCATCCATAGGAGTTAATTATAGGTGATAATGATGCTGGTGTATCTACCCGAAGAAGAATACAGAGTACATAAGGAAATGTACGGTGTGCGCAAGAAGAATCTGATTCTGGGAAATCTCCATTTCCTCTATGGAAATCTCAAGCTGAACTTAGGAGACTAGCCATATGTACCCTAGCTGTATTCTTAGCTTAATCCGAACATGTTTCTACCAATGAAGCTTTGAATAATTCTCAATGGATCACTTCTATGGACGAAGAGCTTAATGGTTTCGAAAGAAACAATGTTTGGTATCTAGTACCTAGGCCAAAACATCAAAGCTGTAATTGGAACCAAATGGGTATTTAGAAATAAGAAGGATGAGAATGGATTTGTTATCAGGAACAAATCTCGTCTATTCACACAAGGTTACAGACAGGAAGAAGGTATAGACTATGATGAGACATTTGCCCCTGTGGCCATACTAGAGGCCATCAGGACATTCCTAGCTTTTGCCGCCCATAAGAGCTTTATAGTATATCAAATAGACGTTCAAAGCACATTCCTGAATGGAGACCTCACCGAAGAAGTCTATGTTGAACAACCACCAGGGTTTGTTAACACTGAAGGCGGAGACCTTGTATATAGACTACGGAAAGCTCTGTATGGACTTAAGCAATCACCTAGAGCATGGTACGAAACCTTGTCCCTGTACCTTACCAATAATGGATTTGAGAAAGGCGCTATGGACAAAACTCTATTCAAGATACAGGAAGGAGATGACTTGTTAATTGTACCAATATGTCGACGATATTATATTTGGTTCTACTAACCTTGCTTTATGTCAAAGGTTCTCTCATCTCATGCAAAGTAAATTTGAAATGAGTATGATGGGGGAACTTAGTTATTTCCTATGATTGAAGGTGAAGAAATTGCCTACAGGAATCTTTATCAATCAGGAGAAGTACAGGAAGGAGCTACTCAACAAGTTTGGGATGAACAACTCCAAATCCTCGTCAACCCCTAAGAGCACTTTCGTACAAAATTAGTGCAGACGAAGCTGGAAAGCCGGTTGATCAATCACTCTACAGGAAGCTTATTGGCTCACTCCTATACCTAGCATCTAGCAGGCACGATATCCAGTTTGTTGTAGGAGTGTGTGCTTGGTATCAAGTAGCACCTAAGGAAACACAATTCACGACAGACAAACGAATCCTTAAGTACGTGAAAGGTGTAACACCCCAAGATATTCATGATTATTACAGCGCCGTAAACCTTTGAAGTCGGGATTTACTAGACTAAGAATTTAAAAACAACATTACTAAATACCAACTGTAAAGTTTATTATTACATCACGGGTATGAAAAGTACAAATCGACCAACATCCAAATATAAATTTCAAAGGAAGAACAAAACGACAGCGTACTCGAGTACTTTATTAAAAACAAAAAGCATCTGACAAACTATCCCGGCCATACCATCACTCCACAAACTCATCATCATGCAGCTCAAGTTGTTGCTTCCCCGTCCTCCTATATCCTGAACATAAAACAAATGTCCACCCCCAAAGGGGTTAGCACAACGATGCTGGTACAAGTACGATAATTATACAACAATAAATTATTCAACATATCACGAAGAATAATGAAAACATCATCAACGACAACAATAACAACGAGTCTCTACTACGAGAAGACTCACAATACCATACAACATGATCACAACATGATACAACATACACATGGTAATTCTGATGATTCAGCGTTCACTGCATAGATCCCAAGATGATCCCGTCGGACCAACACGAGGTGGAAAAACCTGTCCAATGATCCAGCGCACGCTAGCATAGATCCCAAGATGATCCCATCGGACCAACACGAGGTGGACATACAACAACGACACATATACACGACAACATGTATAACATCAATACATAAAATGTAATTAAAGTACTTGCCTTAGAAAGATGGCAAGGGATAAACACTCCAACGACTTCAATAAACTCAAGGGCCGTTCCTTCGATCAACCGTTCGCAACCTCGAACCTTACAAAAAGGAAATAACGACAACTCAACTTACGTAACAATTTTAACGTTTGAACATCTAATGTCTACTACGGCCGAGTTACATTCTAAGTTAGCCGGTTCACGGTTTAACTATTCGACGAACGCTCGGCCGAACTAATGACATACCTCATGCGAATCAAATGACCATAATGGAGATGAAAAGTCGATGTCTACGAATTCAAGGATATTCATATCATCATAAATTCACACTTCGATTCTTGATTATCAATTCCAATACTTGGTTTGGTCATTTAACACATTTCAATCGAGTTCTGACTTTCATCTCCACGGTTTCGTTCTTCCGCAAGCAATACTCTTGCCGAAGTTTTAAGTTCAAAACCATTAACACCAACCTAATCACTACGTTCTAAGCATCAATATGAAGATTTATCGAGAAACCTCTGCAAATCATGAACTATACTTGAAGAACACCCTCCACCTTAATCTTCTTGAATTCATCTAACACATGTGATAACCTAAACAAATCATTTACCAAAAGAGTGTTTCAAAACTATTGTTAAAGGTATGTTATGAATTCAGTAGACTCCATCTCGATGTTTAACAAAATCAAGGCGTAACCCAAATTCCATTTAACCATGAAAATTCTAGTATAAATTCCCTCAATTCTCCTAAAGCATGGTATACGATTTGCTAAGTTGTCAAATAAATCTTAATAACTCCAGTAGCATGCTCATAAGCAGTACAAACATACGAATTATAGGCTGGGATAGCTTCACATACCTTATTTCGGAAAAGAATGATGAAATACTCGGTGGAACTCAACACCCGGAGCTTGTACACCAAACCAAGATGCTTCCCAACTTCAACCACCAAGTAGAAAGGCTAAACAAGGATTATAATGTGGGGGAAGGCTCTCTGAACTTGCAGAAATCGACCAAGGAACACTAGCACGATATATATTTAGTCTTGCTAATTATTTAACTGTTAGATTAATAAATAATTTGAATAATATTATTATCTATATAATATAAGTATGAATAATAAGTAATATTCTAATCTAGATGATAAGATCGTACGATATTTAACCTTGAAGCGAGGTGGTTGTTCTTGATTTCTTTGTTTAAATCTTCTAGAGTATATCTCGGGATTAATCCGTATTTTCTGTGGGCAATGAGCTACCTCACTTGCTTGAACCTCAAATTTAGATTGGCCGAAAGTACTAACTAGGAGCCTATCATTTTTTTTTTTTGCTTTTTTCTAATAATTTTGGTCACTCTTAGAAAACTAATATGTTATCTAAATTGTAGAACGACACAAGTCAAGATCTATAATTAAAAATAAAAAAAAAGTGTTTTTGCTCTCTCCAAGTACAATTCAGCCACCCTTTCTACTCCTTTTATAAGCTTTTGGCTACTCTAGTGATCTTAAGGAGGATTAGTACCATTCAAACCTTATTATTCATAGGTAAATAATCTACCTGTATAGTTTAAGTGGGAATCAATTTTTTAATACCAAATCATAAAATTAATAAGTTCTATATTCTCATTCATAAAACTATAAGTTTTTAGTACCATTTTGATTAAAAAGACTAAAATATCCTCTCTTTTGTTGTAATGTTGACTTCTCACTTTTTTTTTATTTAATTTAAACTACTTTTCTTCTCTTTTTTCTTTTTTACTTTCCTCATCTGCTCCGATCGATATTAATGTCCAACAACCAAAATTTAACTACAAACATATACATCAAAACAACACAACCATTTTTGACAAAGGGTCTCTCAAAAATCTTATAGAAATCACAAGATTATTCGAAAAGAAAAGTTGACGTTGAAATAGGACTTCATTTGTCGTGCTTCTGAGTTCATAAAGAAGGTATGCATCAGTATTTGACCGATGGAAACAAAAATTCCCGATCTATTCTTACGGACACGATCGCTGCACACGATGGGAAGCCACCGTGTGCAACGATCGTGTGCAACGGTCGTGTCCAACGACCTTGCCATCGTGCGCACCACTAACATGTTCACGATCATTTAACATGATCGTCTACAATCGTGTGAAACGATCATGTTCATGGCCAGAAACTTGCACACGATCACTGCACACGGTAGTATACGACCGTGTGCATCGGTCGTGTCCAAGGCAGACCATTTTATAATATTGTTCGCTCAGTTTTCTGAATAGTTATTCATCTTTTTGCAATCAGATGTCGTGGCAGCGTATTTTGATACATCACGGTGGTCATTGGGAACGATCGACATATGCAGATGGGGACTCCTTTTTTGTCTATATCGACACGAGCAAAGTTAGTCATGCAAACCTCATGGGGGTTATCAGAGAGGGTTTGGGTGGTCCAAATGAGTCCGATTACAAATTATGGTACTTGACACACATGGCCAAGTGAAACAAAGTAAAAGTCCTATTACGGGGCGATACCGAGATACTTCGATTACTAGTAGAATACAAGGAGGATCCTGAGGTCTATGTTGAGAACAACAGCTCCTCCACTCCCGAGGTTAATATGGGATGTAGCAGCTCGAGAGTAGAGCCCGGCAACATAAATTATGACATGCCTTCCAAAGAGTATCAATACGAAGAAGATGAGGAAGACGAGAAAGATGAGGAGGTGCATACATCTGAAGATAAAGATTGTTGTAAAGACTTGCTTGAGTCACTATCTGCGGAATTTCTTGCTTGGGTTCGCCAACCGGCCCAAATGGATAGGATTATAAGTCATCGAAACTTTTCATCCGACCATCAATCTGCGAGCGAGCATGAGCATCTACAATCAATGCATAACTGGATCATTCCATTTCCGGACCCTGGTAGTGCCTGGACTTTGGGTTGGGTCGAGCAGCCTCCACTGGTTACCGATCAGTTAGAGCTGGGGTCTACATTTCATTCCAAGACAGAGTTGAGGATAACTGTAGGAATGTATCATTTGGAAAACATGCTACAGTGTATCACTGATCGTTCTGCCGATAAACGTATAGTGTTTGTCTGTAAGAGTGGGCGAAAAAATTGTCAGTTTAGGTTGTGTGCTATTGAGGGTGCAACTATTTGGAGAATTACTAAGTTGACATTGGAGCACAGCTGTCACCCTGATTTGAACTGTGCTGCCGCACGATAGGTCACTTCTGAGGTTGCCGCCCATTATTTTGCTAAAAGATTGACCGGTGAGGGGGTCACTTTGAGGCCAAAGGAGATGATTGCAGATATGTTTAGGGAGTACGACATTGACATGCTATACAGTTTTGCTCTTCGGACGAGGAATATAGCGATAGAGAATACATATGGCGGCTTTGATGAGTCGTATCAGAGGCTCTCATCTTATCTGTATTTGTTAAAACAGCGGAATCCAGGGACAATTTATGATTTGCAGACGACTCGTGAGGGAGTGTTTTACCACATGTTTGTTGCACTCGGACAGAGTATTAGGGCATTTGATACGTGCCTTCGACCGGTGATTATAGTTGATGGGACCCACCTGAAGGGAAGTAATAAAGGAAATCTATTTGCGGCCGTCACATTTGACGGGAACGAGCAAGTATTTCCTCTTGCAGTTGGTCTCAGTCCGATAGAGAACGACGAGTCATGGACTTATTTTCTGTATAACCTGCGCAGATGCTACAATCCGATGGAAGATTTACTGATTGTGAGTGACCAACATAAGAGCATTCAGAATGCTGTTCGAGCCGTCTATCCGAATGCATTCCACGGGTTGTGCTATCACCATCTTGCAAAAAAATATGACCTCCTACGGTGCGCATGCTATAGGACTCTTTAGAACTGCTGCCTACACGCATCGTGAAGAAGTTTTTGAAAACTACTTTTCGAAACTACATATCGAAAGCCCTAATGGGGCTCACAGGCGCCTTTCTGAAATTGGGCCAGAGAGGTGGGCTAGGTCGAAGTGCCCGATACGACGCTATAACTTCTTGACATCCAATGCTGTTGAATGCTTTAATAATCGTATGTAGTGGGCGAGGCGTTTACCTGTTTGCTCGTTACTTGAGATATTTCGCCTAATTTTAGAGAATTGGTTTGATGAGAAGCGGGGAGAAGCTACATCAAGAGACCATGAGTTGACAATGCACACTTTTGAAAAGCTTTCTAACTCTGTGCAAGCCAGTCTGACTCTTACCGTTCGAGCTACCACCCCACTTGTTTATAAAGTCGAAGAAAACAAAGTTTCTTATGAGGTCGACCTTCGAACATGGACATGTTGTTGTCGTGAGTTTGATTTGGATCAGATTCCATGTCGTCATGCCGTTGCCGCTATAAGGTAATTGTTTATGCTGTCGTGTGCACATGGTCATGGCCATTCAATATTTTTGTCTATGCTGTCGTGTGCACACATTCATGGCCGTGGGCATGCGGGTGATGTCGGACACTCACGGTCATGCCCACGGTCATGGCAGAATGCACACGATCGTAACCCACGATCGGCACAATCGTAACCCACGATGGGCATGATCGTAACCCACGATCGCCACGATCGTAACCCACGATCGGCACGATCGTGTTCTGCCATCGTGTGCAAAACAGGGCTGGTCTGGATTTATCCTACACCTCATCAATATCAAAAATACATTATCCTATACAACATCCTTGACATAATTGCTTATTGTAACAGGCGCGCCGACAATGGTTTGTCCGTGTATGATTTTGTTAGTCGTTATTTCAAGCAACAAGGCCTTAGAGAGACTTATAAGGAGCATATTAGTCCCATCCCACATCCTGATTAGTGGAATGTCCCACCGGAGATCTCATCCATCGTTTGCGTACCTCCAGAGGGGGTACGACAAGCCGACCGACCAAGAACGAGTCGCGCACGGTCCTCTGTTGAAAATTTGCCCGTAGGTGGACGGCCTCAGGTGTACGGTAGGTGTAAAGGAACCGGCCACAATAGAAAATCTTGCAAAGCATTCATTCCATGAAACTCAAAGAATGGATGAACAAATGAGGCAAAGGCGCCAGCAGAAGAAGAGGTGTAGCATTTGCCGTAATGATGACTACGACATAAGGGGATGTCCATACCATGAAACTTAAATTGCTTATGTATTTTTATATTTTGTGACTTACTAGCAACAATCATGTGCTGATATTTTGATCCTCGATGGACCATGTATTGATTCAGTATTCTGATTATTAGTTGAAATGCATAGTTTTGTGTCTATTTTCTTTATCTTTGAATTGAAATTTAAGTGTTCAGTGATGTAAAGCAAATAAAGGTTATTATGGAGCCAAACATTAACCATAACAAAGTAGCTCACTTTAAAGAGCAATAGTTTACAGCAAAGGGATATCTAAAGCATATAACTTTACAAAACAAAAGTTCATCACCATCACATCAAAATATCTAATAATAACTTAAAAACCACAATCACTTGGGTCCCTTTTCACCCATCTGCTGTTGTATCTTTAGTCTTGTATCACCATCTTCATGAACTTCCTCTTCTAAAATAACTTCTTTGCTTGTCTTCTCAGAAATCTCTAAATCATTATCATCATCACCATCTAGTATGACTGGAGTGCTCGCAGTGTTTTTAAATAGGCCATGTTTCATGAAACATATTAATTCGCAGTACACACTACACATACAACAAAATCAAAAAACTTACTCTAAGTATTGAGTATGTTCCTCTCGGCCTAGTTCTGTATGGTGGGTTGGGAGGAGGTATCCTCCTTCTTTTTTTTGGTGGTGGTGCTTCGATTCCTCCTAAATCGCTTTCTCGTAATCGGCCGCTCATTTCGCGTATTTGATTTTAATGGATTTTAACTGATGTTAATTGATTAGGGTTTATAGTGAAAAGGGGGGCTACGGTTCATGTATTTCACTCTCAGTCAATGAAGATAGGCTTATATTGAAAAAATGGGGGGACCCATGATGGGATTTTATAATAAAATAATTTGATGTTGCCCTTTGCAGTACACACGATGGGCACGATCGTGTGCTCCGATCGTATGACACGTTGGCAACCAGGTGTCACATTGTCTATGGTGTCAAATTGGCACTGTATCCACGTATGCACACGATGGGACACACAGTCGTGTCCACGATGGAACACACGATCGTGTGCACAAGAACATCAAAAATTTTCACCAATTTCTCAAATTACTCGTCAATTTAGGTGTTGTTACTTATATATTAACAATTATTTATTAACGATACACTTATTTAAAAAGTTATTGATTGAATTAACATAATATATTGCATATCATGTGTAGTCTACGTATTCTCAGTATATTAGTTCGTACGGATAAGTTCATCATCTGGATGAAATATCTCATATACTAATGAATTACAACGAAATGACAAATACGAGTTTGTATAAGAAGCTATATAGTAATTAATGTTTGAACAAGTAATTTTTTAATCACAAAACATCCTTCTAGATAACACAATAAATCAAATTGGCAAAAATACCAAAAGTTTATATGCACACGATGGGACACACGGTCGTGTCCACGATGGGACACACGATCGTGTGCACAAGAACATCAAAAATTTTCACCAATTTCTCAAATTACTCATCAATTTAGGTGTTGTTACTTATATATTAACAATTATTTGTTAACGATACACTTATTTAAAGAGTTATTGATTGAATTAACATAATATATTTCATATCATGTGTAGTCTATCTGTTCTCAGTGTATTAGTTCGTACGGATAAGTTCATCATCTGGATGAAATATATCATATACTAATGAATTACAACGAAATGACAAATACGAGTTTGTATAAGAAGCTATATAGTAATTAATGTTTGAACAAGCAATTTTTTAATCACAAAACATCCTTCTAGATAACACAATAAATCAAATTGGCAAAAATACCAAAAGTTTATATGTACACGATGGGACACACGGTCGTGCCCACGATGTGACACACGATCGTGTGCACGGCCGTGCCCACGATGGGACCCACGGTTGTGTGCACATGGTCATGGCAGCCATCGTGCGCACACGACAGCATCAACCCATGACCGTGGGTAGGTTGCACACGATCGTGACCCACGATGGCCACGATTGTGTGCATCATCGTGTGTAACACAGAGCCAAAACATAAAGATTTAACAACACAACACGATCGTGACCCACGATGGCCACGATCGTGTTCATCCATTGTGTGTAACACAGAGCCAAAACAAAAATATTTAACAACACGACACATTCATATTGCCAAAACTGTCTAAATACAACATAAATATTTAACAACACGACACATTAATCTTGCCACAACACAACACACCATAAACCATTTTACATGTCTAAAGACAACATAAAGATTTTAGCAGCTAAACCATATCGATACTTCTTAATATATTTCTCATTAAGTTCCTTGATTTGGTGCCTTGCTCTGAGTTTCTTTGAGGCAGTCGATCCAAGTACATGCACGCGAAGGGGCCACAACTGTGATTGTCGTTTTGTATGAACTGTAGCTCTCATGGAATAATTTTGAAACTCATCTCCGTGTCATACTTCTTCTTCGATTGGTTGTTCAGCCAATACCCGGATTGACCTTGCACACGAGGTATCAGAAGCATAATCGGTCGCAGTTGGTTGAATCGGTATCGACCATCTTCGTGGTGGTGTGACTAGGAATCGTACAACTCCACGGTCCATGTTATGATGTCAATCTTGATAGTCACCCAGTGGCTCTAGTCGAGGCAACAAATGGCAATGATCTGTTGAAACAAAATATGTAATCATATAAGATCATCACATCAAACATAGCGAATCATTTATAAATATAAATTTCAAACTTACTTCGTTGCAATTTAACCATGGAACCGCATGTGGTGTATCAAGACCTGTCATGTAGTCCTCGATGCATTTAGGAATTTTCCAATCCTTGTAAACCGGCTTCCCTGTCACCTTGATACCAAGTGGATCATCCGGATGGAGTCTTGCAAACTCGTTGGCCAAAACTAACTACAAAATGCCAAACCACAAAATTAAAAAAAATCCACATCACACTAATGATATACAAGCGAGTAGGTTATAGAACTTACGTAAAATTGGGAGCCGACAAGTATAGTGCCAACTCTACCGACACCAACACTACGGACTCCCCTCCGAAGCCTCGCTCGAATCGCAAGCACATAACAGTCTATCACCTCGGCATCAAAGTCTTCACGGCTAGACTCTATCCGGTCAAATAACGCCTGGGTGAGAGCATGCCCAGTCTTCAAACACCGGACAATAGCATCACGTGGCTGCTCCCTCCTAAAATGTAGGTACAACTTCTTCAGAGCCTCGCTATCTCTTGGAGGCGCAACCACAAAAGGCTCCCGAAGAGCAGCAGATGGTCGACTCACTCGCGGTGGAAGACTACGCTCACCCAAATGCTGCGTTCCGGCACTCTCACCATCTTCATCACCCTCAGCATCCCTCTCACAACTATAACGATCAGAGAGTTGTACACCCGGCTGCTCGATCTCAAAAACTGGCTGCTCGATCTGAAATGGAGGCTGCTGCTCAAGACCACCACCCTCACATCGAAACATCGCACTATAATGATGCTCGTCCTGACACCAGTCGAACATCATCCCATACTGCTGAAACGGCACCTCAAATGGCTCATATTTATGCTCGTAATCAAGGGGCTGCTGAGTCCGCTCAAAAGAATGATGAATCTGAGAATGGTGACTATGCTGGATCTCAGAATGGTGACTGTGCTGGACCTCAGAATGGTGGGTAGGCGGACGCTGAGAATGGTGACTAGGCTGACGCTGAGAATGATGACTAGGCTGACGCTGAGAATGGTGACTATGGGCTGCACCAGAGACTGAGTGACGTGGAGGGTCAGGAATCCTCTGGTGGGCACTGCTAACAGATACAGAATGACGAGGCCTATCGGGAAACCTTTCATGGCTCCCAGCTGAGTAGTGCACCAGGCTCCTAGAACGTCTATGCATAGGTCCGAAGAAATACACGATCCCAGAAAGCACCCGGCGAGAAACTCGAGCAATAAATCCGGACTCAGAATCGTCGTACAAGATCGCCTTCAAACGGCGATCGAAGTACTCATCCCTGCTTGTGTCCTGGGTGTGGTCCGGACAAGGAAGTCCATGGACACAACACACCCTCTCTGGATGCCTCTCCCGGTCCGATGTCTCTGCACCATCTACTGGTGGGGTACTCTACCGGCGTCGCTTCGACACTTTATGTGCCGAATCATATGTAATCAATTTCCCAGCAGCCTTCTTCAACCTATCCATAACTTTCTTTCTCGGGATCGGCGCAGGCTCATCCTCCTTGTTCTTCACAGCTATTCTTATAGGCTTAATGAACTTAACGTCATATGGCGAGCCATTCTCAAAGCTCATGTAGTAGTACTCAGCCTCATCCTCCTCCAGATGCGGTAAAGAAGGAAGCACTCTGTGCTGCAAAATTAGTCATTAAAGCATACCATTAGATGGGCAATCATATAACGTTGAAGAAATGAAGTCAGGAGAAAATACATTTACAAATTTATGTACCTTATCGTCTAAGAAATAAGTGAAATCACAAAACATCTTCCTCACCGGGGGACTTGGACAAATTTATCTCGAATACCACACAATGCTCCCAATGAAGGAATCATCTCATACGACCATATCTGTAAAGCCCAAACAGGACCATAGAAGTGATAGTCCTTGTGCTCTTGTCCCTCCTTCATGGCAACGTTACCTATGTAGTAAGATAAAACCCCAAAGGCATAAGAACCCCAAGGAAACATATCCCACTGCTCGAAATCCTCAACTAATGCCCATGCCCATGTCTCGACCATCATGTCGTCACGGCATAGGATAAAGTAGTAGTATATAAGCAAATTAGCAACCTTCACATAATCTGTTATGTCTCTACCAAAATCTCGAGCATTGAACCTCTTCCACAGAACATTAACCTTCAGACGGAAAATACCGTCAGAGGGAAGGAGATGGTCGTCCTGTGGATGGAAGGTAGAGTTTCCAAAATGGAGTCCAGTGATCATTGCAAAATCACGGGGCATAAAACAAATGGTCCTCCCGCAAACCTGGAACCACGACTCATTCGGGGGGATTTGATCACCCTCCAATTGATGGGCAATCAAGTGATGTAGGGCAGTATTTGAACTCCCATTTCTCCTAACTTTAATCAAGCGCCCCAAGACCCCCTCGGTCAAGCTCTCGATAGCTCGATCAGCAACTGCGGAATTGCGGCCCATACTTCTTAGTGTCTCAATGATCTCTTTAAATACCGCCTCCCGTATGTAAAGATTCACTTGACGTGTAACAAAACGCAATGTAGGTCTCTTCCATACGCAACCAGTCTGCAATATAGACATACAACTCATAAGAATATGATAGAATGCTTAAGAGAACGAAAAAAATTCGGCCTTGCACACGATGGCAGGCACACGATCGATGCCCGTCGTGTGAAGACCATCGTGTGCCACACGATGGTTCACACGACGGGTGTCGATCGTGTGCATGCCATCGTGTACAGGGCAGGAGCCTTTGGTCTTCTAGCACACGACGGCACACACGATCGACGACCGTCGTGTGTAAACCATCGTGCCCACGAAAGACCATCGTGTACACGATGGTGTCATCTTCTTCAGCACCATCGTGGGATGATGAACAACCGTCGTGGCACGATCGTGTGTGAATGAAAATACACTAACCGGAGGCTCATTGACGAATTCCTCTTCAGATGGAGTGTCACTAGCGGAACTTCTGGCGTCTTCAGATTCTCTGTGATAGTCGGAGTTCGACATTTTCTGGTCGGCGAAGGGTTTCACGACGGGAGAGTTTTTTTGCAGAGAGATAAGGAGAGTTTTTTTGTAGAGGAAAATATTGAGTTGTGGGACCGTTTAGATTATTGTTGTTTGCTTTTAATAATTTTCTATTTTTTATTGTTTTTTGCTTTTAATAATCTTCTTTTTTTATGTTTTTTATCTTTTAGTGGTAGACTTTAAGGGTAGACTTTAAGGGTAATAAAGTCTTTTAACACATTTTGGTATCAAAAACTTATAGTTTTATGAATGGGGATATATAACTTGTTACTTTTATGCTTTGGTACTAAAAAGAGACATCCCATAGTTTAATATAATAATATTTTCGAGCTCCTCAAGGGACATCATCAACTTATACGAGTCGGGACACGATTTCTAGCTATAAGATTAATTATCATATAAATAGTTGCATTGCCCAAAATGCAAAACATATTGCGTCAATTAATGTGATTCCCACCCATGATAAATCAAAAGAATAAATATTATAAATATATACTTAAATATTATACACTAGAAATAAAAAATAATAATAATTTAAGTTTTACATTCTTCTTGAAGTCAGTACAAAAAAATCTATGTCACTACAATATATGCAAATATGCTAATGTATGTTAGTAGTCAAGACCAACTAATCTCAAGCATACACTACAATATTTTACATAATTTGTCTAATAATTATATAGGTTGTGAACTACTCCATTTGTCTCGCTCGACGCTTGATAGAATGTATATATTTAGTGTATCTTAGATAATGATTTGTGTAAGTAATGATAAATGTGTGGTGGAGATTAAAAAATAAAAAGTATTGAGAGTTAGCTTACGGTGGAGATTAAAAAGTAAAAAATTATTGTTGGATTTGATTGTGTAAATGTGATAAATGTAAAATTTTTAAAGGGGCAAAAAAGGGGTAAGCGTAAAGTTTTGAGCGGAACGGATTAAGTATTAAATTATTTTATAAGGCATTGATAATACGATATTTCATGTAACACCAATATATAACATTATCTACAATATAAAATAAATAGACAATATATTTGCATATAACCATAATGTGAATCAATATGCAAAATATATTCCAAAAACGTGTTTAATAATCTCATAGACAACTACAGATAGATAAGGTAATATAAATATAAAATATATTTTGCAATATACAACCCTAATATTTTAAACATCGGAGCTACTCATGTGATTGTGCTCATGAAACCACCAATAAACCCAACACCATTGCAGTTACCAATGCGAGATGAAAATTGCAAAATCTTATTTACGCAGTCAAGACTCGAATGTACAAGATATTAAGAGGATGCTTCTATTAGGAATCGGAATCTGGAATTGGGATTTCAAATCCAAATATTGGTTTTTCGATGATTCAAAATTTAAGTGCTCAACCAACAACTCCTTACACGTCATATATATCTACTTTATGTCATATCATTTTTCTCTCTACTTTTATATTTAAAAAATAAATTATTTCCTTCTATCCTATTTTTGTGTTTTAAAAACTAAAACTATTTTTCTTCTCCTCTTTTACATTTAAAAGAAATACAACTACCTTTGTATATTCCTTTTTATCTTTAAATAATATAACCAAAACTATATAATTGCACAACATAATCTACTTTTTCATACATGATTTGACATCTACAATGAAAAGCAGGATTTTCAATCATAAAATAAACAACGATTCTTACTATTCATAGCATTCACCATACCCAAAATTCTGATATCAGAATTCTAAATCCCCAACGAATTCTAAAACAAACACCCATAAGGGTATGTATGTTGATGCTGGGATTCAAAATACTGGATTTGAATTTTAAATCTGAATACTCATTTCTTCTAAGACTCAAATTTCGCGTACTCAACTAACAATTTCTTACACATCTTATATCTACTTATAATAATAATAATATATCATTCACTTTTTAGACATGATTTTACCTTTACTCAAAAAGTAAGGATTTCAATCATATAAGAAACAGGTGTTCTTACTAATCACGACATTCTCAATACCTAAGATTCTGAATGCGCAGGTCTCTTAAGAACCCGATCCAAGGAACCCAGTTCCTAGCAGACACACTGAACCACCAACTCGGGGTAGGTAATGGATAAGCTCGGACAAGCCCGGAGCGGAGCCTCCTCATATAAAAGGTCCGAGCTCTAGGTCTATATTCCAACCTCGTATAAGCAAACCTCTTCATCATCAAGCCGACGACATAAGAAAGATCCAACCTCTAGGTCTTTATTCCGAGCTCATAAATCAATAGACCTCAGAATCACCAATTAGACGAGCTGGGAAGAGTCTGGTCTACTGGAATAAAATCCCTATGAAGTAGAATCTTATCATCATAGCAGAATCCCTGATATTCAGGGAGTGGCAGCTATGCCCATACCCCGACAAATCAGAGATCATCCCCAATTAGAGGCGGAATCTTAGGGACAGACTTCCCATCCATTCTATAAATAGGGAGAAGTCTGTTCTATACCTGATAATCCCAACACACACTCATTACATTTGGGTTTTTCTTAGAGCCTGTCTTAACTTAAGCATCGGTGAGTTCACACCGGGACCATCTTGACGTATTTTGCAGGAACTCTGGTATTTTTCCAGCTCGGGTCTTTAGGAGTAATCCGATTCCTAACTGTCGATCAGCTCGAATAAATCAAGTGTGGTGTTGTATGTGGGAACCGCAGCATCGAGCCACTCCCAGAGTTGAGACGTGAGCTTAACAATGGCAGAAGAAAAAACAGTTCACAAATTAATTGGAGAACTGATACCTAGAAACTTGGAAGAATAGTTAGCAACGGCAACGGCATTTAGAAGAGCAAATTAAGAGAAAACACACACCATCCCTGCCGGAGAAGAAACCCACCTCACTGTAATCACCCTGATGAATGAAGCATTTGCAGACATCATCGCTAGGGCAATTCAGAAAAGCCAGGATGCCGACAAATGAGGAATAACCTGAAAAAAAATACACATTCTTTCCGACAAGTCGGAGGACACCAGCAAATAAGAAGAATATAGAGAAAGCCACCCAAGAGCAGATGAGAAATCTAGCTATTAGAAGATGTTGGATCCAATCATATCCAGCATGCAAGGTTAATTAGCAGAACTACGGTAGAACATTTGAGATATTGGCTCGTGCTGGTGACCTTGCTTATAGTTTGGCACTGCCATCGGAGTTATCAGGAGTGCAGAATATGTTTCACGTCTCCATGTTGATAAAATACACACATGATCCTGGTCATTGTCAATTTCGAAGAGTTAAGTGTAGTCAAGAACCTAACTTATGAGAAGGTACCTACAACTGTTTTGGAGCAAAAAGTACATCGACAATGAAACAGAGAGGTTAAACTGATCAAGGTTCAGTGGAGTCGTCATGGTCCAAACAATGTGACTTGAGAACGTGAAGAAGAGATCTGTTCTAAGAATCCAACATTCACCATTGAAGGTATATAATTTAATTTTCGAGGACATATATTCTTTTAAGACACGGCCCGATTTTCCCATATGCATTTATTTTATAATTTTTAAAAAGCACATAAATATTTTAAATGTCTAGTGATTTATTTATGAATTTTATTTCAAATTTTAGATAAGGTCAAAAACTACTTTATTAAATTACATATCATGTTAAATATTTTAGATCACACTTCTACGTTCAAGCCCAATCTCTCGTATTGTGAATAAAATATATATTTTAATAAGTAGTCCAAAATCACTTAATGAACCAATTTTATTAACTTAAAATATATTGCACTTTAAGTCTAATTTTCTAATAAAGTATTTATATATTTATTAGTCCAAGATTGAACCCCCAAACATTTTCTCAGCCCAATGTCCAGCCCAAAATCTTAAACCAAGCTCGCATCAATTACCTACGTATCCCTATCCTAAATCTAATTTTTTTATACAAAGTATAAATATTGTATTTCTGTACTACTCGCACTATTACTATTCTTGTTGTTCCTCGTTGAATCGGTCGCCTCATAACTGAAAAGTTTCCGTAGTTGTTTTCCACCACCTTCTCCCGCAGGTAATCCCTAATCATCTTCAACCCATGTTGTATGTTTTATATAAAGTTGTGCTTACCTTTTGTTTTATTAATCATTTCAAATCTAATTTCATAAAACCCAAACACCAAAATTGAACCATCTTCTTGAACCTAACTCATGCAAATTTTAATCTAAAATCATACCAAAAATATAGATTTCAACCAAAAACCCAAATTCACCTTCAGGTCACCACCCAATCGAATCAGTAATACAAAACTTGAACCCATCTCGACCTGCAAACAGATCCACAACCCACATCCAGATCTAGATTGAGCTTGAAACCCACACTTCAATTCCAAAACCAATACTTCAACCCGACAACCTAACCAATATAGGGGGAGAAGCTAATAATGTATTTATCCGTCGGAAATTGCGTGTCAGCTCGGTCCTGTTGAGGGAAGGGGGGCAGCAGAAACCTATCTATTAAACTAGTCGGATCTTGGAGGGGCCCCAGAATTATTCTGACTTAGAGAAAGGAGCTTTGGCCATGTTAATCATAGCTCGGAGGCTCTGACCTTGCTCATTCGCATAAAGCTACGAACCAATTTATCCTTGAAAGAGACGTCGGGAAGGCCCACATGCATCAGGTCGTTTGGTAAAATGGATCGTAGAAATTGGAGAATATGACATGGAGCATGAGCCTAGAACAACCACCAAGGCCAGAATATAGCCGATTTCATATAAAAAATGTGTACATCATCGCTTCCGGAAGGTCGGTGGTTCCTACATGTTTATCGATTAGCCAATTTAGGTGATTCCGGAGGAAGTATAATCCACACCACCCCGAAAGGGGATAGTTTGGAATCTGCTATAAACCTCACATTTAATGTATCTAACAATTAAGTTGTGTATGAAGCTCTAGTCAAGGGAATGCAACTAGGACTAGAGTTGGGCGCACGATGAATGATCGTTTATTCTGACTCCCAGCTGGTTACACAACAAGTAAAGGAAATTCAAAATAAACGAAGACCACGTGAGGAGGTACGTCGAGGAAATAAGAGAAGCTGCCAAAAAATTAGGGGAGTGGGAACTCGTCCATATCCCTAGGGCGGAAAATGTGAGAGCTGATTATTTGGCTAAAATGGGAAGCTCGTTAGTAGATTGTCGATCATGAACAATAACAATTCTTGAAATAGCTCTGAGTAGCATCTCATAACATGTGATGGAAATAAACAAAATCACGGACTAGCGAGCTCACTTGCTAGCATACATGAATAGAGGGGAGATGTCGAGCGACAAGCAGGAAAGAGCAAAAATTATGCGATAGACTGCCGTGCTTTGTTGCGTCAAGATGAGTTATACAAAAGATCTTACCTCGGGCCTTATCTGTCTCAGAAGGACGAGGAGGAGGAGGTATTCTATAAGAGATCCATGAGGGGTGGTGTGGTTAGGGGTGTTCAAAACCGGATATCCGAAACTTCGGATAGTAGATTTTGATATCGGATATCCGAATATCCAGAAAAAAATAATAATTATATTCGGATATCCTTATATTCAAAAAAATAATAATTATATTCAAAAAAAATATTCGGATTTGGATATCGAATATCCGGATATCCAAAAAAACTTCGGATATGGATATCGGATATCCGAATATCCGAATACCTTCTATTATTTAAAATATAAAAAAATAAAATTTTTAGGATTTTTCGAATATTTTGGATATCCGAATATCCAATTTTTCTGAAAAGTACTATCCGATATCCGAATCCGAAGTTCTGGATATCCGGAACTTCAGATTTTCAGATATTTCGGATCGGATATCGGATATTGGATATTTTTGAACACCCCTAGTTGTGGTTACCACACAAAAGGAAGAGCACTGATCAGCAAAACCTTGAGGATAGGTTTTTATGCCCTATGATAAGCAGAAAAACAGTCAAGATGGTCAAGCGTGTCAAAAATGTCAAATCCACGCACCTTTAATACATATTCCAGGAAAAAAATGATTATTATAGGCTCGCCATGCCCATTTACTAACAACTGGGGAATCGACATTATGGGTCAGTTACAACAGCTTAAAGACGAAGAAAATTTTTGGTGGTCGCCATTAATTATTCAGTAAATGTGTTGAGGCCGAGCCAGTAGCCACCATTACCGAGCAAAGAATCATAATTTTTTTGTTTAATAGTATATGTTGCAGGTATGGAGCACCCCAGATACTCATTTTGGATAACGGAATCCAATTCAATGGAAAGAGAATTCGATCTTGGTGCGAAGATGTGCATATCAAACAACGATTTTCTGCGGTAGCCCATCCACAGGCTAATGGACAGGTGGTGGTTACAAATAGGATAATATTGCAAGAGTAAATATCAGTTTACATAAATATGAGGGAGGATGGGTTGATGAGCTCAGCCCTAATAGTCCTACAGAACAACCCCGAGGTCATCAATGGGAGAAACACCTTTTAGTATGGTGTATGGAGCTGAAGTTGTAATCCCGGTAGAGGTCACATCGAGTACAATGGCTCAATAAAAGAGAATGAAGAGATGATGATAGATATGTTCGACATATAGAAGAAAGAAGGAAAATAATCACGGCCAGAATTGAAAGATATGACATCATATTTGGGTCTGTGGAGAACCCGGTCCCAGGAACCCAATTCCTAGCAGGTCACGGAAGAACGGATAAGCTCGGATATGAACGGAGAGGAGCCTCCTCATATAAAATATCCGGGCTCTAGGTATATATTCCGAGCTCCTAAACAGTAGATCTCTTCATCATCAAGCTGACGACATAAGAATGGTCCAACCCCTAGGTTAGGTCTATATTTCGAGCACATAAATCAATAGACCTCGGCATCATCAATTAGACGAGCTATGAAGAGTCTGGTCTATTGGGATAAAACTCATAGGAAGTAGGAATCTTACCATCAGAGCAAAATCCATGGTATCCAGGGAGTGGCGGCTATGCCCAAACTCCGAAAAATCAGAAATCATCCCCAATTAGAAGCGGGATCTTAGGACATAATTCCCCTCCCTTATATAAATGGGGAGAAGCATGTCCAAGTATCTGATAATCACCAAACACACACATACACACTCATTACCTTTGGGTTTCTCTCAGATCCTATCTTAACTTAAGCATCAGAGAGTTTACACCGGGACCATCCTGAAGTCTTTTGCAGGAACTCCGTTGGTTATCCAGCTCGAGTCTTTGGGAGTAATCCGATTCGTGGTGGCCGATCAACTCAAATACATCAAGTGGTGTCGTTTGTGGGAACCGTGGCATTGAGTCACTCCCAGAGTTGAGACGTGAGCTTAACAATGGCAGAGGAAGAAACAGTTCACAAATTAATTGGAAAACTGATCCTAGAAACTTGGAAGAACAGTTAGCAACGGCAGGTAGAAGAGCAAATTCAGAGAAAACACACACCACCCCAGCCAGAGAAGAAACCAACCTCACCGCAATCACCCTGACGAATGAAGAATTGGCATACATCATCGCTAGCGCAATTAAGAAAAGCAGGGATGCCGACAAGCAAGGAATACCCTGAAAAAATACACATTCTTTCCGACAAGCCAGAGGATACCCGCAAACAAGAAGAATATAGAGAAAGCCACCCAAGAGCAGAGGATAAATCTAGGCATGCGAAGACGCTGGATCCAATCATATGCAGCATGCAAGGTGAATTAGCAGAACTACGGTAGAACGTTTGAGATATTGGCACGTGCTGATGACCTTGCTTATAATTTGGCACTGCCGCCGGAGTTATGGGGAGTGCAGAATGTGTTTCACGTCTCCATATTGATAAAAGATAATCCTAGTCACATTTGCAACTCCGAAGAGTTGCGTATAGCCAGAACCTAACTTATGAGGAGGTACCTACAACTGTTTTGGAGCGAAAAATACATCAACTACAAAACAGAGAGGTTAAACTGGTGAAGGTTCAGTAGAGCCGTCATGGTCCAAATGAGATGACTTGGGAACGTGAAGAGGATATATGTTCTAAGAATCCGTCAAGGTACATAATTTAATTTTCGAGGACGAATGTTCTTTAAGACACGGCCTGGTTTTTGCATATGGATTTATTTTATAATTTTTAGAAAGCACGTAAATATTTTAAACATCCAGTGATCTAGTTATGAATTTTATTTCAATTTTTAGTTAAGTTCAAAAATTACCTTATTAAATTGCATATCATGTTAAGTATTTTAGATCACACGTCTAAGCTCACGTCCAAGCTCTCGTATTATGAATAAAATATATAATTTAATAAATAGTCCAAAATCACTTAATGAACAAATTATATTAATTTGAAATACATGTATTTTAAGTCCAATTTTCTAATAAAGTATTTATATATTTATTAGTCCATGTTTGAACCCCTAAACATTTTCGCAGCCTAATGTCCCGCCCAAAAGCTTAAAAAAATATCATATCAATTAACTGTGTACCCCTTCCTAAATCTAAATTTTTATACAAAGTATAAATACTGTATCTTTGTACTACTAGCACTCTTACTATTTTTGTTGTTCCTCGTTGAATCGACTGCCTCATAACTGAACAGTTCCCCTAGTTATTTTCTACATACCAACTCCTCCAGCAGGTAATCCCCAATCATCTTCAACCCATGTGCATCCAACTTGAATGTTTTATATAAAGTTGTGCTTAATCTTTTGTTATATTAATCATTCCAAATCAAATTTCACAAAACTCAAACACCAATATGCAAAATTGAACCATCTCTTTGAACCTAACTCAAGCAAATTTTAATCTAAAATCACACCAAAATTATAGAATTCAACCAAAACTCCAAATTCACCTTCAGGTCACCACCCAATCGAACCAGTAATATAAAACCTGAACCCATGTCGACCTGCAACCATATCCACGACCCATATCCAGATCCAGGTTGAGCTCGAAACCCACACCTCAATTCCAAAACCAATATTCCAACCCTACAACCTAATTTCTTAATTTATAACACAAAAACCAAAGAGTTACATACTCGATCTTTGTTCAGAACCAAAATTCCCTTCAGCCCAATTTACTTTTGCTTGCTAACCCGCGGCCAGAGGTTCCGTCCAACCCAAATCGGAGAAATCAAACCCAAAATCGAGCCCCTAAGCAAACCCAAAAAAACGAAAAGCTTACCTTCTTCCTAGCCATTCCTGTGAGAATTTATGTACGTGATGTGTGATGTGTGCGTTTGGTTTGGTTTTTGTCTCTGTGTGTGTGTGCACGAGAGGAGGGAGAGTGCGAATAGAGAGACATATTTTAATTGGGTTACTTTTAATTGTGTTAGGTCAATTCTAATAAGTTATTTTAACTGCACAATCCGATTGAGAAAGAATAAAGATACCATCACAAGTTGCCAGAGCACCGGAAGAAGCTACAAAATGAAAAAAGGGCTGAGTATTGTATCCATTCGTTCTGATAGAGGCACAAAATTCACAAATCACTTCGTAGAGCAATAGTGTGCGGATAATGGAATACAACACGAATACTCAGCAGCTCGAATTCCCAACAAAATGGTATTAGCGGAAGAACAGGAGCCTCAAGGAAGCAACGAGTACTATGCTAGCCGCAAGCAAATTGTCGGAGCAGTTCTGGGGAGATGCAACAAATACAGCATGCTATACACAAAACCGTTGTATCATCAACAAGCATCACAATAAAACAGCATATGAGGTATGGAATAATAAAACTCCAATGGTTGCATACTTTCACGTTTCTGGTTGCAGGTGTTATGTTCTAAACAATGGGAAGGATCAACTCAAGACTTTTGCCAAAAAGTGAGATGAAGTTATTTTCGCAGGGTACTCCTCCGTCAGCAAAGCTTTCAGGATAGTTAACAAAAGAAAGCTGACAATAGAGGAATCCGTCCATGTAGTATTCGATGAATTCCATTGTGACTCTACAGGAGTAGAAGACAACCCAAAATATCCACACTTTCGAGCGACGATCCCCAAACTCTAATAGAACCTATTGTAGGCCTAGAAATCAACCCCGCCGCTGTAAGAACAGAATTAGTCGAAGCTGACGCTGTACAAGCTGAAGCTAAGGCTACAGCACCACAAGATACATTACGGGATGTCAAGTTAGAACCTGATAGGAGGTGGCTAAGAGATCACCCCCAGGAGTTGATAATAGGAGATGGCCATAGTAACGACTCGTAGGAAAATACAGAGTGCATAAGGCACTGTACTTTGTGCACAGGAAGAGACAGAGACTGAGAGGTCTCAATTTCCTGTATGGAAATCTCAAGCCGAACTTAGGAGACTATCTATGTGTACCCTAGCTGTATTCTTAGCCTAGTCTCAACCAGTTTCAACCAATGAAGCTCTGAATAACTCTCACTTGATCACATTAATGGAAGAAGAGCTAAATGGTTTTGAAAGAAACAATGTATGGTATCTAGTACACAGACCTTCTCATCAAGCTGTAATGGGAACCAAATGGGTATTTAGAAACAAAAATGATGAATATGGACTTGTTATAATAAACAAATCTCGGCTAGTCGCTCAAGGTTACAAACAGGAAGAAAGCATAGAGTACGATGAAACTTTTGCCCCTATACCCAGAATAGAAGCCATCAGAATATTCCTAGCATTCGCCGCTCACAAAAACTTTATAATCTATCAAATGGACACTATGAGTGCATTCCTGAACGGAGACCTCGCCGAAGAAATCTATGTTGAACACCCACTAGGGTTTGTTAACACATAAGGAGGAGACCTAGTATACAGGAGCAAGCGCCTAGAGTCTGATATGAGACCTATCACCGTATCTAATCAATAACGGATTTGAGAAAGGTGCAGTTGACAAGACTCTCTTTAAGATACAGGAAGGCGAAGACATTTTAATGGTACAAACTTATGTCGATGATATTATATTTGGTTCAACTAACCTTGCTTTATGTCAAAGGTTCTCTCATCTTATGTAGAGTAAATTTGAAATGAGTATGATAGGAGAACTTAGTTATTTTCTAGGATTGCATATCATGCAATTGCCTACAGGTATAAACATTAACCAGGAGAAGTGCAACAAGGAGATGCTCAACAAATTCAGGATGAACAACTCCAAATGCTCGTCCATCCCCATGAGCACTTCCACGCAGATAAGTGCTGATGAAGCTGGAAAGCCGGTTGATCAATCACTCTACAGGAAGCTAGTAGGCTCACTCCTGTACGAAACAGCCAGCAGGCCCGATATCCAGTTTGTTGTAGAAGTGTGTGCTTGGTATCAGGTAGCACCTAAGGAGTCACTTCACTACAACCAAATGAATCTTTAAGTACATAAAAGGAACAATCTATGTAGGATTGTGGTATCCTAAGGAAGGAGGATTTGATTTGGTAGGCTACAGCAACTCGGATCTCGGAAGCTGTAAGTTAGATAAGAAGATCACAATCGGCACTTGTCACTTCCTTTGACCTAGACACAAGTCTTGGTTCATCAAGAAGCAATTGGCCAACTCGCTTTCTACAACAGAGTTGGAATATTATGCCGTTGGAAGTTGTTGTATCCAGATTCTCTGGATGCAACAATAGTCACAAGACTATGGAATCAGCGCCAGAGAGACTCCAATCATTTGTGATAGCACGAGTGCAATTGCAATCACGCATAACCCTGTATTGCACTCGCGAACTAAGCATATTGATATGAAGCATTATTTCATCAGGAATCATGTTGAGAATAAAGATGTTCGGATCGAGAAGATTCATACAGACATCCAGTTAGCCGACATCTTTACTAAACCTCTCAGCACAACCAGATTCTGCATGCTTCGCCATGAAATCAGAATGTTACAGCCAGATTCCCTAGAAGTTTTTACATTTTACTCATCAATTGAGGGGAAATGCTGTAAGACCCAAGAATACAGTATCCACTTTAATTAATTGTACACTCAGAACTTCAAGTCGTACCTTACTGTAGGAAGAAGATGGCATATAACCTTCTTGCAGATGACATGTGCATTAATTAAGGGGGAATACAGTATGACCCAAGAATACGATATTAATCCAATATTGCTGTAAGAATTGAATCTTGTATGTACCTTTTAAGGGGGAACGCTATTTTTTCACGAATACAACACATACACTGTAGGATATCAATTAATATTCTAATTGTATTCAAATTCATACATTTTCTCTCAGCAAATTATTTTTAGTCCACGTGCTATGTCTGAATTTAAATAATTTATCCTTCAATACCTTAAAGACACCTGGACTTTATTGCCTCAAATATCGTGGTTTCAAAATTCAAACCGCCGCTTCATGCAATAATGGAGGACGAATTGTGTCATAAATGGGACCGCTCGTTAATTTCAAAAGTGATGGATTAGACGTGAAAGTTATATCTGAGTTCATCCTGTACGTTCATTTAACGACAGTTTGAGATACAGAATGATTGAAAATCGCACTGGTGCCTTCGATTTTTGTACAAGTTACATCTGATTCTACCCTCCCCTATGTTTATCTTCATGATTTTTTGTTGCAGGGTGATTGAAAACCGTACTGGTGCCTTCGAGATGTGCACCAATTTGAGTTACAGAATGATGGTTGCCATCATGTCTGGTGAGAAAGTAAACTGGTGCCAAATCGTTCTGAATCGCATTAAAGAGGAGGCGTCCAAGCCGGAGACTGCGAATAAATATTTTGGCCTGATTCTATACCAAATTCTTACTGGTTGCGGACTACAACAGTCCGCAGAGGCCAAGAAGATTCTGATCGGAAAGTCCATCAGTGGATTCAAACCCACTGTCTACAACAAAGACACCATTCTTGCTGACAGGCCCGACCCTTACAGCATGCCTACCTCGAGTGATCCTCGGGATGTTACTCTCAAGAGTTCTGATGATGGGAAGATAAAGAAGAGAGCGCTTACCGACAGCAGCTCCTCCAAAGCTGTCGAGAAGAGGAGAAAAAAGAAGTCCTCGAAAGCTATTCCTATAACTACAGGGTCACTGTAGAAGTCCAATCTACCGCACCAATAGCTGAAAATATCTCACAGGGCATAATTGCTGCTCCTACAGTAGTTCCTGAGCCAGTGGCGGCTATAACGGAAGAATAATTGTTTGCCAAACTTGAAGGTTCCAGTGAATCGGCTGCCCCTTTGGAGCCGAAAGCCACAACTCCCAACAGGGCACCCACCCCTGTACGGAGTCCTTCTCCCAACAGCGCACCCCACCCTATCAGGGTTCCCTCTCCCCAACAGGCTCCCACACCTATTGAGGATCCTCATCGGACAATAGAGCCATCTGTTGTTCGGAGTTTCTCCCCAACTGCTATAATCAATCAAAAATTGATGAAGCTTTCGACCGCTTCAAAATCTGGAAATCATACAGGGTCGCTCCTTACGATACCCTGTATAACTGGGAAGAATGGAGAGATGAAGAACTATTTGCTCTGGAGGTCACGAACACCCAAAATGTTGAGGTCTTGATCATTGGGAAGATCGCTTTTGCCTAGAGCTTATAACATCGTACTTCATGGAAAAAGAGAAAGCCCGACAGAAAGATAAATCACAGTCCGGTGACAAAGCTCCGTCACCAAGTCATCACTCCGATCCCAAACCCCACCACGATGATGAGGCCCTACAGGCCGGACTTCGGATGAGCCGTGAAGAGGCTCGGGAAGGAGAATTTGCCAACATTTAGGCTCAATACCCTTTTTGGCAGTATCAATATGGAGACTGAAAAGAGTGAGAGAGACTGCTAGAAAGTGGATACTGGAGAGAGAGAAGGAAATGGAGGCTACTCTAGAGGAAAGTGTTTCAACTGCCATCGGAAGACCGGCGGACCCCGTCCAGGTCAAGGCAAAAGAATACATGGTAACTGGTTCTCGACCTGAGTTCCAGGATCCCAATTTTCCGTGCAAAAATACAGTACAAAATTCTCCCGAGTTATTGCTCCCAACGGATTGAGAGTCTACAGCAGAGGAATTGAAATCATGGAAAAACAATTAACTAACGAGATACTTCTGTACTCTCATCAGGGAGTCCGCCATGTTCCGCAAATGAATTCTCGAGGCCCCTAGCAGAAGGAAAGCTTGCAACTCAAAATGAAATCTAAGCATCAGAAGGGTGATCGGATAACTCATCATGAATATTGGATTCTCGCCTACGATGTCTCCTACGAAGGACAAAGCATTTACAGGGACCGAGGTAGAGATTCTCTAATCAACTGGAACTGAACATGATCCCTCTCGCAAGACTTGGAAACATCAGCATTATAGGCACTAGCTTCTATTAGTTGTACTTTGTATTTTATCCTACTGTATGCTCTTCGATGTAATATTTTCATTTCTTTCAAGCACTGTAATTTCAAGTATAAATAAAACATTGTTGTCTTGAAAGATTACAGCTCGTAATATACTTTTACTGTTTTAATATTTTGATTACGATGAAATATTGAAATATTCAACAAGTACAAAACTTGATAATCCACAAGTTGTAAGAACTTGTCTGCGAACAATTCATAGATTAAGTTGTATTCAATTAAGATTACATCCTGTAAGATTGTGCATGCACGCCAATCATAGGTTAAGTTGTAATACACTTAGTCCTGTAGGATCTTTTGTTTTAGAACTTGCCTGCGAGCAGTTCAAATTTCTAGACTAAGTCATGAAGATCAGAGTTTTCGACTTGAAGACAGCCTCTCCGTATCAAGGAAGTTTTGGCATTATCAAAAATGGAGAAATTGTTGGGAATAATACAACCTTGTTTTGATAATTGCCACCATAAAACATAAGGTCTTCAAAGTCAGGATTTCGCTCTAAGTATGGAAGCTATTAGTAAATTTCATACAGCCTGTACATACAGCAAGAGATCTTACTGCATAGTTAGAAGTGCGTTCATACAGCACATACATTATTATACAGTAGAGATAAAGAACGTTGGATACATCAGTCTTGTTGTAGGTGTTTTACTTAGGAAAAGAAAAACACATATCCAACAGGACTGAAGAAAAACTTTAAACCGTTGCGAAATAAACGTTATTTATTCATAAAGTATTAACGGTTAAAGTCGTGTTTAATGCTGATAGGACAGCATTTAATGCGGCCGAAAGAGATGACAGTCTGAACGCGCTGAAGAGCATTTAATAAAAAGTGAAAGAGAATGTCTGAAGCATTAAATGCGGATCGCCTTTAATTCAAACATTCTGCATCCGCCAATCAGAACTGTCTCATTCTCACCAACCGGACAACGGCTATATTTATAACGAATCTATTTCCAAGGTTATAAATAGCCCCAAGCAAGAGGACATTACTAACTAGATCATTATCTCGTGCAATACATCTGACAATTAGCTCTGACAATCAGAATATCAAGCTAACAATGAGCAGTATATTTCTTGAGCATACAACATCATCAAAGGGAAGAAATATACAGTCCTCAATGCCAACAGCACACCGTACAGCGAATGCTCGTCAAAGCATACAGCTGTTGTTTAAACTTGTTCTACCCAATCCTTACGTTGAGATCAACTTAGCCCTGTATGGACTAAGCCCTTGCTAGTTCCGACCTGTCTGGGAAGAATAGCATTGAAGATGAAGCTTCGATCTGTGTGAGAAGAAGCAAGTCGAAAGAGCCAAAGTCAATCTGTGTAAACGGGCCAAGCTATTGTCGGCTGTATCAATCTGTGTGAACAATACAGCGACATGTTTAGTTAATGTCAATTAGTTGTGTACGCAGTGATTTTAATAACCATGTTACTCTTGTGTGGAGGACCAGTGGACGTAGAGTGGTTTACCGTGAACCACTTATATTTGTGTGCATTTACATTCTGTCATTTACACTTTTCATATCTGCCTGTGTGGTCGAAATATGTCTTTAAAATTAAGTTCCAAATTTAAAATACACACATAGCAAAAACACTGTACGCACCCAGCAAATAGGAGATTACCTTGTCGCTGTATTTACAGCAACTTAATATCAGTCTTCCGCTATGCAAATAACTTCGAAAAAAGATACAGCTTATTCAACCCCCCTTTCTAAATTGTTTACTGTATACCTTGTGGGATCAATTTCTCACCCATAGGAACTCGTTAAACCACCTTCAAATCTTCCCAAAATTTTTATTTAATAGACCATCCAATTCTGCTTGTGGACAACTATAGCCACTTAATTAAATATTTAATTCCTACACAATTAAATATTTAGTCACTTAAAAATTGGTCACATTAAACTTTAATTCAAATTTTCCAACAACCTTGAGGTCTAAAATAATTATTTCTTAGAATAAAGAAAAATATTCTTCGAAACTACAAATACCCATAGCCATTGAGATATATTTATATTCGTCAAAATATACCTTATTAAGGGGGTAACTTGGAAAACAAAGACCAACCTTGTGGGAGTATTTTTAATACCTCAAGGGCATGTTTGTAAACATAAATCATTATTAAGCTAATTCTTATTTTTGAGTTATCCATTTCAATAATTAACATAACTATGTTTTTGGCCATGAAATGATTAAACTACATAAACTTTCGCTTAAACAAATATCAAAAATATTGATCAGATTAATATTTTAAACTATACAGGGTACTCATAAATATTAAAATTAATCAATAGATTTAGTCTCCCTTCTAACCATACTCCCCGGTAGGGGATACAACACTTAATGGTGTTCAAAATATTTAGTCAGACTCTAAATATCGGCACAATTGCAATTGCAATTGCAAGTAAATGTAATCAAGATGATGATACAACTGCAACTTTACGCCTTGTCTAATCAAATATTCACATGGATTAATACCATAAATATTTGGCATGTGACGCATGTATATACAAGGTACTACGCAAGCAGTGTAACGCCCCGATTTGGCATATACATTTATTGTGAATTATAGAAATTATGTTCAAATTTTATTAAATTAATGCCCGAATAATTTATCGTTTAATTCATTATCATGCAAATTCATTTTTGTCATTTAATTCATGTCCAGTCATGTATTTCATATTGTGTCATTTCTCGTTTTATTTCATCGTGTTTCATGTTGTTATTTCTAGGCCCAAGTCAAATTTTAAGCGATATTAATCGTTACCCAAAAGATTTTACAAGATAAATAATAATATTATTTATTATTTATTATTTCTATTATTATTAATAATTATCTCTATTATTTATTATTATTATTATTATTATTATTATTTAATATTCATCCCAAATCCTATAATTAATTTAGTGGCCCAATTAACAAATATCTATTTTCAGCCCAATTATCATCTTAGTACTATTTGTTTCTCCAGAGAACGTTTTGGCTGCAGTTCTTCATTCATTCATTTGTAACCTCTCAAATAACACATTTAATTGAAAATAAATTCTCAAACAATTGTCATAATTAACACAAATAAATAAAAACCCTTGAAATCATTTCAATATAATATATAAACTAAAACTCATAAGTGATTATACGTACAAACACCAAATCTCATTTACAGCCAGAATACAGAACACACAAACATAATCTTTCCTCTGCCTCCAGCCATTCCTCTGCCTCCAGCCGTTCACTTTTTGTAATTTTTCATCTTCCGCAACAAAGGTAAACTCATAATCTTTTAATTTCTGTTGTGTAAATAGTAATCAATATTTCCTGCTATCATCCCACCGTTTGAGTCTAAAGAACCACCAGTAAATATCAAAACATGTTTCTAAACCCAGTCCAGAATTTAGAAATCTGACGGCCTGACACCAGAATTTTTACAACCTTCATCCGCCACCATGTTTTCAGTAGCCTTCAAACCCGCGGCCCGAACCCGCAAGCACAGCCCTAATCCAAAACATCATGGTCAGAACCAAATCCAACTTGAACCAAAATTTGAAACCCTTTGGTTTCAATCATCAGATGTCTGTGAAATCAAAATCATCAAACCCCGAACCAGAAATCGGATGACTCAACCCAGTGTACACAAATCCAATTTCAAACTTCATCCACACACATCTACCAGTTCAGAATTGCCTAAATTCCCATCCACTCTATCTCAACCAGATTCGGGTCGAGCCAGAAACCCACCTTCGCCTGAAGGTCGATTTAAAACCACCTCGAATCCTAACCACGAACCGCCGGAGCCCCAACCCCGCGGTGTTGCCCTCCATTCCCGATTTGAACCGAAACTTTGAAACTCAAACACTTTCAATCCTTCAGCCAATTGAGAAACAAAACCAAACTTACCTGACCAGAATCATACTTTATCTCTGAGTTTCACCGGAGGTCGCCGTTGCTACCGCCACCGCTGTGGCTTTTCTATCATGGTCCGCCGCCGGTCGCCTTGTACGACCGGATATGTGTATGTTTCGGAGTTGAGAGCGTGTGTGTGTGTGAGATCGTGAGTTTATTCCTTGCGATCGAAGTGTGTGTGTGTGTCTGAGAATATAAAGAAGGGGAGAAAGGGGCGATTTTTTTTGGTGTTCAGTAGAGAGAGAGAGAACAGAGGGAGAGGGTGAGATCAGGAGGAGATGAGAGTGAGAATTATGTCGGCCGAATTCTTGTGAGGAGGAGGTTTTATACCCGGTTTCTTTGTAGGGTTAGTCGATTGAGCCCCTAGAATTCAAGACTTCTTAATTTTAACCCAAATCCACTTTTCAGTGTATTTAATTTTAGTCCCTAAATTTTTCAATTTTTTTTAATTCCCCTCATTCAGATTCAATATTTTAAAAATCAGTCCCTTTCGGCCACGCTTTTAACATGTTGACATTTTTAATTACTATTATTATTCACTTACAATTTAATTCTCAGTCATATGATAATAATAATTTTTCTATTATTATTAATTGTAGATAATAACGAGAATTTACGGGCTTAGAATTGTCGAGTCAAACATCTTCATCACATTCAAGTCAAGAACTGCATTTTATCCAGTGTGGGGATTTATTACGCTTTTGTTTATTTTAATTGCTTTATATATTGTCTCGTATGTGCACGTGAAATCAGTCAGAAGCACTTAAATGTGCAATCAGTCAGAAGAACTTAAATGTGCAACCAGTCAGAAGCACTTAAATGTGCAATCAGTCAGAAGCACTTAAATGTGCAAATCCGTCAGAAGTACTTAATTGTGCATAAAGCCTTCGGGCTAGCCGACGGGCTTCAGAATTTATCAGTCATATTGTTTGTACTTGCTAATATATTTAGTAATTAACGTAGACATATTGCGTACTCTCCACACTGAGCGAGTTGGAAGCTCACCCCACTATTTAACCCCTTTCAGGTTGAGGAGCTCGACATGGCATGCGATTGAGAGTGGGATGATCAAGCTGATGATTAAATGTTTATTTATTAAATATCATTTCTCTAAAACTATGGTTTACGAACAAGTATTCGATTTGTTTTAATTTCACGTCGAAGTTTGTTTTTATTTAATGGTGACTTGAAAACATTACTTGCGATTATTAAGTTTGCCTTTTTAAAATGTATTTCCGCTGCAAAATTTTTATTTATTCTTCTTTAAATTAGAAGAATTATTTTTTTAGAAAAGTGGTCGCTGCATAAGTGGTATCGGAGTGGGTCTACGGTTCTGTAGACTCGTTGAAATGTTTTCTTTTTCAAAACTGAAATTTTATTTCGCAAGTAGTCAAATATTTTTAGCAATTATGATCATCCACCTCTGCCGCTCCACGTCGACTCCAAGGTAAATTAAGTTATTATTATTAATTATGTGATGAATGCAGTTTATCAGATCAACCGTGATTCATGCATTAAAGATGCATCTTCATTATATTTTGTACATAAGAATTTTATGATAAAGTATTTGGGCATGAAATTGTTTTCTTATAAATTCATAAGTATATGTGTGACATGCGTAAATCATCATTGCTAGAGATGTAATATAACTCTCCATTTTATTTTCTCCCTGTCGTTGGGTAAGTACTGAAGGGTCATTGCGTGTGGTATGCAATAGGATAATGGCAACTCATGGACGTGGACGCCTAGCTAACCGAGGTGCAGATAATCTCGGTGGTCAGAATGCCAACCTTGGTGCTGGTGGTGGTGGTGACGGAGGTCAGGATAACCACAACAATAACGTGCCAGCTCCTACTCAGGCACAAGTTGTGCAACAGTTCCGGCGTTTCACCCCACCAACATTCAACGGTCGAGAAGGACCAGCTTTTGTTGATGAATGGTTCATGTCGCTCGAGCGCACCTTTGAGCTCATTGGGTGTACTGATGCGCAAAGAATTCTTTGTGGCCAATATCAAATGGTGGAGGATGCTGGACGCTGGTGGATAAGCTATTGGCGTTTGAGGCCGGCGGCCGAGCGTGCTGCATTGACTTGGGATCGATTCAAGGAAATAGTGATGGAACAGTACTACCCACAGCATTACCGAGAGAATATGGAGAGAGAGTTTTGGAATCTCGAACAAGGAGGGATGACGGTTGAAGAATATGAGAGAAAATTCAACCAAATCAGCTTCTTTGTGGAGCACATGGTGGATACAGACCGGAAGAGGGACCTTAAGTTTTGGAGTGGTTTACGCCCGATGATTCGCCACATCGTGGCTGGTCATGGGGTGTTACCATATACCGAGACAGTGTTTCGAGCTCAAGAGGTTGAGGCTAGCCATAATCTGGATCAACAACAGTCAACTAAGCCTAATACCGGTAAGAGGCATTGGAATGGGAACCAAAATAAGGTTGTGGCTTCTAATAAACAGAAGAAGGTAGATGAGAAATGCGGGACGGTGCACCGATCACTAGGCCTGCATGCCCAAAGTGTGGTAAAAATCATGGCGGAGAGTGTTTGTATGGAAAAGGTGTCTGCTATAGATGCAAGGAGCCAGGACATTCATCTTCGAACTGTCATCTCCAAAGGGCCAAAGGTCAAGGTTCTGGAGGAAAAGCTCGCATTTATACTTTGACCCAAAGGGACGCAGATGAGAATCCCGGCACGGTGTCAGGTATGCTTATGATCTCTAATGTGCCTGCTTTCGCTTTATTTGACACTGGTGCCACACATACTTTTATGTCTGCAAAGTTTTATCATTCCATTGGTCATAAAAGCGTTAGAACTGTTGAGTCTCTCGAGGTTAGCTTACCGTCACGAAATACGATCCTCACTAATACAATGATTGACGAGAATATTGAGATAGGAGGTAGAGAATTTGATGCTAGTCTGTATATGATTAGCTCGATGGATTTTGACGTGATCCTTGGTATGGACTGGCTCGATAGACATGATGCCGATATAAGGTGCCATGAGAAGAAGGTGACATTGAGGTGTTCTGAAGGCGAGTCGATCACTTTTTATGGTACTAAGAGTAGGACGGTACCCAGAGTAATCACAGCCATTAAAGCACTAAGAAGCCTAAGGAAGGAGCGATGCCAGGGTTACTTGGTGAGTTTGGTCGACACTCGTACTAATGAGGTGTCCCCTACAGACTTACCTATAATGCAGGAGTTTTTGGATGTGTTTCCAGAAGATTTGCCGGGAGTCCCACCCGACCGGCAAGTGGAGTTTAGTATTGATTTAGTCCCTGGGGCGGCCCCAACGTCCAAAGCACCATATAGGATGGCTCCGAGGGAACTTCAAGAATTGAAGGTCCAAATTCAAGAGCTGTTGGAGCTCGGATTTGTTCGTCCTAGTGTGTCACCATGGGGTGCACCAGTACTATTTGTAAGAAAGAAGGATGGGTCACTTCGGATGTGTATAGATTACCGAGAGTTGAATCGACTCACGGTGAAGAACAAGTACCCACTACCGAGAATCGAGGATCTATTCGATCAATTGAGAGGAGCCGTAACCTTTTCGAAGATCGATTTGCGGTCGGGATACCACCAACTGAAGATTAGGGAGTGTGACATTCCCAAGACGACCTTCAGGACTCGTTATGGACATTTTAAATTTATAGTGATGCCATTTGGTCTGAGTAATGCATCGGCAGTCTTTATGGATTTGATGAACAGAGTGTTCCAACCTTACTTGGATAAGTTCGTGATCGTTTTCATAGATGACATTTTGGTGTATTCTAAGGACAAGAAACAACACCAAGAGCATTTGAGAATTACATTGGAGACACTTCACAAGGAGAAGTTCGCAGCTTTCTGGGATTAGCTGGCTATTATAGAAGATTTTTCGAAGGATTTTCGAAAATCGGCACTCTTATGACCCAGTTAACAAGGAAGGGCATGAGGTTTGAATGGAGTGAGAGGTGCGAGGAAAGTTTTCAAGAGTTGAAAAGGAGACTAACCTCGGCACCAGTATTAACGATTCCTGATCCGACGGATGACTTTGTTATTTATAGTGATGCTTCAGAGCAGGGTTTGGGTTGTGTTTTGATGCAACATGGTAGATTAGTAGCATATGCATTGAGACAGCTTAAACCACATGAGTTGAACTATCCAACGCATGATCTGGAGTTGGCTGCTGTAGTTCATGCGCTGAAGATTTGGCTCCACTATCTCTACGGAGGGAAGTGTGAGATATATACGGACCATAAAAGTTTGAAATATCTTTTCACACGGAAGGATCTTAACATGAGGCAAAGGTGATGGTTAGAACTGGTGAAGGACTCTGATTGTACCATCCATTACCATCCCGGTAAGGCTAATGTGGTAGATGATGCTTTGAGTCGAAAGACTAGGGGCGAGTTAGCTTGCTTGACCGATCAGGAGAGTTTGATAAAGGAGTTCTCCGAGTTGAGGATTGGGGTAGTTGAGTCTCCAAAGAGTGCAAAAGCAATCCTATCATCTTTGGTCTTGCAACCAAACTTGAGGGATAAGATTAAGGAGGCTCAACCACGTGATAAGTTCTTGTGCAAGATGAAAGATTGGGCACAAGATGGGAGCATTGAGAAATTTGTCGTTGCTGCAGATGATGTTTTGACTTACGATGAGAGGTTATGTGTTCCTAAGGATCCATCCCTTAGGAAGCAAATTCTTGAAGAAGCTCACAGTGCACCATACTCCGCTCACCCGGGAGGTACAAAGATGTACCACGACCTGAAGAAGTTCTTTTGGCGGAGAGGAATGAAACAGGACATTGGTATATTTGTAGAGAGGTGTATGATATGTCAACAGGTGAAGGCAGACACCAACGGCCAGGAGGTTTACTTCAACCGTTGGAAATTCCGGAATGGAAATGGGAGCATATCACAATGGATTTCGTGGTTGGTCTGCCACAAACAGTGAGGAAGAACGATGTTATCTGGGTGATCGTAGATCGCTTGACGAAGTCATCTCACTTTCTAGCTGTGAGGATGACTTAAAGTATGGAACAATATGCACGGATTTATATTCGGGAGATTTTTAGGCTACATGGTGTTCCAGTGTCGATCGTTTCTGATAGAGATCCGCGATTTATGTCGAAATTTTGGAAGAGTCTTCAGAGTGCGTTGGGCACTAATTTGAATTTCAGTACTGCATATCATCCGCAAACCGATGGTCAATCTGAGCGGACTATCAAGACACTTGAAGATTTATTGAGGGTGTGTGTTCTTGATACTGGTGAGAATTGGGAGAATATTTTGTCGTTAGTAGAGTTTGCTTATAACAATAGTTACCAAGCAACTATATAAATGGACCCGTACGAGGCTCTCTACGGAAGGAAATATCGATCGCCTCTTTATTGGAGCGAGGTTGGAGAAGGAAAGATTTTGGGTCCAGAATTGATCGAGCAGACTGTAGAGAAGATAGCCGAAATCAGAAGTAAAATTAAGACTGCTCAAGATCGACAGAAGTCTTGCGTTGATAAATGGCGGAAAGATATACAATTTGAGATTGGAGAGAAGGTGTTCCTGAAGGTAGCGCTGATGAAAGGAGTAATACGATTCGGTAAGAAGGGAAAGCTACAACCTCGTTATATCGGACCTTTTGAGATTTTGGGTCGCGTTGGTGATCTTGCTTATAGTTTGGCATTGCCGTTAGAGTTATCGGGAGTGCATAATGTCTTTCACGTCTCCATGCTGAGAAAATACATACTTGATCCTGGTCACATATGCAATTTCAAAGAGTTGCATGTAGCCAAGAACCTGACTTATGAGGAGGTACCTACAGCTATTTTGGAGCGTAGGGTACACCAGTTACGAAACAAATAGACTAAATTGGTGAAAGTTCAATGGAGTCGTCATGGACCAAATGAGGCAACTTGGGAATGTGAAGAGGAGATCCGTTCTAAGTATCCAACATTCATTTTTCAAGGTACGAAACTTAATTTTCGAGGACGAGAATTTGTTAAAGGGGGATAGGTTGTAACGCCCCGATTTCGCATATACATTTATTGTAAATTATAGAAATTATATTCAAATTTTATTAAATTAATGCCAGAATAATTTATCGTTTAATTCATTATCATGCAAATTCATTTTTGTCATTTAATTCATGTCTAGTAATGTATTTCATATTGTGTCATTTCTCGTTTTATTTCATCGTGTTTCATGTTGTCATTTCTAGGCCCAAGTCAAATTTTAAGTGATATTAATCGTTACCCAAAAGATTTTATAAGATAAATTATAATATTATTTATTATTTATTATTTCTATTATTATTAATATTATCTCTATTATTTATTATTATTAAAAGTAATATTATTATTATTATTTAATATTCAGCCCAAATCCTATAATTAATTTAGTGGCCCAATTAACAAATATCTATTTTCAGCCCAATTATCATCTTAGTACTATTTGTTTCTCCAGAGAACGTCTTGGCTGCAGTTCTTCATTCATTCATTTGTAACCTCTCAAATAACACATTTAATTGGAAATAAATTCTCAAACAATTGTCAGAATTAACACAAATAAATAAAAACCCTTGAAATCATTTCAATATAATATATAAACTAAAACTCATAAGTGATTATACGTACAAACACCAAATCTCATTTACAGCCAGAATACAGAACAACAAACATAATCTTTCCTCTGCCTCCAGCCGTTCCTCTGCCTCCAGCCGTTCACTTTCTGTAATTTTTCATCTTCCGCAACAAAGGTAAACTCATAATCTTTTAATTTCTGTTGTGTAAATATAAATCAATATTTCCTGCTATCATCCCACCGTTTGAGTCTGAAGAACCACCAGTAAATATTAAAACATGTTTCTAAACCCAGTCCAGAATTTAGAAATCGGCTGACACGAAATTTTCACAACCTTCATCCGCCACCATGTTTCCGGTAGCCTTCAAACCCGCGGCCGAACCCGCAAGCACGGCCGAATCAAAACATCATGGTCAGAACCAAATCCAACTTGAACCAAAATTTGAAACCCTTCGGTTTCAATCATCAGATGTCTGTGAAATCAAAATCATCAAACCCCGAACCAGAAATCGGATGACTCAACCCAGTGTACACAAATCCAATTTCAAACTTCAACCACACACATCTACCAGTTCAGAATTGCCTAAATTCCCATCCACTCTATCTCAACCAGATTCGGGTCGAGCCCGAAACCCACCTTCGCCTGAAGGTCGATTTAAAACCACCTCGAATCCTAACCACGAACCGCCGGAGCCCCAACCCCGCTGCGTTTCCCTTCATTCCCGATTTGAACCGAAACTTTGAAACTCAAACACTTTCAATCCTTCAGCCAATTGAGAAACAAAACCAAACTTACCTGACCAGAATCATACTTTATCTCTGAGTTTCACTGGAGGTCGTCGTTGCTACCGCCACCGCTGTGGCTTTTCTATCATGTCCGCCGCCGGTCGCCTTGTACGACTGGATATGTCTATGTTTCGGAGTTGAGAGCGTGTGTGTGTGAGATCGTGAGTTTATTCCTTGCGATCGAAGTGTGTGTGTGTGTGTCTGAGAATATAAAGAAGGGGAAAAAGGGGCGATTTTTTTTGGTGTTCAGTAGAGAGAGAGAGAGAGAGAGAGAGAGAGAGAGAGAGAGAGAACAGAGGGAGAGGGTGAGATCAGGAGGAGATGAGAGTGAGAATTATGTCGGTCGAATTCTTGTGAGGAGGAGGTTTTATACCCGGTTTCTTTGTAGGGTTAGTCAATTGAGCCCCTAGAATTCAAGACTTCTTAATTTTAACCCAAATCCACTTTTCAGTGTATTTAATTTTAGTCCCTGAATTTTTTAATTTTTTTAATTCCCCCAGCGAGATTCAATATTTTAAAAATCAGTCCCTTTCGGCCAAGCTTTTAACATGTTGACATTTTTAATTACTATTATTATTCACTTACAATTTAATTCGCAATCATATGATAATATTATTATTAATTGTAGATAATAACGAGAATTTACGGGCCTAGAATTGTCGAGTCAAACATCTTCATCACATTCAAGTCAAGAACTGTATTTTATCCAGGTGTGGGGATTTATTACGCTTTTATTTATTTTAATTGCTTTATATATTGTCTCGTATGTGCACGTGAAATCAGTCAGAAGCACTTAAATGTGCAATCAGTCAGAAGCACTTAAATGTGCAACCAGTCAGAAGCACTTAAATGTGCAATCAGTCAGAAGCACTTAAATGTGCAAATCACGAAGCACTTAATTGTGCATAAAGCCTTCGGGCTGGCGACGGGCTTGAAATTTATCACCATGTTGTTTATACTTGCTAATATATTTAGTAATTAACGTAGACATATTGCGTACTCTCCACACTGAGCGAGTTGGAAGCTCACCCCACTATTTAACCCCTTTCAGGTTGAGGAGCTCGATGTGGCATGCGATTGAGAGTGGGATGATCAAGCTGATGATTAAATGTTTATTTATTAAATATCATTTCTCTAAAACTATGGTTTACGAACAAGTATTCGATTTGTTTTAATTTCACGTCGAAGTTTGTTTATTAAGTTTGCCTTTTTAAAATGTATTTCCGCTGCAAAATTTTTATTTATTCTTCTTTAAATTAGAAGAATTATTTTTTTAGAAAAATGGTCGCTACAAGCAGAGGCAGGTATTTGAACCTAATTTACAAACATATTGCTAAAATATTAGTATTTCAACGTAACATATAACCAACTCAAATATGTCCCTTCCAAGTGCCAACACTTGCTAACCGAAAATATTAAACACTACCATTCTCATTCCCAATAAAGTATGCATGTTTGTTTATGCTCTAATCCTAAAACCCATCAACATAGATACCAAAAAATATATTTAGATGTAAAATCTAAAGATGCTTTGAAATTTCCTTGGAAATCTAGCAAAACACATGGCAAATTGGAATTTATCTTAGACGACCAAGAAATAGAAAGTTAGTTGGAACTTAACATCATGGTTGTAATCTACCAAAAACCCTGGAACCCAAGCGTCGCGTATCGAGTACAATGGTCAAAATGACATCAAATGTAATAAACAAGGTTATCACGACGCCAAGGCGAGGCGAGGTGCTATCCTACTCCCTAGGCGGCCTGCCTAAGCAACAATTAGGCGTCATTTAAAATACATTTAATAAAATATAACATACTCCCTCCGTCCCACTCATCTTGATTCATATTCTTTTTTGGGCCGTCCTAAGATACTTAATAATTTCCTTTTTAAGACACATTTATCTCTCACAACTTTAAATAATATATATTCACACCATCACTTTACACACTACTTTTCAGTTTTTCTTAAATTCCGTGCCGAAAAACAAATGTTCAAGATAGATGGAACGGAGGAAATAATAATATGTCCACTTATTTAGTACATTACTAAGTTTAAATCGAGAAGAATTAAACCCACTTATTGATAAAGTAAAAAAAAAAAAAAAGTGAATTGTATTGTACAAGTGTAACGAGTCAAACAGACCCAAAGAGAAAAATTCAACACCAGCACGAAGTTTCTCGAAGATTCTCTCTCTAATCCGACCTGCATCGGCTGGCGAGGGAGCAGGCGGCGTCTCCTCCGTCATTGGTAGACAGCCGACCTATTGTTCGTCTCTTCAAGATGAACATCCCCTCAAAATTTCAATCAATTTCGACATCATTTACCTTTTGAAATATAACCCGCAAGTTCCGGCCATTTTACACTTGTCGCCGGAACTTCCTTTGCATTCTTCGGCATCTTCCGACCACCCCCATCATAATTCTCATTCGCAAACATGTTCCTGCCGTCAATACGGTTCTGACGGTACCCACCAATCGTTGTAATTCGTTTGGTATCAAAGACGCCCAATTTGGCATCTTCCTCTTCTCCAACACGATTTGTGCGGTGATGTCATCATCTGAACTTTGACTTCATTATCTGGCCAGACTCGACATCGGATCGCCAATCCGATTACAGTTTCGGTATACTTTAACGAGGCGAACCTTCACCATCCATCCGAATCCGGATACGGCATCTTCTCTAACACAATCTGCGACGTCACTCCTACAACTTGGTGAAGTCATTATCTAAACTTTGACTTCATTTTACTGCCAGACCCGAGATCTGATCGCAAATCAAATTACAGTTCTGGAATCCTTGTAAAGAACCATCCATCCGATTCCCGATACGGCATCTTCTCCTACACGATTTGTGACGTCACTCCTACAACTCGGTGAAGTCATCATCTGAACTTTGACTTCATTTTCCGGCCAGACCCGACATCCGATCGCAAATCCAATTACAATTCTGGAATCCTTGTAATGAATCGCACCTTCACCATCCATCCGATTCCGATCCGGCAAGTTTGACTTCCCAGTCAACCATGCTTGACCCACTGGGGCAGCCTCCATCCGTCTGTGTGGAGCCAACTCTTGTTCTTCGGTCTGAGGATGAATTTATACTCGGCATTCCATTCAATTACTCCTTGATCAATAAGTTCCCTCAACGCAACCGAATCAAGATTATTATTCACAGTTATTTCGAGGTTTGGTTTTGTCTAGCATTTCACCATTATATTGATCGATGAGAGAATTTTTACTATATTTGACGTGCAAGGAGGATTACACTCACTTATTCTCGAGACCTCTGTCTCTGGTTATCGTATGAGGGTTCTCAAATGGACTATTGATTTCTATTCGAATGTGGAAACTCCCATCCACCTTTTTACTGGTGCATTTAAAAGTGAAGAAGTTTATATATGCACTTGCCCGATAACTGGGTGCCATCTTCGTACTGATGAAGCTACTGGTGACCTACTACGTCCCAATGAGGGCAGAATTTTTTGTGGAAATTCATCTGCAGCACAAACTCTCAAAGAAAGTTTGGATTGATAAAGGACCTGGACGTGGTTTCTGGCAATCGATTATTTACGAGCAATTGCTATTTTTTGCACAAAGCGAAGAAGTGTCATTTTGATCGTTGCGGGCATACCGCTCAGCTGGGGGCCCTCGCCCACCTCTGAATGGGAGGTATTCCGTACCCGCTCAACGATGGGCGGTCGTTCCTAGTCCGACCTTACATGTGCCTAGCGATACTTTACAAATCACCCCAAACACTGTCCTCAAGGACCCCATATCCATCCAGTTGCATCGTCCAATACAGAGGTTGCCCACGTCATCCCGAAGACTTTCCTCGATGATCCGTCACATACTCCTACAGTTCCACAGATGGCTACACATGCTCTTATTGTCCGCCAGCTTCACCTTAATGATCATCAAATAAGTTCGTCTAAACTGGTGGGTGATGTTGGAAATAGCATGGTGCCACCTTTGGGAGAACATTTGTTTGGAAAAGTTCAATCCGTTGGGCCACAATTAATTACAGAACCTTCTACGCCTAATACTGAGATTATTTCTTATGCTCAAGGGGAGGCAGCTTTGGGAAAACAATCCAAAAAAATTCATATAATGTACAATCGCATGTTGAACTTGTCTCAAATGAGAGGAATGCACTACAAATTGTAGAATCGGAACCTAAAAGAATGGAATATGTTCAGGAGATTGTTGCGAAAAGAACCAAGATTCCTCGGCTGGAACCTGGAACAAATAGACAAAATCTTGTAGTGAAAGTTATTAGTTCAAATATTGTGTCCCGAATGAATACGACCAACGAACCTCAAGTTCATCAAAAGACAACTGCAGAGTATCTTGTAGTAGACGATACGAGGGACTATCTTGTTTACTTCTAGGGATGAAAAAGTGGAAATGATGAAACCCAACGCAACCGTCACTCTCCAAAATGCAAAAAAAGTTCTTATTTAGAGGAAAATGTGAGGCTGGCTGCAAACAGTTGGCGTGATCTAGAAGTCACGCAGCCTGCACGCTTCATTGTCAAAGAACATAACAACCTCTCTTGTCGAGTATGAAAATTAATAACCTCTCTCTTGTCGAGTATGAACTAGTCGGTGTTTAGTCGTTTACTCACCAACTCGTGGTTTGATAAGGTTTTATTATTATTACTATTCAACATGGATTAGCTTAGCATGTTTATTGTTCTGGGTGTTTTTCACTTGGGATCCGCTTGAGATATTTTGTTTCCTACCTCTTGTAATTTCTTTTGTATTTTTGTTTTTAATAAAATTTGTCCTTGATGAGTCAAACACGCCCACTATTGTTTCAACTTTCAATATCTTTTACCAATATATACTCTCGCCTTCCCAATTTAAGATGGAGGTCTACATTTTTCTAATTATTAAGAATTGCAAATATAGTACACGAATTTTCAATTTTACCCTTGACATATTACTCACTCATTCCCACTTAAAAGTGGTATGTTTCACATTTTCTCAATTTTCAAAATAAGTTCTTCATTATATTTTATGGAACTACAGAAAAATTTGCAGGTTATTCTCATGAATCTTGATTAAAGTATAAATTCAACCTCTTTACCATATGATTATCATGGAATTCACATTTTTTAAATCAAAAAATCCTCTAATTTTTCTAACTCAAATAATCAATGACACTCATAATCATAACAATCAATATAAATTTTTCAAACAAATACGGGTAAATTTTGTAGTTCGATAAAATATTCCATGAGAATAAACTGCAATTATACTCTTTGTAGTTCCATAAATTTAAATTGTGAAATAAGAGTAATTTGGGTATAAAGATGAATAATATTCAAATGAAAACTAATTCTGGGAAATAAAAAAATTAAAATCTCCCACTTAAATTGGGAAGGAAAGAGTATATAGTTTTCCATAAGCTAAAGATATTTAATGAAAACATAAATTTAATACATTAATTTTTAAATGGATAATATTTAAACCTAGTTATTGATAAAGTAAGAATTTAAATAATAAAGCAAATTGTATTGTATGTTAAACAAGCCAAACTCCATAGCAATATATTTACTAATAATGTCTGTTTCGGGATATCCTTTCCTTATATGTGTCTTGCATAATACTCGTTGTAGGAAGATACATATGTGGAAATTTCTAAATCCTTCTAGAGGTAGTAGGATCCCATTAGGTGTCTTACCTCAACTAGAAATTTTATGTATGGAATGACTCATTATAATGCCTATATAAAGTTCCATCTATTAGTGTCACGAATACAATTGTTTCATCTTTACGGCTTTCTTACATTCTACTGAAACACGTTATCAGCACACAACTCTAAATTCTATTTTAAAAAATTCTGATAAAAAAGAAGAAAATCAACCGACCGCCGCCGTCCGCCGCGATCCGATCAACCCCGACCACCACCGTCCATCGCCGCGACCGATCAGCTCTGGCCGCGATCCGATCAACCCCGATCCGCCGCTGAGATCCAAGTCGGATGCCACGATCTGCCCGAAACCACCGCCTTCCCGGTCAACCACCGCGATCGACCCTACTCGACCGCGCCGCACTCTGCCTCCACAGCCGAACCCTGATCCCCGATCCTCGCTGCCCGGCCGCTCCCTCCTACAACCAGGAACTCCCGCGATCCAACCCAAGCTCCCGCCTCCACTGCCCGACCGAGCGCCGCGACGAGCACCGACCGCCCGCAAGACGATTCTGTGCCAAGACCACCCGCCTCTGCCCGAAGCCGCAACCCAATCCATCCCAACCGGTCCGAACTGGTGCAATGTCTCGGTTTAAAAATCCGAACAACGATTTAATTTGTGCCTTTCTGGACCGCCAAAATTTTGCCCTGATTTCACGTCATCGCATCGAGTACCAATCGAAAATCGGAGCACACCACCAATTGCATCATATCACGTGCCTAATTTTATAATCGAGGTAATTATCTAAACTTGTCCCTGTTTCAATTCTCTTTTCGGAAATTTTTTTTTTGGGGACAAGGGTTCTTGGGTTCTTTATTTCCCATGCTACTTTGCAGTGGATGAGACCGCGAGAGAAGTCGATATCTCTATGTGTCGAAGAAAATTATGTGACGGTCATGGGGATTCACGGAATTGCTGAAAGTCGATATTTGTGGTTGTTTCACACACCACGTATCTGGGTGCGATTTGATATCGCCGTTTTTTCGATTTTACTAACAACAATTAAGGAAAGTATATCAAGTAACGGTTATGTTACACGCTTTTAAAACATCAATTGTGACCATTTATATTGTCAATGGAAATCCAACAAGATTAACTTCCTCTTGTTTATATTTTGTAGATGGCACAAAGCTCCAATATTCACCCAGAGTTCGAAATCCTTGACCACGCTGGAAAGGAGTACCATAGGTGGGTCTCAGACGTTCGCTTAGCATTCGTTGGTAAGAGATTTACTACCACCGTCTTTCCCTCTAATGAGCCTGCCGCTCAAGAAACGAGCGAGGAAACCAAGACTAATGCACTGATGTACTTGCATGGACATACTGTTGTTGGATATACTTGAACAATGTTTTACAAAGGTGCACGCTTCCCCAAATTGCAACTTCAATGAGAGCAAATCCGATTCTTGAATTATGCGAATGTGGAGGCTTATAATCAAGTCGCCCTCGATCTTCGCGCTGATCTTGATTTTTGTGGTGTCAAGAATTCCGATCAAAACTTGATCGAAAAGACTCTTAACAAGTTCCCCGTGGGAGCAAGTGTGATTGCTCATCAGCTGCGTGTTGCTTATGAGGAAGGTAGAATTGAAAAAATTTGGCGACCTTATCCCCGACCTCGCAAAAAAAAAACATCATGAGATCATCCTCAACAGCAATGCTTTCCCAGCTGATACGAAGCCGATTCCGGAAGTGAATCAGGCAACCTACAGGAAGGCACCACGACAAAATACAAAAGGCGATGTTGCTCAATTTTTTCAAGCACCACGGGTGCATGAGTCGAGCAAGCGAGGGAATTTTATTTTTCCCTCAAATAACATGTTTGGTTTGGTTTATTACAAAACGATTGCTCAGTAAAAATTTCTTGGTTAATTTGGTGCACCGGTGGATTTTATCAAAAACTTTTGATCACGAGTAGGCGCATCCCCCTTGGTATTTGTTTATGCTTTGAAATTTCAAACTGAATCAGTGAATTTTAAACAACCTTAGCTATACCAACATTCTTACTTTCTCTGTAAGTCTACCAATTGGAATTACTGAAAGGATCATTAGTCGAGATATAAATCGAACACCCCATTGCGTTTTAACATGTTTGAACGCGCCTATGGCCATCATTGCCATAATATTGCATCTAAGTTGATGCCTTTAAAAAGGCTTCAACCTTGCTCTATCACTCAAAAATAGGAAAAATACTAAAATAGCAACTTGAAACGAGCAGTACGATCTGAGTTTAATGATCCAGAAAGTGCACGATCTATGGACGAAAAGATATGGAGTCTAGTTTCCAGAACAACTGACCGTTCGTCCATAGACTTCTTAACGAATGAGTTATTGCTATTTTAGTGAACAAATGTCAAGGTGCATGGAGATTATTTCCAGCGATTGTGCTAACTTTGATCCTAACCAACTTAGTCGAATTTCCCCAAACTCGAAGTTAGTAAGTTTTTGCTATGTATTTCAGCACAAGACTAATCGAGTTTCATGTCTTATTGGATATGCCTCGTGGCGAAATTGAGTGCCTTGCTGATAGTGGAACAACCCACACTATTCTTCGGAATAGGCAATTATTTAGAGATATTGCGCCATACATATCATCAGTGACAACAATGATTGGTTCCTCCCAAGTAATTCAAAGGAGGGGACCTACTCATTTCTTGCAACCTAATGGTACACATATCAATGTCATAAATACTCTTTATGCCCCAAGAGCAAACCGAACCTTGCTAAGTTTTAGGGACATCCTTACCAACGGTTATCACCTTGATACACATTGTGGGAATGGGATAGAACTCGTGTGTTACTCTGGCATAATACGCAAGATGCCGTGTTCTCGAGAAACTAATGAGTCTAAGTAGTTGTGTATACCAAACTATAATAAGGTTTATTGAATCCTATGCTGCGAGTCACGAAGTTTGTGATTCCGAAGCATTACAATTGTAGGATGACCGATCAGGTCACCCTGGACGCAACATGATGATTCGCATTTTAAAAAACTCAAACGGTCATCCATTTTTCAAGTCCATAAAACGAATGAAAGCACCGCTCGACATCAGCATTGATGTGAGTGAGTCTGATAACGTATCACCGAGATTGAAGATCGCACGTCCTGATGAGGTTGACGGTGCAGAAGCGTGGCAATTTCCAATGCCCATAAATCATTTTGTAAGGCCTGTTCACTAGCAAAGTTGATACCTTATCCATCCTTTGTGACATTTGTGGACCTATTCAGCCAGAGTGCGGACCATTCAGATATTTTATGGTTCTGGTTGATGTTCGACGCGATGGTCACACGTCTCTTTGATATCCACAAGAAACGCTGCATTTTCTATGCTCATAGCACAAATCATCAAGTTACGGGCTAACCACTCCGACTTTCCAATCTCGTCATTAAGATTGGACAATGCTGGTGTGTTTACGCCAGCCCTTCGAAGACTATTGCATGTCGATTGGGATGGAAGTTGAGCATTGATAGGTGGTAATTTTACCACCTTTTTCTAGGATTTCATACTAGGTTTTTATCTCGTTTCGTGATTAATGTGCTCGTATTTGGCTTATTTATGATTAGTCGAGCCGTGTTACGCGTTTGGGTTGGTTTTAGTGTGTTTGCAGGTTTTTAGAGCCAAAAGGACCCAAAACGAGACAAAGGACCGAGAGTCGAGTCAAACGGACGGAAGAAACGGATTTTTGCAAGAGACAGACGAACCTATCGGGCCAGCCTATCGGCCGATAGGTGCGTCCGAAAGGTGTCCAGGCCCTATCGAGTGAAGTCGACCGACGAACCAACTATCGGGCAATCTATCGACCGATAGGCCAGGCCGATAGGCTGCGACGCGGGCTCTCGTATTTTGACGGATTGTGACTCTTTTGGATAGATTTTGTTTCCTAGATTAGTTCCAATCGGGATTTTAACTCCCATAGGCTATATACACCTCCCCCTAGACCTAGTTTAAGATCTTCCACCATCTTTCACCAGCCATTATCATCTTTTATCATTTTTTTACATCTTTTTGGCAAGATTAATTCCTTGGAGACGAGAACTTTTTGGAAGGAAGCAAGTATTATTATTTTTCTACTTTTTTCGGAGATTGAAGACTCAGAGTTCATCCGTAAGGGTTGTAATCTCTCTTTTCATATTAATAATATGCATTCTCCATCTATTTCTTGTTTAATTTCAATTATGTCTGGCTAAATTCATTGATTGATTCTAGGGTTAGTAATTTTAATTGATGTTCACATGATGTTCCTTTGATTACCTTTTGACCTTTCATCCTAGGCTTGTGATCAAGATGTGTTAAATCTCATGCTAGATTAAAGGGCCCTTAATCGATGCATGTTAGCTAATTAATTTTGTCCGGAAGGAGTAATTGATTAGTGGAAATACTTGATGCACAATATGATTTAATCTTAAGACTGATGAGTAAGATAAATCATAGATAAATAAGTTGACGCTTTTTAAGTGATTTAAATTCTTTGAGCCAAGGGAAAAAGGGTTTAAATTAACTATCTTTCTAGGTTGCCTTGATCGGAATTCTAGATCGGCTGAGTGATTATTTCTAGGATTGAATTAAAATTTGGGAAAAAGGAATCAAGTGAATGGATTGTGTGAACTCAATTAGATGATACTACCCTAGGATCAATTAGCTTTCGCTTGTGATTTTATCTTGCTAATTTGCTTTATTTGCTTGATTTAGATAATTCATCTTTTATTTAATTTTTATTTTTCGATTTTTAAAGTTAGATAATTAGAAACAAACCAAATTTTCGGATTCCTAAATAGCAGTCAAATTTTGAGTAGAGTTATTTCCTTTATTTTCGACATATCAATTCCCTTGGGTTCGATACCTTGGAAATACTTCGAGGTTTTACAAATTTTAAAATTGATCGGATTTGAAAACCATACTACGCGAATTCTAGCGATCAAGCATCCCATCCCTCACGTTCATTCACAGAATAGCCCTGCTGAGGCTATGATTAAACGGTTACAGCTTATTGCCCGAGCATTGGTATTTTCCACCAACTTGCCGATTTCTGCCTGGTGTTATGCAATTCTGCATGCAGCTATACTTATTCGCTTTCGACCCACTGCCAATCAATCGTTCAGTGCGTACCAGTTGGTAACTGGATATGAGCCTGATAATTCACACTTACACATTTTTGATTGTGCAGTCTATGTGCCAATTACGCCTCCACAGCTTACTAAAGTGGGTCCGCAAAGATGATTAGGTATATATGTTTGCTATGAGTCGGCTAAAATTATCTGTTATTGTGAACCTTTGACAGGAGATCTGTTTACTGCAAGATTTGCAAACTGTCACTTTGATGAGGCAAACTTCCCATCGTTAGGGGGAGAGAGGAATCGAAGGATTCCAGTTGAACGCCAGAAAATTCTATGGTGTGCTCCCTCTGCGCCTCATCAAGATCCCTGCAAGGCTCAATCCGAGCTGGAAGTGCAACGTATTCTCAGTCTTCAAAAAGTTGTGGATTTGATGCCGACCGCTTTACTGATACTGCGAAAGTGATAAGATATATCGTTCCGGCTGCGAATGTTCCTGTAAGGTTAGAAGTCCCAGTTATAGGGCAAGATTCACCCTCCCAAATGAATGATGCCCCCGGCGTCGACCTTAGTGGTGGGACGGCTGCTTCGCCTTCTCTTATCCCTGCTCGGAAGAGAGGGAGACCAGTTGGTAGATGTAACACCCCCAGAATCAAACCGGGAATATTACACGCCGCAGACCCTCTCCGTGAGGATCCACCAGGCTAGTCATCAAAACTACACAATAAATTACATACCGACATGATAAAATACCAAATCCGTACACCAACTTGGTCTTTCGTCACTAACATACAAGTCAAAAATACACATTTCCATCTCGACTCGTACCCGTACAAGGGTAAAATACACTCACAAACCAAAAGTACGACAGAAGAAAGACCATACACAAACTCGGATCGATCAGTATCCAACACCGGCCTTCGTATGATTAGTATCGTTCGCCTTCCATCATTCTTCGCGCGATCCCGTGTTTTGCTCCCAAACCTGCACGCACTGGATGCAAAACAGACATCCACCCCGAATACTCGGGGTTAGCAAAACTCCACTGTTTTGCTAGTACAAGTATAAAGTGCAAATACGAGCCATACAAAACACATTCCGAGAATACAACAAAAGACTTCCCGAGCTATTTGATAATTGAAATAGTTCAAGTCTTGAAAGTAGAAACCAAAAGGAGAAAGCACTTTGAAAACATTTTCAAATCTCGAGAGTTTTCGAAAACATTTGCGATAGTAAAGTTCTTAATTCTTCAAAAGCCACTTAGGGTCACCGCCCCAATATTCATTTTCCAAAAATGCAAATCCGATTAACAAAACACGGGGTTCACAACCCAATTCATTCCAGTCACAAAACACAGGGTCCACGACCCAACCATTTCGATCACCAACACAGGGTCCACGACCCGTTCATTCACTTCAATTCACTTCCCAAAAATACATTACACATAACACATTATGTTTATGCCATTTTAGCCAAACACCAAGACTCGATATATAATGTCTCGACTCGCAACAAGCATTGTGATACTCCTGACATATCACAATTAATCAACAAGACAAACACTCCGGCAATTCTCGCGACCGGTCCAGCCCTCCGGTCCCGCCTCGTAAGGCCACCAAGTCCCTGTGTGCCCCGCCGAGCAATCCCGTGTGAGAATGCCCACTGGCAAGTAACTCGCGACCCGGTCCACCGCTAAGCCACCAGTCCCCGTGTGACCCCGTCGAGTCAATCCCCGAGTGAGAGTACCCGAGAAAAACCTTACAACTCTCATCAATTCACATTTCCAAAACCGCAATCCTCAAGAGTCAATCACAATATATATAGTCGAGGTATTTTGCTAAAATGGCCATATTATCCAACACATACTCACGACCCAAAATTTATACTATCCACAAAGAAACACACCATCTAAACAAAGATCAATCGACACAACCAATATCACACGAGTTCACACATTCACACACATCCGCATGACTCCACACAAATTCTTAACAAAATGATTGAACTTTAACTTACCAACAACAAAATCACACATAATGGCATCACTCGAAAATAATGTGATCCTATACTCGACACCAATACGTATAGTCAATTAAGCACATTAATTCCCGAACACAAGAATCCTCTTTAAATAAAACCATGATTATAGTTATAACGATTCTTTAGAAAAATGGTTGTAAACAATTTGTTTAGCACGTCTCTTCAACTTTCAACCATCATATTCACAAAACACGTAATGTATGGGCAAGATACTTGCCTCGATAGTCGATGCCGGACACTCCGACGAACATGGCTCAACCGGAAAACCTCGAACGTCCACAACTCTCCGGCGAAAACGACGGTAACACTACCGATCGGAAAACCGCGAACGGAAGGGTTCCGACTCAAGTTCTTCGCAAGGAACCTGACCTTAACATCATACCGTCAATAATCAACGATCTTACGAGGAAGAATAATCGTAGAACGCCCAAAACCCCCCTCTAAGGATTTTCACCGGACACCTTCAAGGCACCGATTAGGAACTCAACAAAACGAAGAATCTTTAACAATCGAACCATGGATCAACAAGGAAATTGGTATAATATGACTTAATAATCATCAATCCATCACAAATATAAGTTATCACGGATCAAACGGGCGAAAACAACCAAAAACCCCAATTTTCCCAAAACTAGGATTTTAGGAAAACTAACCTTGATTCGCTGGATTGAAGGATGTTATTGTTAGGCGTATTTTTATACGCTTATTTATCATTATTTTGTAGTATTTTGGAGTGTGAAATCATCTAAATGAGCTTTTAATGCCTTAATTTTGTATGATTGACAGGAAATTGAAGTCCGGAAGCTTAAACGATGCAAAACGGGCGAAAACGGAAAAACTGGACTATGAGCCGCGGCACAAGGAAGCTGAGCCGCGGCAAAGGAAGACGCCACCAAGGGCGAGTAGGTCAGACTGCGTGCCGCAGACACCCATGTGAGCCGCAGACAGAGGAATTAATTACGCCTGTGTATTCAGATTTTGGTGATGTGCCGCGCACGAGTTCAATGAGCCGCGGCACACTTAGCGGGTTTGGTTCGTCTCACGGATTTTGGGCCGTTTCGCCGCCAACCAACTAATACGGACGCGATTTATGGAGATGCCGAGCTATAAATAGGGCTTAAGACCCTAATTTAATGATCTTGGAATCATTGGGGCTAAACCTAGGAGCTTAAGCTTGGAGACAGAGAGAGGAGGAAAGCAGAGGAATTCAAGGCGAGAAGTCAAGAACGGAGGAATCCGAGCTTCATCTGCGTTTGAATTTTATGCTTTCGTTTATTTATTTTGTATTGTCAGTTTTTAGTATGTCAGGCTAAAGCCCTAATCTAGGGTTTTGATGAAACCTTTATTTTGACGAATTGATTGAGATTATCCAATTTATTACCTTTTTATTGAGTTTTCCCAATTATGTTAAATGCTTGCAATTATCTGGCCAATAGTTGTATTGATTTAATCATTCACTTCGAATCGGGAGAGGAGATTTGGTGAGGAACTATTGGTGAGGACCGTTTTATTCTGTGAGATAGGAATATACTCATAGGAACTACGTGGCCTTTAGGAGATTTCATGCTTTTTGCCTAGCGACGAGATAATTCACCTAGGGATAGAGTGCGTTAGTCGCCGTTAGATAAATCTATTGACCTCGGGAGAGGCGGTAGAATATATTAGCAATCTCCGCCTTCAATAAATTGGGAAAATTATTTATTACGGATAATCAAGATTAAATTCGGATAAATTAGGGTGGATTCAGAACTCTAGACTTATTTATCATTTGATTCCTCTTATTCAAGCTATCGTTTTCTGTTTAGTCTTTTATTAATTCTTTTAGTTATTACTCCAACAACTGACTTCGATTGTTCAAATAAAATTGGAATACGAAACGTCGGTAGTTAGAGATTCAATCCTCGTGGGAACGATACTCTACTTATCACTTTATTACTTGTAAACGATGACGTGCACTTGCGTGTAGGAAATATCGCAACAAGTTTTGGCGCCGTTGTCGGGATTGAAATTTTTCTAATATCGACTTAAGTATTTCCATCTTAATTTGAACGTTTTATTTTTATTTTTGTGTATTTAATTTTGTTTATTCGCTTTTTCCGCTCAGACCTTTCGTGTAGTGCATGAGAAGACTCGTAACGAAGGCTTACTACCTTTGGACACCGAGCTCGAGCGCACGCTAAGAAGGTATAAAAAGAGAAAAGAGAGTTGCAGATTTACGGTCAAGATGGCCGAGAATGTTGAAATCCAAGGAGGAGACAACCAAGTGCGGCAAGTTCAACCGAACTCGCTCTTCGTGATTATGCCATGCCGCAAGTCAACGCAAATTTTTCGAATTCGGCCCCACCATCCAAGCTAATAATTTTGAAATCAAGCCCGCCATTATTCGGATGGTACAGCGAGCCCGTTCGTGGATTGCCGAAGGACGACCCGAATGCCCACATTGCTTCGTTCCTTGAGATATGCGACACATTTAAAACAAATGGTGTCACCGACGATGCCATACGATTGAGGCTTTTCCTTTTTCTTTGAGGGATAAAGCAAAATTCTCGTGAATTCCTTACCACCGGGTCGATTACAACTTGGGAGAGGTTGGTGCAAGCCTTCCTTGCAAAATTTTTCCCACCGGCTAAGACGGCGCGGTTGAGAAACGAGATAACTACTTTTGCCCGCTTGATATGGAATCGCTCCACGAGGCGTGGGAGCGATATAAAGAATTACTTCAAGATGCCCTCATCACGGCATTCCCGATTGGCTTCACCGCATACGTTTATGGTGGTTTGAGTGCTTCTACACGCACTCTTGTCGATGCGGCATCCGGTGGGACATTCATGGGAAAATCTATGGCCGAGGCTCACGTGCTTTTGGAGGATATGGCCGAAAACGCATACCAATGGCCAGCAGAAAGATTGACACCGAAGAGGGTAATGGAAGTTTCGAGCAATGATCCGATCTCCACCTTGTCACTCAAGTCGCCGCTTTGACACAACAGCTCGTAACTTTTCGCATGCACCAGCCCCGTTACCATTGAGACGCGTGTAATTGGTGTAACGGATCACACCCGAGTGCGGAATGTCAATTTGGAAATCCGTTCGAGCAACATCGATGGAGCAAGCTCGATTCGTGGCCAATGGAAATCGACAAAGCAATTTTTATCCCAAGACTTATAATCAAGGGTGGAGAAATCAACAAAATTCTCCATGGAGAAATGGGCAAGCTATGAAGCCTCCACAACCTCACTTCGTGCAACCCCCACAGCAGACCCCTCAATCTTCAAAGGTATCTTTGGAGGATGCTCTTGCTCAATTGGCGGCCAACACAAGCAAATTCATGACCCGCACCGAGACGACTCTTCAAAATCATTCAACCTCCATCCGAAATCTAGAAACACAAATGGGGCGATTGCTAATTTATTGTCTTCTCGGGCTCAAGGTGCAGCCCCAACGCACCGAAGTGAAACCTAAGGAAAATGTGCAAGCAATCGAATTAAGAAGCGGAAAGGAGTTGAAAGGGAAGCCTATTAATGACAAAGAGCACGAACGTGCGTAACGATAAGGAAAAGGATGAGACTCCTAAGCCAAAGGAGGTCACGACTACTCAGCCAACTCCTCAAATTCCATTTCCACAGCGTTTTCAAAAGCAAAATCGACAAGCAGCTTCAAAATTCCTCGACGTTTTCAAGAAATTGCACATAAACATTCCGTCACGACGCATTGGAACATGCCGAGTTACGTCAAGTTCATGAAAGAGATCTTGTCCAATAAACTAAGCTCGAGGAATATGAAACGGTCGCTTTAACGGAGGAGTGCAACTATTTTACAAAAGAAACTCCCACCGAAATTGAGAGATCCGGAAGTTTCACCATTCCTTGCATCATCGGAAATTCATCTTTGAAAGAGCCCTATGTGATCTCGAGCCGCATAAATCTTATGCCCCTTTCGATTTTTAAAAAGTCGGAGATTGGGAAGCCAAGCCGACGGCGCCTCTCTACAATTGGCCGATAGATCCATCAAATACCCGAGGGGTGTGATAGAGGACGTTTTAGTCAAAGTGGATAAGTTCATCTTTCCGCCGATTTCATCGTACTTGATATGGAAGAAGACCAAGATATCCCAATTATTTTGGGAAGACCATTTTTGGCAACAGGCCGAACGTTGATTGATGTGGAAAAAGGAAAGCTGACTTTGCGCGTTCAAGAGGAGCAAGTAACCTTCAATATTTTTCGAGCCATAAAATATCCAAGTGACGCTGAAAATTGTTTCCAAGTTGAAGTCATTGACTCGTGCGTGAGTAGAACTTTTCGAGAAAATTATCCACCCGATCCATTGGAATCCGTTTTGATTGGGGCTGTTTCCGAACCAAATGGAGAGCATGCCGCCTACGTACGACACATGGATGCTTCCCCGCCAATTTTTATTCGTAAACCATTCGAGGAGCTAGGAAGTTCACTAACTCGACCGACCCCATCGATTGAAAAACCTCCAAAATCGAACTCAAAAAGCTGCCACCTCATTTGAAGTATGCATTTACGGGGCCCGACGACTCCCTTCCAGCTTATTCTTTCGGCCACTTTAGCAGGAGATCAAGAAGCAAAATTATTAAGAGTTTTGAGGAGTACAAATCGCTCTTGGATGGTCTATTGCGGATATCAAGGGGATCAGCCCATCGATTTGCATGCACAAGATTTTGATGGAGGAAGACTACAAACCATCCGTGGAGCATCAACGCCTGAATCCTAACATGAAGGAGGTGGTAAAAGTCGAGGTTTTAAAACTCCTCGACGCAGTATGATCTTTCCAATTTCGATAGTAAGTGGGTAAGTCCGGTTCAAGTTGTGTCGAAAAGGGTGGGATAACAGCTTGTTCAAAACGATAATAATGAATTAATTCCCACCAGATTGTTACGGGGTGGCGTATGTGCATAGATTATAGGAAACTAAATAAGGCCACTAGAAAAGATCATTTTCCCTTGCCTTTTATTGATCGGATGTTAGATAGATTAGCCGGACACGATTTCTATTGCTTTCTCGATGGCTATTCGGTATAATCGATTTACATAGCCCCGAAGACCAAGAGAAAACGACGTTTACATGTCCTTATGGTATTTTCGCTTATAGGCGCATGCCGTTTGATTGTGTAATGCGCCGCGACTTTTCAACGGTGTATGATGGCTATTTTTCCGACATGGTAGAGCAAAGGTATTGAGATTTTCATGGATGATTTTTCTGTTTTGGAGATTCTTTTGACATTTGTTTGGAAAATTTGCGTAAGGTCTTGCGAAGATGTGAAGAGACCAATTTAGTCTTGAATTGGGAAAAGTGTCATTTTATGGTGCAGAGGGCATTGTGCTTGGCCATCGAATATCCTCACATGGAATTGAAGTCGACCGAGCAAAAATTGAGACAATTGAGAAGATGCCTCCACCCACTTCGGTCAAGGGGATTAGGAGTTTTCGGGACACGCCGGTTCTATCGCCGATTTATTAAGGATTTTTCAAAGATCACGGTCATTGTGCAACTTACTCATGAAAGATGTCCCATTTACTTTCGACGAGTCTTGTAAAGAAAGTTTTGAGTTGCCGAAAAAGCTCTAAGCACGGCACGGTGATAGTCGCTCGGATTGGGACCTTCCATTCGAACTAATGTGCGATGCTAGCGATTTTGCCATTGGGGCTGTTTTGGGGCGGGTAGACGAGGGAAGGTGTTTCATGTCATATACTATGCGAGTCGAACGCTCGATGACGCCTCAAAGAAATTATGCCACAACAGAGAAGGAATTGTTGGCGTGATATTTGCATTTGATAAATTTCGGGCTTATCTACTAGGAACAAAGGTGATAGTGTGGACCGATCATTCGCGATAAAGTACCTTTGGAGAAGAAGGATGCCAAACCAAGGCCGATAAGGTGGGTGCTACTCCTTCAAGAATTCAACTTGGAGATTCGGGACAAGAAAGGGACGAGAAAATGTTATAGCCGATCACCTTTCACGGTTGGAGAGTTCCTCGAGAAGGAAGAAAGTCACCACAAATTATAGAAACCTTCCCCGACGAGCACTCTACAAGTAGGATTCAACACATGCGCCTTGGTATGCTGATCTAGTGAATTACTTAGCAAGTAAAACAATTCCGAACGATCTCTCACGTCATCAAAAGAAGAAGCTAATCTCGGACGCTAAGTACTATTTGTGGGACGATCCGTTTCTTTTTAAGCGATGCCCCGATCAAATTATCCGTAGATGCATTCCAGATGAGGAAATCCACAGGTGCTGAACCATTGCCATGCATCGCCTCTACGGTGGACACTTTAGTGGAAATAGAACAAGAATAAGGTCTTAAATTCGGGATTTTATTGGCCGTCCTTATTCAAAGATGCTCACTCCTTTGTGTCTACATGTGATCGGTGTCAACGGACAGGAAACATCTCAAGACGACACGAAATGCCGCTGAACACCATACTCGAAGTCGAATTATTTGATGTATGGGGGATCGACTTCATGGGTCCATTTCCCCCATCAAACAAGAATCTCTACATTTTGGTGGCCGTGGATTACGTCTCCAAATGGGTTGAAGCGGTGGCGCTACCTACGAATGGGTCCAATGTCGTAATCAAGTTTATCAAACAACATATCTTCTCACGCTTTGGGACTCCACGTGCTATTATAAGTGATGGTGGGTCACACTTCGACAACAAATTTCTTGACGCGGTTTTGAGAAAATACGGAGTCACTCATCGTGTTGCCACAGCATACCATCCGCAAACGAGTGGTCAAGTTGAGATATCAAATCGAGAGCTGAAGTGGATTCTAGAAAAGACGGTCAGCTCGTCTCGAAAAGATTGGGCATTTAAACTCGATGATGCACTTTGGGCGTACCGGACTGCGTATAAGACACCTATCGGAATGTCGCCCTACAGATTGGTCTATGGAAAAGGTTGCCATCTGCCCGTAGAGATGGAGCACCGTGCTTATTGGGCGATAAAGAAACTAAACTTTGATCTAAAATCCGCAGGGGAAAAGCGGTGTTTGCAGCTGAACGAGTTAGAAGAAATTCGCCACAACTCATACGAAAATGCAAAACTTTATAAGGAGCGGACAAAAATCTGGCATGATAAGCACATCACGCAGAGAGAATTTGTCCCGGGTCAAGAGGTGTTGCTATTCACCTCACGCTTAAAGTTATTTCCAGGTAAATTGCGTTCACGATGGTCGGGACCGTTCACCGTAGTTCAAGTGTTTCCACATGGTGCAGTAGAAGTTCAACGAGATGGTCGACAATTCAAAGTTAATGGACAACGGTTGAAGGCATACTTGGGAAATCCAATAGACACGCAGAAAACGAGCGTCACCTTATCCACCGCCGGATGAATGCGAGAGAAGTCCTATCAAGACTATAAACTTAGCGCTTCTCGGGAGGCAACCCGAGTATTAGTTGTAGATTCTTTGTTGTTTGCCTTGCATTTTTAGAGTCTCTTTTTGTCTTCTTTCCTCTCGATCCATCCTTTCCTCTCATTTTAATGAATTCGTAAAATTTCTCAGGTGAATCAGCAAAAGGGGATAAATTCAATAATGGGCCGCAGCATACCAGTGAGCCGCGCACACACCACCGAGAGGAAAATGGCCGATCAAACTGTACCCTGTGCCGCGGCATAATCTTGCGAGCCGCGGCACACCAGTCGCCGAGCCGCGGCACTGTAAAACCGAGCCGTGGCACACTAAATGGTCAAGAAACGCCTGTGGCGCCTGTACTTTGAGCCGCGGCATACTAAGCCTGAGCCGCGGCACACTTTAACACTGAGCCGCGGCATAAGAAATCTGAGCCGCGGCACCCGGCGGCATATCAAAACGTCCAAATCCGACTGTACTTTGGGCCGCGGCTCACGTTTATTGTGCCGCGGCACCCGTCGCAAAATAAGAGCAGCCAGTCAAGCTCTTTCAGTCGATCGGCCTGCATATTTACTTCTTCCCTTCATTCCTTCCTTCCTGCACACGATGAGGTTAGTCGGATCAATTCTATCGGTCTCCTTCTCAAATTCTCCAGGTAATTTTTGATTTCTAAATCATAGGTGATTATTGATGTGAAAAGATTTGGAGTTTTATATTGCTAGTTGTTCTTCATTGTTGTTTCTGAAATGGAGTTGGAATATGGGGAATTTGTTATTGTGATGGAATTGATGTTTATGAACGAATTGTTGATGATGGTTTTTGTAATTCAGGGCTACAATCTGTGTTATTATTTTTGGGATTTGGAATTAACCATCAAAATTTTTATTCTTCATTTTAACTTGTGCACACAAGGTGTTTGATAAATTGCAGCAATGGAAAATTGATCATTCAGAAGCACCATCCTCCTCACCGGACGATGTCGGCACCAGCTCCTGAGCAGACTGGAGGGGAGTACTTGACCTTTTACTTTTCTTGCATTTCATCTTTTGTCCATTGAGGTCAATGTACGTCCTAAGTTTGGGGGAGGGATTTACATTCTACATTCATTGCTGCTGTACTCTATTTTCTGGCTGTACACTATATTTTGTTGCACTTTCCTTTTCTTTGCGAAAATTTTTTTTTTAGATAGCCTTGCTTGCCGTAGTTTTTTTTCTTTGTTCGTGAATTTTCGGGCTTCTATTATGTGTGATACTGATGTTACGACACTGTCTTTCTCTTTGAAGAAGCGGGCGAGTTTTAGTCGAGTTGTAGTCGCTATTTCGCTCGCTTAGTATTCAATTAGGTCCGAAATTTTTCGTGATTGTAGAGGACTTGGCGTATAAGAGACGATACATACTTGTTTTTAAATCCCCATCATTACGTTTGGCTACATTTTCCTGATAGTGAGTCGATCGCTTTCTTTAGTCGTGTTGGCACTTAAATTGAGTTTAGAGTCGGCCGCTTTTTTCCCTAAAAGTCGAGATAATGTGTTCTATGAAGGGAAGTCTAGTAACCGGGGTATTCGCGTGACCCGTTGTTTACTCTCGCGTAAAACGACGACCCCGATTAGACTAGTGATTTAGTGATTTCACATGTGCCAATGATAGGAAGCCTAGTAACCGGGGCATTCGCGTGACCATTGCTTACTCTCGCCAAACGGCAACCTTGATTCGGACATGTGGAAATTATGTATTCGAGTTGTTTCTCCGCTGTAGACGGGAACTTAGTAACTAGAAGCATCCATGTACCCCATGAGTGTCTTTTACGTCAAACGGTTTCCGAATACATGAGAATGGAAGTTCCACCCTAGGATTATCCCGATGAAACATCCCGAGATCCTAACCTAGTGGTCGACTCGAATCAAATTCTTAAGCATATTTATATAAGGGGATACTGTCCGAGGTTTATTTGTTATGAGACTCGTGAAAAAATTGTGCCGTTAGACTGTGGAACGCGACGAACTAGCTTGTTTATGTTAGCCTTTCATATTGACGGTTGATTTGACTCATGTTTTGTTGATCTTTGAGCTGAGTTTTCTTCATAAACAAATGATTAGGACTGAACTTGATTACTTTGCGGTATCACTATTCTGAGTGCAACTCGCTTTTATGACACTCGTATTTTTTAGAGAGAATGGCAGGATAGTATTGATTAGGTTGAACACTGTGAGTTGCACGATGATTCACGACATTCGTTTATTGACTTTAATTCTTTTTGCTTGAGGACAAGCAAAGGCTTAAGTTTGGGGGTATTTGTTAGGCGTATTTTTATACGCTTATTTATCATTATTTTGTAGTATTTTGGAGTGTGAAATCATCTAAATGAGCTTTTAATGCCTTAATTTTGTATGATTGACAGAAATTGAAGTCCGAAGCTTAAACGATGCAAAACGGCGAAAACGGAAAAATCGACTATGAGCCGGCACAAGGAAGCCGAGCGGCAAAGGAAGACGCCACCGAAGGGCGTAGTAGTCAGACTCGTGTCGCGGCAAGACCCCATGTGAGCCGCGGCACAGAGGAATTAATTACGCCCTGTATTCAGATTTTGGTGATGTGCCGCGGCACAGTTGATGAGCCGCGGCACACTTAGCGGGTTTGGTTCGTCTGCATGATTTTGGGCCGCTTCGCCGCCAACCAACTAATACGGACGCGATTTATGGAGATGCCGAGCTATAAATAGGGCTTAAGACCCTAATTTAATGATCTTGGAATCATTGGGGCTAAACCTAGGAGCTTAATCTTGAGACAGAAGAGGAGGAAAGCAGAGGAATTCAAGGCGATATGGAAGTCAAGAACGGAGGAATCCGAGCTTCATCTCGTTTGAATTTTATGCTTTCGTTTATTTATTTTGTATTGTCGCTTTTAGTATGTCGCTAAATCCCTAATCTAGGGATTTTATTAAACATTAATTATGACGAATAGATTGAGATTATCCAATTTATTACCTTTTTATTGAGTTTTCCCAATTATGTTAAATGCTTGCAATTATCCGCCAATAGTTGTATTGATTTAATCATTCACTTGAATCGGAGAGGAGATTTGGTGAGGAACTATTGGTGAGGACCGTTTTATTCTGTGAGATAGGAATATACTCATAGGAACTACGTGGCCTTTAGGAGATTTCATGCTTTTTGCCTAGCGACGAGATAATTCACCTAGGGATAGAGTGCGTTAGTCGCCGTTAGATAAATATATTGACCTCGGGAGAGGCGGTAGAATATATTAGCAATCTCCGCCTTCAATAAATTGGGAAAATTATTTATTACGGATAATCAAGATTAAATTCGGATAAATTAGGGTGGATTCAGAACTCTAGACTTATTTATCATTTGATTCCTCTTATTCAAGCTATCGTTTTCTGTTTAGTCTTTTATTAATTCTTTTAGTTATTACTCCAACAACCCAACTTCGATTGTTCAAATAAAATTGGAATACGAAAACGTCGGTAGTTAGAGATTCAATCCTCGTGGGAACGATACTCTACTTATCACTTTATTACTTGTAAACGATGACGTGCACTTGCATGTAGGAAATATCGCAACAGTTATGGAGTGATTAATCGATGATATGAGCTCCAAAACTTCGTGGATTAGTTGTATAATAACATGCCTTCGTCACCTCCAAGAACCCAGCCGCGGAAGAGAAAGGGAGAAAATGAAAAATGAGTGCAAACAGGATCGCCGTAATATTTATATCGGGTGCACTTAGCGTGCGCTAGACTGCCGAGCTAGCGTGCGCTAGCGGGCGGTCATGGTCGAGAATGTTCGGCCGGGCCCGCCATCACGCGCTGAACACGTGCGCGGTCGGCCCAGCCACATTCCAGAGACTTCCTGGCTCGGCCAGGTAGCGTGCGCAGCCTTCAGGCCGTAGCGTGCGCAGTGTCCGACAGTAGCGTGCGCTACCTGCCGATCCTCCCACCCGTAACCTTCTCGCCTTATCGCTCGGCCGATTAGCGCGCCCAACCGGTCAGAAGGCGCCGCCTCCCGGCCAGAAGGCAGGCGTTACCTTCCGGCCATAGCGTGCGCTACGCCGGTTCCTGCCGCACCCGCCCGGCCGGTGCCTGCACCCGTCCGGCCAGCGCCTGCAGCCGTCCGGCCACCGTCCCCAACCGTCCGGCCAGTGTCCGACCACCATGATTCGACGACTCGATTTTCCGAAATCGCACGGAACGAACACGACAAAATACTCGGGACAACATCATCGGTCCGAAATGAAAACAACGGATAACAAATCATCACCTACGGTCTTAGACCAAAATTAGTTGTCGAAAATAATACCGAACTCGACAATGGGAAATATCCGAAAAAATCCAAAATAACCGGAACGAAAATCGTGGGTATTACATTCTACCCGCTTAAAAATAAGTTTCGTCCCGAAACTTAAAACAAAAGCAAGGCGACTCGACAACACACCGTAACTCCAGCGGATAAAGCCACTACGATCCGCTTCAATACGCAAGAATGCTTACAAAAAGTAACGAGCATGAATCGCTGCGTTTGATCAAACCGAGCAAGTCACAAATCGAATCACGATTCCAATGTCAAAGGTATGCAATTCCAATAACTCATGATTTGGAAGATCAAATACGAAAACAATTTCCCAACACTTATGTAAATCGCAAAATGGCCAGATGTTCAATAATCACGGTTTCGAGGTCAAACGATAATGATTGGACAACGACGAACGAATAGCAATGATCGAACAACAACGATAACCTTTGAAGTTCATATCTCAAATCAAGACATCAATAACTTGTAGGAAGCACGAGGTGTTAGTTTCGAACACGGTTCACAAGAAATCGGTCCGAACTTGGAAAGATCACAACGATATGCACATCAATTTGTAACAATATCAGAACTCGCTCGAATGACAAATGAGAGAAACAACACAAGGTCAGGAGCATTAGCGAACACAATCGCCTCAATACGGTCGAACGAAACGGAAACGAGAAGAAGAAGAAAAAATGCGGGCATTACATCATATCACCTTTAAAAGAGGTTTCGTCCCCGAAACCTAATAACGAAAACGAAGTGCTTGAATACCAACCTTCCCGGCCATATCCTCTTGGTCCCGCATCTAATCTCCATAACCAACTGTACCATGGTCACGGTCGCGTCCTATGTCCCTCGGCATACTAAGCGGATTCTCACTCAATACGATTGCACCACTTCGCAAAAATAACTATACTAAAGTATCAACTTAGCATGACATATCACATAAGGTAACCAATAACAACTCGCAAAGAAAATCCACGAGGTATCCCTTTAAAGAAAATCTTTTGAAAATCATTGGCTTTGTATGTTATTCAAAATAAACTTTAAAATTACTTTTGGTACCTCGGGTTATTTCATCAAAACTTGTAATCAACATACTCTAACCGCCTCATTTGAAATCATTTGCGAAAATAACAATTCCTTGTAACCGGCGTTATCAAAATCGTCATGCCTTTACTCATCACCATCACCGTTAACAACCAACAAGTTAACCATGCAAGATCATCAAACCATTCCTACATACTCTAACATTTCCAATTCCGAGTTTGAACTTTACATCGAGTGAGATTTTTTTATCTTTCACTATATATTTTTGAAAAAGAAATCGTATTGGTTTTTGAAAAAAAATATTTTATGATGTGAAAGATTTTTGAAAATCATGTACTCGAATTATTCGAAAATACAATAGTACGTTAAAGTCATTTCTGAAAATTCTCCCAACACTACACAAGAATCAACGACGGTAACATTTTACAAAATGTTCAAGGTATTTTAAAACAACTCTTTCAATACCGTCGAGGTTTTATTTGAGAATCCTAGGCCGGCTCGCAAATTTCAAACAATTTCCAAAGTTCATACAAACCGCCGGCATAATCGCAACGTCAAATTAGTTTCAAAAATTGATTTCCGCAACTTGCACAAACTTATGAAAGTTTTAGGAAAACATTTCGAACACACACACAGCAGACATAATTTATTAACTCATCGAACAAAATCAATTATCACTTAGCGCGAATAAAAGGTCACAACACTCGTCCACATCAAACGGTTGTCATCACTAGACAACGCACATAGAATACAGTCACAGACGACTGACTGTAGAAAGTTAGACCTAACGGATAAAATGCGGTTTCACATTCTCTGTCCCAGCTAACTAACGCACGCTACAATAATTAGTTAGCATGCGCTATTCATGCTGTATTAGCGTGCGTTACAACAACTTTAGCGTGCGCTACTCATGCCACATTAGCGCGCGCTAGCCTTGTACTTAGCGTGCGCTAACAGCTCAAATTCAGCACGTGATTACGAACATATATACGACATTATTAGGACCGACAGTTACAAATGAACAACGACAGCATACGAATCTAAATGCCATCGATTCACAAGCTTACAACACTTCATGAGCAACCATCAAAGGACAACTGTCATCCAGGATCGAAATCCCGTCTATTAATAAAGAGAGCTATCTTAACTCATACCGAACGACTTAGCATTCACATCACTGTTTTAATCTAAAACTGGCATCACTGCCCGAACAACAAGAACATCATCACGTATTTCTCGACTAACAGCCATAAAACCGATAAGTTGAAAACGAGAGTCGCGTCTTGTCTACGTTTTGTAAACTTCACTTGGATTCAAAAATCGTGTTTTAAAAATTTATAATATCAAATGAAAATAAAATATCGGTAATTGGATTTCTCTAAAAATTTTGACCTTGAGGTCATCATACGAAAATGAAACAACATAGGCCACATACTCACAAATCACCTTTAACTCCACATCATAACAAAAAATCATACAAGCTCGTATATCACAAGGCACAATATAGTAGGGAGACTTACATCCACAGTCGCACGAAGATGATGGCCGCACCTCGATACTAATCACGGCCGACAATCACAGACGACGCGTCGCGACACGACTTAGACGGACACAATCTGGCGTAACATGACACGACAATACCCGATCGACCCGACAGCCTAGGTTTCCGCAACCTAAGCTCCGATACCATAAATGTAACACCCCGTAATCAAACCGAATATTACACGCCGCAGACCCTCTCCGTGAGGATCCACCGAGCTAGTGATCAAAACTACACAATAAATTACATACCGACATGATAAAATACCAAATCCGTAGACCAACTTGGTCTTTCGTCACTAACATACAAGTCAAAAATACACATTTCCATCTCGACTGCACTGCATAAGGGTAAAATACACTCACAAACCAAAAGTACGACAAGAAAGACCATACACAAACTCCTGACCGATCAGTATCCAACACTCGGCCTTCGTATGATTAGTATCGTCGCCTTCCATCATCCTTTTCGCGCCGATCCCGTGTTTTGCTCCCAAACTCCGCACGCACTGGATGCAAAAACAGACATCCACCCCCGAATACTCGGGGGTTAGCAAAACTCCACTGTTTTGCTAGTACAAGTATAAAGTGCAAATACGAGCCATACAAAACACATTCCGAGAATACAACAAAAGACTTCCCGAGCTATTTGATAATTGAAATAGTTCAAGTCTTGAAAGTAGAAACCAAAACGAGAAAGCACTTTGAAAACATTTTCAAATCTCGGGAGTTTTCGAAAACATTTGCGATAGTAAAGTTCTTAATTCTTCAAAAGCCACTTAGGGTCACCGCCCCAATATTCATTTTCCAAAAATGCAAATCCGATTAACAAAACACGGGGTTCACAACCCAATTCATTCCAGTCACAAAACACAGGGTCCACGACCCAACCATTTCGATCACCAACACAGGGTCCACGACCCGTTCATTCACTTCAATTCACTTCCCAAAAATACATTACATATAACACATTATGTTTATGCCATTTTATCCAAACACCAAGACTCGATTTATAATGTCTCTCGACTCCGGGCAACAAGCATTGTGATACTCCGGACATATCACAATTAATCAACAGTACAAACACTCCGGCAATTCTCGCGACCCGGTCCAGCCCTCCGGTCCCGCCGTAAGGCCACCAAGTCCCTGTGTGCCCCGTCGAGCAATCCCCAGGTGAGAATGCCCACTCGAAGTAACTCTCGCGACCCGGTCCAGCCGCTAAGCCACCAGGTCCCCGTGTGACCCCGTCGAGTCAATCCCCAAGTGAGAGTACCCGAGAAAAACCTTACAACTCTCATAAATTCACATTTCCAAAACCGCAATCCTCAAGAGTCAATCACAATATATATAGTCGAGGTATTTTGCTAAAATGGCCATATTATCCAACACATACTCACGACCCAAAATTTATACTATCCACAAAGAAACACACCATCTAAACAACACCAATCGACACAACCAATATCACACGAGTTCACACATTCACACACATCCGCATGACTCCACACAAATTCTTAACAAAATGATTGAACTTTAACTTACCAACAACAAAATCACACATAATGGCATCACTCGAAAATAATGTGATCCTATACTCGACACCAATACATATAGTCAATTAAGCACATTAATTCCCGAACACAAGAATCCTCTTTAAATAAAACCATGATTATAGTTATAACGATTCTTTAGAAAAATGGTTGTAAACAATTTGTTTAGCACGTCTCGTCAACTTTCAACCATCATATTCACAAAACACGTAATGTATGGGAAAGATACTTGCCTCGATAGTCGATGCCGGACACTCCGACGAACATGGCTCAACCGGAAAACCTCGAACGTCCACAACTCTCCGGCGAAAACGACGGTAACACTACCGATCGGAAAACCGCGAACGGAAGGGTTCCGACTCAAGTTCTTCGCAAGGAACCTGACCCTAACATCATACCGTCAATAATCAACGATCTTACGAGGAAGAATAATCGTAGAACGCCCAAAACCCCCCTCTAAGGATTTTCACCGGACACCTTCAAGGCACCGATTAGGAACTCAACAAAACGAAGAATCTTTAACAATCGAACCATGGATCAACAAGGAAATTGGTATAATATGACTTAATAATCATCAATCCATCACAAATATAAGTTATCACGGATCAAACGGGCGAAAACAACCAAAACCCCCAATTTTCCCAAAACTAGGATTTTAGGAAAACTAACCTTGATTCGCTGGATTGAAGGATGTTATGGAGTGATTAATCGATGATATGAGCTCCAAAACTTCGTGGATTAGTTGTATAATAACATGCCTTCGTCACCTCCAAGAACCCAGCCGCGGAAGAGAAAGGGAGAAAATGAAAAATGAGTGCAAACAGGACTGCTCGGTAATATTTATACTGGTGCAGCCTAGCGTGCGCTAGACTGCCGAGCTAGCGTGCGCTAGCGGGCGGTCATGGTCGAGAATGTTCGGCCGGGCCCGCCATCATGCGCTGAACACGTGCGCGGTCGGCCCAGCCACATTCCAGAGACTTCCTGGCTCGGCCAGGTAGCGTGCGCAGCCTTCAGGCCGTAGCGTGCGCTACCTGCCGGCCGTAGCGTGCGCAGTGTCCGACAGTAGCGTGCGCTACCTGCCGATCCTCCCAGTCCAGAACCTTTCTGCCCTTACTGCCTCGGCCGACTAGCGCGCGCAGCCAACCGGTCGTAGCGTGCGCTGCCTCCCGGCCGTAGCGTGCGTTACCTTCCGGCCATAGCGTGCGCTACGCCGGTTCCTGCCGCACCCGCCCGGCCGGTGCCTGGACCCGTCCGGCCACCGTCCCCAACCGTCCGGCCAGTGTCCGACCACCATGATTCGACGACTCGATTTTCCGAAATCGCACGGAACGAACACGACAAAATACTCGGGGACAACATCATCGGTCCGAAATGAAAACAACGGATAACAAATCATCACCTACGGTCTTAGACGCCAAAATCAGTTGTCGAGAAAATAATACCGGAACTCGACAACCGGGAAATATCCGAAAAAAAAATCCAAAATAACCGGAACGAAAATCGTGGGTATTACAGTAGAAAGGATACCGAACCTCGGAAGAAAAGATGAACGGAGGCACAAAATCCTCTCATTACCGACACATTGACTATCACACGAGATTATCTATGACTACAGATATGTCCTCGAACTAATAATGGAACGATCGACGGGCGTGTCAGAAACGTTGTTGATGTCGGAGAATAAATAAATCTCGATGCAATGTACGAGTGAATATGTACTGTTGGACAGGTCGTCCACGCTAGTCGATGATGCTTTTGCCTACTCCATCGCTAAAGAAATTATTTAAAACGATGATGTTGAGCCGCGCTGAGTTGCTGAATGTCAACGACGAGCCTATTGCCCAAAAAAGATGCAGTGCAAGCTGAACTAGACTCATCGGCCAAACGAGAGGTATTCCGTATCGAGTCAGTACCTGTGGGCGTTAAACTATTTGGATATAAATGGGTCTTTGTTCGTAAACACAATGATAAGAATGAGGTCATGCGTTACAAAGCGAGACTAGTTGCCCAAGGCTTCTCGCGTTATGAGACGTATTCTCCCGTTATGGACATCATTTTCCACTACCTAGTCAATTTGGTAATGTTCGAAAAGCTGAACATGCATCTTATGGATGTGGTTACAACGTATCTTTATGGGGATCTAGATACGGACATTTATATGAAAGTCCCCGAAGGGATTTCGTTACTCGAATCAAGTAGCTATAAACCACGGAGCACTTACGCGGTAAATTTGCATCGTTCACTGTATGAGTTGAAACAATATGGAAGGATGTAGTACAAACGCCTACATGAATACTTGATTGGAAAGGGATACAAGAACAATGATATCTATCCATGCATTTTCATGAAAAGAACAGATACAGGATTCATGATTGTAGTCGTCTATGTTGATGACATGAATGTTATCGGTACCATAGATGAGATCGATAAAAGGGCCCACTACCTTAAGTCCGAATTCGAAATGAAAGACCAGGGGAGGACTCGATTCTGCTTCGGCTTAGAGCTGGAACATCGAGATGATGGTATACTCATTCATCAATTTGCCTACGTCCATAAGATGCTCGGGCGATTTAGCATGGACAAGGCACATCCTCTTGCTACCCCCATGGTTGGTCGAAGTCAGGAAATGAACAAGGATCCATTTCGTCCTAAAGAGGAGGATGAAGAGGTCCTTGGAGCAGAAACATTGCACCTTAAGCGCAATCGGTGCGTTGTTGTATCTGGCTCAAGTACTCATCCAGACATCGCTTTCATTGTAAATCTGTTAGCGATATTCAACTCCGCTCCAACGATAAGACATTAGAATGGAGTAAAACACATCTTTCGATACTTGAAAGGCTCCAGTGATCTTGGATTATTCTTTTCCTATGCAAGAGAGCGCGATATTCTGAAAGGAATTGTTGAGGTTAAGACGATGCATATCGACCATTGATCTTCCTCTGATATTGCAGCTAAGCATGGAAATTTGACTACCAAAAGTGCTAATGCGAGAAAGCTTGTCTAATATGCAGAGAATCCCAACAATATGTTAGTTGGATGTCGGTTATATCTCTGACCCGCATAAAGGACGTTCTCAAACTGGTTATGTGTTCACCGTGGAGAATACGGCGATATCTTGGAGATCTACCAAGCAGACCTTGGTTGCTACTTCCTAGAACCATGCAGAGATAATTCCAATACGTAATCTAACTTCGAAAATCGTATAGCGTACTGTACTTCTATATTTTAAGTTGTTATCTGTATACTTAGTGGCCAATAAGTGGTATCGAAACAGTTGATCTAAAAAGAATCAGTCGATTCTTAATTGAGTCAGATCCACAAACCACTGGTGTTTGAAAACCATATCGTTTCTTTTCCTATCTCTCAAATGGATACATCTATCATAAATAAGGTTTCAATGTTCTCTATTAACGAGTTTGATGACTGGAGAATTAGGATGAAGGCTCATATTTCAGCCATCCACGAGGAGATGATATTTGTCATCCAAGAAGGTCCAATAAAGATAATGAAAGTTAATCTAGCCGCAAGGGTAGAAGGACACCCTCATGCTAAAATGCTCGAGAAGGAGCGCGAGCAATGGACAGCAGATGATCGCAAGCGTGCGAACCTCGACAATGTTGTTAAGAATGTGCTGTTTGTCACTCTCAACAAAGGAACATTCTCAAAGGTAAAGAGCTGTAAGATAGCTAAGGAAATTTGGGAGAAACTCAAGCTGATTTGTGAGGGTACTGAACTCTCGAAAGAGAATAAAATTTCCAAACTTACCCAGCAATTTGAATCTTTTGAAATGAAATCTTCCGAAACACTTGAGAAGCTTGACCTCAGATTCACTTCTCCAAACTTACCCAGCAATTTGAATCTTTTGAAATGAAATCTTACAAAACAATTGAGGAGCTTGACCTCAGATTCACTGGCATTGTCAGTGAACTTGAAGCATTGGGTAAAGTGTATACCCAAAAGGAGAAAAATTTAAAAATCTTTAGATCACTCCCTGCCTGATGGGACATTAAGACTAGAACTATGCGTGCATCATGTAACCTTAATGATATTTCTACTTTTGACCTATTCTCTGACGTCAAAGCTTTTGACTATGATATTGACAAGAGAGAAAAGGCCGAAGAGTCACCTGCCAAGACTACAGCGTTGGCCGCTGTATCTGACAGGAGACACAGCTCTGCACCCAGCACATCTAAATCCACACACAAGACTACTGATAACGATGAAGATATACTGTTACAAGATGAAATGGCCCTGCTCATGCACAAATTCAAGAAATTCATCAAACAGTCTGGAAAGACCGCATACAGGCCCAAGCCTTTTCACAAGGTAACTTCAGAAACTCCTTCATACGGTGATGCTAACTTATGCTATAACTATAGGAAACCCGGACATTATGCAAATAAGTGTCCACATCCAAAAGTGCAAAAGTTGCCAGAAGCTGAGAAACAAGAAAAGGATGAAAGAATACGTCTCTGGAAAAATAATCTCAAGGCCCTGATTAGTGAATCAGAAGCCTTGCCAGCATCGAACAAGATAGAGGAGTGCCTTCAGGAATTCACTGACAGTGACTCGTCCGATGATGAGATTGAAGATAAAGTATATATGTTCTTTATGGCCAAGGAAATACAGGACGATGAGGATAGCGATGATGAAGTAAGCTCAAATTCAGTTACTCCCGCAAATGCATCGCATACTTCTGAAAACATGATGAATGAATTCAAAAACATTCAAAAGGCCCATGAGAGTTTAAAACGGGAAAACGTACAGCTCTAAATTTCAAATTTAGAGCTGAAAGATGAAAATGACTTGCTGAAAAATAATTACGAAAAGATGTCTATTGATTGCGAAAACAAAAAGGTCACAATTGAAAAACTCATGGAAAGCAATCATCAACTTGCCCACGATCTAAATAAGGCTAAGTCTCATAATGAGAGCAAGACAAATGATTTCGCTTTACTCGAAGTCAAAGTAAAAACTCCCGAGAAGCGAGAAGGAGAATTAGAGACCATCTTGAAATTATTCGAGAAATCATCTAAACGGATGGAAGAAATTCTAAGCACTGGGCAGCATGCTCATGATAAAAGTGGCTTAGGATATAATTCATTCTCCAATAAGGGGAAAACTAGTACGGTATTCGTCAGGGGTATGGAACCCATTCATGTACCTGAAGAAATTCCAAACCCTGCAAAGGCTGCATCTGCCTCTCGTATAGAGAAGGTTGCGGTTCCGCCACCAAGATCATATCACAAACAGTGGAAACCTCAACCTCCCAGACATGTAAGGCGTGATCAACAGCATGCTTCCGAGCATATCAAAAGCGCCAACAGCCGTTCAGAAAGAAGGCTGTATCTAAGTATCAAAGGCAAGCACCGCAGTACTTTCAACAGTACAGTGCACCTAGATATTGGATACAGGAGCCCTATTATCCATCCAGAAAGCAGGTCGCCGCACAATATCATCAACAAGTCTGGGAATCTAATTGGACACCCAGAAGGCAAGTTGTAAGGTCGCAGAAAATGGCTCCACCTCCTAGACGGCAATCATACTGGAATAATAATAATAACCCTAGATTTTACATGCATCATAATCAAGGTTACAGCGACTACGTGCCTGCCCCACATAGACATCGCAAAAGTGGACCAAAAGTAACCTACAATAAACCAATTGTTGTTAGGTAAATATGGGTACCAAAAGGCACTAACATACATAGACCTAACAATCAAATGAGACCTAAATCTACTGAAATTCTGTGCCTACAGGATATCAAGGAGACGGACATCTGGTACTTTGACAGCGGATGTTCTCGGCACATGACAGGAGATATCAGCAAGCTGTCAGATTATGTAGAAGGTCGCGGTCCAAAGGTGCGCTTCGGTGATAAGTCCAAAGGAAGAACAAGAGGGAAGGGAACCCTACTTGTAGGAAAGTAAAAAGTCACCAACATAGCATATGTTGAAGGCCTACAGTACAATCTACTTAGTATCAGCCAGTTCTGTGATAAACAGTTCTCGGTGAAATTCTATATAGACCACTGTAGAGTGAAGGACATCAAGACCAAAGAAGTTGCTCTCACATGAAGCAGGTCAGGTAATATGTATATTGCTGACCGGAAGCGTACGAGCTCCACTATTCCTTATTTTGTTGCCAAAGGCACTGCAGATCAAAGCTGGATATGGCACAAGAGGATGTCTCATATCAACTTCAAGACAATCAACAAACTCGCCAGAGAGGGAATGCTACACATGGGCTTCTACGGCCCTGTAGACCCTGTAAGTTTGGGAGGTAAGAAATATTGTCTCGTTATTGTTGATGATTACTCCAGGTACGCTTGGACAATCCTTCTAAGCAAGAAGAAAGAAACCACAACAAAGTTGTCGGAGCACCTGAGAGAGCTTCAAAATGAGAAAGGGTTGAGTATCGTGTCCATTCGTTCCGACAGAGGTACTGAATTCACAAATCGCTTTATAGAGAAATACTGTTCGGACAATGGAATATAACACGAACACTCAGCAGGCCGCTCAACAAAATGGTGTTTCCGAGCGAAAGAATAGGACGCTCAAGGAAGCCACAAGAACCATGATCGCCGCAAGTAAGTTGCCGCAATGGTTCTGGGGCGAAGCAACAAATACAGCGTGCTACACACAAAATCGATGTATCATTAACAAGTATCACAACAAAATAGCATATGAGGTATGGAATAATAAAACTCCATTAATGTCATATTTTCACATATTTGCATGTCGGTGTTATGTTCGGAATAATGGGAAAGATCAACTCAAGACTTTTGACGATAAGTCAGATGAAGGCATATTTGTAGGATACTTCTCTGTCAGCAAGGCTTTCAGAATCTTTAATAAAAAGGAGCTGACAATCGAGTATTCTGTCCATGTAGTGTTCGATGAACCTCATTTCGATCCTACCGGAGTAGAAGACTTAACCAGAATATCCGAACACTTTCCATTGATGACCCTCAAACTCCAATAGAACCTGTCATATACTTAGAGATAAATCCCGCAGCTGTAAGATCACAAGTAGTCGAAGCCGATAATGTACAAGCTGAAGCTGAAACTACAGCATCTCAAGATACAGTACGAGATGCTGAACTAGAACCTGACAGGAGATGGTTGAAACATCATCCACATGAGCTAATTATAGGAGATAATGATACTGGTGTATCTACCCGAAGAAGAATACAAAGTACATAAGGAAATGTACGGTGTGCGCAAGAAGAATCTGATTCTGAGAAATATCCATTTCCTGTATGGAAATCTCAAGCTGAACTTAGGAGACTAGCCATGTGTACCCTAGCTGTATTCTTAGCTAAATCCGAGCATGTTTGTACCAATGAAGCTTTGAATAATTCTCAATGGATCACTTCTATGGATGAAGAGCTTACTGGTTTCGAAAGAAACAATATATGGTATCTAGTACCCAGGCCAAAACATCAAGTTGTAATTGGAACGAAATGGGTATTTAGAAATAAGAAGGATGAGAATGGACTTCTTATCAGGAATAAATCTCGTCTAGTCGCACAAGGTTACAGACAGGAAGAAGGCATAGACTATGATGAGACATTTGCCCATGTGGCCAGACTAGAGGCCATCAGGATATTCCTAGATTTTGCCGCCCATAAGAGCTTTATAGTATATCAAATGGACGTTAAGAGCACATTCCTGAATGGAGACCCCACCGAAAAAGTCTATATTGAACAACCACCAGGGTTTGTTAACACTGAAGGCGGAGACCTTGTATACAGACTACGGAAAGCTCTGTATGGACTTAAGCAATCACCTAGAGCATGGTACGAAACCTTATCCCTGTACCTTACCAATAATGGATTTGAGAAAGGCCTTGTGGACAAAACTCTATTCAAGATACACGAAGGAGATGACTTGTTAATTGTACCAATATATGTCGACGATATTATATTTGGTTCTAGTAACCTTGCTTTCTGTCAAAGGTTCTCTCATCTCATGCAAAGTAAATTTGAAATGAGTATGATGGGGGAACTTACTTATTTCCTATGATTGAAGATAAAGCAATTGCCTACAGGAATCTTTATCAATCAGGAGAAGTACAGGAAGGAGCTACTCAACAAGTTTGGAATGAACAACTCCAAATCCTCGTCAACCCCTATGAGCACTTTCGTACAAAATTAGTGCTGACGAAGCTGTAAAGTCGGTTGATCAGTCACTCTACAGGAAGCTTATTGGCTCACTCTTGTACCTAGCGTCTAGCAAGCACGATATCCAGTTTGTTGTAGGAGTGTGTACTTGGTATCAAGGAATCACAATTCACGACAGCCAAACGAATCCTTAAGTACGTGAAAGGTGTAACACCCCGAGGTATTCAGGATTATTACATCGCCGTAAACCATTGAAGTCAGGATTTACTAGGCTAAGAATTTAAAAACAATATTACTAAATACCAACTGTAAAGTATATTATTACATCACGGGTATGAAAAGTACAAATCGGCCAACATCCAAATATAAATTTCAAAGGAAGAACAAAGCGACAGCGTACTCGAGTACTTTATTAAAAACAAAACGCAACTGACAAACCATCCCGACCATAACATCACTCCGCACCCTCGTTATCATGCAGCTCAAGTGGTTGCTTCCCCGTCCTCCTGTATCCTGAACATAAAACAAATGTCCACCCCCAAAAGGGTTAGCACAACGATGCTGGTATAAGTACGATAATTATACAACAATAAATTATTCAACATATCACGAAGAATAATGACAACATCATCAACGACAACAATAAAAAAGAGTCTCTACTACGAGAAGACTCACAATACCATACAACATGATACAACATACACATGGTAATTCTGATGATCCAGCGTTCACTGCATAAATCCCAAGATGATCCCGTCGGACCAATACGAGATGGAAAAACCTATCTAATGATCCAGCGCACGCTAGCATAGATCCCAAGATGATCCCATCGGACCAACACGAGGTGGACATACAACAACGATACATATACACGACAACACGTATAACATCAATACATAAAACGTAATTAAAGTACTTACCTTAGAAAGATGGCAAGGGATAAACACTCCAACGACTTCAATAAACTCAAGGGCCGTTCCTTCAATCAACCGTTCTCAACCTCGAACCTTACAAAAAGGAATAAACGACAACTCAACTTACGTAACAATTCTAACGTTCGAACATCTAATGTCTACTACGGCCGAGTTACATTCTAAGATAGCCGGTTCTCGGTTTAACTATTCGACGAACGCTCGGACGAACTAATGACATACCTCATGCGAATCAAATGACCATAATGGAGATGAAAAGTCGACGTCTACGAATTCAAGGTTATTCATATCATCATAAATTCACACTTCGATTCTTGATTATCAATTCCAATAATTGGTTTGGTCATTTAACACATTTCAATCGAGTTCTGACTTTCATCTCCACGGTTTCGTTCTTCCGCAAGCAATACTCTTGCCAAAGTTTTATATTCAAAACCATTAACACCAACCTAATCACTACGTTCTAACCATCAATATGAAGATTTATCGAGAAACCTCTGCAAACTATACTTGAAGAACACCCTCCACCTTAATCTTCTTGAATTCATCTAACACATGTGATAACCTAAACAAATCATTTACCAAAAGAGTGTTTCAAAACTATTGTTAAAGGCATGTTATGAATTCAGTAGACTCCATCTCGATGTTTAACAAAATCAAGGCGTAACCCAAATTCCATTTAACCATAAAAATCCTAGTATAAATTCCCTCAATTCTCCTAAAGCATGGTATACGATTCGCTTAGTTGTCAAATAAATCTTAATAACTCCAGTAGCATGCTCATAAGCAGTACAAAAATACGAATTATAGGCTGGGATAGCTTCACATACCTTATTTCGGAAGAGAATGATGAAACACTCGGTGGAACTCGACACCCGGAGCTTGAACACCAAACAAAGATGCTTCCCAACTTCAACCACCAAGTAGAAATGCTAAACAAGGATTATAATGTGGGGGAAAGCTCTCTGGACTTGCAGAAATCGGCTAAGGAACACTAGCACGATATCTATTTAGTCTTGCTAATTATTTAACTGTTAGATTAATAAATAATTTGAATAATATTATTATTTATATAATATAAGTATGAATAATAAGTAATATTCTAATCTAGATGATAAGATCGTACGATATTTAACCTTGAAACGAGGTGGTTGTTCTTAATTTCTTTGTTTAAATCTTCTATAGTATATCTCAGCATTAATCCGTATTTTCTGTGGGCAATGAGCTACATCACTTGCTTGAACCTCAAATTTAGATTGGCCGAAAGTACTAACTAGGAGCCTATCATTTTTTTTTTTTTGCTTTTGTCTAATAATTTTGGTCACTCTTAGAAAACTAATATGTTATCTAAATTGTAGAACGACACAAGCTAAGATCTATAATTAAAAAAAAAAAGTGTTTTTGCTCTCTCTCCAAGTACAATTCGGCCACCCTTTCTACTCCTTTTATAAGCTTTTGGCTACTCTAGTGATCTTAAGGAGGATTAGTACCATTCAAACCTTATTATTCATAGGTAAATAATCTACATGTATAGTTTAATATAATAATATTTTCGAGCTCCTCAAGGGACATCATCAACTTATACGAGTCGGGACACGATTTCTAGCTATAAGATTAATTGTCATATAAATAGTAGCATTGCCCAAAATGCAAAACATATTGCGTCAACTAATGTGATTCCCACCCATGATAACAAAAGAATAAATATTATAAATATATACTTAAATATTATACACTAGAAATAAGAAATAATAATAATTTAACTTTTACATTCTTCTTGAAGTCGGTACAAAAAAATCTATGTCACTACGATCAAGTTCAATATATGCAAATATGCTAATGCATGTTAATAGTTAAGACCAACTAATCTCAAGCATACACTACAATATATTACATAATTTGTCTAATAATTATATAGGTTGTGAACTACTCCATTTGTCTCGCTCAACGCTTGACAGAATGTGTATATTTAGTGTATCTTAGGTAATAATTTGTGTAACTAATGATAAATGTGTGGTGGATATTAAAAAATAAAAAGTATTGAGAGTTAGCTTACGGTGGAGATTAAAAAGTAAAAAATTATTGTTGGATTTGATTGTGTAAATGTGATAAATGTAGAATTTATAAAGGGACAAAAAAAGGGGTAAGCGTAAAGTTTTGAGCGGAACAGATGAAGTATTAAATTATTTTATAAGGCACTGATAATACGATCTTCCATGTAACACCAATATATAACATTATCTACAATATAAAATAAATAAACACTATATTTGCATAACCATAATGTGAATCAATATGCAAAATATGTTCCGAAAATGTGTTTAATAATCTCATAGACAACTACAGATAGATAAGGTAATATAAATATAAAATATATTTTGCAATATACAACCCTAATATTTTAAACATCGGAACTACTCTATTTCTTGTCAAGGAATTTCCATTAATATAAATTTACTCGAAAGGGCTTAACAAGACTCATTGTCAGGTTAGTTGATCGATCTTGTGATCGACACGCTCTTTTATTTTATTCTTGTTCTCGTGCTTTACTTAAAAAATAAAAAATTGAAAAGATAGGCCAATAATAATGCTTCTAGTGATGAGCTCCACAATTGTCAATTATGCATCTCTAACTATTATTTCCCCATGTAAATTGGAAGGAAACAGATGTTAGGGACAACTAAAAAATTACTACTGAAACATCTACAAAAATCCCAAATATTTTTGGAAGTTACGAAGCCACCCTTGATTTTACATTTATCTTACAATTTTGCACCATCCCTTGATGAATCTCAAAAAAATTGTTAACATCGTTAAATATTTTAAAGACTACATCTGTCAACATTTATAAAGATTACATATAGCATCAACCTTCCTTACATTTACATTTATATATCCAAGTTTTTCCTCTTAGACTTTCCAATTTCAAGAGGCGATAAATGGAAATTCATTTCACCGGCATGCTCCTTTATACAAAATACCATCGAGGTAAAGATGAAGGGGACGAAATGCACTTGCCTTTCTATTCATTACTTTGATTCATCAAGGGTTTTCATCCTTAAACTATGGAAGAGAAATGCATGTGGCAATATGCATCAAATTAAAAAGGGACCCGATCTCGTCATAAAAAGACCTGATGGGCAAAAGAATATCAACAATATGACCAACTTTCAGATAATTTATTCCTAGTAATATGCAACAATACAAGTACTAGAGCTTTCCGAACCACATCAAATACAAAATTGATACAACAAAATTAAAGAGCGAAGTAGCCATGATGCAGATTCATGTGATTGTGCTCATGAAACCACCAATAAACCCAGCACCATTGCAGTTACCACAAAGAATTTCCTTTTTACCCCTGTGGGAGAAGAGACTAATTAGAAACTGATTATACATATGGTAGTGAATGCGAGATGAAAATTGCAAAATCTTATTTACGCAGTCAAGACTCGAATGTACAAGATATTAAGGGGATGCTTCTATTAGGAATCGGAATCTAGAATTGGGATTTCAAATCCAAATATTGTTTTTTCGATGATTCAAAATTTAAGTGCTCAACCAACAACTTCTTACACTTCATATATATCTACTTTATGTCATATCATTCTTCTCTCTACTTTTATATTTAAAAGATAAATTATTTCCTTCTATCCTATTTTTGTGTTTTAAAAACTAAAACTATTTTTTCTCTCTTTTACATTTAAAAAAATACAACTACTTTTGTATATTCCTTTTTATCTTTAAATAATATAACCAAAACTATATAATGGCACAATATAATCTACTTTTTCATACATGATTTGACATCTACAATGAAAAGCAAGATTTTCAATCATAAAATAAACGACGATTCTTACTATTCATAGCATTCAGCATACCCAAAATTATGATATCAGAATTCTAAATCCCCAACGAATCCTAAAACAAACACCCATAAGGGTATGTATGTTGATGCTGGGATTCAAAATACTGGATTTGAATTTTAAATCTGAATACTCATTTCTTCTAAGACTCAAATTTCGCGTACTCAACTAACAATTTCTTACACATCTTATATCTACTTATAATAATAATAATATATCATTCACTTTTTAGACATGATTTTACATCTACTCAAAAAGTAAGGATTTCAATCATATAAGAAACAGGTGTTCTTACTAATCACGACATTCTCAATACCCAAGATTCTGAATGCGCAGGTCTCTTAAGAACCCGATCTAAGGAACCCGGTTCCTAGCAGACACACTGAACCACCAACTCGGGGTAGGTAACGGATAAGCTCGAACAAGCCCGGAGCAGAGCCTCGTATAAAAGGTCCGAGCTCTAGGTCTATATTCCAACCTCGTATAAGCAAACCTCTTCATCATCAAGCCGACGACATAAGAAAGATCCAACCTCTATGTCTTTATTCCGAGCTCATAAATCAATAGACCTCAGAATCACCAATTAGACGAGCTCGGAAGAGTCTGGTCTACTGGAATAAAATCCCTATGACGTAGAATCTTATCATCATAGCAGAATTCCTGATATCCAGGGAGTGGCAGCTATGCCCATACCCCGAAAAATCAGAGATCATCCCCAATTAGAGGCGGAATCTTAGGGACAAACTTCCCATCCATTCTATAAATAGGGAGAAGTATGTTCTATACCTGATAATCCCAACACACACACACTCATTACATTTGGGTTTTTCTTATAGCCTGTCTTAACTTAAGCATCAGTGAGTTCACACCGAGACCATCTTGACGTATTTTGCAGGAACTCTGGTGTTTTTCCAGCTCGGGTCTTTAGGAGTAATCCGATTCCTAACTGTCGATCAGCTCGAATAAATCAAGTGTGGTGTCGTATGTGGGAACCGCGGCATCGAGTCACTCCCATAGTTGAGACGTGAGCTTAACAATGGCAGAAGAAAAAACAGTTCACAAATTAATTGGAGAACTGGTACCTAGAAACTTGGAAGAACAGTTAGCAACGGCAACGGCAGATAGAAGAGCAAATTAAGAGAAAACACACACCATCCCTGCCGGAGAAGAAACCAACATCACCGCAATCACCCTGTCGAATGAAGCATTTGCAGACATCATCGCTAGGGCAATTCAGAAAATCCGGGATGCCGACAAACGAGGAATAACCTGAAAAAAAATACACATTCTTTCCGACAAGCCGGAGGACACCAGCAAATAAGAAGAATATAGAGAAAGCCACCCAAGAGCAGATGAGAAATCTAGCTATTAGAAGATGTTGGATCCAATCATATACAGCATGCAAGGTTAATTAGCAGAACTACGGTAGAACGTTTGAGATATTGGCACGTGCTGGTGACCTTGCTTATAGTTTGGCATTGCCATCGGAGTTATCAGGAGTGCATAATATGTTTCACGTCTCCATGTTGATAAAATACACACATGATCCTGGTCATTGGCAATTTCGAAGAGTTAAGTGTAGTCAAGAACCTAACTTATGAGAAGGTACCTACAACTGTTTTGGAGCAAAAAGTACATCGACAATGAAACAGAGAGGTTAAACTGATCAAGGTTCAGTGGAGTCGTCATGGTCCAAACAATGCGACTTGAGAACGTGAAGAAGAGTCCAACATTCACCATTGAAGGTATATAATTTAATTTTCGAGGACATATATTCTTTTAATACACGACCCGATTTTTCCATATGCATTTATGTTGCTACCCAAAATATTATCCGGAGATAGATATTGTTGGATGAGTGGATAGCAAACAAATGCGAGAACACTTCCGTGGGTAAGGTAAATAACACAAAATTTGCCGGGGTTGTTAGTCCCGAGCTTGAATGCCCTCGCGAGATATTATTAATACTAATATTCGGGGATACAAGTACTAATGTAAGAATACAATTACAATGAGTGTAAAGATTCTTGTTATCTTAGCTAGTAAGCGTGTAGATTGCCGGAAGAACCAGATATGATGCTCTGTGAGTTCTTGTAACAACGGAGATAAACAGTGACGACGGTGAGAGATCGACAGTCTCTCACGGCGTGTATTAGTTATGTGCTTGAGCTCCTGGACTTGTATGTCTCTTGGAATCTGCACTGTGGAGAGGGCCGATCAGCCTCCGGAGGGGATGGTCGATGTGAACGAAGCGATCATGGAGGCAGGGTTGCAATTCCCCTTGTCGTTCGCAGTCTCCCATCTGTTGGCTCCCAAATATCCACACTCTTGAGCGACGATCCCCAAACTCCAATAGAACCTATCGTAGGCCTAGAAATCAACCCCACCGCTGTAAGAACATAATTAGTCGAAGCTGACGCTGTACAAGCTGAAGCTAAGGCTACAGCACCACAAGATACATCACGGGATGTCGAGTTAGAACCTGATAGGAGGTGGCTAAGAGATCACCCCCAGGAGTTGATAATAGGAGATGGCCGTAGTAACGACTCGTAGGAAAATACAGAGTACACAAGGCACTGTACTTTGTGCACAGGAAGAGACAGAGACTGAGAGGTCTCAATTTCCTGTAGGGAAATATCAAGCCGAACTTAGGAGACTAGTTATGTGTACCCTAGCTGTATTCTTAGCCTAGTCTCAACCAGTTTCAACCAATGAAGCTCTGAATAACTCTCACTTGATCACTTCAATGGAAGAAGAGCTAAATGGTTTTGAAAGAAACAAATGTATGGTATCTAGTACACAAACCTTCTCATCAAGCTGTAACGGGAACCAAATGGGTATTTAGAAACAAAAATGATGAATATGGACTTTCTGTTTTCATTCTATTGTGATTTATCAAGTATACACTGTTAAACCCTGTACGAACTAAGCAAACAGGAGAACTATAATAAAAAAATCTCGGCTAGTCGCTCAAGGTTACAAACAGGAAGAGAGCATAGAGTACGATAAAACTTTTGCCCCTATACCCAGACTAGAAGCCATCAGGATATTCCTAGCATTCGCCGCTCACAAAAACTTTATAGTCTATGAAATGGACATTATGAGTGCATTCCTGAACGGAGACCTCGCCGAAGAAGTCTATGTTGAACACCCACTAGGGTTTGTTAACACATAAGGAGGAGACCTAGTATACAGGCTAAGGAAAGCACTGTATGGACTTAAGCAAGCGCCTAGAGTCTGATATGAGACATGTCACCGTATCTAATCAATAACGGATTTGAGAAAGGTGCAGTTGACAAGACTCTCTTTAAGATACAGGAAGGCGACGACATTTTAATGGTACAAACTTATGTCGATGATATTATATTTGGTTCAACTAACCTTGCTTTATGTCAAAGGTTCTCTCATCTCATGCAGAGTAAATTTGAAATGAGTATGATAGGAGAACTTACTTATTTTCTAGGATTGCATATCATGCAATTGCCTACAGGTATAAACATTAACCAGGAGAAGTGCAACAAGGAGATGCTCAACCAATTTGGGATGAACAACTCCAAATCCTCGTCCATCCCCATGAGCACTTCCAAGCAGATAAGTGCTGACGAAGCTGGAAAGCCGGTTGATCAATCACTCTACAGGAAGCTAGTAGGCTCACTCCAGTACGAAACAGCCAGCAGGCCCGATATCCAGTTTGTTGTAGAAGTGTGTGCTCGGTATCAGGTAGCACTTAAGGAGTCACTTCACTACAACCAAATGAATTTTTAAGTACATAAAAGGAACAATCTATGTAGGATTGTGGTATCCTAAAGAAGGAGGATTTGATTTGGTAGGCTACAGCGACTCGGATCTCGGAAGCTGTAAGTTAGATAAGAAGATCACAAGCGGCACTTGTCACTTCCTTTGACCTAGACACAAGTCTTGGTTCATCAAGAAGCAATTGGCCAACTCGCTTTCTACAGCTGAGTAAGAATATTATGCCGATGGAAGTTGTTGTATGCAGATTCTCTGGATGCAACAATAGTCACAAGACTATGGAATCAGCGCCAGAGAGACTCTAATAATTTGTGATAGCACGAGTGCAATTGCAATCACGCACAACCCTGTATTGCACTCGCGAACTAAGCATATTGATATGAAGCATTATTTCATCAGGAATCATGTTGAGAATAAAGATGTTCGGATCGAGAAGATTCATACAGACATCCAGTTAGCCGACATCTTTACAAAACCTCTCAGCACAACCAGATTCTGCATGCTTCGCCATGAAATCAGAATGTTACAGCCAGATTCCCTAGAAGTTTTTACATTTTACTCATCAATTGAGGGAAAATGTTGTAAGACCCAAGAATACAATATCCACTTTAATTAACTGTACACTCAGAACTTCAAGTCGTACCTTACTGTAGGAAGAAGATGGCATATAACCTTCCTACAGATGACATGTGCATTAATTAAAGGGGAATACAGTATGACCCAAGAATACGATATTAATCCAATATTGCTGTAAGAATTGAATCTTGTATATACCTTTTAAGGGGGAACGCTATTTTTTCGCGGATACACCACATACACCGTAGGATATCAATTAATATTCTAATCGTATTCAAATTCATACATTTTCTCTCAGCAAATTATTTTTAGTCCACGTACTCTGTCTGAATTTAAATAATTTATCTTTCAATACCTTAAAGACACCCGGACTTTATTGCCTCAAATATCGTGGTTTCAAAATTCAAACCACCGCTTCGTGCAATAATGGAAGACGAATTGTGTCATAAATGGGACCGCTCATTAATTTCAAAAGTGATGGATTAGACGTGCAAGTTACATCTGAGTCCATCCTGTACGTTCATTTAACGATGGTTTGAGATACAGAATGATTGAAAATCGCACTGGTGCCTTCGATTTTTGTACAAGTTACATCTGATTCTACCCTCCCCTACGTTTATCTTCACGATTTTTTGTTGCAGGGTGATTGAAAACCGCACTGGTGCCTTCGAGATGTGCACCAATTTGAGTTACAGAATGATGGTTGCCATCATGTCTGGTGAGAAAGTAAACTGGTGCCAAATCGTTCTGAATCGCATTAAAGAGGAGGAGGCGTCCAAGCAGGAGACTGCGAATAAATCTTTTGGCCTGATTTTGAACCAAATTCTTACTGGTTGCAGAGTACAGCAGTCCGCAGAGGCCAAGAAGATTCTGACCGGAAAGTCCATCGGTGGATTCAAACCCACTGTCTACAACAAAGAGACCATTCTTGCTGACAGGCCCGACCCTTACAGCATGCCTACCTCGAGTGATCCTCGAGATGTTACTCTCAAGAGTTCTGATGATGGGAAGATAAAGAAGAGAGCGCTTCCCGACAACAGCTCCTCCAAAGCTGTCGAGAAGAAGAGAAAAAAGAAGTCCTCGAAAGATATTCCTATAACTACAGGGTCACTGTAGAAGTCCAATCTACCGCACCAACAGCTGAAAATATCTCATAGGGCATAATTGCTGCTCCAGTTCTTGAGCCAGTGGCGGCTATAACGGAAGAACAATTGTTTGCCAAACTTGAAGGTTCCAGTGAATCGGCTGCCCCTTTGAACGTTGTTTATTCATAAAGTATTAATGGTTAAAGTCGCGTTTAATGCTGATAGGACAGCATTTAATGCGGCCGAAAGAGATAACAGTCTGAACGTGCTGAAGAGCATTTAATAAAAAGTTAAAGAGAATGTCTGAAGCATTAAATGCGGATCGCCTTTAATTCAAACATTCTGCATCCGCCAATCAGAACTGTCTCAATCTCACCAACCGGACAACGGCTATATTTATAACGAATCTATTTCCAAGGTTATAAATAGCCCCAAACAAGTGGACATTACTAACTAGATCATTATCTCGCGCAATACATGACAATCAGAATATCAAGCTAACAAAGAGCAGTTATTTCTTGACCATACAGCATCATCAAAGGGAAGAAATATACAGTCCTCAATGCCAACAGCACACCGTACAGCGAATGCTCGTCAAAGCATACAGCTATTGTTTAAACTTGTTCTACCCAATCCTTACGTTGAGATAAACTTAGCCCTGTGTGGATTAAGCCCTTGCTAGTTCCGACCTGTCTGGGAAGAATATCATTGAAGATGAAGCTTCGATCTGTGTGAGAAGAAGCAAGTCGAAAGAACCAAAGTCAATCTGTGTAAACGGGCCAAGCTATTGTCGGATTGATACAGCGCAGGTTTAGTTAATGTCAATTAGTTGTGTACGCAGTGATTTTAATAACCATGTTACTCTTGTGTGGAGGACCAGTGGACGTAAAGGGGTTTACCGTGAACCACTTATATTTGTGTGCATTTACATTCTGTCATTTACAGTTTTCATATCTGCCTGTGTGGTCGAAATGTCTTTAAAATTAAGTTCCGAATTTAAAATACACACATAGCAAAAAGCACCCAGCAAACAGGAGATTACCTTGTCGCTGTATTTACAGCAACTTAATATCAGTCTTCCGCTATGCAAATATCTTCGAAAAAGATACAGCTTATCCAACCCCTCTTTCTAAGCTGTTTACTGTATACCTTGTGGGATCAATTTCTCACCCATAGGAACTCGTTAAACCACCTTCAAATCTTCCCAAAAATTTTGTCTAATAGACCATCCAATTCTGCTTGTGGACAACTATAGCCACTTAATTAAATATTTAATTCCTACCCAATTAAATATTTAGTCACTTCAAAATTGGTCACAGTAAACTTTAATTCAAATTTTCCAACAACTTTAAGGTCTAAAATAATTATTTCTTAGAATAAAGAAAAATATTCTTCGAAACTACAAATACCCATAGCCATTGAGATATATTTATATTCGTCAAAATATACCTTATTAAGGGGGTAACTTGGAAAACAAAGACCAACCCTGTGGGAGTATTTTTAATACCTCAAGGGCATGTTTGTAAACTTAAATCATTATTAAGCTAATCCTTATTTTTGAGTTATCCATTTCAATAATTAACATAACTATGTTGGTCATGAAATGATTAAACTACATAAACTTTCGCTTAAACAAATATCAAAAATATTGATCAGATTAATATTTTAAACTATACAAGGTTCTCATAAATATTAAAATTAATCAATAGATTTAGTCTCCCTTCTAACCATACTCCCCTGTAGGGGATATAACACTTGATGGTGTTCAAAATATTTAGTCAGACTCTAAATATCGGCACAATTGCAATTGCAATTGCAAGTAAATGTAATCAAGATGATGATACAACTGCAACTTTACGCCTTGCCTAATCAAATATTCACATGGATTAATACCATAAATATTTGGCATGTGACGCATGTATATACAAGGTACTACACAAGCAGCGCCAGGTATTTGAACCTAATTTACAAACATATTGCTAAAATATTAGTAATTTAACGTAACATATAACCAACTCAAATATGTCCCTTCCAAGTGCCAACACTTGCTAACCGAAAATATTAAACACTACCATTCTCATTCCCAAAAAAGTATGCATGTTTGATTATGCTCTAATCCTAAAACCCATCAACATAGATACCAAAAAATATATTTAGATGTAAAATCTAAAGATGCTTTGAAATTTCCTTAGAAATCTAGCGAAACACATGGCAAATTGGAATTTATCTTAGACGACCAAGAAATAGAAAGTTAGTTGGAACTTAACATCATGGTTGTAATCTACCAAAAACCCTAGAACCCAAGCGTCGCGTATCGAGTACAATGGTCAAAATGACATCAAATGTAATAAACAAGGTTATCACGACGCCAAGGCGAGGCGAGGTGCTAGCCTACTCCCTAGACGGCCTGCCTAAGCAACAATTAGGCGTCATTTAAAATACATTTAATAAAATATAACATACTAATATATCCACTTATTTAGTACATTACTATGTTTAAATCGAGAAGAATTAAGCCAACTTATTGATAAAGTAAAAAAAAAAGTGAATTGTACAAGTGTAACGAGTCAAACAGACCAAAGAGAAAAATTCAACACCAACACGAAGTTTCTCGAAGATTCTCTCTCTAATCCGACCTGCATCGACTGGCGAGGGAGCAGGCGGCGTCTCCTCCGTCATTGGTAGACAGCCGACCTATTGTTCGTCTCTTCAAGATGAACATCCCCTCAAAATTTCAATCAATTTCGACATCATTTACCTTTTGAAATATAACCCGCAAGTTCCGGCCGTTTTACACTTGTCGCCGGAACTTCCTTTGCATTCTTCGGCATCTTCCGACCACCCCCATCATAATTCTCATTCGCAAACATGTTCCTGACATCAATACGGTTCTGACGGTACCCACCAATCGTTGTAATTCGTTTGGTATCAAAGACGCCCAATTTGGCATCTTCCTCTTCTCCAACACGATTTGTACGATGATGTTATCATCTGAACTTTGACTTCATTATCTGGCCAGACTCGACATCGGATCGCCAATCCGATTACAGTTTCGGTATACTTTAACGAGGCGAACCTTCACCATCCATCCGAATCCGGATACGGCATCTTCTCTAACACAATCTGCTACGTCACTCCTAAAACTCGGTGAAGTCATCATCTGAACTTTGACTTCATTTTACTGCCAGACCCGAGATTCGATCGCAAATCGAATAACAGTTCTGGAATCCTTGTAAAGAACCATCCATCCGATTCCCGATACGGCATCTTCTCCTACACGATTTGTGACGTCACTCCTACAACTCGGTGAAGTCATCATCTGGACTTTGACTTCATTTTCCGGCCAGACCCGACATCCGATCGCAAATCCAATTACAATTCTGGAATCCTTGTAATGAATCGCACCTTCACCATCCATCTAATTCCCGATCCGACAAGTTTGACTTCCCAGTCAACCATGCTTGACCCACTAGGGCAGCCTCCATCCGTCTGTCTTCGACCATGCGCCGCCCTGAGCAATCTCTGGAACCACCACCACCAATGACCGATCACCATTGACCGCCTGTTCCTCCCAAACAGCCGGTGATGCTACCACCGTGTCGTCTTGCCGCTGCGTTTTCTCAAGATACCCAATTCGAGCTCTCAATGGGTCGTACATATGCTTCAGCAGTTTCTTCCCTACTCACCCCGACTTCGAAAAAATGACTTGAGAAGAAGTCATTTGTCTAGCATTTCACCATTATATTGATCGATGAGAGAATTTTTACTATATTTGACGTGCAGGGAGGATTACACTCGCCTATTCTCGAGACCTCTGCCTCTGGTTATCGTATGAGGGTTCTCAAATGGACTATTGATTTCTATTCGAATGTGGAAACTCCCATCCACCTTTTTACTGGTGCATTTAAAAGTGAAGAAGTTTATATATGCACTTGCCCGATAACTGGGTGCCATCTTCGTACTAATGAAGCTACTGGTGACCTACTACGTCCCAATGAGGGCAAAATTTTTTGTGGAAATTCATCTGCAGCACAAACTCTCAAAGAAAGTTTGGATTGATAAAGGGCCCGGACGAGGTTTCTGGCAATCGATTATTTACGAGCAATTGCTATTTTTTGCACAAAGCAAAGAAGTGTCATTTTGATTGTTGCGGGCATACCGCTCAGTTGGGGGCCCTCGCCCACCTCTGAATGGGAGGTATTCCATACCCGCTCAACGATGGGCGGTCGTTCCTAGTCCGACCATACATGTGCCTAGCGATACTTTACAAATCACCCCAAAGACTGTCCTCAAGGACCCCATATCCATCCAGTTGCATCGTCCAATACACAGGTTGCCCACGTCATGCCAAAGACTTTCCCGATGATCCGTCACATACTCCTACAGTTCCACAGATGGCTACACATGCTCTTACTGTCCGCCAGCTTCACCTTAATGATCATCAAATAAGTTCGTCTAAACTGGTGGGTGATGTTGGAAATAGCATGGTGCCACCTTTGGGAGAACATTTGTTTGGAAAAGTTCAATCTGTTGGGCCACAATTAATTACAGAACCTTCTACGCCTAATAATGAGATTATTTCTTATGCTGGGGGAGGCAGGTTTGGGAAAACAATCCAAAAAATTCATATAATGTACAATCGCATGTTGAACTTGTCTCAAATGAGAGGAATGCACTACAAATTATAGAATAGGAACCTAAAAGAATGGAAAATGTTGAGGAGATTGTTGCGAAAAGAACCAAGATTCCTCAGCTGGAACCTGGAACAAATAGACAAAATCTTGTAGTGAAAGTTACTAGTTCAAATATTGTGTCCGAATGAATACGACATTCGACCAACGAACCTCAAGTTCATCAAAAGACAACTGCAGAGTGTCTTGTAGTAAACGATACGAGGGACTATCTTGTTTACTTCTAGGGATGAAAAAGTAGAAATGATGAAACCCAGCGCAACCGTCACTCTCCAAAATGCAAAAAAAGTTCTTATTTAGAGGAAAATGTAAGACTGGTTGCAAACAGTTGGCGTGATCTAGAAGTCACGCAGCCTGCACGCTTCATTGTCAAAGAACATAACCACCTCTCTTGTCAAGTATGAAAATTAATAACCTCTCTCTTGTCGATTATGAACTAGTCGGTGTTTAGTCGTTTACTCACCAACTCGTGGTTTGATAAGGTTTTATTATTATTACTATTCAACATGGATTAGCTTAGCATGTTTGTTATTCTGGGTATTTTTCACTTGACTACCTGCATGTGGGATCCGCTTGAGATATTTTTGTTTCCTACCTCTTGTAATTTCTTTTGTATTTTTGTTTTTAATAAAATTTGACCTTGATGAGTCAAACACACCCACTATTGTTTCAACTTTCAATATCTTTTACCAATATATTGTAATACCCGTAATTTTGTTCCCCGGAAATTTTCTATTTTCTGGCGGAAGTCTATTTTGGCGACTTGCTTGGGACCGTTTCGTCATCCTGAGAATGATTAATTCTACACTTTTTGTCATCCGAGTTCGTTTCGGTATCGTTCTGTTGAATTCCGTGTTCTTTAGCGACTTTTCCACGTATGAGTTCGACTTTGTTAAATCACCGTAAATTCTTGGAAACTCCAAAAATTCTGAATCTTTGCAATATTATAAAGCATCGAGTTAGCTTTCCAATGGTTCAAGCGGTGAGTCAATCGGAGTCCGGACGAGGGAGTTATGGTCGAAATAGCTAAGTCACTCTCATTTTCCAGAATTGGCCAAAACCGCCTGTACCCGGTGCCGCGGCACACCTGGGCTGAGCCGCGGCACACTGCCGAGCCCTGGGAGCGAATTTTGGGCCTGTGCCGCGGCACACATATACTGAGCCGCGGCACACATGACAGATTACCCCTATATCTGCGTTTTTCTGCGCGTTTCAACCTATATTCCTCATTTCTTCATCATCACACGAGAGGAAAGGCTTGAGAGAGGGAGGTTTCTCCATCTATCACTTGAGTGGGTGATTTCCTTCATCTAATTTCGATTGTGAAGCCCGGATCATCGTTCTATCGCGTGCTCTTCGAATCATAGTGCTTGGATCTTCAAGAGGTAATTTCTTCAACATCTTGGATTTTGATTTTGTATTGGGTAATGATGTTTTGGATGTTAAAATCATGGGGTATGAAGTGATATACGCATGATTATGGTCTTGTTGGAGTATTCATCGGATTATTGAAAGATTATTCAAGAACACTTCGAATTTTGTATTGGAAATTGGGGATTTTGTTTGACTTCATCCTTTTAATCCGTAGTAATTTAGATTAGTGATGGATTGATGATTATTTAGGTGTATTCTATCATTTCCATCGTTATTCCACGGTTGGATTGTATTGATTAAATCGTTTTGGTTGAGTTATTAGCCGACGCCTTCAAAGTGTCCGACAAAAGGTCTAAGAGGGGGTTTTGTGCGTTGCGATTATTATTCATCGTACGATTGTTGATTTATCATTGATATGACTTAGGGGCGACATCCTTGTGAAGAACTCAAGTGGAACCCTTCCGCTCGTTGTCTTCTTCGTGGTTCAAGCTTCGGTCGAACCGTGTTCTTCGGGATTTTCGTAACGTTTATTAAAGGCAAGTATACATTTATGATTATGCGTTCTCGACTTTGAAAGTATGAAATATTGATGATATGATTATTTCTAGCCACTCCGGACGGGCCTATGGTCCTCTCGAGGGTTTCGTAGCCTGCAGTGCGATTCCATGGTTGATATGAACGAACCGTTTCTACGGCATTCATATGAAATAATATTGGCATGTAATGAGCGAACGTTTTGCGGCATTCCTACATGTAACGGCGTATGATATGAGCGAACCGCTTTTACGGCATTCACATACGTCTTGAGATTTTAGTCATTCCTAATACTAGTCTTATATTGATGAATTGACGGATATTGATGAATTGACGGATTACATTTACTTTATTGTCGAGGAGTATCATGTTTCATATTGTTATACTTGCACTAGCTATTCGACGGCTAACCCCTTTATGGGAAATACGTTTCATGTATTTCGAGTTCCAGGAGAGCGGACAGACGGGTATCGGGTCGGCATGAAGATGATGGGCAAGTGTGATACCGTGTCTTGTCTCCTGTTAATTTCTTGGATACCACCATTCAGTGTTGTAATACTGGAATGGATTTATAATACTCGAGTATTGTATATCAGTTTCCTTGATGTTCCGGACTGTGTTGCCGAGGTATTGATTTGTACAGTGATGTATATGTATACATTGGTTATGGTTTTGAATACCATTTGTATCGTCTTTCGTTCTATTGTATGTAGACCTTATCGGACAAGTTTATAGTTCCGCGTATGTTTAGCCTTGTGGGTCCCACGGCGGGGCTCACGGCGCTGTAATATACCCTGAATAACTTGGGGTGTTACAGAATATGGTATCGGAGCTTAGGTTTATGGATACCTAGTGCCGGTCTTTTGGGTCGATTAGTCGGCATTTGCCTGATATCACTACTCGCCATCATCACCGTGCGGCCAGTACTTGTAAGTCCTCTCACTCTTCTTGTATTTTTCTTAATCGCTTCGTTTATAGCTTGGTATTCTTGGAAATTGGTCACTTCGAGAATGTGCGATTCGGATTATACTTACGCATGTATGTGCCCTTCGAATGTTGGTGAAAGTAGGAAGAATCGTGGCCGTGGTCACGGACGTGAACTCTTCCTTGAGATTTTGTTAAGTTGCTAATTTCGATAATGGTGTGTATCGGTATTATGTTGAGACTTTGTTTAGGAGTCGCATGCTAGTATCACAGAGATCTTCGACTTCGCGGACTTGTAAGTATGTTGTTCGAATTATTCGATAATTCTTGGTGAAATTGAATTCCGTTGAAATGTTGTTTATGAGTGATTGTAAGTTTCGAGGACGAAACTTATTTTTAAGGGGGTAGAGTGTAATACCCCGATTTTCCTGATATATTTTTCTTCGTTTATATATTGAATATCGTGGATGGTTAATTATGCTCGAGGACGTTGTGAATGTTTGAAAATGTTATTGAATTGAGTATATGTATTGATTTTGCCGTATGCTCGTATTTGGTATGTCATGACTTTGGGCGGGAATTGTTGAAATTGGCTAAGGATGGAATTATCACGTCGTTAATAAGGTGAGATTACGTACGTAAGATTGGCATGGTTACGTGCGTTAAGGCTAAGGTATTACGTGCGTAACGAAGGCATCGGACGTAACCGAGTCTGGTGGCAGTGGGACCTGTTTGGCACTTTCGGCGGAGGATGTTGACAGGTGAGTCAACGTACGTTTTACGTACGTTATACAGGACGTGTTACGTACGTTATACAGGTCGTGTTAGGTACGTAACACAACGATTGTACCGTAGCAAGTCAACTGGTATATTACATACGTTTTATGGTATGGGTTACGTCGTAATGGATCGCGGAATGAGACGGTGAGTTGGTTACGTCGTTATGGATTTTGGATTACGTGCGATAAAGTTGTTACGTCGTTAAGAAAGGACACTTACGTACGTAATGAGAGTGCAATTTATATATCAAGTGTTGCCTTTCATTTCTCTCACGATCCTTTGAGATATTTCCCTCCAAAACTCGTCCCTCTTTACTTTTAAGAGTGTTTTAAACACTTTTAACATGATTGTGAGCTTGGAATCATGGAATTAGAGCTTGGTTATGGAACTATCGTTGACTCTTGAAGTGATTTCTTGTGTTATCCATATTCTATGAGGTTTATGTTGAAGGAAGATAATGATATGCTTTGAATATGTTGATTATGATTATGGAATCATAGAGATCTTGATGTTCTTGAGGCCATATGATGACTATGATGATTTAATGATTCTTGGAATGGAGTTCAATTATTCTTTCTTCGTGGTTCGTCCATACAAGGTAATCCTCGTATCCCTTTGATAGTGGCTCATTTTTTTTTCTTTTTGGATTACTACTTGGGAGGGAGTATGTTGGGAATCGTGTATTTTGATGTTCGTCCTATTTCAATGAAAATGCATAAATTGGACTGTAATTTTATCCGCTGCGTGAGTATTTTTGAAATGGATTTTGGTATTTTGCCAACTGAAATTTTATTTTGTAAAACCGATTCCCTAAAATGAGTTTTGGCATTTTTTTTAACCTTGATCGTTTTGACGGTATTTGGAAAATGATTTTTTTTAGTATTTGAAAAATATTACCGTCATCAGTCTTTTTGACATTTTTGAAATGACTTGGAAAATTGTGCTTGGCCGGGTAAATCCTTGTGAGAAGGGTTTACGGCGTGTAATACTCCCGTAAGGTTTTGGGGTGAAGATTGTAGTATTCGGATATTGTTGATGTCATTTTGGATATTCTTGGTCTATGGTACACATTTCGGAAGGAAGTCCGGATAGAGGTATGTTTTGTGGTAATCGTACATAGAAGATTGTGTACGGGAAGGTATTCGGTATTGAGGTATTATATGGTATCATGTGATAATGCTATACGAGATTCATTGGAATTGTAATAAGAGATTTTGGATGTTGATATGATCATTGAGATCTTCTTCATATGGTGATAAGGGTTTTGTTGCGATTCTTGAGATTGTATGAATGACATGATGAAGAAAATGGTAACATGGAGATATATACCTCGGATATGTTGTTCTGAACGTGATTTCGGATATTTCATGTTCTTGAAGAACTCTTGAATTATACGAGGTGAAAAAAAAAAAAAAAAATTTTTAGAAGTGTTGATGTTTTGAAAATGAATATGGAATGTTCATATCTAGAGCTAAACTATGTGTTGGAAATAATATTCGTATAGGAAATACGAATGTGATTATGAGCTTGATGAGACTATTATTCATCTCTGAATTTGGAAGCCCATACGTACGGAGCAAATATTCAAATCGAATGATTGGATTGTTCGATAACCTTTTTAATATGATTATCTATTGTTTTGAACCAGTCGGATGATTCGAATTGATAACGGTCATAAGTAAATTTTAACGACGGATTTACGAGAAGGGAACCTTGTCAATTCGTGTTTAAGAATTGAGTTTGGAATATTTAGACCCTTATTATTGGTCCGAATTGGTTGCTGATATGATCATCATATTTCGACTCGTATTGTGGACAGGATTTGTAAGTGTCTGAGTTGGATTGTTCAGACTGTGATTAGCCGAGATATGGTGAAACGATTGAGTTCGTAGTTTGGTGGTATTGATATTGGCCGTCATCGAACCGGTTGATTATCAATCCTTCGTTTTACAATAAGATATGATGTTTGATCATAGATTATGACTGTTGTGTTGCGGTTAAGGTTGAAGGGCTCGTAGATTAACTTGGTCGGGACTGAGGAACTCGTAAGACGAAATCAACTGAATTGGTAACAGTTCGATGTATTGATATCGAGGCAAGTTTTATACTTGTATTAATCAATGAGATTAATGTTATCGTGTAGGTGTACGAATGTGTGTATCATTTCGAGACTCGGCCTATTTATGATTGTATTGATATCAGGGGATCATTGATACGACGCCCGCCGGAAAATTATGCCAAATGTTACTGTTGGTTGTAAATGGCCGGTTCAAGGCATTACGATACTTGTTGGTAAAGTTGCTGTCGATAGCCGGTTCGCGGTATCGATGTATCGATTATTATTGTTCGCGATTAATGTCGTTCTGAGACATCGTTGAATCTTTGTCGTCGAATTGGAACTGTAGCTATGATGTTACGTTAACCGATTGGGGACGTTTGATATATCCTTTTGTCATCTCCGTTTCGGTGGTCGGTTTAATACACCGGGACATCTATTCTATCGTATCATTGATTATCGATTGACCGTTCTAAGGTAATCGATATATTGAATTGGGATTATCAAAGATAATTCCCATCCGTTGTCAAAAATATTCTCATCCGTTGTATCATTGTTATCGATCGCCATTCTACGTAATCGAAGTGTTGAATCGGGACCGCCGAGGATAGTTCCCATCCGTTGAATTATTATTGTCGTGTTGACCGATTCAAGGCAGCACACTATTATTCTTGTAAACTCGGTCATTTTGTGATCGTTGAAGGTTGAGGATTTTCCCGAACTGTTGTGTTGTGATCGTTGCTCGTGTTAATCGGTCCTTAGGGATTTTGATCCCAGGATGGTTGCTTTGAATATTGTTGGTCGTGTCGATCTTTCATTATTCGTGTGTCATCGTTCACTTGGTGAGTCGTATGATCCATATTGGATGTTTTATCCCTTGAGTTTCGTTGTCATGTTGTATCGTGGCATATCCTAATCATGTCTGCATGCCGATTGGTTATGTGTAGGATTTTTTAGCCGGCACCCGATGGTCATGCGTGGATATTTCCGCATTGGACCGTGCACACGAGACGTAGTTCTTGAGGCTAATTAGGTACATTGTCACACGTATATTCGGATTCCGTATACGGGGTGGACATGTGCACGGACACATTTTCCGGATCGGGCGTCGTGATGTCCCTCTTGAGCTTTATTGATTGATCGTTCGTAGTCCATGTTGTATTGGATATGTCCGACGATTTGCGACAGTTGTTCATACGCCGAGGTATGTCAAGCGATCAGTTTGCTTCTTTGAGATCTGTATTGTGATGAGTTACGACTTTGGGGTGCTCGGCCGTGCCATGTGATGTATCGGTATTTCCGTTGGAGCCTTCGGGCATTGTGAATTCGTATCTTTTTCGGCATTGGTTTGGTTTACCTTCGGGTAATGTATTGTTGTGTTCTATATTGATGATTCGCCGTGTGGGCGTAAGTTTCGGTTCTTGTGCATCTCGTTGAGCTTTTCCTGGCGAAATATTTCTTCTCCCTACCTGTTTTAAGTTTCGGGACGAAACTTCTTTTAAGGAGGGTAGAATGTAATACCCGTAATTTTGTTCCCCGGAAATTTTCTATTTTCTGGCGGAAGTCTATTTTGGCGACTTGCTTGGGACCGTTTCGTCATCCTGAGAATGATTAATTCTACACTTTTTGTCATCCGAGTTCGTTTCGGTATCGTTCTGTTGAATTCCGTGTTCTTTAGCGACTTTTCCACGTATGAGTTCGACTTTGTTAAATCACCGTAAATTCTTGGAAACTCCAAAAATTCTGAATCTTTGCAATATTATAAAGCATCGAGTTAGCTTTCCAATGGTTCAAGCGGTGAGTCAATCGGAGTCCGGACGAGGGAGTTATGGTCGAAATAGCTAAGTCACTCTCATTTTCGAATTGGCCAAAACCGCCGTACTCGGTGCCGCGGCACACACTGGCCGAGCCGCGGCACACCGCGAGCCACGGGAGCGAATTTTGGGCTCGTGCCGCGGCACACATATACCGAGCCGCGGCACACATGACAGACACCCCTATATCTGCGTTTTCGCGCGTTTCAACCTATATTCCTCATTTCTTCATCATCACACGAGAGGAAAGGCTTGAGAGAGGGAGGTTTCTCCATCTATCACTTGAGTGGGTGATTTCCTTCATCTAATTTCGATTGTGAAGCCCGGATCATCGCTCTATCGCGTGCTCTTCGAATCATAGTGCTTGGATCTTCAAGAGGTAATTTCTTCAACATCTTGGATTTTGATTTTGTATTGGGTAATGATGTTTTGGATGTTAAAATCATGGGGTATGAAGTGATATACGCATGATTATGGTCTTGTTGGAGTATTCATCGGATTATTGAAAGATTATTCAAGAACACTTGAATTTTGTATTGGAAATTGGGGATTTTGTTTGACTTCATCCTTTTAATCCGTAGTAATTTAGATTAGTGATGGATTGATGATTATTTAGGTGTATTCTATCATTTCCATCGTTATTCCACGGTTGGATTGTATTGATTAAATTCGCGTTTTGGTTGAGTTATTAGCCGACGCCTTCAAAGTGTCCGACAAAAGGTCTAAGAGGGGGTTTTGTGCGTTGTACGATTATTATTCATCGTACGATTGTTGATTTATCATTGATATGACTTAGGGACGACATCCTTGTGAAGAACTCAAGTCGGAACCCTTCCGCTCGTTGTCTTCTTCGTGGTTCAAGCTTCCTGGCCGAACCGTGTTCTTCGGGATTTTCGTAACGCTTATTAAGGCAAGTATACATTTATGATTAGACGTTCGACTTTGAAAGTATGAAATATTGATGATATGATTATTTCTAGCCACTCCGGACGGGCCTATGGTCCTCTAAGGGTTTCGTAGCCTCCAGTGCGATTCCATGGTTGATATGAACGAACCGCTTCTACGGCATTCATATGAAATAATATGGCATGTAATGAACGAACCGCTTTGACGGCATTCCTACATGTAACGGCGTATGATATGAACGAACCGTTTTACGGCATTCACATACGTCTTGAGATTTTAGTCATTCCTAATACTAGTCTTATATTGATGAATTGACGGATATTGATGAATTGACGGATTACATTTACTTTATTGTCGAGGAGTATCATGTTTCATATTGTTATACTTGCACTAGCTATTCGACGTCTAACCCCTTTATGGGGGAAATACGTTTCATGTATTTCAGGTTCCAGGAGAGCGGACAGACGGGTATCGGGTCGGCATGAAGATGATGGGCAAGTGTGATACTGTGTCTTGTCTCCGGTTATTTTCTTGGATTCCTCCATTCAGTGTTGTTATACTGGAATGGATTTTTAATACTCGAGTATTGTATTTCAGTTTCCTTGATGTTCCGGCCTGTGTAGCCGAGGTATTGATTTGTACAGTGATGTATATGTTTCCATTGGTTATGGTTTTGAATACCATTTGTATCGTCTTTCGTTCTATTGTATGTAGACCTTATCGGTCAAGTTTATAGTTCCGCGTATGTTTAGCCTTGTGGGTCCCACGGCGGGGCTCACGGCGCTGTAATATACCCTGAATAACTTGGGGTGTTACATATATAATCTCACCTTTCTACATTTTTCTAATTATTAAGAATTGCAATAGTACACGAATTTTCAATTTTACCCTTGACATATTACCCACTCATTCCCACTTAAAAGTGGTAAGTTTCACGTTTTCTCAATTTTCAAAATAAGTTCTTCATTATATTTTATGGAAAAATTTGCAGGTTATTCTCATGAATCTTGATTAAAGAATAAATTCAACCTCTTTACCATATGATTATCATGGAATTCACATTTTTTATATCAAAAAATCCTCTAATTTTTCTAACTCAAATAATCAATGACATTCATAATCATAACAATCAATATAAATTTTTCAAACAAATACGGGTAATTTTTGTAGTTCGAAAAAATATTTCATGAGAATAAACTGCAATTATACTTTTTGTAGTTCCATAAATTTAAATTGTGAAATAAGGGTAATTTGGGTATAAAGATGAATAATATTCAAATGAAAACTAATTCTGGGAAATAAAACAATTAAAATCTCCCACTTAAATTGGGAAGGAAAGAGTATATAGTTTTCCATAAGCTAAAGATATTTAATGAAAACATAAATTTAATACATTAAATTTTAAATGGATAATATTTAAACCCAGTTATTGATAAAGTAAGAATTTAAATAATAAAGCAAATTGTATTGTATGTTAAACAAGCCAAATTCCATAGCAATATATTTACTAATAATGTCTGTTTCGGGATATCCTTTCCTTGTATGTGTCTTGCATAATACTCGTTGTAGGAAGATACATAGGTGGAAAGTTCTAAATCCTTCTAGAGGTAGTAGGATCCCATTAGGTGTCTTACCTTAACTAGGAATTTTATGTATGGAATGACTCTCATTGTAATGCCTATATAAAATTTCATCTATCAGCACATTATCATCACATAACTCCAAATTCTATTTTACAAAATTCTCAAAAAAAAAAAAGAAGAAAATCAACCGACCGCCGCCGTCCGCCGCGATCCGATCAACCCCGACCACCACCGTCCATCGCCGCAACCGATCAGCTCTGACCGCGATCCGATCAACCCCGATCCGCCGCTGAGATCCAAGTCGGATGCCACGATCTGCCCGAAACCACCGCCTTCCCGGTCAACCACCGCGATCGACCCTGCTCGACCGCGCCGCACTCTGCCTCCACAGCCAAACCCTAATCCCCGATCCTCGCTGCCCGGCCGCTCCCTCCTACAACGAGTAACCCCCGCGATCCAACCCAAGCTCCCGCCTCCGTTGCCCAACCGAGCGCCGCGACGAGCACCGACCGCCCGCAAGCCGATTCTGTGCCAAGATCACCCGCCTCTGCCCGAAGCCGCAACCCAATCCATCCCAACCGGTCCGAACCGGTTCAATGTCTCGGTCCAAAAATCCGAACAACGATTTAATTTGTGCCTTTCTGGACCCGCCAAAATTTCGCCCCTGATTTCACATCGTCGCATCGAGTACCAATCGAAAATCGGAGCACACCACCAATTGCTCCATATCACGTGCCTAATTTTATAATCGAGGTAATTATCTAAACTTGTCCCTATTTCAATTCTCTCTTTTCGAAAATTTTTCTTTTGGGGACAAGGGTTCTTGAGTTCTTTATCTCCCACGCTACTTTGCAGTGGATGAGACCGCGAGAGAAGTCGATAGAAGAAAACTATGTGACGGTCATGGGGAGTCACGGAATTGTTGAAAGTCGATATTTGTGGTTGTTTCACACACCACGTATCTGGGTGCGATTTGATATCGCCGTTTTTGTCGACTTTACTAACAACAATTAAGGAAAGTATATCAAGTAACGGTTATGTTACACGTTTTTAAAACATCAAGTGTGACTATTTATACTGTCAATGGAAATCCAACAAGATTAACTTCCTCTTGTTTATATCTTGTAGATGGCACAAAGCTCCAATATTCACCCGGAGTTCGAAATCCTTGACCACACTGGAAAGGAGTACCATAGGTGGGTCTCAGACGTTCGCTTAGCATTCGTCGATAAGAGATTTACTACCACCATCTCAGACGTTCACTTAGCGTTCGCTTAGCCTGCCACTCAAGAACCGAGCGAGGAAACCAAGGCTAATGCACTGATGTACTTGCATGGACATACTGTTGTTGGATATACTTGAACAATGTTTTACAAAGGTGCACGCTTCCCCAAATTGCAACTTCAATGGGAGCAAATCCGATTCTTGAATTATGCGAATGTGGAGGCTTATAATCAAGTCGTCCTCGATCTTCGCATTGATCGTGATTTTTGTGGTGTCAAGAAGTCCGATCAAAACTTGACCGAAAAGACTCCTAACAAGTTCCCCGTAGGAGCAAGTGTGATTGCTCATCAGCTGTGTGTTGCTTATGAGGAAGGGAGAATTAAAAAATTTGGCGACCTTATCTCCGACCTCGCGAAAAAAAAACATCATGAGATCATCCTCAACAGCAATGCGTGCCCAGCTGATACGAAGCTGATTCCGGAATTGAATCAGGCTACCCACAAGAAGGCACCACGACAAAATACAAAAGGCGGTGTTGCTCAGTTTTTGCAAGCACCACGGGTGCATGAGTCCAGCAAGCGAGGGAAAAAACAAGGTCATTCTTCCAATGTGTGGAAGAGGCAAGGTGGCTCGGCCGCCAGTCCTAGTGGAGCCCAACCACGTGGACCACCTCCTGCCACCGGGAATGAACCCACTTCATAGGAAGGCTGAAATTGCTATACTTGCGGCTCAAAGAAGCATACTTACCGCAATTGCAAGGCTCCAAAGAACATCCAAGCCTACTACAACGAGTATAAACAGTACTTGACTCAAGAGTCGAATTACATGAAGAAAAATAATGAGAATATGGAGGTGAACCATGTTGAGATCCCTCCTCTCAATATTGCGGACAAAGATCAGCATTTGGATACTGCTGATTTTGACTAGATCATCGTAGTTTGACTAGTTTTTACGCTTTGGTTTATGTTTTGTCTTGTTTCTAGTTTTCGTTTAAGAACTACTTTGGGTTTTCCTATGAATGTAATAAAGTGGCCATGGTGAATAAATTTTATTAATTGTTGTGATTGTGCAAAAAAAAGGAAATTTATTTTTCCCTCAAATAGCATGTTTGGTTTAGTTTATTACAAAACGATTGCTCAGTAAAAATTGCTTGGTTAATTTGGTACACCGGTGGATTTTATCAAAAACTTTTGATCACGAGTAGGCGCATCCCCCTTGGTATTTGTTTATACTTTAAAAGTTCAAACTGAATCAGTGATTTTTAAACAACCTTAGCTATACCAACATTCTTACTTTCTCTGTAAGTCTACCAATTGGAGTTACTGAAAGGGTCATTAGTCGAGATATAAATCGAACACCCCGCTGCATTTTAACATGTTTGAACGCGCCTATGGTCATCATTGCCATAATATTGCATCTAAGTTGATACCTTTAAAAAGCCTTCAACCTTGCTATCTCACTCAAAAATAGGAAAAATACTAAAATAGCAACTTGAAACGAGCAGTACGATCTGAGTTTAATGATCCACAAAGTGCACGACCTATGGACGAAAAGATACGGAGTCTAGCTTCCATAACAACTGACCGTTCGTCCATAGACTTATTAACGAATGAGTTATTGCTATTTTAGTGAACAAATGTCAAGATGCATGGAGATTATTTCCAGCGATTGTGCTAACTTTGATCCTAACCAACTTGGTCGAATTTCCCCAAACTCGAAGTTAGTAAGTTTTTGCTATGTATTTCAGCACAAGACTAATCGAGTTTCATGTCTTATTGGATATGCCTCGTGGTGAAATTGAGTGCCTTGCTGATAGTGGAACAACCCACACTATTCTTCGAAATAGGCAATTATTTAGAGATATTGCGCCATACATATCATCAGTGATTGGTTCCTCCCAAGTAATTCAAGGGAGGGGACCTACTCATTTCTTGCTACCTAATGGTACACATATCAATGTCATAAATACTCTATATGCCCCAAGAGCAAACCGAACCTTGCTAAGTTTTAGGGACATCATACCAACGGTTATCACCTTGATACACATTGTGAGAATGGGATAGAACTCGTGTGTTACTCTGGCATAATACGAAAGACGTCGTGTTGTCGAGAAACTAATGAGTCTAAGTAGTTGTGTATACCAAACTATAATAAGGTTTATTGAATCTTATGCTGCGAGTCACAAAATTTGTGATTCCGAAGCATTACAATTGTAGGATGACCGATCTTGTCACCCTGGACGCAACATGATGATTCGCATTTTACAAAACTCAAATGGTCATCCATTTTTCAAGTCCATAAAACGAATGAAAGCACCGCTCGACATCAGCATTGATGTGAGTGAGTCTGATAACGTATCACCGGTTGAAGATCACACGTCCTAATGAGGTTGACGGTGCATCTTCTGCAAGTCCCGAGGCTTACGTGACAATTTCCAATGCCCATAAATCATTTTGTAAGGCCTGTTCACTAGCAAAGTTGATACCTTCTCCATCCTTTGGGACATTTGTGGACCTATTCAGCCAGAGTGCGGTCCATTCAGATATTTTATGGTTCTGGTTGATGTTCGACGCAATGGTCACACGTCTCTTTGATATCCACAAGAAACGCTGCATTTTCTACGCTCATAGCACAAATCATCAAGTTACGGGCTAACCACCCCGACTTTCCAATCTCGTCATTAAGATTGGACAATGCTGGTATGTTAACGCCATCCCTTCGAAGACTATTGCATGTCGATTGGGATGGAAGTTGAGCATCCCATCCCCCACGTTCATTCGCAGAATGGCCCTGCTGAGGCTATGATTAAGCGGTTACAGCTTATTGCCCGAGCATTGGTATTGTCCACCAACTTGCCGATTTTTGCCTAGTGTTATGCAATTCTGCATGAAGCTATACTTATTCGCTTTCGGCCCACTGCCAATCAATCGTTCAGTGCGTACCAATTGGTAACTGGATATGAGCCTGATAATTCACACTTACGCATTTTTTATTGTGCAGTCTATGTGCCAATTACGCCTCCACAGCTTACTAAAATGGGTCCGCAAAGACGATTAGGTATATATGTTGGCTATGAGTCAGCTAAAATTATTTGTTATTGTGAACCTTTCACAGGAGATCTGTTTACTGCAAGATTTGCAAACTGTCACTTTGATGAGACAAACTTCTCATCGTTAGGGGGAGAGAGGAATCGAAGGATTCCAGTTGAACGCCAGAAAATTATTTGGTGTGCTCCCTCTGCGCCTCATCAAGATCCCTGCAAGGCTCAATCCGAGCTGGAAGTGCAACGTATTCTCAGTCTTCAAAAAGTTGCGGATTTGATGCCGACCGCATTACTGATACTGCGAAAGTGATAAGATATATCGTTCTGGCTGCGAATGTTCCTGCAAGGTTAGAAGTCCCAATTATAGGGCAAGATTCACCCTCCCAAATGAATGATGCCCCCGGCGTCGACCTTAGTGGTGGGACGGCTGCTTCGCCTTCTCTTATCCCTGCTCGGAAAAGAGGGAGACCAGTTGGTAGAAAGGATACCGAACCTCGGAAGAAAAGATGAATGGAGGCACAAAATCCTCTCATTACCAACACAGTGACTATCACACGAGATTCTCTCTGACTACGGATATGTCCTCGAACCAACAATGGAACGATCGACGGGCGTGTCAGAAACTTTGTTGATGTCGGAGAATAAATAAATCTCGATGCAATGTACGAGTGAATACGTACTGTTGGACAGATCGTCCACGCTAGTCGATGATGCTTTTGCCTACTCTGTCGCTCAAGAAATTATTGAAAACGATGATGTTGAGCCGCGCTGAGTTGCTGAATGTCAACGACGAGCCTATTGCCCAAAAAAGATGCAGTGCAAGCTGAACTAGACTCATTGAACAAACGAGAGGTATTCCGTATCGAGTCAGTACCTGTGGGCGTTAAACTATTTGGACATAAATGGGTCTTTGTTCGTAAACACAATGATAAGAATGAGGTCATGCATTACAAAGCGAAACTAGTTGCCCAAGGCTTCTCGCGTTATGAGACGTATTCTCCCGTTATGGACATCATTTTCCACTACCTAGTCAATTTGGTGATGTTCGAAAAACTGAACATGCAACTTATGGATGTGGTTACAACGTATCTTTATGGGGATCTAGATACGGACATTTATATGAAAGTCCCCGAAGGGATTTCGTTACTCGAATCAAGTAGCTATAAACCACGGAGCGCTTACGCAGTAAATTTGCGTCGTTCACTGTATGAGTTGAAACAATACGGAAGGATGTGGTACAAACGCCTACATGAATACTTGATTGGGAAGGGATACAAGAACAATGATATCTATCACATGCATTTTTATGAAAAGAACAGATACAGGATTCATGATTGTAGCCGTCTATCTTGATGACATGAATGTTATCGGTACCATAGATGAGGTCGATAAAAGGGCCCGCTACCTTAAGTCCGAATTCGAAATGAAAGACCTGGGGAGGACTCGATTCTGCTTGGGCTTAGAGCTGGAACATCAAGATGATGGTATACTCATTCATCAATTTGCCTACGTCCATAAGATGCTCGGGCGATCTAGCATGGACAAGGCACATCCTCTTGCTACCCCCATGGTCAGTCAAAGTCTGGAAATGAACAAGGATCCATTGTCCTAAAGAGGAGGATGAAGAGGTCATTGGAGCAGAAACATTGTACCTTATGCACAATCGGTGCGTTGTTGTATCTGGCTCAAGTACTCGTCCAGACATCGCTTTCATTGTAAATCTATTAACAAGATTCAACTCCGCTCCAACGATAAGACATTAGAATGGAGTAAAACACATCTTTCGATACTTGAAAGGCTCCAGTGATCTTGGATTATTCTTTTCCTATGCAAGAGCGCGATATTCTGAAAGGAATTGTTGAGGTTAAGACGATGCATACTGACCATTGATCTTCCTCTGATATTGCAGCTAAGCATGGCAGCTTGACTACCAAAAGTGCTAATGCGAGCAAGCTTGTCCAATATGCAAAAAATCCCAACAATATGTTAGTTGGATGTCGGTTATCTCTCTGACCCGCATAAAGGACGTTCTCAAACTGGTTATGTGTTCACCGTGGGGAATACGGCGATATCTTGGAGATCTACCAAGCAGACCTTGGTTGCTACTTCCTCGAACCATGCAAAGATAATTGCACTGCACGAATTCGTAAGGGAGTGGATTTGGCTTTGGCCAGTCATAGACCATATACGAGGAACTTGTGGATTAAAGTCCACTATAGCGACCCCTACTTGCATCTTTGAGGACAATGCGGCAGGCATTGAGCATATGAAATTAGGTTTCATTAAGGGTGGCAATACCAAACATATCTCGTCGAAGTTCTTCTACTACCAGCAACAGCAGAAATCGCTGAATATCAAAGTAAAACAAGGTGAGTTCCGATGAGAATATCGTAGACTTGTTCACTAAGTCTCTGCCAAAATCTACATTTGAGAAACACTTTGAGGAGCATCGGCATGCGTCGATTGTCCGAAATCAACAAGTGATAGACCATCAGAATGAGCTGTTGTGCATACTTCAGGGGGGTATATTCCACATGATTGTCATTTGTAATTGGTGCGTTGTGCTCTTTTTACTCACCAAGTCTTTATTTTTTTCAACGAGATTTTGTTCGACTTGGAAATTTTTTTTTACAGGCAATGTCTTATGCACCATGTTTGTATTAGTGCTCGACACAAGGAGAGTGTTCCCGAATATCGTTCACTTATATGTGTCTTGCCTAATACTGATTGTAGTAAGATACATAGATGAAAAGTTCTAGATCCATCTAGAGGTAGTAGGATCTCATTAGGTGTCTTACCTTAACTAGGAATCTTATGTATGAAAAGACTCTCGTTGTAATGCCTATAAAGTAAAGTGCACTTTGTGTACCTGAACTTTACTCAAGACACCACTTGAAATACTGAACATTCAATTTACTTAAACTTCGTGTACTGTCGTCTCTATGTTAGTGACTCCATTAAAAGTTCAGGGGTAAAGCTGTGTTTTCAAAAAAAAAAGACAACTTCATTACGCGAATGCGAAGAGGTTTCACTTGAGGAATTTTTAAACGGTGGCCGAAACCAAATCGGCCACGTTTACCCCGTATTCAACGACGATCTATTGCTGGACAGTCAGGCACGTGCATCGTAAGCAAGGTACTGGAGTCGAGTGTCGCGATTCCGTTTGGTAGGCTTTTTATCGAGGAGGATCATGAGCGTGATTATCCACCGTCGTGTTCCTCCTCGGAAGCAGATGAGATGGAGAACGTTCTCGCGGCTGCGTCTGGCGGCCGAAAATTGCGGACGCGCTGGTGCCTGGTCAGTGTAAGAAGAGCAAGTCGACTGGATCGGCGTCGAAGCGATGGAACCTTCGCGATTTACTGTGACGGTGCAAAAGCGACAGGAAGGACGATTTCACCTTTATAAATTCGAATCACAAGGAAGAAAAATCAGGTGAATCGAGGAAACCGAGGGGCGTTAAAGGCTGTAATTTTAGAGCTTCGCTTAAGTTCATCCATGGGAGGTGTAGGGGTGGAACCTTGTTGGCAAATAGTTTTTTTTTTTTGAAAAGACAGCTTTACCCTTGAACTTTTAATGGAGTTGGTAACAGACAGACGGTAGTACACGAAGTTTAAGTAAAGTGAATGTTCAATATTGCAAGTAATTGATATTAAAATCCAGTATTTCAAGTGGTGTCTTGAGTAAAGTTCAGGTACACAAAGTGGACTTTACTCAATGCCTATATAAAGGCCCTCTCTATTACCGTTATGAATACATTTGATTCATTTTTACTGTTTTCTTACATTCTCCTGAAACAATATCTACTAATATAGACACTCGGATTTCTAAGATACCCACATGAGTATTATACATGCATGTATATTCACCATTGAGTTGATGATACAAATCCAATGGTGAATATAACAAGTATGATGCCCATATGTGTACCGTAGAAACATATATGTGTATATATATATACATAATAGAAAAAGAATATGGCCAAACAAATCTCTTTCTTGCTAGAAAAAAAAACACGACCATGGGAAAATAAATAAATGAGAGAACGAGGAACTTAAGAGAAACGACCGCGGTCGACAGAAGGATGAGTGATGGACGTTGAGAGGCGAAAGGATGAATGACGAGTGACGATTTTGTTTATTCTTTTGGTACGACTTCTTCTCTCATCTATTTAATGAGTTTTTTTTTAAATATGGCGGATATGGCATCCAGGTGTCGCCTAACATACCTGTGTGACGCTTAATCGACACCTTCTCCGCCTTGCTCAAATTAAGGCGAGGCAAAGCCTCCAGGCTGGCTGGCTGAACCACCGAACCGCCTAGGGGGCGTCGTGATACAATGGTAGTAAAAATATACCTGCATAGCCAACACAAGTCTCCAGCTTTGAACTGGCCATTAAAGTGATCTACTGAATTGACTCCAGTACCCTGGCACTGCGGACACTTTTTAGCACCTAAAACAACGAAAGACAGAAAGCTCATTTCTTATGCTTATCTAGCAATCAGATAGTGTGGAAAAGACTACTTAATATACAATTATATAGACTCTGGTGTCGAGCACTAAAGAGGACTATAGAAGTACTGGTAAAGCGTTTCTTTAAACGGCCTTGTAAACAGATTACTTTCATCATCGACTTCACATCATGTCCAGTGTTCTTTTTACATTTCGTGTACAGAGTATGTAATATGTTGCACTTTAAACAATAAAAGAATCAAAGATGACGGATCATAAAGATGTAGATTACATGAGGACCAGAAAGTTTTCCCCAAATAAAGAGTAACCTTATCTACACATGGAACGTACGAGAAATGGAGGATTAGAAATGAAGTGGGAGACTAGAAACATCCACACATATTTCCTAGACTAAACACTCAAATAATGTTCCCTTTGTAAGTACAACTCAAATATATTGTATGTAGAGTTTATCCATTTCTTCATTACTGCTTAATGCAAGTTGCTGAAACCAAAATGCCTCGAACATAATGTACACAATTAGGTAACAACATCAGTGCCACAAAGGAAATGAATGAACAAATGAATGCAAACATACAATCTGTAGAAGAATCAAGTGACAAACTAATTATTAACCGGCTGATAGAAAAGGGCAATATAGAATTATCAAAACTTGCGACAAGAATCCAATATAATAATCACATAATGTACTGCAAGCCCCTATTTGGCAATTTATAAAGTTCAATCTCTACAGTAAACTGAAAGAACTAGAAAATGTGCTCCAACAAAATCAAATAAGATATTGCCTAGAAAGACAAAATGTGAACTTCCGCACATAAAATAAAGCCAAATAAGCACTTGGAAAAATAGTCACTACCAATTAATGTTCCACTTACCATTTCCCTCACAATCAGCACAGAGTATGCTATTACGTTTGGTGTTTAATTTGTTCTCTGTAGCCTGCAAAAAAGAGCTGGACCAAGTAAACTCAACGAATTGGGTGAACACGTTAGTTACTCAAGCCAAAGACAAAGGAGTGTAGGAAAGTTGGAAACACGGTAAGATGCTCATAACAAAGTTTGGTGGAACTGTATAAGAAGGCATTATAGCAACCAAATAACGTTGAGATTAAGAAAAGGACCAAATGCCTTAAAAATACGAGAGGCAACGTTTTAAGGAAATCTCTTATTTATTAAGAAAGTACAAAAAAAAAATGGGGCCATAACACTGGAAAATTGAATAAGGATACAATCCCAAACAAATTGCATGCTCTTTCTCCCAAAAAAAAAAAAAAAAAGACAAAAAGAAAAGAAAAGAAAAGAAAAGAAAAAACAAATTGCAAGCTGGATTTGGCCTAGATTTGGATCATCCGAGATGACTCCATATAACCTGTGGGTCAAACTAACGAGTAACCAGAAACTTAAAAAACAAATTAGTACTCACATTAAATTTTAAAGCTTCGAAAGCGGCAGTTTTAGAGTTGTAAATCCTAGCAGTACACTTGTGGCTAATAAGTCCTGGAGAAAAAAAATGTAAAGAATGAAGGCAGAGAAAGAACAAAAGATATATTCAAAAAAGTGATATACAAACACATGCGCAAAACAATAATCACAGGAACCCTGTGACAAACAGATACACATAGACCAAGGAGTACCAGGTCTGTTAATGGCGTTTGTGGAGATGCGAGGTAAAAAACAAAGAGAATTTGCCATTATAAAGAACTTTGGCTTCCTTTTTGTTGTTCTGTTCAGTTTTAGTTCATTAAGGCAAACAATTGAGGATAAGGACTACTGCAGAGTACTGCGGTGCGATCTGCGGACTAGATAAGGTTCTCTTGTCTTCCAATCCGATATAGGAAATTACAATTTCTCTTTTGTTGTTCCACTTTACTCAAATACCCCTCTAGATGTGGCTTGTTCGACTAAAATTGATATTTTGATGCACATATTGCAGTACCAATATTAGATGCAGTACTAATTTGTGTATGAGTTTTGTACTAATTATGTATGAAATATATGCATTTCGTGCATTAAAATTTCAATACATTAATTCTCACAAAAAAATGATGCATATAATCGAATATTTTAATGCATCGATATTTTGATGCATATATTGCATATTTTAATACATTGAAATTTTGATGCACGAAATACATATATTTCATGCATAATTAGTACAAAGCTCATGCATAAATTAGTACTGTAAAGTAATGCATTGAAATTTTGATGCACGAAATGCATATATTTCATGCATAATTAGTACAAAACTCATGCATAAATTAAGATCACAAGATCGTATCTAATATTGACGCATGTAACGCGCCACTTGTTATAATTAATGTGTTCGTAATCAAATCTACTGAATTTTTATTTATGTCAGACAATATTTTACGGTATGTTAGAAAGTATTTTGTGTAAAAATCATGTGCTACAATTTTGGTTATTATTATTATTTTTGGATTGTATTACGCTTTGCTCTTTTTGCAGGTTTTCAGCATTAAAATTCGAGCTAAAGTAGTACCAAACCCAAGCCACACGATCAGATTGAGCACAAGAAGGAGAACAGATGAAAAACAGGCTAGAATAACCCATTAGTATCCGTTACGCACGAGCATAAGCAATTTGCTCATGCCCTTTGCTCATGCGTGGTACTCAGAAATCCAGAGGAGCAGAGACGCACGAGCACCGTATCATTGATCGTATTTGTTGCTCGTGCACTGTGAAGATAGCAACGGACAGAGGCAACGCGTGACCCCACGCGCGGTCCTCTACTCGTGCGTGTTGCTCGTGTGCCACTGAAGAATCAATTTGGGAAGGTTGGTTTTGAGACTTGCTGGGCAAGGAAACTGCTTTTATAGGGCAATATTGGCCTTTTCAAAGGAGATCGAAAAATTGAGAGTGCATTACATTTTTAGAGAGCAAAAGAAACCTAGGGAGAGGGAGAAACACAAAATCATCCAAAGAGACTTGAAGATCAACGAAGAAGTCCTCAAGAACGGTCGAGAGATTCTTCAAGAGTTCTAACTAGTTTTTCTTCCTTTCTCTTTTATCTTTTGCTATAGTTCGAACATGCTTATGAATAATTTGTCTATTAATCATTGTTTAGCTATGGCTAATATGTTAGATTCCAGGCATGGGAGTGTATTGATTTGTGATTGGTTTTTTAGGATTGATTGTTATATTTACTTATTACTTTGATTCCCTTTTCAATTACTTAGTTTTAATTCATGTTTAGCATCTGATCAATGTCTTTACATGTTTAACTTAATTGCTCATAATTCGAGAGATGAAGGCATTAATATGTCTCAAGTAGTTGATATAATTGATTACGGGATCGAGAGATCGGTGATTGATTATGATGAATTGATGGTCTTGTGAGCCTTTTGGAGTTAGATAATCCATGGTACATGAAGAGATCATTATAGGTTACTTAATCTATGTTTTAACGCATCTCGATAGGGACTTTAAAATAGTTATGTGATCACCATATTTGGAAGATATTTTCATCAATAAATTTAAAAATATTGTGTCAGCAAAAACATCACTTTGAAACCTTTCTTTGAAATTATATTTTGTCCCTCTCGGACAATATTTAAACTTTCATATATCTTTTCAAATCTTTTGCCGACACAATCATTCTATACTCATGTTGTTGCCCGAAATATTATCCGGAGATAGATATTGCTGGAATGGACGGACAACAAACAAGGTGCGAGAGCACGTCCGTGGGAATGGAAATAACACAAGATTTGTCGGGTTTGTTAGGCCCGGGCTTGAATGCTCTCGCGAGATGTTATTAATAAGAATACGTTTGAGTACAAATATTAATGTAAGAATGCAATTGCAATGAGTGTAAAAGATCCTATTTATCTAGCTCTTGAGCCAAGCTCTGTGTATTCTTGTTCTCGTTTCTGCCGACCGTCTTAGGATTAAGAGGTCTCCAGAGTGAGAGAGAGATATATTCGAAGTGCATAGTGTTTCCAAAAGAGAAAACCAAGTCGTAAGAAAAGCCAGAGAGTCCGAGACTTTTTCAAGTGTAGGCAGCCTTCTATTTATAGGAGCTGGGATCCCTTTTGTCCTGACGGGCGATCGCCTTTTTTGTAATATAATAAAGGGGCGATCGTCTTTTAGCACATGGGCTGGTTGCCTTAAAGTCCGCGGCATGGGCTGGCAGACAACTGTGCGGTCCAATGAGGAGCCTGCACGCGTCCTGAGTCGCTGTCCCGGGCGGTTCCACTTTTCACCTTTCAGCAGGTCTGTCGGTAGGTGAGTAGATGCTGACAGGCTGTGGTCGATGATCCATGTCCCGCGGTGCCTTTTCCGGATCTTTACGTGGGTCTTTGTCCTGAGCTTCGGCCTTCGCCGACTAGACGGATGTCGGACTCGCGTGGCATGAGGCGGTCGTCATTGGTCGGGCACCAGGGGTCGATCGCCAAGTGCTAAGAGACGATCGCCTTAGATGTCGATCGCTCGGCACCGGGACTTGACCTGGGACCTTTGATCGGCCAATATGCCTTGGCTATTCGACTATGACTCGGTCGTCCGGTCTTTGGGCCGATCGCCAGTTGAGGTGTATAAATCTCGACACAACAATTGCCCCCCAGCTTGCTCCGATGTTGAAGACATGGGGCGAGGTGGTTCTTACTTGCGATCGTTGAGGATAAGGACGGGCGATCCATTGAGCGGACTTTGGGCGATCTGATCGATTGGTGTAATTTTTCAGATTTGCCAATCCCTCGTAAAAACCTGATAGTTTCGTCATTGAGGAACCGTGCACAGTCGCGGAGTCCGATGGACCGACCTCCATGACCGTGTCTTATGCGCGAGCGACATTCCAGCTGTAGGTTTGTCTCGTGACTCATTTTATTGTGAGGGTCCTCCGTTAGGTTGCGCCTCGCCTCGTATTTAAACGAAGGGCGTGCGGTCTTGGTCTGGAGGAGTCCTTACGTGGGGCGTTGCCGGATTAATCGACTCCACGTCCGCGGCTTGTTAGCACTTTTCTACCTCGGATCGTCATGTAGATGGCAATCCTCAACTGTATACGTTGTGACGGGGTAGGGACGCGTCGCATTGTCTGGGTCCACCAAGTTAAATGATGAACCTTTGAGGGCGGGCGAGCATGTCCACTGATTTGATTGGAGGGTCCTTCGGCTACGCCGGCCTCGTATTTAAACAAAGAGCGAGCGATCGCAGCCCAAAGGAACCTTGCATGGCCGAAGCAGTCGGTTCCATCGACTACCAGGACCATGGCTGCACTCTTCTACCTCGGATCATCATGTTAGATGCCGACCCTCGATGGTATATGTTGTGCGGGGGAGGTGATCTCGTGCCTTAGTCCATCATGTTAGACGACGAACTGTAGAGGGCGAGCGAGTCCTCTGTTTTGGAGATGTTGCTTGATTCTGGCAATCGGGTTGGAAGACTGATGATCGTCGTTCGGTCGCCGATCGCGTTGCTCATAGGTTAAAAAGTAACTTTTGCCTGGCCAAAAATTCTGTGGCTTTGGCGCGGAAGATCGCGTAGATCGGGGGGAGGTCCTTCGTAAGATGCCTGAACATAGGCGAAAGACCATGGAATCCCCCTAGGACCGAGTATACGGCGATCTCGTCGCTTACGGGCTCGCCGTTGAGGATGATATCATCTACCCGGTCGATGTAGTCTGCATCAGACTCTTCTTCCCCTTTCCTGATTTGCATCATGCGATGGGGACCTTATGGCCGAGCGACCTTGGTGGCGAAGTACGCTGTGAAGTCGTTCGCTAGTTGATCAAAGGAATTGATGGATCGCGGCGGTAATGAGATGTACCATCTATGGGCCAGGTCGCCCACCGTTAGCGGGAACATTCGGCACCTAGTTGCGTCTGATGTCCCACACCCGGTCATATAGATACAGATCTTGCTCAGGTGAGTCTCGGGGTCCGACCTCCCCTCTTACAAAGGTGTTTGCGGAGGAGCGATCCTACGCTGCACCGGGGCGAGCTCGATGCGGACCGCGAGTGGCTCGCTCGGCCCGGCGATCTTGCTATTGGCGCCTTTCCCTGTTTCTAGGAGCGCCTTCATGTCATCGAGATGACGTTGCATCACGGCCATCGCTGTAGCTTGGTTGCTCATGGTTTGGCTCTCGGAGCGGGTGCCGCGGTAGGCGATGAGGTCGTCGCCGCCGATCTTGGCTCTTTGGCGAGGAGCCAGATGGTTGGCATGCCTTCTGAGAGTTGGGTATGCTGAACTCCTGGTGACGGATTCGGGCTCCGTCGACTCGTGGTTGGGGCTGCCCCGATCTCCATGATGGGTCGCTTCCTAGGCGGCTGAAGACGGAGGTGTCCCGCCTTGCGAGTGCCTCTTTTTGCGAATTGGGGCCTCCTGGAGATCGCTCGGCCAGTAGCCCCTTAAACTTCCGTTTGCTTACGCGGCGGATGGCCGAGGGGGATATAGCGGGTGCGTCGAAAGCTCTCTGTCGCTCCCGTAGGATGGCCATGGCCTCTTCGATCTGCTCCGCGGTTTGGAACTGATCGAGCGAGGCTCGGGCCGTCCCTCGGGGGCGGGATCGAGAGTTTCGGGTCGCCGCGGCTACCCTCCGCCATAGGCTGGGGCTCGGATTGAGACGGAATGAGGCGTCCGGCGGATCGGCCAGCAGCTTTCTTCGATGTGGAGGTAGAAGTCATGATTCTGAAAGCTTTCTTTGAAGAGCAGTGAGTGTCTCTTCAAGTATATGCCCCGGAGAACAGTGAGCGTTCTTCGAGACGGTAGGAATAAAAATGAAGGTTTAGATCCCCTTCCTCTAGCGCCAATTTTTGTTGCCCGAAATATTATCCGGAGATAGATATTGCTGGAATGGATGGACAACAAACAAGGTGCGAGAGCACGTCCGTGGGAATGGAAATAACACAAGATTTGCTGGGTTTATTAGGCCCGGGCTTGAATGCTCTCGCGATATGTTATTAATAAGAATACGTTTGAGTACAAATATTAATGTCAGAATGCAATTACAATGAGTGTAAAAGATCCTATTTAACTAGCTCTTGAGCGAAGCTCTGTGTATTCTTGTTCTCATTTATGCCGACCGTCTTAGGATTAAGAGGTCTCGAGAGTGAGAGAGAGATATATCCGAAGTGTATAGTGTTGCCAAGAGAGAAAACCAAGTCGTAAGAAAAGCCAGAGAGTCCGAGACTTTTCCAAGTGTAGGCAGCCTTCTATTTATAGGAGCTTGGATCCCTTTTGTCCTGACGGGCGATCGCCTTTTTTGTAATATAATAAAGGGGCGATCATCTTTTAGCACATGGGTTGGTTGCCTTAAAGTCCGTGGCATGGGCTGGCAGACAAATGTGCGGTCCAATGAGGAGCATGCACGCGTCCTGAGTCGTTGTCCCGGGCGGTTCCACTTTGCACCTTTCGGCGGGTCTGTCGGTAGGTGAGTAGATGCTGACAGGCTGTGGTCAATGATCCATGTCCCGCGGCGCCTTTTCTTGATCTGCACGTGGGTCTTTGTCCTGAGCTTCGGTCTTCGCCGACTAGACGGATGTCGGACTCGCGTGGCATGAGGCGGTCGTCATTGGTCGGGCACCAGGGGTCGATCGCCAAGTGCCAAGAGACGATCGCCTTAGATGTCGATCACTCGGCACCGGGACTTGACCTGGGACCTTCGATCGGCCAATCTGCCTTGCTATTCGACTATGACTCGGTCGTCCGGTCTTTGGGCCGATCGCCAGTTGAGGTGTATAAATCTTGACACAACAACTCATACCTAATTTTTAAGTTTTCATAAAAGAGTGAATACTTGAAAACATTACCTCGGAGTCGACGGTGGGCAGCATCGATGAACCACATATTCTCCCGAAAATATAATCATGCAGTAATTATTCGTTATACTTTTAAAAATAAGAAAGTTTTGAAATATCTTGTTTTGCATAAGTAAATCTTGTTTTTTTAAACCTCCTTAACTGTATAGTCCCATACCTATACAGTATTGGAATACCTCTCATTCTGGTAAGAATTTTGTTCAGTCATGTCCCCCTCCGCCTAGAAGCCTTGTCAGGAGCCGCTCATTGTCCGTGCCCTTTTTCTTATTGCACCCGCGATCACTCCCCTTTCTCGGAGCCGCTCATTATCCGTGCCCTTTTCTATTGTACCGGGGATCACTCCCCGCACTCGTCGGCCCCGGGTGTCACATGTTCACCAGCTTCCGCTTGGTTCATCCCCAAATCTCACCGTACTGAGAGAGGCCTTGCTCCGATACCATTCTGTAACGCCCTGGCTTTCTTAATTAAAAGGAACGTTACACAACTCAATTTTTCCTTAAAAGTTTTATATAAATTCGGAGTATTTGCAGAAGCATTTTAGTCAGTAAATCTTCAATAAAACTCGTTTATTCAACCATCAGTACAGTTTTACAAAAACATGGGAAATCAAATATTCGGACATAGTCCGTTAAAATTATATTCGTTGAAGAACATCAAGTATTTCGTAAAAATAATAACAATTACGGCGACAACATATTTTAGTATTTAGAACTTCATCGTGTTGGGAGTATGTATTCATCTTCTGCTTGTCCCGTTCGTCGATTCCTTAACCTGAAAAACATAAATGACGAGGTGTGAGTACGCGAGCATACTCAGTGAGATTAAACCCTTATAAATCGTCAAAATCATGTTGTGTAATGCTCATAAAACATTCTTATTTGTGTGAGACTCGTCTCGGATTTCTTTCATTCTTTCGACCTCTCGCGGGTCGTCATGTTACACGACACAACAATGACTGTAACATATTAAAACAGTATAACCTCACCTCGTTTGCTGAAATCTTAAAATATCTTCCTTTGAATTTGGCTCGGTTGTCCTTCTTGGATCCCGGATATGCTGCTCCTAGCACTTGAAAATACATTTTTATATTTCCGGCCATAAATTCTTGATGTAAAATCTGAAATCTCTTTGAGGACTTTTATCAAACATCATTGAAAAACTGTCAGATTTGAGCTATCTATTTCATCGGGCTTTTTGTGGCTTTTATAATTTTTGAAAAGAAAATATGTTACGGGCATTTTAAAGTAGAGGTTTATAGCTTCAAAATGTTATATTATTTGTACAAAAATACATCCGGGAACATGTATAAATAGGGGCTCAAATTCGGTTGAAAATAAACCTTATCCGGACAGCTGGAAGCCTTATCCGGACAGCTGGCCGAGAAGCTTCTGTCGGTCGTGACCGACCTTATCCGGACAAATGATGACTCTATCCTGGACAAATTGCCGAGAAGCTTCGCTTGGCCATGACCGACCTTATCCGGACAATGAGAAAGTTCATCGGCCGTGGCCGGCAATGTCGAGGGCGTGTCCGGCGGTGACCGGCAGATGTCCGTCAACTTGGATTGGCCGGTTCGACTCCTTTCCGGTGTCCAAATTCGATTTTCCGACCTGTTCCGAACTCGTCAGAATTAAATCTTCGATATGCTCAGGACGGATTTTCAATAATAATAGTAAAATAATTTAATATTATTTTTGCAATATAAGTGTTCTGTAATGAAATTTTATCGTATCAAAATCGTCGGAACTTTTCGAAATCAATTTCATAAATTCTATAAATGATCCTTATAATTTATTTTGAAATCTTTTCTTTTTAAATCCTTTATTTTTATGCTAGGAATGTATAGGTCCAAGTACCGGACAACCTGTAAATATTAAAATCAAAATCCATGATCGTTAGCAAAATAAACAGTATTTAAATAAGTATTGGGGCGTTACAATCCTCCCCCCTTTAAAAAATTCAAATAAGTAGAAATTTAACTGAAATCCAATCCGATTAATCCAAACAATCATTGGAAACCTAGCCTTGGAATCTATCTTTGAAACCCATAAATTTCCTTCATTCTAAATAGTGTGACTTGTTTATTTTTATTTTATTATTCTAGTTTGTAAATTAACTTTCTCAAAATTTGATCATCTAGATAAAACTGGAAACACTATAATCTAGTACATGACACATTAAGAATAATTAGTCTCTGTGGATACGACCTTGCTTGCAACTTCCTACATCTACTTCGTACACTTGCGGGTAGCAAAATAAATAGCGAACAAGTTTTTGGTATCGTTGTCGGGAACTAATTTATTTCTATTACTATTGATATTACGATAAGTGTTTTTGGTCTTACTTTAGATATTTTTTTATTATTGTGTTTTTTTTATTTCATTACTCCCGTTTTTGCTTTTAATGCTGTTTCAGGACATGCATGAGCACTCGCTCGTAGAAGAAACCTTTAGAAGTATTTATGCTGAGTGATTAATTCTGCACTTTTTATCATCCGAGTTCATTTCAGTGTCGTTTTTTGAGTTCCGTATTCTTAAGTGACTTTTCCGCACTTAAGTTTGATTCTTGCGAATCTCGTTCGAAACTATTGTTCCGTGTTTCCAGTAAGTTCATTTAATATTGTTATACGTGTTGTGAGCTTCGGCTGGGTTATTTGTTGTCGTATCGTGATTTTTCGGACGTTTGGGCCGTTTTGTAATTTTCCAAAGTTTTGGGTACTTTTTCATACCCGTTTTTACCTATCTTCGGTTGTCAGAATCATGTGTTTGTTTAAGTGCTTAAACTCATGTTTTGATTGTTGTACTACTCATCTTGTTCGACCGTAGTAATTCGTGTTCATCGCGTTCCGCGACCCTTTTCGAACCTAACATCTGGCAGCTGTTCTGTACTGCCAAATGGATAACATGCGTTATCCATCATATGTAGCGTACGCTAGCAATGTGTAAAACCCCGATATATTCGGAATAATTACACCGCCGTAATCCTTTATATAAGAATTTACAAGGCTAATTTGAGAAATACCGAAAATAATACCAAAGTACCATTAAGGTTATAATTCAAAATCAGTTCAACCATTCAAATGAGTCCATTATTACAAGCATTACAAACACCAAAAAAATACGCATACTCGAGTACTGAAAGATAACTAGAAAACAAGACAACATCAATTTACATCACTGAGCCACTTCATCGTCATGTCAGTACTGTGGTTGCTTCCCCGCTCCTCGGCTACCTGAACATCAAAACAAATGTCCACCCCCGAAGGGGTTAGCAAACGATGCTAGTAAAAGTATCATAATACATAAATTGGATATGCAACAACAATGCATCATAAATTACATAAAACGGACTTCCGCCACCGGAATCCAAGATGCGAATCCACATGATTCCATCAACATAACAAAGGATAATCCAACGATCCAGCGCCCTCAGTATAGATCCCCATGATGATCCCGTTGGACCAACGCATGGTGGAAAACCCGTCCAACGATCAAGCGCCCTCAGCATAGATCCCTATGATGATCCTGTCGGACCAACTCATGGTGGACATCCGATCCAGCACCCTCAACATAGATCACTCGATCCCTTCGGATCATCACAACATATACAAACACAACTATGCATACACATATGCAAAATCGATATGTCCATCAACATGAACATAAAATCAATCAATAATGATATTATGACAATTCAACTGGAATGACCTCATGTTCAACAACATGAATAACAATATGTATGATCAAAATCCTCAATATTAAACCAATATTAAAAAAATACGATACTTGCCTTAGAAATGGCGACAAGGATTGCTACTACGAAAAAATCTTTAACCAGCTCGAAGAACTCTCACTCGATCAATCCACCAAAACCCGAACCTTCAGCGAACAATAACATCGGTATAACTAACGGTTCTAGATAATCATTCTAAACATCAATGAACATCAAAAGGGCGTGTTTCACCCAATCATACAAGCGTACTAATCTGCCCCATACCATTTCGGTTGAATCAACATTATGCTACTAACTGAACAAAAGCTCATAGTATTCCATCTAAGATCAAAGGCATCCTTCGGTCGGATTCTTCAATTATACCACATGATAATTCTTCTTACAAGGATTCTAATCAAACTCTTCATTAATCCAAAGCAACAAGATATCGAAAATACCCTGACGAACACCATAAGATCTTATTTACTAGGTTTAACTTGATTATCATATTCTTCTTCAAGGAAATAACCCTAAGTTCAATCCATTAAATTTCCCCATATGTCATATAATACGTAAGAACTTGATAATCTCAATAAACTTGCCATAATCAGGTTCATAGTCTCAGGATACTACGTTTAAGAGCCCAAACACTACAAGGTTCGATTATTATTATGAACAATGAAGGAGAACAGAAACATAACCAAAATTATTCTTCTAACAACATGATGTTCGACTCCTCAAGACAATAACTGAATTGGTAAACTCAAAACAGGTCCAAAACATCACCAGAACATGAAACATAGTTGCTGAAGGATCACATACCTCAATATAGTGAAGAACAATGAAAGACTTGAAGAAACTCAACACCGGAAGCTTGAACACCAATCCACAAGGGTCTATGATCTTCAAAATCGAGCTAGAATGATAATATGAGCGGTATATGGTGTTGGACAATCTCCAGAACGCGAAAATAGGCCATGGTGAGGGTGAGAAATGAAATGGGGGTTGAGGTCTATAAATAGAAATCTAACCCTTTACGTATGCTAAACACAATACATTACGTACGTAACAACTTTAGCGGACGCTATGCTCGAAGATTAGCGTACCTTATCACTGACCTATTTCTGGCATTGGCTTACGTACGTTAGCATACAGGTTTTACGTACGTAATTGCTAGGACCTTGGCGTACGTTAAAAATCCCCCTTAGCGTACGTTAATTCCGTTGACTTGCTTAGCTGGAAAACCGTCCAGGTTCACGCGGAGCCTTTCACGAATCTACACTGCCCACCACACGCCTGTTAGGAGTATGCCCTCGAATGCCACTCAGAGGTTGTTGAGTGAGGGCATTGTACTTGTAATTATGTAAACCATTTATATAAGGCAAATGAATGTTTCTTTATTTATTGGTAGTTACTGACATTCCTAACTCGTAAATAAACATATAGAAACTAGTCCGTGTATTTGAGAGCAAAATGTTCCACTCCTTATTGGATAAGGGGGTCGGCACTGGAAAGGTTATAGCTCAAATACTTAATCATTCGCAAGTCGATGAAACTTGACTGGGCGTTAAGTTTATGTGAAGACTTGTATGACGTGTTCTTTGACATGGAGAGTGCCTGTCGAACATTAATGGTTAGTGGGAGCACACGTTATAGGTATGCTAATTGGATTAGTATACTCGAACCGACTCACCCTCGATTCGTCACACGGATTTCACTCCGGGACAGTCAATGACGGAATCGAAAGGTTGTGATAGGTATTAGTGAACCTTCGACTTGAGGATTTAGTAGGGATGTGCTTGTGACGTCAAGATTTTCATTAGAGTAGTTCGACCCTGTAAACCGGAAGGCGGGGGTCAACCTCGATGTGCATCTTGACGGGCAAGTAGCAGGTCCTACTGAATACCAAGATAGAATTATTTCTCCCGTTAGTGAGCGGGTTATATGTCTTATGCGGTTGTTGGCAGATGAGATCATAAGTCTTTGTCCAAAGCATTGGAGCTAGTTGTATTAGATACACGACAGCTCGATGATCTCGATTTGCATTAACGCATGCATAGCGTCAAGTACAGATAGGGTTTGACTGACCGTGACCCTATAACTTGATCGGGACATTTGAACGAAGGGTTTATACGTATACTCGTATTCATGACAGAATGGTTCTTGAATGATCCCAATCATTTATTCTCAGTTGGGGTACAGTGTAGGCCGCCAGGCTGGCTAGGTGGTGCTACTACTCTTTGGTTCCTCCCATTGCTGACTGAGACGGACCTACCGAGTCGCGCAATAGGATTGACGAATGAATCAAGCTAATTCTCTCATTATGAATATTAGATATTGGATATTTAATTTGGGACATTGGATGTCTAAATCGATTTATTGGATAAATCGATTTACGGCCTAATGAATTAAATAAATTACCGGATGATTAATTTAATTCATAAATATAATTATTTCTTGGAGAAATTAATTATATTATTTTGTATTTGATATGTTTAATTAATTGGATTAATTAATCAATATAAATACATCGAAACGGAATCGGAGTTTATCTGTGTGGACTCTCGGGAGTCCGAAACGGACCGAACTCATCCGTTTCTCCACGGGCCGCCCCCTATTTCTAGCCACCTTCTTTTGGGACTTATGTCTCCATTCTTTAATGAATGATAATTGTGGAGGTGGGGTTTGATTCCCACATGCATGAGTTGTTGCAAGTAGTGGGGAGTTGAATAAATGAAGATGATGACAATCTCTCATTGTGAATTGATTCCTATGTGAGTTGTGAGAGAAGAAGAGAGAGAATTATTTTCTCATATAGTCTTCCTTTTCTTCTTCATCTTCATCACAAGTTCTTGGTTTTTTCTTGGAGAAAACATCAAGACATAAAAGAGAGATTGTGAGTTATACACTTAGAGTGTTATAATTTCATATTGGAAGCTTCATCACTTAGCTCTAGTTGTATCCTCAGAGGATAGCAAGGTGATCGTCGTTCCGGTCGTTTCTCCGGTGCGTGGCAAGTAGAGACGCGGTGCTTTCGGCGTTGGATCGTTCAAGGGCTTGGAGCGGATTGAACTCGTAGAGATCAAACTAAAGCTTGGGGAATAGCTCAAGAGAAGGTTACCATTTAATCAACGGACCTCGAGGGTTAGTTTCTTACGACTCTTGCTATTCGTTTTTGATATTCGTATATACGTAGCTCGATCGATCCTCGTAGGGATTCGGATCGAATTAATTTTCGTTTTACCGCTTCTGCTGGGCCTTCGTTTTAGGCACCGAATCCCAATAGTGGTATCGGAGCGTAGGTCTTGCGATCGTATATACGATATTAGCATTTGGAATGCTTGATTAGATGGTGTATGATTTGGAATCATAATCGTATTAATCGTTGATTTTCTATTGTTCATCTAAAAATTAATTTTTCATGATTTTATGTTACAATATAAATCTATTTTTCTTTTGAGAAACTGATTTAAATGAGTAATATAAAGATTAGAAGAATATTATTTTTGGAATCGGGGCGAAAAAACGAGCTGAAAACGTAAACGGACCGGCGGCTTGGAGTCGCCGGGGCCTCGCGGTGTGCTGTATGGACATGATGCAGCGGCGAGCGAGTCTGGTCGGCGAGCTTCCGCCGTTCTCGGCACTCCTGCAGGCCACCTTTCGGCACTGGCAGGCGATGTCCTGCCTTCTTGGCCGTGTTTTCCGCTCCGTTTTTATATTTCGTTCGATAATTAATTTCCCACAAATTAAATTGGATTTAATTTGACTAAGATTTAATTATGGTAATTTTATTCTTAGGGGAATTAATTTAATGAAATATTTTCTCGTCCGGAACAAGTTAAAATTGACGGTTGTTTGAATTAATTGGATTAATTTGTTTTGGATGGATTGTTTTATATTGATTGGATCAATATTCAGATTCATTATGAATGCTATTTATTTAATGTGTTGGATGCATTATTTTTTTTGAATGGTGATGTGGTTCATGGACCTAGTTTTTGAATCGTTCGGTTTTATTCGATTGGGTTGTAAAGGCCGTTTTGAGCCTATTTATTTTACTAGAAATATTTGTATCTAGGATACAATTTTCAATGTAAAATTTATATGTAATGACGAAGACCGGAGGAAGATCCACTTCGAGAAGACGAAGATTCAAGATGAAGACTTGTAATTAGATTACGAAGTTTTTGTTTTCTAGGAACGGTCCATGAACCACATGTTGGTAGCAACTAGGTTGTGAATGATTGTTTCATGTTGTATGAATGCCACAAACGCGCTTAAATGATTAATGTGCAAAGTGTAACATTAATCGTGATAATTCTCCCACAACAAATAATTAAGTTTATATGGTTTCAAGGTTTTCCTTCCCTCCATCGAGTTTTCGGGAAATTGAAATCCAAACTGGATGTGCTATGCTTCCGAGTTATCGGGGTAGTCATTCGGGAAGGATGGATAAATTACCGGGAGCGCATTGGATGCCTTCGGTTGGAGCAAATTTTATCCTTAGAAACCTGATAGGTTGCCGGATAAGATTCATTTGTGAAACTGATTTGCGTCGATGGTATAAACTTAACTTGTTCACGAACCATAGAAACCGTATAGGTTGAGGGGAGTGAACAAGGGGAAAAAGAAGATCGAATCATCCATTAGATGGGTTGGTGTTGGACACCACTTTATGAAAATTAATAGACTAGAAACCTGTTCGGTTTCCTTTATTAAGATTTATAAAGAACTCGATCACCACTATGAAGTAGAGCGACGATACTTTCGGATTTCACATGGGAGTGTGTTATTCCGATAAAAATAGTGGGAGCTGGGTAACAAGAATAAAAAAGACCTTAATTCTATACTCAGAACATAATTGAATGACTCACTAATTAATCTACCGTACTTAATGCAGACTCAAATCTCAATATGACAATGAATCCACTCGCAATTCTGCTCGAAAAGAACACCTTAATGGGACCTAACTTTGTGGATTGGCTCCGCAATCTGATGATTGTCCTCAGTATAGAGGCACTGGGATATGTCTTGGAGACGGACATTCCGGCGCCTCATGTGCGGACCCGAGCCAATCAGGAAGAGATTGAAAACCACGAAAAGTGGATTAAGGATGACGTGAAAGTCCGTACTTATATGATGGCTTCCATGTCTAATGAGCTTCAGAGAGCTCATGAGAAAATGACTTCTGCTAGGCAGATTCTATCTCACTTAACCCAGCTTTATGGTGAGCATAGCAGAACTGCTAGATATGAGATATCCAAGCAACTGTTCGGTGCAAGGATGAAGGAAGGTGAGAAGGTTGGGGAACACGTCCTCAAAATGATATCCATGATCGAGAGATTGGAGGCTCTTGATTTTAAAGTGGATACTTCTCTCCAAACCGACCTTATCCTACAGTCTCTCCCTGATTCCTTCTCATAGTTTGTTATGAACTTTAACTGCAATGAGATTGCATGTAACTTAGCTAGGCTAATGAACAAACTGGTGACCGCTCAGTCTCAGATGAAGACTCCGCGAATGAAGGAGTCTGCCCTTGTGATTTCTTCTGGACTTCGGAAGTCTAAGAATAAGAAGAAAAAGACCAAGAAGCGGACTGGACCGCAAGCTAAGGACCTTAAGGGAAAGGGCAAGGCCCCGATGGTTCCAAAGAACAAGAAGAAGAAGGATGCTTGTCTCAAGTGCGGTGAGCTGGGCCACTTGGCTAGAGACTGTCCGATTCTTCAAGGCACTTCAGGTACAGAACTTTTAGTTTTGGAAACAAATTGTTCTGCTACTGTATTTTCTACTTCCTGGATACTGAATTCTGGTGCTAGTTCTCATATTTGTACCGTGAATCAGGATCTGGAACAAGGTAGGAAGCTTGGAGCTGGAGAAGTTATGATCACAGTCGGAAGCGGGCATAGTGTCGAGGCGACCGACATAGGATCACTTCTTTTGGGTTTAGAATCCGGCTTTGTTTTGACTTTAGAAGATGTACTTGTTTTGCCCAAGGGGCACAAAAACATTGTATCCATTCCGGACATGGACCGAAAAGGTTTTTCATTTTTCATTGGTGATGGTTCCTGCAAAATTTATTTTAGAAATAAACTAGTGGGTACTGCTACATTGTTAAATGGATTGTATCATCTAAATCTCAACAACAAAGTAGTTGTGAATACTATGACTAGAAAACGTGGTAGGGATGAAACCAATCAAGTTTTGAAATGGCATCTAAGACTTGGTCATGTTGGTCAGACCAAGGTTTACAAGATGGAAAAAGATGGACTTATGGGTCCATTGGGATCGGATCCCTTTTCTACTTGTGAATTTTGCCTTAAAGGCAAAATGACTAAGTCCCCCTTCACAGGGACTTTTGAAAGAGTCGCTGATAAACTGGGATTAATTCATACCGACGTATGTGGTGCTTTGGAAGCAGCACATGAATTTTTCGAGAGGGCAACAGGCCGGCCGACTATCTTTCTGAGCTCGGCATGTCGTCCCTCGGCATTCAGACCTATACTTACGATACTGCTCCTCCGTTTCTCCTCTCCCTTATACAGATGGATCAGCTTGGTTATCCGTCATTTAGATTTAGATAGGTTTTATTTTTATCGATTGCTTGATTGCCTATTGTCCGCACATTAGCCCACGGTTTTAGTGGTGCACCTTGTACTGATCTAGCGGGCAGTAGGCACTTTAGATTTTAGGTTCCGGATTATGGCCCATTTTTTGTCATAATTCGGGGTTGAGTTATTTTGTTCTACGGGTCCGCACATTAGCCCACGATTTGTGGTGCACTTTGTAGTTATTTAGCGGGCCGTAGATTTCTCCGATGTTTGGACCCGAATTATGGCCCTTTTTGGTCATAATTTGGGATTGATACTTTGTATTTCATGATTTTTCTTATCTACAGGTTGGTGGGTCCCGCCTCAACCCCCCGTTCACTCTGGACGTTTTTTTTTTACAAAAAAAAAAAAAAAAGTCTGCACTTTTTGTCATCCGAGTTCATTCGGTGTCGTTTTGTTGAGTTCCGTATTCTTAAGTGACTTTTCCGCACTTAAGTTTGATTCTTGCGAATCTCGTTCGAAACTGTTGTTCCGTGTGTCCAGTAAGTTCATTTAACATTGTTATAAATGTTGTGAGCTTTGGCTGGGTTATCCATTGTCGTATCGTGATTTTTCGGACGTTTGGGCCGTTTTGAAATTTCCCAAAGTTTTGGGTACTTTTTCATACCCGTTTTTACCTATCTTCGGTTTCAGAATCATGTGTTTGTTTAAGTGCTTAAACTCGTGTTTTGATTGTTGTACTACTCGTATTGTTCGACCGTAGTAATTCGTGTTCATCGCGTTCCGCGACCCTTTTCGAACCTAACATCTGGCAGCTGTTCTGTACTGCCAGGTGGATGACGTGCGTTATCCATCATGTGTAGCGTACACCAGCGATACCTACCTTACGTACGTAATATCCTCCGTTACGTAGGTTAGAGTGTTCAGGATTTTGGGCAGTAGAGTCTGGATGACTCTTACGTACGTAAGGGCTTGCACCTTACGTACGTTAACCATCTAACGTACGTTAGGTTTTGCCCCTAACGTACGTAATCTCTGGAAGTCTATTTATACTGAGGGTTGACCGATTTGGGTCATTTCTGTAACACCCCCAAGTTATTCAGGGCATATTACAGCGCCGTGAGGCCCGCCGTGGGACCCACATGGCTAAACATATCTGGAACTATGAATTTTGACCGAGAGGGTCTAAATACAATGAAATGAAGAATAATACAAAGGGTATTCAAACCATAACCAATGTATCCAAATACGTCACAACGCAAAACAATACTTCGGCAACGCAGGCCGGAACATCAAGGAAACTGAAAAGCAATACTCGAGTTTTCAATATCCATTCCAGTACAACAACACTGAATGGAGGAACACGGAATACAACCGGAGATAAGACACAGTATCACGCTTGCCCATCATCTTCATGCCGACCCGATACCTGCCTGCCCGCCCCCCTAGAACTTGAAATACATAAAAAGTATTTCCCGCATAAAAGGGTTTAGCCGTCGAATAGCTAGTGCAAGTATATCGAATATGAAATACAATACTCCTCGACAATAAAGTAGAAGTAACCGTCAATTCATCATTTCAAGACTAGTATTCCGGAATAACTAAATCTCATAGCATCACATCAATACATACATGATCAACCGTGGAACCGCACCAGAGGCTACGGAACCATCAGAGGACTCGTCGGTCCATCCCAGAGTGGTTAACTCATATGATCCGTGGAATCGCACCAGAGGCTACGAAACCCTCAGAGGACCCATCGGACCATCCCAGAGTGGATATAATTAAACATGCCATTCATATATCTTACTTTCAAAGTCGAGAACGTACAATCATAAATATATACTTGCCTTCGAGACATCGAGAAATCGAACGGAAAAGAGTATGAGTTTGGTATGTCCAAGAACACACTTCCGGTACCTAAACGAATCGTAAGGGATATGATAATCAAAAATCCATACTCATAACTCACGAAGAAACTCACCTGTCTACGATTCACGAAAATACAAGGGTAAACAACTAGAGGTTGAAAAATCATTCAAACCCTCACAAGTACGAACACGGCACAAACCAATCCGTAAAATCGTAGGAAAAACATGTATATGGGATAAATGCATCATCATCTCAAGATTCGCAAGTTTCAAAACGGATAAATTGGACAAATCTAAGAAAAACCCCAAAATTCCCAAAAATTAGAGTTCTAATGATTTTTACCTTGATTTGGAAGATGGAATGGATTAGATGTTATGAAATCCTTGTTCTCCAACCAAAGATGTTGATATCTGAAGAAGGATCGCCTCCGAACTCTCTAAATCGCCGAAACCCACTGCTCCCGATCGGAAAAGTGAGAAGAATGAGAAAAATGACGAAATGAAAGTCAACTGTCCAATATATACCCGCCCAGTCTAGCGCACGCTACGCCTCTAATATTAGCGTGCGCTAGTGGGGTCACTGGGTAGTCTAGTGGCTTCTGTTGGCCCCGTTAGCGTGCATTAAGTATACTGTTGTGTGCGCTAAATGCCTTCCTTTAGAGTGCGCTAGCCGAGAATTAGTGTGCGCTACCTGGAAGATGGTGTCCAGAAATTGGATTCTAGAACCTACTGTCCTCTGCCCTGCTCGAGTCTTAGCGTGTGCTACCGTGATAGCTTAGCGTGCGCTACGCAGCACTTATAGTGTGCGCTAGCCGAAGTCTAGCGTACGTTACCTGATAGTCCAGACAACCTGACAACTTTACTGCCTCTGCCGACCCAGCCCGTTAGCGTGCGCTACGGACGTATTAGCGCGCGCTACTGACCATGAATATCATGCACTAGCTAACTCCTAGCGTGCGCTAATTGCTAGTCCATAGAGCAGGAAGAGTTACTGGTTCTGACCTGGCTGGTCCCTTAGCGTGCGCTACGGCTCAAAGCTAGTGTGCGCTACTCAAGAAGAATTAGCGTGCGTTAGCCTAGGCCGAGCGTGCGCTATTTCTCTGACCCAGAACACTTCCGCAAGGTCTAAACAACACGATCATGATCCAAACAAGGTACGAAACTCTATAACAATATCGTCAACATCACAAAGAGTTTACAAAGCGACAAAATATGAAGAACGGCAAGGTCAAACAATTAATAAAAAGTACGGGTATTACATTCTCCCCTTATAAAAAGAAGTTTCGTCCCGAAACTTAAGAAATAAAAAGTTCAGGATACTCCGACCGCATCTTCTCTTCCGTATCCCAAGTTACCTCCTTGACTCCATATCTCAACCATTGCACTTTAACCAATGGAATGGTCTTATGCCGAAGTTGTTTCTCACGATGCTCAAGGATTTTCACGGGTCTCTCTGGGAAGGTGATATCCTCGCTACGTCAATCTCACCATAGTCGATAACATGACTCGGATCCGGCACGTACTTTCTCAACTGAGACACATGAAAACACTATGGACGTGACTCAAAGCTGGAGGCAACGCCAATTGATAAGCTAGCTCTCCAACCCTGTCCAAGATCTCGAAAGGTCCGATATACCTCGGACTAAGTTTCCCCTTTTTCCCGAAATGAAAAACCCCTCTGGTTGGCGACACCTTGAGTAGAACATGATCCCCCACTTCGAACTCCAAAGGTCGACGATGAGTATCAGCATAAGATTTCTGACGGCTCTGGGCAGTCAGCAACTGGTCTCGGATAATAGAAATCTTTTCCTTGGTATCCATCAACATATCCGGCTCCGTTCCGATTATCTCCTAAGCTTCTTCCCAACATAATGGCGACCTACATCGCCTACCGTAAAGTGCCTCAAACGGTGCCATTTTGATCGATGCATGCCAACTATTATTGTAGGCAAACTCGATCAACGGCAAATGAAGCTCCCAATCATTACTTTAGTCTAGGGCACAAGCCCGCAACATATCTTCCAATGTCTGAATTGTCCTATCCGTTTTTAAACCCTATCATTTTCTGTTTGCGGTCAGGGAATGTGTGTATGATGTTAGCATTTTTGTTAGGGTGTTGGCCCTCCGAGTTGTGATTGAATTGATGGTGTGAGCATTGAGTCGTTCGCCATACATTCGTTGTGTTAGCCCTCTGTGAGAGGTGTGATGTTGGTATTAAATATTTGTCGCTTCATGGTGATTTGCATGTTATCGCACCTGTACGAGCTGTTAGAGCTTGGGTTTGTATGATTGTGTACATATGTGATTATTTCGTGATGTTTTGTAATTGTGTGCTGGTTATCGTTCAGGCCGTTGAAATCGCCGAACGGATGTCGTTGTTGCTGTGATTTTGTGTATGTGGGTTGCCTTAGGATGGTAATTGTTGTATATGATTGTGTTACGATTTTTTCTATTGTGCTGAGTGGTTACTTATTCAGTATGCCGAGGGTCAGAGGTCGTGGTCGTGATGACCAGACGCGTGATCATGACCATGCTCCGGTGATGGTGTTGGTATCGGTGTTGCCACTATTTTGCAGCAGATAGCGGCACAAATGACTCAGTTGACCCAAGGTTTAACGTAATACAGATGTGACCTAGAACATTAGTGCAAATCAGCAGCTTCGAGAAGTGGTCCGTATGAATCCCCCTCGTTTCGCTGGTGCTGCAGATGCATTGGCTGGGAAGGTTGACTTTTACAATTGGAAAAGATATTCGAGGTGGTTGATTGTCCAGAGGAATGTAAGGTGCCGGTCGCTCAGTATCTTCTCGACAAGGATGCCGCTAACTGGTGGGAGGCTGTTAAGCCTCGGATCATATTTTCGCGTAGGCAGAGTTCCAGGGATTCATGAGAGATGAGTTTTTTCCTGAATTGTTCAGAAAATAGAGGATTACTTAATTCTTTTCGGCAAAACCGCAAGATGTACCGTTGTCTCAAGCTATTATTGACTATAGCAAACAACTCAGCTACGTGCAGGGTAAGGACAGAGAAAGATAAGATCTGTCATTTTAGTAGGCAAATGAAGTCGGAGATTCGTCAGTACATGGGGGGTCTCACTTGCACTTCATTGAGAGAGTACCAGAATAGGGCGTTAGCCTACGAACTATCTGTATCATCGACTGAGCATATGTCCGAGTCGATGAAATTGAAAACTGTTGGGAACTTCTCAAGAAGTTAGGGGGTGGGCCCCCTGGGACTGGGACTTCGAGTCGCAATTCTAAGAAGTTTCCTCGATCCCGTGAACATGGGGAGAGTATTACCCCTGCAGTGAGTAATGTGAGCAGCACGAGGACGTGTTATAACTGTAGTAGAGCTGGCCATACCGCGAAGAATTGTCATTCACCGTTAGTCAGCTATTTCGATTGCGGTTAATTAGGACACCAAGTCGTGCATTGTGAGACGGTAGCTGAGAGGTTTGGGGATCGAGTTTGCGTCTCCGCTCCAAAAGGACAAGGAGATGTCTAATGTAGTTTTCGAGAATTTCGGCGTGGTCAGAGTTCTTCGTGGTTACCCTCGCGGATCGTTGTGTGTTTAATTTCTATTTTTCGATTGTGCGTGTTTTCTTGTAATGGGTACCTTTTGTTTTGTGATTGTTTGGATAATTGACTTGATTGTGCTATCTGTTTGGTGATACTTGACACTTGTTGGTTTTATTATGTCGCTGCTTGCGATATTGTGATGGTTGTCGTCGAGCGTGATTTCACACCGTATGTTTCTTTGCGTTGCTTGTAGAATTTCACCGATGGGTGTGAGTTATTCGGTTATTGTGTATCTCGTTGAGATGTTCCTGGTAGGATATCGCTCCTCCCTACTTATTTTAAGTTTCGTGATGAAACTTCTTTTAAGGAGGGTAGTATGTAATATCCGCAATTTTGATTTTTGGTAAATTTCTTTTTTTAGCTGGAGTCTGTTTTAACGGCTTGCTTGTAACCGTTTTGTCATTCTAAGAATGATTAATTCTGCACTTTTGTCATCCGAGTTCGTTTTGTGGTCATTTTGTTGAGTTTCGTGCTTCTTAGCGACTTTTCCGCACTTGAGTTTGATTCTTGGGAATCTCGTTCGAAATTGTCGCTTCGTGTATCCCGTAAGTTTGTTTAACCTTGTTAGATATGTTGTAAACTTCACTTTGGTTATTCGTTGTCGTATCGTGATATTTCGGTCCTTCGTGCCATTTCGTAATTTCCCAAAGTTTTGAGGAACTTCTTTCATATTCCTCACTCCGACCATTTTGGAGTGTCGTTATGAGTTTTGGTGAGATACCACTGCCTGTGAAGTAGGAATAGCGCACGCTTTGGGCTAGATATAGTGCACGCTATTTGAGATTGCTAGCGCACGCTAAGGCTCCGTTAGTGCACGTTAACGGAGGGTGCATAATCGAGGCAGAAGCTACTGCCTTCGACTGAAAGTTCGATAGCGCATGCTACATAGTGGTGTAACGCGTGCTAATGGCATGAGTTAGCGCACGCTATGAGTAGAATAGCGCACGCTAACTGTTGGTCAGGGACAGTCCAGAAGCCACTAGCCTAGGTTGGAGGATTTGTTAGCGCACGCTAATATTTGTGATTAGCGCAACTGTGCAGTTGTGCAGGACGTCTTTTGTTGATGACTCGATAGCGCACGCTAATTTGGATGGTTAACGCGCGCTAAGCTGTCCAGTATATAAACTGGACAGGAGTCGTGAATTATCATTTCCATTTCATTTCTTTTCCTCTCCGCGGGTTTGAGATGAGGTCGACTAGGGTTTGGACTTCTGGTCGATTTTTATTCCATCCAAGGTGTTTTGGAGAGTTCTAGGTGATTGTAATATCATCTAATCCGTTGTTCTTCATCGGATCGAGGTATTTTCCCATTTTACCCAAGAATTGACTTTTTGGAGTTTTGTTCTTGATCTCGATCCTAGTCCGACTTTGATGAATCGGTTGGTACTATATGATGTTATTAATCGTGTTCTATGGAATGTATATCCATATTTCGAGTTGGTTTAACCCTATTGATGATTTGAGTGTTCTTGGAAAATATTGAACATTTAATGCTCGATTAAACGTTCCAATGAGTTTTTCCTTCAATAGTTTGATGTAATTCCCGTTGTTATTGGTCTCGATCCTCGTTGTGATCGTGTTTTTGTTGTTTCTTGCGAGTGATGTAGGTTTCGAGGCACTTCGGTCGAGCCTAGTTCATCGGAGGATTCGTGTACTGATATCGAGGCAAGTACATTGTTCATACATTTCTTGTTATGTGGATATGACGATCGGTAATCATATAAGTGTGTTTGTTTGGTTGTTTGAAATGAACTTTCAAAAGATTCGCTTAAACCTTGTTAAAGGCTCACTTTCAAAATGTGTGTGCATTTGTGAATGGCGTGTTTGTAAATGATTAAGTGAATCATATGGATATGTTTGGTGTTGATGTTGTGCTTTGATAATGTATATATACATATATTACCTCATTTCGGTGCGTTGTGATTTGACGTTTGTGTCGTGCTAAGTATTTGTTGCCTCTGGGTGAATTGTTGGGATATCCTCGGTGTACTGTGTTAAGTGGTGTGAATGTGTGGTCATAGTGTAGCCGTAAAGCTGGGCGAGGTCTACGGTGACACATGGTTTGTGATCATGTGGCCAGGATGCAACAAGTGATAGATCCAACCGTGAGAGCCAAAGAAAACTACGGTGACACATGACTTGTGATCGTGTGGTCAGGATGCAACAAATGATTGATCGAACCGTGAGAGCCTAAGAAAAATTACGGTGACACATGACTTGTTATCGTGTGGTCAGGATGCAACAAGTGATTGATCCAACTGTGAGAGCCTAAGAAAACTACGGTGACACATGACTTGTGATCATGTGGTCAGGATGCACCAAATGATTGATCCAACCTTGAGAGCCTGATGACACGTGGCAAGCGATCACGGTTTCATGGATATGATTGTGGATGTATTTTTTGCTAGGTTCGAGTACCTTGGATGTGTTTCCAGGATTTCGTATCTTGGGTGGTTACATTTTGTTGATTTTATGTCCGTCGAGGACACATGGTGTGGGTTGTGGACCCCGTGAATTGTTGTTGGTTTTCATTTCAGAAAGTAAATCTTTGGGATTTGACCCCTTTTTGGCTTTTGAAAGAGAAGGATTCGATAATCCTAAATGCTTTTCCGCTAAAACTCCCGAGGGCATTTTAAAAACATTTTATAAATTGTTCTCTTGATTTGTGATCTTACGAATTTGGAAAGTTTTACTAAAAGGAAGTATTTACTTTCGTTATGTTTGAATCTTTGAGGATTCCTGATTATTATTCTTGGAATATGATTTGTATGACTCGTATTTTCACTTTGTACTTGCACTAGCAAAATAGTGGAATTTTGCTAACCCCCGAGTGATCGGCGGTGGATGCCTGCATTGCATTCAGGTACGTGCATGGTCTTAGGGAGCATAACACAGGGTTGGCACGAAGGATGATGAATGATGATCGATACTAATCACATGAGGACCCGTACGATGTTGTATTGGTTTAGTTGTAGTTATTTCCACTGCAGTATTTACCCCGTTGTACGGGAGCCTGTTGTATTTTGACCCCTGCGTGGGTATATATTTTGATTGAGTTGTATGTATTAATTGAAAGACCAAATCGGTCTACTGATTCATTTTATCCTTAAGGCGATATTGAGATGTTTGATTTTGTTACCAGCCTGGTAGAATCCTTGAGAAAAGGGTCTACGGCGTGTAATATCCCTGAGTGGATTGGGGGTGTTACAGAGTACATGTTGTTGTTGCCCAAAATATTATCCGAAGCTGAATATTGCTGGAATGGTCGAGCAACAGCAAATTGTGAGAGCACGTCCGAGGGAATGGAAAAACACAAGATTTGCCGGGTTTGTTAGGCCCGGGCTTGAATGCTCTCGCGAGATGTTATTAATATAAATATTCGTGGATACAAGTATTAATGTGAGAATCTAAGTACAATGAGTGTAAAAGATCCTATTATCTAGCTCTTGAGCGAAGCTTTTGGTATTCTTGCTCTCTGCCGACCGTCTTCTGTATAAGTGGTGCTGAGAGAGAAGAGCAAATCGAGAGATAGCTGTTTCCAAGAGTAAGAATGCCAAGTTGTGAGATGAATCCGTGAGAGACTGATTGTTCAGAGAGTTGGCCGAGCCTTTTCTAAGTGCAGGCAGCCTTCTATTTATAGGGGCTGAGATGCCTTGTTTTCTGGCGGGCGATCGACTTTCGTATAATATAATAATGGGGCGATCGTCTTTATGTCACATGGGCTGTCTGCCTAAAGCTTGCGGCTGTTGTAGGCAACCAGTTGTGCGGTCCAATAAGGAGCCAGCACGCGTCCTGAGTTGCTGTCACGGGCGGGCCTACTGACACCTTTCGGCGGGTCTGTCGGCTGGTGGAAAGATGCTGACAGGCTGTGGTCAATGATCCGTGAAATGCGGATCTTGTCTTGGAACTGCACGTGGGTGCTGTCCCGAGCTTAGGCCTTTGCCGACTGGACGATCATTGGCTTCGAGCGGCATGAGGCGGTCGTCATCGGTTGGTCACCAGGGGTCGATCGGTCGGTCACCAGGGGTCGATCGCCAAGTACCGAGAGATGATCGCCTTAGATGTTGATCGCTCGGCACCGGGACTTATCCTGGGACCTTCGGTCGGTCGATCAGCCTTAACTGCTAGGCTCTGGCTCGGTCGCCTGGTCTCTGAGGCGATCGCCTGTCGAGACGAATAATTCTCGACACAACAATTGCCCCCCAGCTTGCTCCGATGTTGAAGACATGGGGTGAGGTGGTTCTTGCTGGCGATCGTGTAGGATGAAGACGGGCGATCCGATGAGCGGACTTTGATTTCGGACTTGGGCGATCTGGTCGATTGGCTAGCTATCTTCGGTCTTGTACCTGCAAAAAACAATTTTGGTCGATCCCTCATAGAAACTTGATAGTTTCATCGCTGAGGAACCGTGCACAGTCGCGGAGTTCGATGGACCGACTCCATGACTATGTCTTGTGCGCGAGCGACATTGTCTGTCTCGTGACTCATTTTATTGTGAGGGTCCTCTGTTAGGTTGCGCCTCGCCTCGTATTTAAACGAAGGGCGTGCGGTCTTGGTCTAGAGGAGTCCTTGCGCGGGGCGTCGTCGGATGAATCGAGTCCACGTCCGCGGCTAGTTAGCTCTGCTTCCACCTTGGCCCGCCATGAAGATGGCGACCCTAGACGGTGTACGTTGAGACGGGGGTAGTGACGCGTCGTATTGTCTGGGTTCACCATGTTAGATGATGAACCTTTGAGAGCAGGCGATCATGTCCACTGATTAACTTGGAGGGTCCTTCGACTACGCACGCTTCGTATTTAAACAAAGGGCGAGCGGTCTCAGCCCAAAGGAACCTTGCATAGCCTAAGCAGTCGGTTCCATCGGCTACCAGGACCATGGCTGCACTCTTCTACCTTGGATCGTCATGTAAAGGCCGACCTTCGACGGTGTACGTTGTGCGGGGGAGGCGATCTCGTGCCTTTGTCCATCATGTTAGATGACGAACTGTAGATGGCGAACGAGTCCTCCGGTTTTGGTGATGTTGCTTGTTTTTGGCGATCGGGCTGGAAGACTGGAGATCGTCGTTCGGGCGCCGATCGCGCTGCTCATAGGCTAAGAAGAAACCTTTGCCTGGCCAGAAAGTCTGCGGCTTTAGCGCGGAAGATCGCGTAGGTCGGGGGATGGTCCTTCGTAAGATGCCTGAACATAGGCGAAAGACCATGGAATCCTCCTAGGACCGCGTAGAGGGCGATCTCATCGCTTACGGGCTCACCGTTGAGGATGATCTCGTCTACCCGGTCGATGTAGTCCGAGTCAGACTCTTCTTCCCCTTGCCTGATTTGCATCATGCGATGGGGACCTTCTGGCCGAGCGACCTTGGTGGCGAAGTATGCTGTGAAGTCGTTCGCCAGTTGATTAAAGGAACCGACGGATCGTGGCGGCAATGAGGTGTACCACATGTGGGCAAGGTCGTCCAGCGTCAGTGGGAACATTCGGCACCTGGTCGCGTCTGATGCCCCACACCCGGTCATGTAGATGTGGAACTTGCTCAGGTGAGTTTCGGGGTCTGATCTCCCCTCGTACAGAGGTGTTTGCGGAGGAGCGATCTTATGTTGCACGGGGGCGAGCTCGATGTGGACCGCGAGCGGCTCGCTCGGCTCGGCGATCTTGCTCTTGGCGCCTGCCCCAGATTCCAGGATCGCCTTCATGTCATCGAGCTGGCGTTGCATCGTGGCCATCGTTGTAGCTTGGTCGCTCGTAGGTCGGATTTTGGAGCGGGAGCCGAGGCGATCGTGTACCGATCTCTTGACTCCGCTGCTGTCGACCTTGGCTTTTTGGCGAGGGGGAGCCAGATGGCTGGCCTGCCTTCTGGGAGTTGGATACGCCGAACTCCTGGTGACGGACTCGAGCTCCGTCGTCTCGTGGCTGGGGCCTGACGGACTCTCTCTTTCTCTCTTATTTATTATTTTTACAAAATTCTATCTTCCTAATGCCGGCCACAGTTCTTCTATTCGGACTAACCAAACAATAGCATTTTTTGACAGTCCATGATATCGCTCTCTTTAGCACCATGCCGACAACGTTGGTATTGCCTGCAACTATATAGTGTGATATAGAAGGGGGAAGGGAATTTAATATTTTCTTATATCATACACGTAATGTTAATTGAGTTGTATCGTTTCTCTTATGATTTTCATTTTCTTTTCCTTTATTAAGCAGCATGCAACTTGACCGCACATTCAAACTTTCCGTATTTCATCTTAACTTGATTTTTCAATCGCAGGATTTTATTCGTGAAGTGAACCCAGGTATTATAATCGGCTATAACATTTGCAAATTGGATTTGCCATACCTAATTCAGGTGGAAAAATTCTCTCTACATTGCCTTTAACTTGCTTTTTTCAGTAACTTCACTCCAATATTTTTGCAAATTCTTTGACCTCCTGGCTCCATGAAAGATGAAAGTGGATTTCATAATGTCCCAACAAGTTAATGATTATATGTCATTTATTTATATTTTATTTATATTTTTCCTGGGCAGAGAGCTGAAGTAGCTGAATTTCCAATACTTGGGCGCATGTGACACACCAGAGTTTGTGTCAGAGATGCAAAGTTCTCATCAAGGTCATCAAATACTTTTTGTCGTACTTGCAGCCATTTAAGTTTGCAGCTGCTGGGTTATATGTCACCCAGAGATTGTTTTGTTCATTTCATTGTTAGCCTTTGGTTTTGTTTCTCATATCTTTTTTTTCTTTGGCAAGTAAGCTCATATTTATGGTTGGAATTGAACTATTTTCGTCTTGATTATGTTACCACACAAGATAAAAGCTTGGAAGAATGAGGAATTGCACTGAGACTCCGATTTTAGCACACACAGTATATTGGAAGAGAAAAATAATTCTAATATTTATGCCAGATTGTATTTGTAATATCATTACCCATTATCTGTTGAATGTTGTATCACATAGCCTCTAGCATATTCTATTTCACTAACCCATATGCAGAAGCATTAGAACTTACAGCGCTAAGCAACATCCACTACATAAACTGTTGAAGCTTAGATAGTAAATTCAGTGGTGTACATGTAACCCCCCACCCCCACCCCCGTCCTTATTCCTATCCACCTTGGCTGTGTTGCGGTTCCTGGTATATTTGGTGGACAAAATATTTGTGCACTCGATGTCATGAAATCATAGATTTTTTTTATTAGTTCTTACTTCATAACTTGTTGCTAAGTCTACTGACTTATGCTTTTGGAGCTGCAGACAATTAGGCACCAGGGAAAGTAAAGAAGTTGCAATTGAGAAGAGAGTTCAATTTGATTTGCTGCAGGTTTCCTCCCAACATGGAACTGTCATGATATTCGTTGCATTAATAGTGATACCAGAAATATTCTTTTGACGACCACTTTCTGGTTCTTGCAGGTTGTGCAAAGGGATTACAAGTTAAGCTCTTACTCGCTCAATTTTATTTATGCGCACTTTCTTAACGAGTATGTGAGTTTTGTTCATATTTATTCAGAATCGTTGCTTTATTTGTTCTGATTTACTTTTGAGATCTTCGTGAATTCACCATGTAGATTATGCCTTTATATATATGAAATACTTCAGACAACTTTCATTATGTTTTGCAATCTAGTTTAGGGATTTAATTTACTTCACATTATTGGTGTGATACTTTTGTCCATTGTGGTTGTTCTTTTGTCCTTTTTTTTGCGATCAAGTTGGTACTTTCTCTATCTATTTCCTGTCTATCTCTCCTGCCTCTTTTTCACGCTTTTCAGCTGAAAGTTTCTTTTTCCTTGTAATTAATGGTTGGTTTGACCCAGATCTGGCATCTAGCCTACAGGCGTTACCTAACAGGCTTAGGCGTTGCCCAAGCGATGAATTGTCCGCCCTGCTCGGTTTCAGGCAATGTGAAGCCTCCTGGATGGATGCCTAGATCGCACAGCTGAGAAGGCGACACCATGATATGACAGCATCTGATTTCGCTTTTCCATTACTTAACAAAATTGTGACTTCTCTCCAATCTATGAATATTGTAGTGAAACAGGTATATTAATATAATTAACAAAATTGTGGCTTCTCTCCATCTGTTTACTTATGAAGCAGGAATTAAGATAATTTTCCATTATTGCTATTGTTTGTATTTTATGTTTCTGTTGATTATTTGAGGGAAATACTTGATACTTTTATTTACAAACTGATGTTAAGAAAGCTCTTGAAACTGAAGGTGTTGAGGCTGCTAATAAATTGATTCATGATGGCAAAGAACACCGACCGTCTTATCTAATTGGGAGACTTATTCAAAAAAATGAACCAAAGTTGAAGTCTTCAGCATCACCATCCGTTCAAGTTGCTGATCAGTACGTGGCGTACCTAACTACTAAGATCAGGGCTCAACCTCAACAAGAGATTGATGAAAAACTTGACCAAAAAGTTCGAGAAATTATGAAAATGTTGGTTGAGAAGAATCCAAATTTGAACTTAGAGATTGATGATTCTCAGAAATCAGTTGAGGAGTCATATGGGAATGACAATGTCACTCCTTGACTGATCTCATCATTTTATATTTATGCTATCTAAGTGACTCAAATAGTTTTGTTATATTTATGGATTGCGATGGTAACTTGTGCTTAGCTTTTAAATAGTACTTAAGCTAATTGATGAATGGCATTTTAAGTTAGATTTTGGATGTTGAGTTATGTAAGTGCATTTGGCTGTTTGATTCTGGAATGAATATCTGACAGTCATGTATTTTGGATGTTATTATGATTGACAGTGCTTTAATGGTGTTGATTGTTTTATAGAAATATCTATTTTTCAATATAACATGCTGCTTTTTACCATAAAAAATGTTGGTAAAAAAATCTGCAAAAATACAGTCATAGACTCTAATTTATAATTCTTTATGTTGGCAAAATATAAAAATTGTGTTGGCAACGATTAAAAGTGTGTTAGCAAAAGTTAGAATTGTTCATATATAAGTGTAGCCATAGTGTTAAAGTTGTTGGTAAAGATGTCAAAGTGTTTCACAATATAATGTCACATTAGACATCATTAGTGTTACCATAGGTCTACAGCTACACAAATATTTGTGTAACTAAATATATAAAAGTGTGACCTTAAGTCTACAGCAACACAAAATTTAGTGTAGGCACAGACAAGAAAAGTGTTGGCATAAGGGTCTATTGTTACACTTTTTTCACATGTTACGAAAAATAAGAAAAGCGTTACCTTAGACCCCTATGGTTGCGGCCGTTTTTGTAACACCTTCAAATTTGGTCAAAGTGTAGTCGTAGCCAGTTTTTTTGCCTTCAGCAATACTTTTTGAACTTTTGAACACAGTTTTTCAGGTGTTGCTGAAACCCATAGTCGGATCTGTTATACCGATTCTCTTTACAAAAGGCTCGAATAACCAATAAGCCCGAGTTTTCGTAGAGCTCCAACTCGAATTCATGTACTAACAAGACTTAATCAAAAAGTAAATGTGTAATCTAAGTTATTATAGCCAATTGTGGATACAAAATGCTCGAAGCTAATCAATAAACCCGAGTTTTCGTAGAGTTTCGACTCGAATACATGCAACATGGTCTTATGTCCTATTAACCAGACTTAATCAAGAAGTAATGGCTTAATTGGAGCTATATAAAGGCCCTCTCTATCAGTGTTATGAATACAATTGATTGACTCTTCATTACAGTTTCTTACTTTCTCATGATATATATATATATATAGTTCCATTGGTTAGGGTCCAATATAAAAAAATCAATCGTGTCTTCTCTTCTCCCCACCTACAAAAACTTTAGTTCGTGATTAAGGATTTCAAGTTCGCATTCACAAATTGATCAATTTCAATGGATCCAGGTATTCATATAATCTTTGACAACTTACTGTGATGTTAATTCTATAATATTTTAGGATATATATGTTTATATTCTATTGATTATAACAAGTATGAAGGCGCCCGCTGCGTTGCACCGGGAATTTTTGAGAAATTTTTGCAATAATCATTTACGAATAATGTTTGAAAAGGGCTCTTCGTTGTGAGATCATGGTATGTTTTTTAACGACACGTGTTGTATTTGTTTGCAATAAATATTGTGTCAAGCTGTATTTGTAGTTATCATATTTGGTCGGGCACCATTATAATTATACGTACGTCAAAACCATATCAAGATTGAACTTGTTTTGTTCGTTATCGAAAGCCTTTTTTGTCAGTATTTTTTTTTATTTAATAAACCGCTAGGTATTTATTATATATTTTGGCAAATAAAGTTTGTTATATAAAAAAATCTTAAATATAAAAAGGTTCAATGTTTGTTTTGTAGTTTTTTATTTATTTTTTATTTTATTTTATTTATTTAATTTTTTTTTGTAATTTTTTTTTTAATATTGGCTCTTCGCTAGGTGGGGCTAAATATTTATGCAACCGCCCTTTTTTCGTTTTTTAATTCATAAGCTTTTCTTTTATTAGGGGTACATCAAACTACTACGCATGTCCTCCTTTTCTTTAAATGATAAACTATATTTAATGGCGAAATGAAATTTTTATCTATGCACGGAGACCTATTTCCCCTCCTATAGTATTTAGAGAGAATAAGCTCACAAAATAGATATTTTTTTATTTTCTACTTAATATACACGTACATATAATAATTGCTGTTGATTCTGACATGTTAAATTTTGGAAGTGTTTCAGAGTGTTACTTTTCTAATAGGGACAAAATAGAACAATGTCTTGCAAAGTAATTTAAATTTTAATGTTTCCTATTAAAGTAGTTTTTTCTTATTTATATATCTGGTTGCTTGTTTGTAAGTAAAATATTATTCATGTCAAAATAGTAACACACAACACATGTAAAAAGTTGTTATTTTTTAATGTAACAAAAAGTTACTCTATTTACTTCTTTATATATTATTCACTACCTACACTACATTTATTTAGTCAAACCCGAAACCCATGACTTCTCCCATAGTACACAGCACATCACAATATTTGAACATATGTTCAATTTTCTATATAGAGAGAATAAAAAAAAAAAAAAGAGAGAAAAAAAGGGAAAAAAAAAACGGAGGTGAATATAAAAGGAAAACAAAAACAAAGGAAAAAAAAAAAAGAGGGGGAGGAATTGTTTAATGGGGCACGGAACCCTATTCCCACCCCTTTAGTATATAGTAGGAATTCTAAACTTATGCTAATATATTAAATATAATCTGTCCATGTTGTGCAAGAATTCGGTAAGATGCATGCGTTTTACCGTGTATATAATACACACATATACAATGACGAGTCATTCAGACCCGTACGATGCACCGGTCTTGTTTTTTGATAAAAAAAATCTTTTGCTTATATCAACTTTTTATAATCATAATTAACCTTTAGACCAACAATGCTCTGTATTTCTTGTTCTCCAAAAGAGTGAGACCCAAAGGTTGATTTGTATTGTATTTGTACAATAATCGCATGTCCACAAAAGAATTATATGTCGTTCCACATATCTATCATGAAAATTAGTAGAAACCATCAAAATCATCACATACAACTTTTATGTTCTCTTTAACCATGCACTACTGAGTTTATATCCATAGTTATTTCTCTTTGAAAAGTGCTAACATTATGATTTCATTTGAACCATTGGTATGATGTTCACAGTCCCACCTCATGGTAAATATTTTTGTGTGAAACATAGTCACAAAAAATAGTATAAAATGATTTTTATGCCACTTGAGACAAAGAGTTAAACAAATAAGCACTCAAATCATAAAGAGAAATGTGGATTCATAGATATTCATCAAACCGTAATGAGAACTCCTGTTACGTACCTTATCATAATTACCAATGAGAATCGTGAGCTTACTTCCATATGTTACACACTTTATTTATTCATGAATTTTTACATCATACATTGCTCAACTCTTAAAACAACACCAAATAGCTTAAACAGTTGTGCAGCCACAATATCCATCTATAGGAAATACATCATTTATTAATCACAAACTTCATGCGCATAACAACGCTTATTATCTCGTAACTTAGCAACTAAGCTTAGCCGATTGTAGGAGCTGAGGTCGAAGGACAACCCCGTGAGAATTCACACACACACACACACGGTTGCATCGGTAGTCCTTAGTCGTGGGAGTTCCATCTAATAACACGATCGCATCAACATGTGGATTCTCTCGCTCAATCCTAGTTGCAGTACCTTCTTCTGTCGCTCCTACCAACTCGGGCCATGAACTCTTTCCTGTGTCAAATATTCGAACACCAGCATATATATTACTTAATGGTGTGAGACATACAATTCATATGGGAAATAAAATTATGAAATCATATATAGTTAGTTACTGGTAGTTACCCTTGCAGTGTGACATTCTTGTATGAAATCATATATAGTTACTGGTAGTTACCTTTGCGTATCGGGTCTCTATCCAAATGAAAGAAGTCTATTTATACATTGTATAAATTAATACTATTTATTATTAAAGGGAATAAATGCATGCCTGTAAAAATATTTTTTTAGCAGAAGAAATGAACAGTTGTTGAGAAACCGTTTGGTTATTTGATTAAATGGAATAAATGCATGCTTATAAAAACGGTGCATCGTTTGGTTATTTGTGATTTATGGTCTTTTGGTTTTCTTGTATTAAAGGTACCTTTAAGACTCAAGTTATCTTTAAGCCTCCACATTAATAAGGAGACTCAACCTTTTAGTATAATAGATATGGCAAGCTTCATGCCATGTATACAAATAATTAATGAAAATTTTATATTAAAATTTCGTTGTTCATCTCTAAAAATAAAAAAAAAAAAAAAAGAATAAGGCGATAAGCTAATGGTGCATATATTTGACATCTTTGTTTTAAGCTAATTACATTCTACCAATGAATATAATTTATCTATGTGATTTACGAGTTATTTACTTAAGTGTCAAAAGTACTAATAAGGTCTAAATTTAGTCCATAGAGTCAACTAGAAAATTTAGAATCGATTTGTCCCAAATAACATAATCCGATCAAGTGAAAAAGTCACGACACAATCAGTACAAACTCTAACTAGATCGAATTTGTTTAGACACCACTAGTTATGCATATGGAAGATAATTTTATAGGGTAAACAAAGCTATTTGTCAGAATTGCATGTTTTCCTTTGTCATTTCTTCATGAGTAATACAATTAAAGAAATATTATCATAAATGACGGTTACAATTAAAAATAAAAGTAATTGGAGGCTTGAGCAGCCTTAGTTTGTGGTCCTCTTTTTTTTTTCAAGACTCTTATACTAATCCTTACTCTCTTAGTCCCATTCAAATTAGCCTATTTTGTTTTGGGTAGTTTATGTTGACGTCTGATTTGGTCAACGTCATGTGTATTGATCTGGGCTAATGGATCGAAGTCACGTAGAAAATAACAAAAAGATGAAAAGGATTGAATCACTAAATATTATTAATGACCGTAATATGATATAGAGGCGAGCTGAATATTTTGGGTCGGCCTATACTTTTTGCTTGCTAATTACAAGTCTTATCTTCTTGTTCTCTCTCTCTCTCTCTCTCTCTCTCTATATATATATATATATATATATATATATATATATGTTTTTCACAAAATTTCCTAAAGTCCTTTCTATTATACATTCCTCCTATATATATAGACAATTTTGGCCAGTCAGGAGATGACAGCCGGAGGATATTGGGGAATATGCCCAAAACACTTGACAAAGTGTAAACATGTCTTAGACACGTGGCGGCTTCTAAGGATCGCTTTGGGAGGAGACATGACAGCACGCCTTAATTGTCCTGTTTGCTTGTCCCGTGTGTATCTAATGATGTCTATCTACTGGGGTCGGTCCTCGGGTCTCCCACCGTTCTGGTCGACCTTGCCGTAACCTTGAGTTGGGCGTATTTATGCTTGATCTGCTCGGTCCTTCAGGTCTGGATATCGGGTCGGCCTTTATGTCTCTGACCGGTCCGGTTCTCGTCAAAGATCGAGAGAGAATCGGATTCGTAGTCGGCTCGGCTTGTTGTTCTGCTCGGCCGGTTCATCTGATGAGTGCTTACGTGGATGCCAAGACGGATTGACCGTCAACAAGGGCCGTGCCGGCTGGCCGGGGCTGGAGTCGTTTCGTAGTAAGGCCGATCCGGCTTGTAGGAGGACAAGATCTCTCGAAGGGACGCCTCTTCGGGAGTCGCGTCGATTCGGTTTCAAGGTTTCTAGGTGTCATGATGAGGGAGATGCGTATCCGGATCTGATTTGACGACGCGTTCACGCACCTTCGATTTTTGCGACGGTTCAGTGTGAATCGTCGCGTCACGCGCTGGGCATTTAATGCCTCTCTTCCCTTATAAATATAGGACGTCTTCTTCTTTATCATTCCCTCCGCCATTTTTGTGTTTTGTTGCAGAGACAAAAGAGAGAAAAAAGTTCTGGTATTGTTTTCCGATTTTAGAGAAAAATTCTTGGTAAGATTTTCTTTCCTTTCTATTTGATATGTCGGAGTTGAGGGATGAGTGGGCGGCGGAGGATTTGACCGTGTCGCCGGACCGCACGGGAGTGGCAGATCTATCGGTAGGTGGAGTTCCCGTCGACTAGAGTGTCGAGGAAGAAGAAGGCGAGGTCGCGAGGTCACTGGGATCTGGAGATGTGGAGATGGCGGCGCCGTTGACAGCGGTCGGTGGGATTCTGGAGGAGGAAGGGGTTGAGCCCTCAGCGTCTTGGATTCGGCCTCAGCCGTCCCCTTTTGTAGAAGCCGGGTGGGACTCTGCTTCGATTCGCAGTACTGTTACGGAAGAGCAGCTGGTGGTTTGACGGAGGCGGTTCAAGATCCCGGCTAGGGTGCAGATGTTTGTTCTGACTCCTGGGGAGAGGCCCCACACCCTGCCTCCCGGCTGTGTGGCGGTGTACTATCGTTCCTTGCTGGCCGGGTTAAGGTTTCCGCTTCCTTTGGCTTTCTCCCGCTGGTTAAGGCAGTGGGGTCTTCCGCTGGCTCAGATTCACCCCAATTCTTAGGCTCGGGTGGTGGGGCTTTCCGTTCTTTTCCATCAGCACCGCTGGCCCAAGCCCAGCTTCGAGAAGTTCAACAGCTTTTTTCTGTGGAGATCGGTCGGTAGATCCGGCTCCGGCTGGTTTTACTTGACAGCCCGGCATGCCATGCACAAGGAGGTGGTGGATGTGTCGGAGACCATCCACAGTTGGAAGGAGCAGTGGTTTTATGTCGGGGGGCCTTAGAGGAGTTCGGTGGATGAGTGGGAGCCCGGCGTCATAGACGCGGAGCTTCGGATCCCGGAGCATTTTATTGCCAAAATGAGTAAGTGCTGTGTTTTCTGTTCTATTCTTCCTTTGTCTAACGCTCATCATTTGCTTTTTGTGCAGAACGTATCCCGGCGCAAGAGACCTCTTCCGGGTTCGACGACCGGGTTGAACAGCTTTTGGATCTTCCCTCTGAGCGGAGGAAGTCGCATCTTCTTGTTACTGAGAAAAACCTCTGGGCGGCCGGACTTCGACCCACCGATCCAAGTATCATGTCTTCATTAGTTTCTTTTTTTTTAACATATCCTCTTTCTCCAGTCCCTAGGGCCAAGGTTCCATCTGGAAGGAAAGAGACGCCTGCGCAGCGGGTGGTGAGGCTGGATGCTGAGGCCGCCGAGCGGAGGGAGCGTGCGGGGAAGCGGAAAAGGGTAGAGGTCGAGCCTGAGGATAGTGCGACCAATGCGGAGGGCTCGTCCGTTCCTGAAGTTGTTGTATCCGCCCCGAGCCCTGTCCGGATGGGTCGTGCGACCGGCAAGGAGCCCTTAATTGACTTGGAGAGTCATTATCTTCCGGTTAATAAGGACCGGGAGGAACCTTGTGCCCAGATGAAAGGGAGACGGCTGCGCTGGTTTCTTGATTACGTCCGGGCAGCTACCCCAACCGCTGAGATGCTCAACCGAGTTCCCCCGGCGGTGGTTGAGTCCAGTCACATCCTTATCAGAGGCTGGACGCCCAAGATGGAGATGGTGACCAACGACATGGGTCCAGCTGAGCAGATCCAATTTGGAAATGCTCTGATCGGTTGTGCGTTGTGTACTTACGTGAAGGCCACCGATGAGCTAATGGCCTTGGATGAGAAGCATAAGAAGATGGCGGCCGATCTTCAGGCCCTGCAAGAGGAGCACCATCTCTATCCTTCGCTGATCAAGTCCTTGGAGGAGGAGATAACCTCCTTGAAGGGTGTTAACGAGATCTTGGAGAGTCGGGCCTTCGAGGCCGATATGTGGAAATTGAAATCCGGGGAGATGACCGAGGCGGCCGAGCTAGCTCATAAGCGGTGGTTGGACACAAGGGCCGAGCATGAGGCCTATTTGCAAAATACGAAAGCCCATCTTGAGCACTTGACCGAGCGGGTTAATACTTGTGAGGCTTCGGGCTACGCCAAGGGTCTTGCCGAAGGGGCGACTGCTTTTAAGGAGACGCCCGAGCTCGAAGAGCTGATCAACCTTAACTATGTCTCTACCTGCTACGAGATATTAGATCTCATGAAGGAAGGGAAGACCGTTGAGGAGGTTCAGGCCTATATAAAGTCTCAGGCGGCCGACCTTAAGGTTGAATCTCTCGGAGCTGATGAGCCGAAGGCCGCCGAGGTTATCGAAGATTTGGTTCCGCCCGGCGAAGGTGAAGGACAATCGTTTGAGGCGGTTGGCCAGGATGATGGGGCCGTATAGTTTCCCTTCTGATTTTGTTTCCTGCATGGCCTGCGTGCCAGTCTTTCTTTTCTTTTGTTTTTCACATGTAATTTGTAAAAATGTTTCCTTGGATGAATAGAATCTTCTTTGTAGCGTCTCTTTAGCTGCTCTATTTTTTTTGTTCAACTCCTGTTGGTTGTGCCGAGGCGAGCTCGGTCTTATAGTACCGGATGAGCCGGTCTTATGAGGTGCCGAGGCGAGCTTGATTTTATAGTGCCGGATGAGCCGGTCTTATGAGGTGCCGAGGCGAGCTCGGTCTTATAGTGCCGGATGAGCCGGTCTTATGAGGTGCTAAGGCGAACTCGGTCTTATAGTGCCTAATGAGCCGGTCTTATGAGGTGCCGAGGCGAGCTCGGTCTTATAGTGCCGGATGAGCCGGTCTTATGAGGTGTCGAGACGAGCTCGGTCTTATAGTGCCGGATGAGCCGGTCTTATGAGGTGCCGAGGTGAGCTCGTTCTTATAGTGCTGGATGAGCCGGTATTATGAGGTGCCGAGGCGAGCTCGGTCTTATAGTGCCATATGAGCCGGTCTTATGAGGTGCCGAGGCGAGCTCGGTCTTATAGTGCTGGATGAGCCGGTCTTATGAGGTGCCGAGGCGAGCTCGGTCTTATAGTGCCGGATGAGCCGGTCTTATGAGGTGCCGAGGCGCGCTCGGTCTTATAGTTCCAGATGAGCCGGTCTTATGAGGTGCCGAGGCGAGCTCGGTCTTATAGTGCCGGATGAGCCGGTCTTATGAGGTGCCGAGGCGAGCTCGGTCTTATAGTGCCGAATGAGCCGGTCTTATGAGGTGCCGAGGCGAGCTCGGTCTTATAGTGCCGGATGAGCCGGTCTTATGAGGTGCCGAGGCGAGCTCGGTCTTATAGTGCCGAATGAGCCGGTCTTATGAGGTGCCGAGGCGAGCTCGGTCTTATAGTGCCGGATGAGCCGGTCTTATGAGGTGTCGAAACGAGCTCGGTCTTATAGTGCCGGATGAGCCGGTCTTATGAGGTGCCGAGGCGAGCTCGTTCTTATAGTGCTGGATGAGCCGGTATTATGAGGTGCCGAGGCGAGCTCGGTCTTATAGTGCCATATGAGCCGATCTTATGAGGTGCCGAGGCGAGCTCGGTCTTATAGTGCCGGATGAGCCGGTCTTATGAGGTGTCGAGGCGAGCTCGGTCTTATAGTGCCGGATGAGCCGGTCTTATGAGGTGCCGAGGCGAGCTCGGTCTTATAGTGCTGGATGAGCCGGTCTTATGAGGTGCCGAGGCGCGCTCGGTCTTATAGTGCCGGATGAGCCGGTCTTATGAGGTGCCGAGGCGAGCTCGATCTTATAGTGCCGGATGAGCCGGTCTTATGAGGTGCCGAGGCGAGCTCGGTCTTATAGTGCCGGATGAGCCGGTCTTATGAGGTGCCGAGGCGAGCTCGGTCTTATAGTGCCGGATGAGCCGGTCTTATGAGGTGCCGAGGCGAGCTCGGTCTTATAGTGCCGGATGAGTCGGTCTTATGAGGTGCCGAGGCGAGCTCGGTCTTATAGTGCCGGATGATCCGGTCTTATGAGGTGCTGAGGCGAGCTCGGTCTTATAGTGCCGGATGAGCCGGTCTTATGAGGTGACGAGGCGAGCTCGGTCTTATAGTGCCGGATGAGCCGGTCTTATGAGGTGCCGAGGCGAGCTCGGTCTTATAGTGTACCCAGGCTAAAAACGAAGTAAAGTCGACTTTTATTGATAATACCTTTTTTAAACACATGGCATTCCACGGATGAACCAATCCTTGGCCATTCAGATATTCTGACTAGTAGGCTCTGTTCTGAAGGACTACATTAATCTTGTACGGTCCTTCCCACTTGGGTTTAGGAAGTCCTGGATCTAGCCCCAATACCCGTTTAAGAATGAGGTCTCCGACCTGGAAACTTCGATGATGAACCTTGGAGTTATAATATTTTTCGCATCTTTTCTTTATAGATGGCGTTCCGCATTTCTGCCTGGGTCCATTTTCGGCGACGAGGTCCAAATTTACTTCAAGGGCCAAGTCGTTATCTTGTCCTTCGAAATGGGTTACCCGATAGGTGGGTGCCCCAATTTTGACCGGGATGACTGCCTCAGTACCGAAGGCTAAGGAGAAAGGTATTTCTCTAGTAGCGGACCGATGCGTTGCTCCGTAAGCCCACAAGGATTCAGGGAGTTCTTCGAGCCAGGAATCTTTGAGTTTTTCGAGGCGGGTCTTGAGGTGTTGCTTTATAATTTTATTAACCGCCTCGACTTGTCCGTTGGATCGTGGATTGTACGATGTGGATAAGTTATTTTGTATACGGAGGTCGTCGCAGAAGGCCTAAATTTTCTTATTGTCATTATCTGGCTTTATCGGATACAATGGACTGAGGGGTCCTGAGCGACGTCCATATAAGATCGATTATTTTATGTTCGGTTGTCCGCGCTAGGGGTTCGGCCTCGGCCATTTTGCGAAATAATCAACTGCGATGACGGTGTATTGTATCTCTCCCCGTCTTTTAGATAAGGGGGACGACCCGATGGAACCTCCACTTGACGAATGGTCGAGGGCAATAAACGGAAGTGGGTTTCTTGCGGGGGTTGGATCTAGGAAGCGAAAGTTTGGCATCGGGCGCACTTTCGCTCCAGCTCGATGGCATATTTTTTTAAGACTCGGCCAGTAATATCCTTGTCGGAGCAATTTGTAGGCTCGGATGTTCTTGGTTCCAGGAAGGTATTATACAGTTCCCCAAAAATCTTCCAACCGGGTCCGCGCCTGGCTGAGGTATTTGACCAATCTGGGCTCCCTGGCTTCATATTCGCCCCTAATTTGTTTTTCCACTGATTGAGAATCACTCAAGATAGTGATGCGAGCAAGGCCGAGGAAGGTCGCCATTTCCAGACCGTCCAGGAGGGCTTCGTATTCCGCTTCATTGTCGGTGTTTAGAAAACCTAAGGGAATAGCCGGGCAGAATAAACGATGATCGGGACTAATGAGGATTATTTCTGCGCCTGCTCGATCGGCAGTTGAGGGTCCTTCTACGTGGAGCGATGTGTCCCTCTGGAGAAAACTCCGAAATGAAATCTGTCGGGACTTGACCCTCTTATGGCAGTGCGTAATTTTAGTGTCAAGTCAAACCGTCCGAGCTCAATGGTCCGTTTTAATCGTCCGGCTGGACATGTCGGGTCGGCGCATGACTTGCTTTAAGTGGTAGTTGAGACAACTACCTGAGGTTCCAGAAAGAGGGTCTTAACTTTTGGGGGGCTAGTATGAGTGCATAAGCCAGCTTCTCCATGGGGCCGTATCTGAGCTCGACATCAGATAGACAGGATGTCGAACGGCATTCTCCGCCCAGACAAAAGCGATGCAGATTGCGGGGTCAGATATCGTGATACGGAAAGGAGGTTCTCCTCAGGCAGGTCGTTGCAGGATCGATGCTTCTGCTAAGACTTCCTCGGTGATTTTGTCGGTCGGGCCCCTTTTCCCTTCGCTTATGAACAATGGGCAGAAAATGGAGAATTTTCTATCTTTCGCACCTCCTCATAAAGAGTATGCTTTCGCTTATTTCAGTTTTAATAAAATATTTATACCCCTCTTACTCTGGATTTATGTAAATTGGCTTTTTTTCCCATACAGCTTACGCAGCCTTTGTCTTTCGCATGTTCCGAAAGTCCTTGCAGACATTGTGAAGTCATTGGCTGTTGCAGTGTATGTTGATTGCAACTTTAATTTGAAGGATATATAGATGTTCTTTAGAAACCTTCTGGAGCCTTGAACTACGCTCGATATTCTTTGAATTATGACCTCCAAAAGTTCAGTCGAGTCAAGCTGGAACTCATAATTACAATGGTTCCTGTGCTTTCAACTCATAATTACAATGGTTCCTGTGTTTTCCTATCGCCACTTATTGATGAGGGTAGTCATCCCCGGATGAACGCAAGGTGTTTAAAAGCGCTCCGCTACCTCGGACAGGTTGTCCGCCCCCTTTCTCTAGCGCCAATCTATTGACGTTTGATTTGGTCAACGTCACGTGTGCTGATTTGGGCTAATGGATCGATGACACGTAGAAAATAACAAAAAGATGAAAAGGATTGGATCACTAAATATTATTAATGACCGTAATATGATATAGAGCCGAGCTTAATATTTTGGGCCGGTCTATACTTTTTGCTTGCTAATTACAAGTCTTATCTTCTTGTTTTTTTCTCTCTCTCTCTCGATCTCTATCTCTCTCTATCTGTTTTTCACAACATTTCCCAAAGTCCTTTCTATTGTACATTCCTCCTATATATATATAGACAATTTTGACCAGTCAGGAGATGACAACTGGAGGATGTTGGGGAATATACCCAAAACACTTGTCAAAGTGTAAACATGTCTTAGGCACGTGGCGGCTTCTAAGGATCGCTTTGGGAGGAGACATGACAGCACGCCTTAATTGTCCTGTTTGCTTGTCCCGTGTGTCTCTAATGATGTCTATCTACTGGGGTAGGTCCTCGGGTCTCCCACCGTTCTGGTCGGCCTTGCCGTAACCTTGAGTTGGGCGTATTTATGCTTGATCTGCTCGGTCCTTCAGGTCTGGATATCGGGTCGGCCTTTATGTCTCTGACCGGTCCGGTTCTCGTCAAAGATCGGGAGAGAATCGGATTCGTAGTCGGCCCGATTTGTTGTTCTGCTCGGCCGGTTCAGCTGATGAGTGCTTACGTGGATGCCAAGACGGATTGACCGTCAACAGTTTACATATATATACAATAATAATAAAGTATTTACACAAATATAATACGGACAAAGTATTTACAAAGATAACCTAAATTAATAACATGGCACTTACAAATACATCCCTAATTTCACGGAACCGATTCCAAACTAGAGAAATTGAAGGAATGTGAATTACTAAAAGTAACAAAATATTTCAAAAATGGCTGAAGCACCACAAAGAAAAAAAAATCTTCTCATTCAGTTACCTAAATTATTCATCCCTACAAAGAGGTAATATATTGCAAATCAACTTCAGAATTTGCGAGAATCGAATACTTATTCAAAAATAGAATCGAATATCTTGAAAAACTCCTTTTTTGTTCCTCTATATTAAATTAACCAAACACTTTTATTCAAATATTTTAGTTGTTTAATAAATACATTAGCATGCATTATATTAACTGAAAAATAGTTATACACAAAATCTGTATCTAATCCTGTCACCAAACTTGAAATGTACTAACTGGAAACCATTATGTAAAACAAGTATGTATCTCGTACTGTGTATTAAAGTAACCAAACACTTTTGTTCAAGTATCCATTTTTTCTACTAAATACAATACTCATTGAAAACTACATTTAAAAAAAATATGCATCTCATGTCGCACTTTAAAGTAACTCAACACCTTTGTTACCGTACACATTGGTTACATAAAGTTTTTAACATGTGTTAGAATAAATAATAACTATTACGTCAAAAATGAGTATTTTGTACTGTTTATCGGAATAACCAGACACCTTTATTAGAGTATCTAGTTTTATATCTGAATACATCATCATAAAGTATATTAACTTCAAACTACTATGTCAAATATGACAAACAATAAATACATCTTTGGATACTTTTAATAAAATATTTGTTACTTAATCATAAATAATAATACCCATTTTTTTATAAATAGATTACCATATATTTATTCTCGTGAATTCAGAATAAAAGCAACCATATACTTTAATTTAGGTAAGCTTTCATGGATCGTTTAGTATCCAATTGCAATACCATACAAAATATCAAATTTTTTTTACTATGAATCTCTAATAGTATTACTCAAATTACAAAAAGATTAGTATGCAGTATCCATCATTTTTTATCGAGTAACCAATCAAATATCATTTAATATCCGACACATAATGACATATATTTCAAACACACCTCAGCACAGTTTTAAGTATAAAAACACAAAAAAATGAGCATGAACTGGAAATAATATCCACGTTCAACTTCATATCCCTACTCTTATTCTATAATTTTCGAAAAATCAAAATCTATATTCGATGCCGCGGCGGTCGATTCAGCGGCGGCTCAGTTGACAACACGGAATGCGGCGATGGATAATGCATACCACGCGATCGAGTTGGCGTGGGATTCTGTGGTGAAGATTTTCACGGTGGCGAGTAGTCCCAGCTATTTTCAGCCTTGGCAGAAAATGTATCAGCGAGAAATCCACGGGCTCAGGTAATTAATTTTTTTTCATCGCTATTTAATATTAGCTTGCTTAATTTGCGTAATTCAGTTCAATTGTAGAAGGATATTTAATGTCCCTTTTTACCTGACTATAGGCCCCGCCCAAAATTTAGATTTAAAGTAAAAAGATTTTTTAATGTTAGATTAATTTGAAAAATTCTATCCACAAATACGATTCGATCCTCCAAAGTGCGTGTTTTGTGGTTTTAATATATTTTTTTCCCGTATAGTAGAGCTTAAATATGTAATTTTTTGTGTAGTTATTCAATTTTTATGGATTTAGGGTTATACCAGTTGAAGAGATATGCATTCTCAACTTTCGGTATTGGCGAACATTAATATACATTTTTGACTTTCAGTTGTTTTATGCTTACCGGACTGTTCTTCTGTAAGATGGAGTGGAAAATTAGCTTTATATTGATGCTTATGATATGGAATTTCGGTTGTTTTACTGCAGGGTTTGTCATATCGGAAAAGAAAATCTTGACCAATGCTCACGTTGTGGGGGATCATACTTTTGTCCGTGTAAGAAAGCATGGCTCTCCTACCAAACATAGAGCACGTGTGCAGGCTATTGGTCATGAGTGCGATTTGGCTATCTTGGTGGTCGAAGATGAAGTTTTTCGGGAAGGGATGACCTTTCTGGAGCTTAGGGACATTACCTTCCTTCAAGAGTCTGTTGCAGTTGTTGGTTATCCTCAAGGTAATGTGCATTTAACTTTCTCAAGGCACTACATAGGATATTCACTATCTCGTTCCTAATGAGATAGTTTACATTGTCGTTTGGAGCAGTTACTAGAAAAATTTCTTTTGGAAGAGGATTTTGGATTTATGTTGTGTAAAGTTGGGATTTTTTGTGTGCAAGTTTTAAACTTAAAAGCATTTGAAAAATCATTTGGTTGACTATGCCATAAATCTGTCTAGAGATTTAGTGAATAACTGAGGCTTAACTCTCTACTCTTTATTGATTTGTTATATCAAATTTTGTGACGGTGTTACCATGGTTAAGATATAGTGCAATGCACACTCTAGTGGAATTCCTTTGTCATGGTTATTAGTTGTTCTGTAATCAAATATTACTCTAATTCTCTATTTTCCTGGATTATTATCTTATATGCCTTGGTCGTGTAAGAAGATCAACCATTTTGTGTTTTTGCTAAGCTTACTTTAGAAGTTAGAACTCATAATGGGCGCTTGTTTGCAGGTGGCAACAACGTTTCTGTTACTAAGGGGGTTGTCTCTAGGGTTGAACCAATACAATACGTGCATGGTGCAACACAGCTATTGGCAATACAGATTGATGCGGCTATAAATCCAGGCAATAGTGGAGGTCCAGCAATCATGGGTAATAAAGTTGCTGGAGTAGCATTTCAACATATTACTACTGCAAAGAAATTTGGGTAAACACTTGCATACTGTGTATTTTCTAATTTATTTGGCGTATTTAAAAGTGGAGGAGTACAGCTAGAATTGCATCACAGCCTTGCATTTTAGGAAAACTTTGTTTGGGGAATGTCAATTTACTCATTTCATAACTATCTGCAATTATATATTCCTGTACTTGTGATAAAGCATTTCATTGCGGATGTTGAAGAAACTGGAGATTATGTTGGGTTCTGCTCCACGGGTTTGTCTTTCCAGACTACTGAAAATGCCCAACTATGGGAACACTTCAAAATGCGTCCTGGATTAACTGGGGTGCTGGTGAATCGGATCAACCCAATATCTGATGCATACAGGGTTCTAAAAAAGAACGATATTATACTTTCATTTGATGACGTGCCCATAGATAATGATGGATCAGGTAACATTTAACTTGTCTGACATCAGTCTTCTCTCTGATTTATACTTTACAGTAATTCTGATTACTTTTCTGATCTTTTACCCTTGGCAATTATGCTTGTGTTTGGTGAGATTTATTGACACTGAATAATTGGTTTATATCCATTACCTTAGTAAAGTACCTTGTTGATTTTTACAGTAGTCACCATGAAGAAACCCAATGATACTGCTCAAATTAAAGTGTTGAGAGATGGTGAAGAGCATGAGTTCACTGTTACCTTTCGTCCAGTCAGTAAATTCTCTTCTTCATTGTTGTGTTCTTCAATGGCGAATTAACAGAAAAAAGTTGCTTTTCGAATCATCAATTATTTTTTGCATAGTTTTTTTTGACACATTCGGAGTATTCTCTTGTCCTGAGAAATATCATGTTCTATGCTGTTTGGAACGCATCTCATATCATACCAAACATGTTTCCTCATTTCGTTTTCTCCTTGGCTAGTTGGCTGACTTTATAAGTTTTGTCACTTGCAGTTACAGCCTCTTGTTCCTGTTCATCAATATGATAAGCTTCCATCTTATTTCATTTTTGTTGGTCTCTGTCTTTGTTCCATTGACACAACCATATCTTCAAGAGTATGGAGACGGTACAACACAACACCCCATCAACTGAGTGAACGACCTCTGAAAAAGCTGCCCTAAAAATATGGTCAACAATTTGTCATCCGAGAAAAAGGCACCAATGGTCCCACAGTTTGAGGGGTTTGGCGCACGCAGTGCAACGTTTGTCCGACCCGGCAATTTTAGTCCTAAAGTTCCCAAAAAATGGCGTCCGAAGGAATTTTGGCTGAGGTGGCATACAAGTCACATGCCACCTCATTAAAATTTAAAAATAAAAAAATAAATACACAGTCATATCCACATTAGCAAAAAAATTTTAAAAAAAATTAAAAAAGTCTACAAAAAAAAGCATAAATCACTCTTATTCCCCTCTTTTTTTTTAATTTTTTAGACTTTTTAAATTTTTTTTCATCCTCATTAACTTTTATAAAAAAAAGAAAGAATCAAATTAAAAGAAAGTCATGCCCATGTCAGCAAAAAAAATAAAAAAATTAAAACTCGAAAAATTAAAAAAAAAGCATAAATCACTCTCATTTCCCTTTTTTAATTTTTTAAAATTTTTAAATTTATTTTTCATCCTCATTAAATTTTATAAGAAAAAAAAGAAGAATCAAATTGAAAACATCACCAAAAAATAAATAATAATTAAAGAAGTCTAAAAAATAAAAAAAATAAAAGCATAAATTACTCTCATTCTCGTTTTTTTAATTTTTTAGGATTTTTTAATTTATTTTTCATCCTCATTAAATTTTATAAAAAATAAAAAAAATAAAAAAAAGTTAAGTCCACATCAACAAAAAAAATTAAAAAAATCTAAAAATATTAAAAAAAATATAAACCACTCTCATTGCCCATTTTTTTATTTTTTTTTAGATTTCTTTAAATTTATTTTTCATCCTCATTAAATTTAATAAAAAAGAAAAAAATAATTTTTATTTAGGTTTTTTTCTTAAAAAAATCGGGAATGTGAGTGCTTTATGCTTTTTTTTTTTGGACTTTTCTAATTTTTTAAATTTTTTTACTGATGTGGATATGACTGTGTATTTATTTTTCTTTTTATTTTTTTAAATTTTAATGAGGTGGCATGTGACTTGTATGCCACCTCAGCCAAAAGTCCTTCGGATGCCATTTGTTTGGAACTTTAGGATTAAAATTGGCGGGTCGGACAAAAGTTGCACTGCGTGCACCAAATCCCCAAAACTGCGGGACCATTGATGCCTTTTTCTCTTTGTCATCCTCTCTCAGGTCCCTTCTCCAAATCTGAAACAAAAACACATGTAACTCTAAATGCCCTTTTTACCTCCTACTCCATATTTAATACTTAACTCGTCAGCTTATGATCAAACTCATTATGCGAGCTAGCTTGAAGATATGATTTTATACTATTCTTCTACTTTAATGAGCAATAAGAACATTTTGAATGTGATGCACCAGTACGGGTTACGAACGTCTTGCTGAGTAGCACATATAATCTGATCACCATTAGCATTCAAGTCTTTCGAAGCATTTAGCTGATCCTAGAGTTTATTGGTTTCTTAAATACAGTGTGTGTGTGTATGTTAAATTCTCCAAACGGTCTTGCTTTTAGTTTTGGTGCACAACGACACATCTACTTGAAAAAGCACATACATCGTACAAAGTCTTTATTTGTGTTGCATTGGAAAGTCCATTTCGCCAAAATGATTCAAAGATTTGTCATCTATTGTAGTTACATTGTCTCTCTTCTCCCTCTCTCTGTCGTGCCAATAATAGCCATTTTGTAGGTGAAGAAGTTGAATGGCATCAAAGTGGATAACTTGAACCATTTGAAACAGCTAGTAGAAGACGATAGCAAGGAGAATGTTACATTTGATTTAGATGATGGATTCGTAATTGCGTTGAACTATAACAAGGCCAAAATAGCCACATCTCGTATACTTGAACTTCACAAAATACCATCTGCCATGTCTGCTGACCTCATCTAATACTAAGAGAGAGTTGTGGCTATATCAAGATTGTCCGTTTCCTGCTAAAACCAATTTCATGGCTATTTGACATTATTTTTCGGACCTCGAATTTTTAGATTGCCATTTGTATATATATATATAGGTGAGTTCAGGTGAGAATGCAATTTAAATTAAGAAATAAGAATGAATTTCATCCATAGATCTTGATGAAATTTGATGCATATAATGCAATATTTTAATGCATCGATATTTTGATGTATATAATGCATATTTTAATGCATTGCAAATTTGATGCACGGAATGCATATATTTCATGCATAATTAGTACAAATCTCATGCATATTCGCAATTTGCAGGATAAGAATCATTCTTATTTGATCATGTATATATATATATATATATATATATATATATATATATATATATATACATACATGTCTTCTTTTATAATCTCTATCGGTTGGCCCGTTTCTCCTGAAAAAGCTGCTAGGATGATATTATACATTGTCATCATTAGGTCCAATTCATTCATTAAGTCTATCGCTTGTTTATGAAACAAAGGAGAAGGGGGGGTCACGCATCTTTACAAAAAGGCTAGGGAGTGTATATATATATATATATATATAGGATCAAATGAGAATGATTCTTATCTTGCGAATTGCGAATATGCATGAGATTTGTACTAATTATGCATGAAATATATGCATTTCGTGCATCTAAATTGCAATGCATTAAAATATGCATTATATGCATCAAAATATCGATGCATTAAAATATTGCATTATATGCATCAAATTTTTGTGAGAATAAATCTAGGCCATCCATTTATTAAGATCGATGGATGAAATACATTCTTATTTCTTAATTTAAATTGCATTCTCATATATATATATATATATATGCATCTTTCTTCATCTCATCTTTTGTAGTTTGCAGATAAGAACGCAACTTAGATTCTGTTTAATTATTCAACTGTTATTCCCCATATTTTCTCTCTGAAAGGTTCATTTTGTAGATGGAAAATACGAAGATTGATCAACTACGACGGCATAGGCTTTATCTACTTATTAATCTTGCTTGATTCAATGATGGAAACAAATAAGCCAAAGAAAGAACTACCAAGATTAAAGCACGAGCATAATGAAATTCGGAATCTAAACTGCAATTGTGATTATTAAAAGGCTAAAAGAGTATTAAACAAGATAGACTATATCTGTTTTTTCTTAGGATCCCTAATTATTACATCCAAAGTTCACAAAAGAAAAAAATGAAAAGGAAACATGATAAAGAAGGCCACAGATACAATTTCTGGTGATGTGAAGTGAGCAATCAAACTGTAGCAATAATATTGAGTAGACTTCAAAAAAACACAACAGAAATTGGTCATACCTACTTTCCTAAGCCAAAAGATAACAAGATAAAGACAGGTGTGGATAAACAATGATTCAAGAGACAGCATAAGTATTTTACAATAAGATTTTAAGGAATGAAACTAATGAAACAAAGTAAATGAGATCAAAATAGGTATCGAAACATCCACTTCATCACAACGAGGAAAAAACACATGTATGACAATAAAAGATCAATAATGAATAGAATGACTTAGGTTAATTGCATATTATTGTTAAAAGAAAAAAGAACACTTCACCATATCATAGGGATGTATTTACTACAAGAAACATAGTTACTCAGAAATTTTCTTGAGTTAAAGATCCAAGGAACACAGGACATAACGAGTATGAACAGAACTAAAACGGCCACAACAAAATTCACAATCATAGAAAGCGAAAGCTAACGATGAAGAGGTTGGTCATGCAGAAACTCCTAATCACAAGATGATAAATCGAACCAGTAAGAACATGGTTCGAATTTATAGAATTTTAAGCAAAAAATGTCAGAATTTGTTAGACAGTTAAGCTGATACCTAGAAACTTAGTTATATAAGCAAACAGGAGGTACTTGAGTATTATCTCTTTTATTTTACACATTTAGTGCTTCATACAAGTTTCTTCTCCTCCTCCTCCTCCTCCAAAACTTCATCTATTTTTGGCCACAATATATCTAGTGCTGAGCTCTTTGCCAATCCAATCATAATACGGCCTAACAAAACTGTGAAAGAGCAGTTCCCTTTTCAATGAGATTCATTATTTCCAAGAATCTCAAAATTAGCACTCTAGTAATCTTGGAGAAGTGACGATACTAGAGATAATGTACTTCCCTTTATCAATGAAGCCCTAAATAGTAAACACTACATTTACCCTACTAACTAAGAATCTACCATAAACAATATAAAACAAAATTTACCATACTTAATATTGTATGCAATCAAGAGTTAATAATATAGTGCGTATTTAATACATATATCACAAAATTGATTAAATATACATAAATATATGCCGACATGGCTCCAAACTTCCATTGCAACCCAACAAAAACAAGATTAAATATATATATATATATATATTTGATATCTCTCTCTCTCTCTCTCTCTCTCTATATATATATATATATATATATATATATATATATATATATATATAGTAAATACACGGTGTGTGCCTTAGTCTATAGGTTAATGAGCTTCTCCTAATTAGTGTAGAACTAGGCCTGTTAGAATGTTCCAGAACATTAATCTCTCCATATTTATAGGAATCCTATCAATGAGAATATATACATCTTCTGCCCTAGTTCTTGTCTTGTATGATTTTACTACAACACGTTATCAGCACGTAGTCTACCAACTGAGAGCAAGAAAAAATCATCCGAAAATTCTGACAATTTCTAAGAAAAAATAAAAAAAATAGAAAACCATCGGACTTCGAAAAACCCTAGCCTAGACCCGCCTCTGCCGCCTCCGTCGCGATCGCCGCTGCAACGTCTGCCGCACCGATCCCGACCTCCAAATCATAAGCCACCCGACACCAGTCCAGACCAGATTGGACGCGACTATTTCTTCCTCCGTGCTACCAGTCGTTGCCGCCCCAGACCTGCTATGTTGCCGCCCGTCGTCTTACTATGCGATTACCTATAACGAACTTTGGGACGTGACTCGTACATGCTTTGGCATGAACGACTGGAGCATCCAGGTCGTGAAATGATGATCCATATTCATAAGAATACGTACGGACATCCTTTCTTACGAATGCAAAGTAGAAGCGGGCAATGAACCCACATAACGAACTTTGTTGGTGTTCCTCAAGCTACATCGTCCAAAGCATCGAAGCCCGTTCTACACGTTTGACCCTGTCGAATGTACATCGTCTCTTCTGCAAAGCATGCGCTTTAGCCAAAGTAGGAGCGAGACTTTCATATGCTAAAGATGTAAAAATTTCATTCTTACATAGGATTTAAATAGATATTTTTGGAGCGATTCAACCAGAGTGCGGACCATTTAGATGTTTTATGGTTCTGGTTGATGTTTGGTCATGCTGGTCACATGTCGCCTCTTGTCCACTAAATACGATACTTTTTCAAAGTTTCTAGCACGGATTATCTGTCTAAAGGCTCACCACCCTGACCACCATGTTCGGTCTATAAGACTTGATAATGCTGGAGATTACACATCTGAAGTACTTAATGAATATTGCATATCGATCAAGAGCGATGGAAAGCATCCTATCCCCCACGAGCATACGCAAAATGGTCTTGCGGAGGCAACCATAAAACGAATCAGATGGTAGCCCGGACATTGATTATGCACACCAATTTGCCTATTTCTGTCTGGGTTATGTAGTCTTGCATGCAACTTTACTTATTCACTTATTTTAGACCCTTTGATAACCAAACGATTTATGCATACCAGTTGGTGACTCAATAAGCCCTTGGACTCAGACGAACTTGAGTGCCAATTATGCATATTTGGTTATGTAGTATTGTGCCTTCTGCATCCCACAGTGCATGGGTCTTTGGAGATGATTAAGTAGTTACATTGTGTACAAATCCCCAATGGTTATCCGCTATTTATAACCTTTGACAGGTGATCTCTTTACCGCTCGATTGCGGATTGTCACTTTGATGAGACAACCTTCCCGTCGTTAGGGGGAGGAGAGAAGACGAACTTTCTCAGGGAACGAAGGAATTGTCATAGTATGCCTCTACTTTATCTCATTTTGATCCCCAAATTTCGCTATGTGGTAGTGAAAATCATCGATCTTCAGAACATAGTAGATTCAATACCTGATGCGCTTATCGATATCGTGAAAGCGACGAGATCATATATACCAGCTGCAACCTGTAAGGTAGAGAGTTCTCGGTAAGAGGCGCAATCCCGACGAATCGAGTGCTGCCATCGCACATAGTGGATGTGTGATTTAGGCCATACCTCCCTAAAGGAAGAGGTGGAAGCTACGTGTTCAACTTAATACTCACCTAAGGAAGAGGTAGAGTAAGGCACAAACTTGTATATTAGTCATCAATGAACTCGTTTCAAGAGATCATACTTGATTTTACTATGTCCATGAGTCATGCAGAGGGGGACGCCCCGAAGATTGATATGATTGAGAAAATCAAGAAATCTCGATGAATCACGAGTGTGTGGACTGATCATCCACCCACTTTGATGATCTATCGTTGCTTAAAGCATAGAGCAAGATGTCGAACCTCGCTCTATTATATGATATCAACATTGAGTTGATTGGCCTTAAAGGATAAAGCATTCCACACAGAACTAGATTCTTTGACAAAGAGACAGGTAATTGGTAGGTAGTGCTAACCTCACCAAGTGTAAATCCTGTAGGACATAAAATAAACCTTTTTCAGTAAGCGTAGTGAGAATAATGAAGTCATGAAGTACAAGACTCGAAAGTTCTCATAAACGTTGTGGAATTGACTAAGGAGATATACTCTCCCCTAAGCTATTTCATTAGTTTAGTAATTTCCGAAGGATTGAAATGCAGCTCATAAATATAGTTAGTGATATCTCTATGGGGATCTTAATATAGAGATATATATGAAAGTGCTCGATATCATTTCATCACCCAAGTCAAGTGACTATAGTCCACAGAGTACGTTTGCAGTACGGTTGAAACGCTCACTTTACGAATTAAAACAATCTAGGCGGATGTGGTATACCCGTCTAAGTGACTACTTGATTGGAACGGGATATAAGAACGAAGAATTGTGTCCCTGCGTGTTTATTAAGAAAATAAGTTCCGAAGTTGCGATTGTAGTTGTGTATGTCGACAATAAGAACTTAATCGACTCTCTTGACGAATTAAGAGAAATCGCCAGCTATCTAAAATCCAAAGATGAATGGTCTGGGAAGACTCGATCTTATCTAAGAATTGAGCTAGAACATCGAGCTAGTGGAATCCTCATCCACCCGTATGCCTATGTCCAGAAGAAAATTAGGCATTTTAACATGGACAAGGCACATACAGTTAGCACTTCCACGATCGGTCGTAGTTTGGACTTGAATAAAGATCCATTTCATCTTAAGGAACGTGACGAATGTAACACCCCCAATCCGCTCAGGGATATTACACGCCGTAGAACCTTTCCTCAAGGATCTACCAGGCTGGTAGCAAAAATCGAACATCTCAAAAATGCCTTTAAGGCTAAAATGACTCACTAGACCGATTTGGTCTTTCAATAAATACACACAACTCAATCTCAATACATGCCCACACAGGGGTCGAATACAACACACTCCCGTACAACAGGGAAAAATACTGCCGCGGAAATAAAATTCAACTCAACCAATACAACAATGTACGGGTCCTCTTGTGATTAGTATCGATCATCTTTCATCATCCTTCATGCCGACCCTGTGCTATGCTCCCCAAAACCTGAATGCAATACAAACATCCACCCCCCATTTCTCGGGAGTTAGCAAAATTCCACTATTTTGCTAGTGCAAGTACAAAGTGCAAATAAGAGTCATACAAATCATATTCCAAGAATAACAATAGCCAGGAATCCCCAAAGATTCAAACATAACGAAAAGTACTTCCCGAGGCAAGAATTTGAGTAAAACTTTCCAAAAAAATTCAAGATCACAGTTCAAGGGAACAATTTACAAAATGGTTTAAAAATGACATCGGGAGTTTTAATAGAAAACAATTTAGGATTATCGAATCCTTCTCGTTCTAAAATCAATAGGGTTCACAGCCCAAATATTTGTTTTCTCGAATAAAACCAACAACCATTCACAGAGTCATAACCCACGTCATGTGTCCTCGACGAACATAAAATCAACACAACATAATCACCCAAGATACGCAAATCTTGGTCATACGTCCAAGGTACTCGACCTGGCAAAACCATTGGATAAGGTCACACAAATACAACACCAACTTGTGAATCCAGGACTGTACCATTGGATTCCCTCGAGGCCACGTCGGACCCTCCCGAGGTGAGCAAAACACATTCACAAATTATATACACACCAGCGTGATCACTTGCCACGGCATCTCACGGTTGGATCAATCACTTGTTGTCTCCTGACCACATGATCACATGCCATGTGTCACCGTAGGTATTCTTTGGCGCTCACGGTTGATCAATCACTTGTTGCATCCCGACCACATGATCGCAAGCCATGTGTCACCGTAGTTTTCCTTAGGCTTTCACGGTTGGATCAATCGTTTGTTGCATCCTGACCACATGATCGCATGCCATGTGTCACCGTAGGTCCTGCCCACATTCACACATTCACACACATAGCACAATACAACAAAGATATCCAAACAATTCATCCAGAGGCATCAAACACTTAATAAACACCACATCAGACCACAACGCACCGAAATGAAGCAATATACGTACACACGCATTATCAAGCGCAACATCAACACCAAACATACCCATAGGATTCACATAGTCATTTATGAAAACACACCAATCACAACATACACACGAGTTTGAAAGGGAGCCTTTAACGAGGCTAACCGAATCTTTGAAAGTTCATTTCAACAACCAAACAAATACATTTAGACGATCACCGATCATCATATCCACAAAACAAGAAATGTATGGACAAGGTACTTGCCTCGAAACCACGATCGCAACGAGACGACGGATAGGATGCGGTCGATAGCCCCGAACTCCCGAACACTATCAAGAATACGATAGCACCGTGAATACTACGAGAATAACACCACACGAATTATCAATCACCAAACGGGATTCAACTCGAAATCCTCGAACACCTATAATCCTCTGGAAGGAACAATAAAAACATGATTACGACGAGGATCAAGACCAAAAACAACGGAGATTACAACAAACTATCGAAGGAAAACTCATTCGAACATTTGATCGAACATCAAATGTTCACTACACCTCAAGAACACCAAAATCATCTTTCGTGTTGAAACGGACCGAAGATATGGATATACAATCCATAAAATATGTTTAATAACAACATCTAATATCAATCGATTTATCAAAATCGGATAGAAAACGAAATCAAGAACAAAACTCCCAAAAAGGTCAACTCAGAGAATCAAGAAAATACATCGGATTAATGACGAAGAACACGAATTGATGTTGTTAATCCAAACCAAGAACTTGAGGAGGATGATATAACTGAGATAAATCGCCTAAAAATCGCCCCTAAATCACCTAGATCGTGAGGGAGAAGAAGAGAGGAGAGGAACTGAAATCCTCTCCCAAAAATCCACTGAAAGAGGGCTAATCTGACTCACGTGGACTGAGTGTGCCGCGGCCCGCGGATGAAAATTGCGAGCAGCTGCCAGCTTAGTGCCACGGCACGGCCAGCAGGGGGCCTTGGCCTGCGGTACAGCCGCGCCAGGCTCACTTCTGCGAGGTGTGTACCGCGGCGCACACCATTCGTGCCCAAAAAGTGCCGAAAATTCACGATACGTGATCGAATAACCAAACCGAAGTTCACAACACGTCTAACAACGTTAAACGGACTTACGAAAACACAAAATAACAATTTCGGACGAGATTCACAAGAATCGAACTCAAGTGCGGAAAAGTCGCTTAGGAACACGGAACTCAACGAAACGACACTGAAACTAACTCGGATTACAAAAAGTGCAGAATTAATCATTCTCAGAATGACGAAACGGTCACAATAGAGTCGCTAATATGGACTTCTGCCAAAAAAAGAAAATTACCGAAAATCAATATTGCGGATATTATATACTACCCTCCTTAAAAGAAGTTTCGTCCCGAAACTTAAAACAAGTAGAGAGAAGCAATATCCCGCCAGGAAAACTCAACGAGATACACAATAACCGAAAACTCGCGCCCAACGGCGAAACGTTGCAAGCAATGCGAAGAAACATACGGCGTGAAATCACGCTCCACGACGACCATCACAACGCCACAGGTAGAGACATAATAAAACCAACAAGTGTCAAGTATCACCAAACAGGTAGCACAATTAAATTAATTATACGAATAATTACAAAACAAAAGGCACATATTACAAAAAACACGCACACTCGAAAAATAGAAATTAAACACACTACGATTCGTGAGGGTAACCACGAAGAACTCCGACCACACCGAAATTCTTGAAACCACATTAGGCATCTCGGTGTCCTTTCGGAGTAGAGACGCAACTCAATCCCCAAACCTCTCAGCTACCATCTCGCAATGTACGGCTCGGTGTCCCAAATGACCGCAATCGAAACAGCTGACCAATGGTGAACGACAATTCTTCGCATTACGAGACGAGACAACAACAATCAGACAACCACGGTTGAACAACAATGATCGAACAACAACGATCAAACAACATCGATCGGACAACAACGATCCGACACCAACGACCGAACAATAATGATCGAACAATAATGATCGAATAACAACAGTCGAACAACGACTCCGAAGTTCACATTTCAACTAAAGATAAACACAAAACTTGTAGAAACCAAAAGACGTTAATTTCGGACAAGGTTCACAAGAATCGAACTGAACTCGGAAAAGTCACAACGATAAACAGATTGATCCGAAACAAGGTCACAACCCGTTCGAACGATGGCAACCGAGATACCAAACCAGTTCAAAAAATATCAACGAACACGAGCGAGTCGATAGAATTGAGAAAGAGAAAATGCAGAAGTCAAAAATAATACGGGTATTACATTCGACCTCTTTTAAAAGAAATATCATCCCCGCAACTCACAACAACGGAACCAAGGTAACAACACAAAAAGCAATCGACAGAAACATCTTTCATGGGCCTCTCAGAGCCGATCCTGATATCTGTGTTGAATCTCGTACCCCGGAAGACTCAGTAATCAATTCGCAAAACTGGATTCTATGTCCCTTAAGTCCGCACTTGAAACGCATTACTGGAGAGAAGGACAATTTGTACGTACATGCCCTAGCACATTACAGTCGAAGCACCTCGGCATACCGAATATGCAACTGCTAGGTACAATGGAATATAACGTCGCAAAACAACATACCGGAGATGCCAACTCAGCACAACCTATTAACGTAAATCAGCTCACATACACGGAATCACAGCAACGACAGAATACATTCGGAGATTTCAATGGTTCGAACGATAAACAGCACACAGTTACAAAACATCATAAAACAATCACATATGTACACGATCACACAAACTCAAGTTCTAACAGCTCGCACAAGTGCGATAACACGCAAATCACCACAAAGCGACAACATTCAATACCAACATCTCACCTCTCACAGAGGGCTAACACAACAAATGTTTGGCAAACGACTCAACGTCCACGCCACCAATTCAATCATACTTGGGAGCTAACATTCTAACGACAATGCGAACATCATACATACATTCCCGGACTGCAAACATGAATGATAGGTTTTAAAAATGAAAACCACCTTTCTGAAAATAATTTGGAAACACCAGTTGAATTTCGAGTATCATATTTCGAAAAAGTAATGCAAACCTCGTTATCGAGACTTTGAAAAACCATCTTGCGTTGGATAAAAATGAGGACACTTTTCTTTTAAATTAAAACTTTTAGAAATATTTGACCTTCGGATCTAAGCAAGTGCGTTTCTAAATTACTGAAATATCTAAAATATTTTGGTCCTCAGAGTAGAAGAATTTGAAACATATAGTTGCGTTAGTAGGCGCCTTGAAAATATAATCCATTTAAAAGTACGTCTCGAAATTTATTTCCTAAGATACTTGGCGTTTTTAAAAATCTGTTAGGCTAGAATGCCCAAAAACTCAAATGTAACAACATTCGTTTACACATCTCATAACACACGTGTCAAGTCGTTCAAATCCAGCAGAAGACGTGTCTCTTTCCGAAAAATAAACAGTCAACAATCAATTTGCCTAGGACCGGGGTGAAGCCACTGGTCCCACTCGAGGCCTCTAAGGACCCTCCCAAGCTGGATAGCGAATCAAACTCGTGAATCTAGGGCTATACCATTGGATTCCCTCGAGGCCTCATCAGACCCTCCCGAGGTGAACAAAGCACACACAAATACACCACCATTCCGTATTAGTCACAAAGCCTTCCAAAAATACTTGCAAAACGAGCAAATTATTTTGAACATTATTAGCAGCGAACAAAAACAACAGTTGAAAAGACATAAACAACGACAACACTCCTCATATGAAAGTCAAATAAACACACACCACGAAACCCAAAAATTTAAATAAGAATTCCATCACTTAACACATAATCATACAAGTAGCTCGTGTCACACGAGGCACAACACAAAGAAGGGAGACTTACATCCACATGTCACACGAAGGTGATGATCGCTCCATGATACTAATCACGACCAACAAACTCATACGACGCATCGCGACACGACTCAGTTAGACAAAATCCGACGAGACAAGACTCAACAGACACGACTTGACCCGACAGCCTAGGTTTCCACAACCTAAAGCTCCGATACTATTTATGTAACACCCCCAATCCGCTCAGGGATATTACACACCGTAGAACCTTTCCTCAAGGATCTACCAGGATGACAGCAAAAATCGAACATCTCAAAAATGCCTTTAAGTCTAAAATGACTCAGTAGACCGATTTGGTCTTTCGATAAATACACACAACTCAATCTCAATACATGCCCACGCAGGGGTCGAATACAACACACTCCCGTACAACGGGGAAAGAATACTGCAGCGGAAATAAAATTCAACTGAACCAATACAACAACGTACGGGTCCTCTTGTGATTAGTATCGATCATCTTTCATCATCCTTCATGTCGAGCCTGTGCTATGCTCCCCAAAACCTGAATGCAATACAAACATCCACCCCCCAATTTCTCGGGGGTTAGCAAAATTCCACTATTTTGCTAGTGCAAGTACAAAGTGCAAATAAGAGTCACACAAATCATATTCCAAGAATAACAATAGCCAGGAATCCCCAAAGATTCAAACATAATGAAAAGTACTTCCCGAGGCAAGAATTTCAGTAAAACTTTCCAAAAAAATTCAAGATCACAGTTCAAGGGAACAATTTACAAAATGATTTAAAAATGCCATCGAGAGTTTTAATAGAAAATAATTTAGGATTATCAAATCCTTCTCGTTCCAAAATCAACAGAGGCACAACCCAAATATTTGTTTTCTCGAATAAAACCAACAACCATTCACATAGTCATAACCCACGTCACGTGTCCTCGACGGACATAAAATCAACACAACATAATCACCCAAGATACGAAAATCTTGGTCACACGTCCAAGGTACTCGACCTGGCAAAACCATTGGATAAGGTCACACAAATACAACACCAACTCGTGAATCCAGGGCTATACCATTGGATTCCCTCGAGGCCTCGTCGGACCCTCCCGAGGTGAGCAAAACACATTCACAAATTATATACACACCATCGTTATCACTTGCCACGACATCTCACAGTTGGATCAGTCACTTGTTGTCTCCTGACCACATGATCACAGGCCATGTGTCACCGTAGGTATTCTTTGGCGCTCACGGTTGGATCAATCACTTGTTGCATATTGACCGCATGATCGCAAGCCATGTGTCACCGTAGTTTTTCTTAGGCTCTCACGGTTGGATCAATCGCTTGTTGCATCCTGACCACATGATCGCATGCCATGTGTCACCGTAGGCCCCGCCCACATTCACACATTCACACACATAGCACAATACAACAAAGATATCCAAACAATTCACCCAGAGGCATCAAACACTTAGCAAAACACCACGTCAAACCACAATGCACCGAAATGAAGCAATATATGTACACACGCGTTACCAAGCGCAACATCAACACCAAACATACCCATAGGATTCAAATAGTCATTTAAGAAAACACACCAATCACAACATACACACGAATTTGAAAGGGAGCCTTTAACGAGTCTAACCGAATCTTTTAAAGTTCATTTCAACAACCGAACAAACACATTTAGACGATCACCGATCATCATATCCACAAAACAAGAAATGTATGGACATGGTACTTGCCTCGAAACCACAATCCCAACGAGACGACGGATAGGATGCGGTCGACAGCCCCGAACTCCCGAACACTATCAAGAACACGATAGCACCGCGAATACTACGTGAATAACACCACACAATTATCAATCACCAAACGGGATTCAACTCGAAATCCTTGAGCACCTATAATCCTCCGGAAGGAACAATAAAAATATGATTACGATGAGGATGAAGACCAAAAACAACGGAGATTACAACAAACTATCGAAGGAAAACTCATTCGAATATTTGATCGAACATCAAATGTTCACTACACCTCAAGAACACCGAAATCATCCTTCGGGTTGAAACGGACCGAAGATATGGATATACAATCCATAAAACATGTTTAATAACAACATCTAATATCAATCGATTTATCAAAATCGGATAGAAAACAAAATCAAGAACAAAACTCCCAAAAAGGTCAACTCCAAAGAATCAAGAAAATACCGCGGATTAATGACGAAGAACACGAATTAATGTTGTTAATCCACACCAAGAACTTGAGGAGGATAATATCACTGAGATAAATCGCCCAAAAATCGCCCCTAAATCACCTAGATCGTGAGGGAGAAGAAGAGAGGAGAGGAAATGAAATCCTCTACCAAAAATTCGCTGAAAAAGGGCTAATCTGACTCGTATGCCGCGGCCCGGACTGAGTGTGCCGCGGCCCACGGATGAAAATTGCGAGCAGCTGCCAGCTTAGTGCCGCGGCATGGCCAGTAGGGGGCCGCGACCCATGGTACATCCGCGCCAGGCTCACTTCTGCGAGGTGTGTGTCGCGGCGCACACTCCACTGTGCCGCGGCGCACACTGTTCGTGCCCAAAAAGGGCCGAAAATTCACGAACATGATCGAATAACCAAACCTAAGTTCACAACACGTCTAACAATGTTAAACGGACTTACGGAACACGAAATAACAGTTTCGGACGAGATTCGCAAGAATCAAACTCAAGTGCGGAAAAGTCGCTTAGGAACATGGAACTCAACGAAACGACACCGAAATGAACTCGGATGACAAAAAGTGCAGAATTAATCATTCTCAGAATGATGAAACGGTCACAATAGAGTCGCTAAGATAGACTTCCGCCAAAAAAAGAAAATCACCAAAAATCGAAATTGCGGATATTACAACGAAGAGCTTTTGGGGGACGAAATTCCCTATCTAAAGTGCAATATGTGCATTATTGTACTTGGCTCAGTATACTCGACCTGATATATCTTTCTCAGTGAACTTGTTGGCTAAATATAGTTCTAAGCCCACGCAACATCATTGGAATGGTATCAAGAACATCTTTCAATACCTCAAAGGAACCATTGATTTGGGACTTTTCTTTCTCCATCAGGCTAACGAAATTTCTGATGAATGCGCAATCACTAAAGTAAGTGTGAACACCGACGAAACTACCCCGACGAATGTGTTGGTACGATTTGCTGATGTTGGGTACATCTTGGACCCATATAAAGATCACCCCCACATTGGTTACGCTTTTATCATTGGGAACACCGTCATACATTGGAGATCAACTAAGCAAACCCTTGTTGCTACCTCCTCGAATCACGCTGAGATTATCGCTCTACACGAGGCGGTACATGAGTGTATATAGTTGAGAACCATCATTATACATATTCGAGGTAACAGTTGACTAAGTAATGTCACTGATGCACCCACATGCATATACGAAGATAATGTCGCTTGCATCGAATAGATGAATCATGGGCATATCAAGGGGGATAATGCGAAGCATACCTCTCCAAAGTTTTCTTACAATCAGCAACAACAGGCCCTCCTAAACATCCAAGTTAAGCAAGTGAAGTCTGAGGAGAATGTGGCTAATTTATTCACTAAATCATTGCCCAAGGCCGTATTTGAAAAACACGTGAGAAACATCGGAGTGCGTAGGGTTTTCGAACTACCGAGATCGAAGTAAGGATCAGATGGGAGGGTGAGGTATAACGAATTTTATCCATCAATGTTGTACTCTTTTCTTTGACCAACCTTTATTTTGTCGCAATGGGTTTTGTTACTTGGCAAAGTTTTTAACGAGGCAACTGTCACATGCACTGTTTTACAGATTTCTTGATTGATGTACTAATCAGGGGGAGATGTAGACTTGAGGAGGAGTCTTACATCCACGTCGCAAGTTACACTCTTTTCCTTAACCAAGAATTCTTTTTTTCCCACTGGGTTTTATCACTTGGAAAAGTTTTGAACGAGGTAACTAGACGTTTAGATCATTGATCGATGAATTGATCATGTTCTTGAGAACCTTGATCGATGAATTGATCAATAGAGGTTTTGGGTTAACGAAATTAGGATAACCTATATGTCTGGATGTTGTACTCTTTTTCCTACAATCAAGACATTTTTTCCATGTGGTTTTTGCTTGATGAGGTTTTAACCAGGCAACTGGACATGCGTTGAAGACTCGGCACAAGGGGGAGTGTTAAAGTAAATACACAGTGTGTGCCTTAGTCTACAGGTTAATGGGCTTCTCCTAGATAGTGTAGAACTAGGCCTGTTAGAATATTCCAGAATATATAATTTCTCTCTATTTAAAGGGATCCTATCAATAAGAATATATACACCTTCTTCCCTAATTTTTGTCTTATGACTTTACTACAACAATATAAATATATATACACACACAAGTCAAGTCCATGATCCACCATGGTCTTGGCCCGATCTTCTATTAGTTTAGCCACTAAGCTTCAATTGCCCGATCAAATTATTTAATTAACTAATCAATCTACTTGACTAATTTAATAAATACCATACATAATCAATAGGTAATTTCTCAAAGAAATATTTAATTAATTAAACAACCACACTAGTGAATTTAACTAATTATTCAGAATATATTTGATTCACTAGATTCTGACAATATATTCGATAAATTTAAATATTTAATGTCCAATATGCATTAATAGAAAATAAGGTCAAATTAATTCATCTCATTCAACATTATGAGGATCCAACGAATTGAGTAACACCTAGCGATCTCCATGGCCCATACTATAACCCAATTGAAAAAGAAGGATACAGATCATTCCAAACATTTCACATTAGGAATATTGTATATGTAAACTCTCCAATTAGATTTCCAAATCATGTTTTACAATAACATCAATAATGATTGTTAACATAAAAAAATACTCCATCCGTCACTTAATACTAGTCCTGTTTGAAAATAAAATTTATTCCATAGTACATGTCGTTTTTTATTTTCCATGTAAATTTGTAAAAAATTTCAAGAATACCCTTAATTTATTATCTACTTTTTAACTTTAACATATACAAACGCATTAATTAATATAGCTAGTTTATTAAATTAATGTAATTAATAAAGGCAAATATGGAATTAGTTAATTATCATTAAGTTTTCTTAATATTTGTGCAGCTTTAAAACATGACTAGTATTGTTGACGTCTGGTTTGGTCAACATCACGTGTGCTGATCGGGACAAATGGATTGAAGACACGTAGAAAATAACAAATAAAGTGGAAGATATTTGATCACTAAATTTTATTAATGACCTTTTGATAGCATAGAGCCGAGCAGAATAATGTGTGCCGGTCTATCCAGTTTGCTTGTTAATTACAAGTCTTTTTTGTTCTTTTTCAGTATCTCTCAAGTCTCTCTTTTTTCTCTCTCTCTTATTAATGCTCAAAATCCAAAGATCCCTTTTTACTGTTCATTTCTTCCATATATAGACAATTTGGGCCAGTGGAGAGATGACAGCTGGTGCATGTTTGGGGAATATGCCCATAACACTTGTCAGTCTGCATTTAAGTCTTGGACACGTGGCGGCCTCTAAGGAGTGTCTTGGGAAGGGGCGTGACTGCATGCGTTAATTGGCATGCGGGTCTATTTTGCCGACTTCCGGTGATGTCTATCCGATAGGGTCGGTCCTCGGGCCCCCCGCCGCTCTGGTCGGCTTCGGGTCTTCCGCCGTTCCGGCCGGCCCTGCCGTAGTCTTGAATCGGGACATCTTCGTCCTTTCTCTGCTCGGCCTTCCTGGATCAGATACCAGGTCGGCCTTGGAGTCACCGTCCGTTCCGGTTTTTAGCGAGCCTGGTTGGAAATCGGGTTTTTGTCCGGTCCGACTTCGGGTTCTGCTCGGCCGGTTTAGCTGCCTGGAGTGCCTACGTGGATTCTGAGTAGGATGGGCTACCAACAAGGGCTCCCGAGTCCAGGGCCGTGCCGAGCTGGCCGGGGCTGGAGTCGTTTGATGTTGAGACCGATCCGGTTTGTGAGAGGATAAGACCTTTCGAACAGGTCTCTTCGGGAGTCGCGTCGCACCGCTTCCCTGGTTTTTAGGTGTCATCATGTGGGGGGACGCGTGGCGCAAGAATACTGGGCGGCGCGCTCACGCGTCCTCGAATCCTGCGACGGTTCAGTAGAATTTCTCGCTTCACGCGCCTGGCATTTAATGCCTACATTTCCCTATAAATAGAGGTTGTCTTCTCTTTCAGTGTTTCCTCCGCCATTTTTACGTATTGTTGCAGAGAGAGAAATTTTTTTCGGCGATTTTTCCTTCTTTTCCGATTTCACCGACCTTCCCGGTAAGCTCGCTTTTCTTTCTTTTTTCCTTTATCTATTTAAAATGTCGGAGACAAGGGACGAGACGGAGGTGGTTTTGGCCGTGTCGCCGGACCGCACGGGTGTGGCGGATCTATCGATTGGCGAAGCTCCCGTCGACTGGAGTGTTGAGGAAGAAGGAGATGAATTTGTGAAGTCGCCGGGATCTGGAGAAGTGGAAATGGTGGCGCCGCTGACAGTTGTCGGAGAAACTCCGGCAGAGAGAGTCGAGCCGGTGTTGGCCCGGGCTCGCCCTCGTCCGGCCCCTTTGGTGGCGGCGAGTTGGGACTCAACTTCGATTCCGAGTAACGTTACGGAGGAACAATTGGCGGCCTGGCGGCTGCGATTTAAAATTCCGTCGAGGGTGCGGATGTTTGTTCCGAATCCCGAGGAGAGGCCCCACAGTCCGCCCGTTGGTTGCACGGCGGTGTATTACCGCTCTTTACTGGCCGGGCTTCGATTTCTGCTTCCGTTGACTCTTTCCCGGTGGCTAAGGCAGTGGGGCCTTCCTGTCCCCCAGATTCATCCAAATTCCTGGGCTCGGGTGGTGGGCCTTTTTATTCTTTTTAATCAGCACGGCTGTCCCGAGCCCAGCTTTGCGGAGTTCAACAGCCTCTATCTATGGAGGTCGGTTGGTAGGTCCGGCTCGGGCTGGTTTTATCTGATGGCCCGGCATGCTATGCACAAGGAGTTAGTGGGGGTACCCGAGACCATTCATAGCTGGAAAGAACAGTGGTTCTTTATCGGGGGGCCGTGGAGGAGTTCTTTGGATGAGTGGGAGCCGGGGGTGGTAGATGCTGAGCTGCGGGTCCCTGTGCTTTTTACGGCCAAAATGGGTAAGTGTGGTATTTTTTTGTTTTTGTTCCTTTTTTGTCTAACGCTCATCATTTGTTGCCTGTGCAGAACGCATCCCGGCGTCAGAGACTTCTGCCGATTTCGACGACCGGGTCGAGCAGCTTTTGGGCCTTCCTCTGGAGCAAAGGAAGTCTCATCTTTTAGTGTCCGAGGAGAATCTTTGGGCGGCCGGACTTAGAGAGACCGATCCGAGCACAATGTCTTCTTCAGGTATCCTTCTTTTCCATTTTTTTTTTTTGACATGTCTTCCTTTTCCAGCTCCTAAGGCAAAGACTTCATCCGGTCGGAAGACGCCTTGCATGGCTGTGGAGGCCAAGCGGTGAGGCCGCCAAGCGGAGGAAGGCCGGCAAGCGCAAGAGGGTGGAGACCGTGCAGCGCGAACAAGGCCGAGGGTTAAATGCCCCAAGTCGTAGTGTCCGCCCGACTCCTGTCCGGCAGACGGAGGAGCCCGTATTGACTTGGAGGGCCATTATCTTCCTGGCCAACCAGAGCGGGTGGAGCCATGTGACCGGATGAAGGGGCGACGGCATGTGGTTCTGGACTATGTCCGGCCGCTACCCCGACTCTGAGATGCTCAGTCGGGTCCCTCTGGGTGGCTGTTTCTAGTCATATTCCGATCCGGTTGGACTCCCAAGTGGAAATGATGACTAACGATATGGATCGGCCGAGCGAGATCCGGTTCGGAAATGCCCAGTCGGTAGGGCCATGTGCACTATGTGAAGGCCTCCAATGAGTTTCGGCCGTCAGAGAGGCACAAGAAGACGGAGGCCGACCTCAAGGCTTTGCAGGAGGAGCATCACCTGTGCCCTTCTTTGATCAAGTCTCTCGAGGGGGAGATAACCTCCCTGAGAGGCGAGATGGAGCTTTTGGACGGTCGGGCCCTCCAGGCCGACATATGGAGGCTGAAGGCCGAGGAGCTGACCGATGCGGCTGATCAGGCGCAAAAGCAGTGCTTGGAAATCCGGGCCGAGCACGAGGCTTATTTGAAGAAGACCAAGGCCCAGGTCGAAAGCCTGACCGAACGCCTCAACACCTGCGAGGATTCGAGCTATGCTAGGGGCCGTGCCGAAGGGGTGGAGGCCTTCAAGGAGACGCCTGCCTTTGAGGAGCTGATCAATCTGAACTACGTCTCCACTTGTTTCGAGATTTTAGATCTTATGAAAGGTGGTAAGACCGTTCAGGAGATTGAGGCTTACATCACCTCTCAAGCGGCCGACCTTCATGTTGACATTGCTGGGGCCGACGAGCCGAAGGCGGCCGAGGGTGAGGATGTCGGTCGGACTCCGCAAGGCGAAGGCGAGGGGCAATCTTTTCAGGTGGCCGGCCAGGATGATGGGGCCGAGTAGTTTCCTTTAGATTTTGCTTCTAGCATGGCCTGCGTGCCTATTTTTGTCTTTCTTCTGTTTCATCTGATGTGCGGCCTGCGTGCCAACCTGGTTCAGGTCTTTTGTAATCGTCTGCATTTTGTAGCAACGACTTAATGAAATAAGATCTTCTTTGCCGTTTTTGTTGTGCTTTTTTATTGTTCTTGGTTGATCGCGCCGAGGCAAGCTCCGTCTTATAGTGCCGGAGGAGCCGGTCAGTTGAGGTGCCGAGACGAGCTCGGTCTTATAGGGCCGGAGGAGCCGGCCATTCGAGGTGCCGAGACGAGCTCGGTCTTATAGTGCCGGAGGAGCCGGTCTTATGAGGTGCCGAGACGAGCTCGGTCTTAAGGTGCCGGAGGAGCCGGTCTTATGAGGTGCCGAGACGAGCTCGGTCTTAAGGTGCCGGAGGAGCCGGTCTTATGAGGTGCCGAGACGAGCTCGGTCTTATAGTGCCGGAGGAGCCGGTCTTATGAGGTGCCGAGACGAGCTCGGTCTTAAGGTGCCGGAGGAGCCGGTCTTATGAGGTGCCGAGACGAGCTCGGTCTTAAGGTGCCGGAGGAGCCGATCTTATGAGGTGCCGAGACGAGCTCGGTCTTAAGGTGCCGGAGGAGCCGGTCTTATGAGGTGCCGAGACGAGCTCGGTCTTATAGTGCCGGAGGAGCCGGTCTTATGAGGTGCCGAGGCAGGCTCGGACTTAAGGTGCCGGAGGAGCCGGTCTCATGAGGTGCCGAGACGAGCTCGGTCTTAAGGTGCCGGAGGAGCCGGTCTTATGAGGTGCCGAGACGAGCTCGGTCTTATAGTGCCGGAGGAGCCGGTCTTATGAGGTGCCGAGACGAGCTCGGTCTTAAAGTGCCGGAGGAGCCGGTCTTATGAGGTGCCGAGATGAGCTAGGTCTTAAGATGCCGGAGGAGCCGGTCTTATGAGGTGCCGAGACGAGCTCGGTCTTATAGTGCCGGAGGAGCCGGTCTTATGAGGTGCCGAGACGAGCTCGGTCTTAAGGTGCCGGAGGAGCCGGTCTCATGAGGTGCCGAGACGAGCTCGGTCTTATAGTGCCGGAGGAGCCGGTCATTCGAGGCGTACCAGTATTGAGACGGAATAACATCGAATTTTTATTGATAATATCTTTTTAGATACATAGCGTTCCACGGGTAAGTTAATATTTGGCCGTTCAGATATTCCAGTCGGTAGGCTCCATTCTGAAGGACTTCACTAACTTTATACGGCCCTTCCCACTTGGGCTTGAGCGGCCCGGGATCCGGGCCCAAAACCCTCTTAAAGACTAGGTCGCCGACCTGGAATCTTCTCGGGTGAACCTTGGAGTTGTAATATTTTTCACTCCTTCTTTTGTAGACGGCGTTTCGCATTTCTGCCTGAGCTCATTTTTCCGCAAGGAGGTCCAGGTTCACTTGGAGGGCCAGGTCGTTATCCTGTTCTTCAAAATGTGCTACTCGGTAGGTAGGTGCCCCGATTTCGATCGGGATAACGACTTCAGAGCCGTAAGCCAAGGAGAATGGCGTTTCCCCGGTGGCGGACCTATGCGTTGTTCGGTAGGCCCATAGGGTCCCGGGGAGTTCTTCTGGCCAAGAACCCTTGAGTTCCTCTAGGCGAGTCTTGAGATGTTGTTTTAAAATCTTATTGACCGCCTCGACCTGTCCGTTAGATTGGGGATAATAGGGCGTGGAAAAGTTATTTCGTATTTGGAGACCGTCGCAGAAGGATCGGAACTTCTTGTTGTCAAATTGTTTCGCATTATCCGAGACAATGGATTGAGGGATCCCGAACCGGCATATGATTGACTTCCATATGAAGTCGACTATCTTCTGTTCGGTTGTGCGTGCCATAGGTTCGGCCTCGGCTCATTTCGTAAAATAATCGACTGCGACGATTGTGTATTGCACTCCTCCCCGTCCCCTAGGCAGAGGGCCGATCAAGTCGATTCCCCACTTGGCGAATGGCCATGGACAATATACAGACATGAGGGTCTCTGGGGGGGATCGGATCTGCGGAGCAAAGATTTGGCACCGGACGCACTTCCGCACGAGCGCAATGGCATCTTTTTTTAGATCGGGCCAATAGTAGCCTTGTCGGATTAACTTATAGGCCAATGCCTGGCCGCCGGAGTGGTTTCCGCATATACCCTCGTGCACCTCCCTGAGGGCATATTCGGCTTCTGATTCGGACATGCACTTCAGCAGCGGAACCGAATATCCTCTTTTATATAATGCTCCGTCCACGATAGTGAACCGGGCAGACTGAGTTCGTAAGGATCTTGCTTGAGCTCGGTCTTCGGGCAAAATGCCGCTTTGAAGGTATTGCATTATAGGCTGCATCCACCCTCGCGATTCTGATTGCTCTGCTGCTCGGATTTCGGCCATTTCCAGGGCCGATGAGGCGTGATGCCCTATGCTGACCTCATCCATATGCTCGGCCCCGGCGCTGGATGCAAGTTTGGCCAAAGAGTCGGCCTGAATGTTTTTCGTTCGGGGAATATGTTGTATAGTTTCCTGAAAACCTTGCAGCCGGGCTCGGGCCAGGTTGAGGTACTTAACCAGTTTAGGCTCTTTGGCTTCGTATTCGCCGTTGATCTGGTTGACAATCAACTGAGAATCACTCAGGATGGTGAGGCGGGTAAGGCCGAGAGAGGTCGCCATTTCTAGACCAGCCAAGAGAGCTTCGTATTCTACCTCATTGTTGGTGGTTGGGAAACTCAGGCGAATAGCCGAGCAGAACAGGCGCTGGTCGGGACTAACGAGGACTATTCCCGCACCCGATCGGTCAGCGGTAGAGGACCCATCCACGTAGAGCGACCATTCTTATGATCGGTCGTCCTCCTGGGCAATTGCGGGCGTGAACTCTGCAATGAAGTCCGCAAGGGCTTGTCCCTTTATAGCAGTGCGCGATTCGTAAGTTATGTCAAAGCTGTCGATTCGGCGGCCCATTTTACCATACGGCCGGAAACATCGTCGGTGCATAACCTGCTTTAATGGATAGTTGGTTAAGACGACTACGATGTTCCAAAAAGTAGGGTCTCAACTTCCGGATGCCATTATGAGCGCATAGGCGGTTTTCATCGGGGCATGTCCGAGCTCGGCATCATGAAGGGCTCGACTCACATAATAGACCGGATGTTGCACCGCATTCTCGTCGAATCGGAGCGGCGGCGGTGCAGTCGGAGACCGCGAGATATAAGTTAAGAAGTTCCCTGGACGGTCTCTGCAGGGTCGGGGCTTCCGCTAGGACTTTCTTGATAGCTTCGAAGGCTTTTTGGCAAGGTTCTGTCCATTGAAAATCCTTGTTCTTTTTTATCGCCTCAAAGAAAGGTTTGCACTTATCCGTTGAGAGGGAGATGAAACGGCTCAGTGCGGCTAGGCGGCCAGTTAGGCTTTGCACCTTTTTGACCGAGTTTGGGGGAACAAGCTCGGCTACTGCCTTAATTTTATCGGGGTTGGCTTCAATCCCTCTTTGGCTTACCATGTAGCCGAGGAATTTTCCAGAACCTACCCCGAAGGAACATTTCTTTGGATTTAGCTTCATCTTATACTCTCGCAAAATAGCAAACATTTTATTGAGGTCATGTACATGGTCGGCCGAGCGCAGAGATTTAACTAACATGTCATCTACATATACTTCCATAGTATGACCTATCAAGCTATTGAACATTTTATTTACCAGGCGTTGATATGTCGGGCCGGCATTCTTGAGCCCGAAAGGCATCATTCGGTAGCAGTATAAGCCACGGGCCGAGTAGAAGGAGGTATTTTCCTCATCGGCGGGGTGCATTGGGATCTGGTTGTATCCAAAATAGGCATCCATGAAGCTCATTAGCTCGTGCCCGGCCGTGGCATCTACCATGTAATCGATATGGGGGAGCGGGTAGCTATCTTTTGGGCAGGCTTTATTCAGGTTGGAGAAGTCAATGCAGAGCCTCCATAGCCAGTCGGCTTTTTACGTAACCGGGTTGGCTACCAGTCGGGTATTGGGCTTCCCGAATAAATCCGTTATCAATTAGCTTTTCTACCTCCTCTTCCACCCTTTCTCGTTGCTCGGCCCCATCTTTCTCCTCTTCTGGACGACCGGTTTTGAGCTGGGGTCGATGTTCAGTCGGTGGCATGCCAGTTCCGGATCAATCCCCGACATATCAGAATGGGTCCAAGCAAAGACATCCAAATTTTGTCTTAGATGGAAGACAAGCTCGGAGCGGATCGATTCTTGGAGGTTGTGGCCGATCTTTAGCCGTCGGGCGGGATTAGATGAATCCACGTCGACCAGGTCCAATTCTTCTGTTGGCTCAGCGTGGCGGATTTTTCCTTTTGGATTTTGATACCGCGGGTCAACGGGATCTTCTTCTAAGATCGGCTCTTTCTCGGGCCTGCGGCCGCGGTCCGCCGCCGGTCCGATTCTCATTCCGGGGGTTTGCGCGGCCCCGGGACCGTCGGGCCCTTGGCCAGCGGTGTTTCCGTGCATTGCTCGGAGTTGGTAGTCTCCATTTCTTCCGGCAGATTTTCCGGGATGGCTTCTGCGGCGTTGATCTCGCGAGCCCGGATGCTGAGATTGCATTCCCGGGCAGCCCTTTGATCCCCTCTGTGTACCCCGACGCCGTCCGGGGTAGGGAATTTCATGCACAGGTGGTAGGTGAATTGAGTGGCTCTCAGCCTTGACATCACAGGTCGGCCTACGATGGCATTGTAGTCGCTGTGCACGTCGATGATCTTAAAGGTTGTGATCATCGTTCTTCTGATCGGCCCCTGACCAAATTCCAGGGCGAGGTCAATTTCCCCCAGCGGGGAGGTGCGGCAGTTGGCAAATCCCCGGATGTCCTCATTGCAGGGCCGGACATACGATTGGTCTACCTTCATCCTACGAAGGGTATGAAGGTAAATGATGCTTGCATAAGCCCCGGAGTCCACCAATACCCTGTGGACCGGGATCCCCATTATGGGCAGAGTGATGACAAGTGCGTCTGAATGGGGATGGTCCAAGCCGCCTGCGTCAGATTCCTCAAAAGTAACCGCCAGCTGGGGGTTTTTGGGGGCTTCTTCGCCACCGATAGAAACCATTCGCTCGGCCTCGGTCGTGATAGGAAGTGGTGGCTTCTCGGATGGATGCCTTTTTACGGCGCTTGGACCGATGATCATCGACCTCGGCGGTGCCCATAATCGTTAGAATTTCCCAGGGGATTTGGGGCGGAGGCACCGATCATTCTTGGCTCTCGTCGGGTCGGCCCTATCTCGCGATCCGCGGGTTCGGTAAACCGCCTCAAGCTGTCTCGTCGCATGCCGCGATCGGGCGGCAACGAGGTCTCGGCCTTGCTCGGTGTTGTGACCATTGACTCATGATATTTACAAAAGCGGAGTGCAGTCCATGTCCTTCGATATTTATAGATCGTAGGGGACCGGGAGCAAGTTTTGCCTTTTATTTGATCGAATATCGCCGCGGCTCCAATGGAATATATTTAATGAAATTGGCCATGAGCTCGAGCCGCGATAGCTTTGGCGGCGGGCTGCCGAGGAAGAGGCGGGGGTTTTATTTTCCGTCGAGGTTCTTGACGGGTCTCTTTGTAGTCACGCCTTTCTTCTTTCTTTTTATACGATCCTTTACGATCGGAGGGCATGACTAACATTGGTGCCGGCATGGCTTCCTCGGCGACTATGTGGGAGCTAGCGCGCTCCAAAAATTCCTGGTAGGTGTGTGGGACATTCTGGCACACCGTCCAGCGAAAGAAAGAATTTTTGAGAAGGCCGGCCTAGGCAATAATGGCCAGCGCATCGTCGGACATGGGCTCCGTCTCTAATATCCGTTTATTAAAAGCGGGATATATAATCTTTAAGGGACTCGTTCGGCCCACGGATCACGGAAGCAATGGATGAGCGTGGGCGACCCGCACTGAGGACCCCATGAAGTGGGATCGGAACGTCGCCAAAGCCGAGCCCATGTTTGAACCGAATGATGGGGGCGTCGATACCACCTCTGGGCCCTTTCCCCCAGAGTTAGGGAAAACATTCGGCATCGGAACGCGTCCTGAGACCCATGTAGATCCATCCAGGAATTATAATGCCCAAGATAGGCGTTAGGGTCTGTTTCTCCGTTGTATGGCGGAATTTGAGGAATTTTGAACTTCTCCGGGAGAGGTTACGCGAGCAGCTAGGGGCAGGGGACTCTCCTGGCTGTTGAGCCATTCCGAACTTTGGGATGGCTGGAGTTGTTTATTTTCGAGCTCTGTAAGGCGCTTTTTTAGAAACTCGATCTCGCTCGAATTATCGCCCGGAGTGGGAGGCAATATTTGCGTTGGATTTAAGGACGGGTGGTGAGCCTTCTCTTCCTTACGGCTCTGACTCTGGACAGTAGGAGCCGGTGCTGCCCTCTTGATTTTCCTTCCCGCCCCAAGGCGATCAAAAACGGACGGGGGGCGCGAAAGCTTACTTTTCCGTGAGGGATGTGAGCTTTCGCCGTGGTTCTCTGCCCTTTCGCCGGCGGCCCCAGAGGCCGTCCTTTTACGCCGTCCCGAGGCGTGGCGAGCCGTCGAGGTTACGCCTCGCCGATCTCGGTTTTTGAAGGGTCCCGCTCCCTGTAACTCTTGCCATAAGGGCCGCCATGCCTTGGATGAAGGCAGGGTGTTTAAAGCATTCAACCACTTTAAGCATTCAACCGCTAGTGAAGGGTCTATCTCTACCTTTTTTATCGAAGGTTCCCCCTCCTTCTAGCGCCAATCTGTTGACGTCTGGTTTGGTCAACGTCACGTGTGCTGATCGGGACAAATGGATCGAGGACACGTAGAAAATAACAAATAAAGTGGAAGATATTTGATCACTAAATTTTATTAATGACCTTTTGATAGCATAGAGCCGAGCAAAATAATGTGTGCCGGTCTATCCAGTTTGCTTGTTAATTACAAGTCTTTTTTGTTCTTTTTCAGTATCTCTCAAGTCTCTCTTTTTTCTCTCTCTCTTATTAATGCTCAAAATCCAAAGATCCCTTTTTACTGTTCATTTCTTCCATATATAGACAATTTGGGCCAGTGGAGAGATGACAGCTGGTGCATGTTTGGGGAATATGCCCATAACACTTGTCAGTCTGCATTTAAGTCTTGGATACGTGGCGGCCTCTAAGGAGTGTCTTGGGAAGGGGCGTGACTGCATGCGTTAATTGGCATGCGGGTCTGTTTTGCGGACTTCCGGTGATGTCTATCCGATAGGGTCGGTCCTCGGGCCCCCTGCCGCTCTGGTCGGCTTCGGGTCTTCCGCCGTTCCGGTCGGCCCTACCGTAGTCTTGAATCGGGACATCTTCGTCCTTTCTCTGCTCGGCCTTCCTGGATCAGATACCGGGTCGGCCTTGGAGTCACCGTCCGTTCCGGTTTTTAGCGAGCCTGGTTGGAAATCGAGTTTTTTGTCCGGTCCGACTTCGGGTTCTGCTCGGCCGGTTTAGCTGCCTGGAGTGCCTACGTGGATTCTGAGTAGGATGGGCTACCAACAAGTATTAAGGGATGGAGGGAGTAAGATATAGTATAACAGAGACGACCACATGCAACGTGAAGTTTGCTAGATAAAAAAGTAAATACTAAATAGTATCACGTGATGACGAGATGCAGTTTGCCACCGAGATGCTTTTACGCCCACTTCTCACGGTAAAAGTCCTTTTTACCTCCTACTCCATATTTAATACTTAACTCGTTAGCTTATGATCAAACTCATTATGCGAGCTAGCTTGGAGCTAGCTTGAAGATATACTTTTATACTATTCTTCTACTTTAATGAGCAATAAGAGCATTTTGAATGTGATGCAGGTACTGGTGGATGACATCAATACGGGTTACGAACGTCTTGCTGAATATCAGGTATAATCTGACCACCATTAGCATTCAAGTCTTTCGAAGGATTTAGCTGATCCTAGAGTTTATTGGTTTCTTAAATACCGTGTGTGTGTGTATGTGTGAATTCTCCAAACGGTCTCGCTTTTAGTTTTGGTGCACAACGACACATCTACTTGAAAAAGCACATACATCGTACAAAGTCTTTATTTGTGTTGCATTGAAAATTCCGTTTCTCCAAAATGATTCAAAGATTTGTCGTCTATTGTAGTTACATTGTCTCTCTTCTCCCTCTCTCTGTCGTGCCAATAATAGCCATTTTGCAGGTGAAGAAGATGAATGGCATCAAAGTGGAAAACTTGAAACATTTGAAATAGCTAGTAGAAGACGATAGCAAGGAAAATGTTACATTTTGTTATTATTTTGGCCCAAACGTGGCCCAGAATTATTTATCTCCTCTGGTCCATTAGTGCTGGCCCAGCCCGTGGCAGTCCTTTAATTAGGAGTCGTCCGATCCAGACTTAATATCTACTTTTGATATGGACCGTCCGACTCCCCTTATATAATCCTAACCCTAAACCCTTCTCCCTCACTTCTCACTTCTCATTGCACCGTCACCCTCAATTTTCTGTCTACTCTCCCGTGACCTTCCTTCCCTGGTCAAACTCCACCTCCCGCTGCGATTTTTTGCTCCCGATTCTCACTACCTCCTCTACCCCGTGAGCGGTTGAATATCACAATGGAATCCCGTGACCGATTCCATCCTTGTGAGTATTTAAATCGCGGCTGGGGAAGGAGTTTGATACACCGAGAGAAAAATTCGTCTTGTGCCTTGAGAATCCGAAGTGAAAAGAGTGATATTCTTGTTGTGATATCATTGAGGGTGACCGGGATTAGTTCCTGAGTTTTCTGAGGGTTTTTTCTGGGTTAGAAAGGTGCTATCGGGGTTGTGTGCCGGCCGGCGGTGGATCGGCGTTCGTCCTTCGTGGATCGGACATTCTTGGTTTCAAATTGCATAGGGTTCGGAAGATCTGAGCCTACAGTCCACTTTCTCAAAGGGGGTTTCTTGTCCCTTTATTTTCTTCCGTTTTTCCCGTATTATATATATATATTATATATATTTGTTATATATATATTTATATATATATTCTGCAGATTGGTATTTATCTATATATATTATATATATATTTGTTATATATATCCATATATATATATATATACTACTGATTCGTATTTTTATCTACATATATATATATATATATTATATATATACATATATTTGTTATATATATATATATATACTGCAGATTCCTATTTATCTATATTATATATATATATATTTGTTATATATATATATATATTGCAGATTCAGTTTTATACCATATACATATATATTACATATATATCTGTTATATATATAATTATATATACTGCATTCTTTATACTTGGTGTATTTCGTTCGGTAATACCTTTATCTCGGCTAACTTGAATGTATCATTGTGATTTTCAGATCGGTTCTGGACTATCGAATTCCCTGTTTTGGGGTCAGCTTGTTCTCGGGTTGATTTATATAATTATTGGTTATTACAGGTTCATTAGTTGGCCTGTAATCCTTAATCCCTTTCCCGTTGAATATAATTGTTATAGTTATATTCGTTTTAATCTGCTTGTATTAACGATCCTGTCTTTAGCCATTGGTAGACCCGATACCCAACAGTGGTATCGGAGCCCGTTTTGTCGGGTGTCGGGTTCTTTGGCTTCGTGGTGATACGGAATAACCATCCGGGTTTTCCGCTCTGGTATTTTGGCTGAACTCCACTCTTTTACTGTTTTCGTGGATACCGCTTGCCGTGGTTGATTATTATGCATTCTTAATCTGTGTGATTGATCAGGGTGTATTAATCTGGGCACATTGCTTATTCTGATTTCCACTGTGTGTTTTTTCTGCACTCGGAGTTTTTCTTGGGTGGAATGCTGTACGTTTTTCAACTCCTTGTGTATAAACCCCCCTGCCTGGACCGCTTAGCGTCCTTGGATCTTGTAGGGGCTTGGGGTTGTAATCTACAGGCTCGGTTGTGATATTTTTCTTTAACTCCCTTGTGTATTGTGCAGTGTGATTCTACTGTTTTTGTACTAGTGCTGTGTGTGCTTTGTGTTGCTGTTGGTTTTACTGTTATTGGGTTAAACTTTGTGTTTTTCAAAATGGGCATGAGTTCTACATTTTACTTGGCCCCGTTTGATGGAAAATCGGATTTTCAAATATGGTAGCAAAAATTAAAAGGTATTTTAATACAGCAAAAAGGTTTTAAAGCCATTGATCAGACTTTTGCCACCGATACTACGATCGACAAAAAGGCTGAATTGGATGAATTTGCTTACTCGTCTATTATCTTGAACTTGTCTGACTCTGTGATAAGAAAAGTTGGTAAACAAAATTCGGCCAAGGAACTTTGGAAAAAATTGGAAGAATTATATGTTGAAACCTCTTTGCCAAATAAACTTTTTTTGCTTGAAAAATTCTTTGGTTTTCAACTTGATTTGAATAAAAGTCTTGATGAAAACCTTGATGTGTTTACCAAGTTAGTTCAAGATATTAAAAATTCCGGTGATAAACATATTGATGATTACTCTGCTATTGTACTGTTAAATGCTATTCCTGAGTCCTATGATGATGTTAAATCTGCTATTAAGTATGGTAGAGATAACATATCTTTAGATATTGTTGTGTCCGGTCTAAAGAGTAAGGAATTAGATTTAAAAAACAATGTGAGTAATAATTTAAATTTCGAATCAGTTTCGATTGTTAGGAATGAAAATTGCTATGAATATTTCACCAAGAAGGATGGTCAAAATTCTAATTTTCGACAGAACTCAAGGAATTGCTATAGTTGTGGTAAAAAGGGTCATATTGCTAGTAATTGTCCTAATAGGAACAAAAAGGGTAAAAATCATCCTGATGATAAGGCTAACTTAGCTACGTCTGATATCAATCGTAGTGATGTATGTTAGTTGACCCTTGTGGTTTTTAGTCCTTAGTGGACTGTAGAGTGTCTTTGTGACTTGTCCTTAGTGGGCTGTGGAGCATCTTTATGACTTGTCCTTAGTGGACTGTGGAGTGTCTTTGTGACTTGTCCTTAGTGGGCTGTGGAGCATCTTTGTGACTTGTCCTTAGTGGGTTGTGGAGTGTCTTTGTGACTTGTCCTTAGTGGGCTGTGGAGCGTCTTTGTGACGTGTGTCTGATTTATATGTCTGTGTGACTTATATGAATTACTCGTGGTTCTATTCCTTTGTGGATGTAGGTAGTATAATCTCTGTGATTATTTTTCCTTGAACTTTGTGTTCTTTGTTCTGGCTATGGTGTTTGTGGTTCGGTCGACCAACCTTTTGTGTTTTGCAGCTTTCATGTGTTGGCGGTTTTGTGTAAAACCCCGTCCCGTTTTCAGGTGGAGCAACATGCTTAGTACTTTGCGTTTGAGGTGGAGTGGTGTCCCCTCAAATCTATGTGTTGCTTATATCGTTCATTTCCCTTAATGTGTTTGTGTTTTTGAATATTATGGTATTTGTGTGTTTTGTACAATTTTAGTTTATTGCTAAAATATTTGTTGTGCTAACTGTGTGTGTTTTTCTTTAGGGGATCTCTTTGTGAGTTAGTCTTCTTTGTGAATTCTTTTACCTTATTTACTTTGTGTATGTGCAGGTAACCCCGGAGATAGGCGATGATGAATCTTCTCCGTAACCCGAAACTGCAATTTGACTGGTTGGCCCAAAAAGGTGGAGAAATGTTATTATTTTGGCCCAAACGTGGCCCAGAATTATTTATCTCCTCTGGCCCATTAGTGCTGGCCCAGCCCGTGGCAACCCTTTAATTAGGAGTCGTCCGATCCAGACTTAATATCTACTTTTGATCTGGACCGTCCGACTCCCCTTATATAATCCTAACCCTAAACCCTTCTCCCTCACTTCTCACTTCTCACTGCGCCGTCACCCTCCCTTTTCTGTCTACTCTCCCGTGACCTTCCTTCCCTGGTCAAACTCCACCTCCCGCTGCGATTTTTTGCTCCCGATTCTCACTACCTCCTCTCCCCCGTGAGCGGTTGAATATCATAATGGAATCCCGTGACCAATTCCATCCTTGTGAGTATTTAAATCGCGGCTGGGGAAGGAGTTTGATACACCGAGAGAAAAATTCATCTTGTGCCTTGAGAATCCGAAGTGAAAAGAGTGATATTCTTGTTGTAATATCATTGAGGGTGACCGGGATTAGTTCCTGAGTTTTCTGAGGGTTTTTTCTGGGTTAGAAAGGTGCTACCGGGGCTGTGTGCCGGCCGGCGGTGGATTGGCGTTCGTCCTTCGTGGATCGGACATTCTTGGTGTCAAATTGCATAGGGTTCGCAAGATCAGAGCCTATAGTCCACTTTCTCAAAGGGGATTTCTTGTCCCTTTATTTTCTTCCATTTTTTCCGTATTATATATATTATATATATATTTGTTATATATATATTTATATATATTCTGCAGATTGATATTTATCTATATATATATTATATATATATATTTGTTATATATATATATATATCCATATATATACTACTGATTCGTATTTTTATCTACATATATATATATATTTGTTATATATATATATCTATATGTATATACTGCAGATTCCTATTTATCTATATATATAAATATATATATATATACTTATACTGCAGATTCAGTTTTATACCATATACATATATTATATATATATATATATATCTGTTATATATATAACTATATATACTGCATTCTTTATACTTGGTGTATTTCGTTCGGTAATACCTTTATCTCGGCTAACTTGAACGTATCATTGTGATTTTCAGATCGGTTCTGGACTATCGAATTCCCTGTTTTGGGGTCAGCTTGTTCTCGGGTTGATTTATATAATTATTGGTTATTATAGGTTCATTAGTTGGCCTGTAATCCTTAATCCCTTTCCCGTTGAATATAATTGTAATAGTTATATTCGTTTTAATCCGTTTATATTAACGATCCTGTCTTTAGCCATTGATAGACCCGATACCCAACACATTTGATTTGGATGGTGGATTCCTAATTGCGTTGAACTATAACAAGGCCAAAATAGCCACATCTCGTATACTTGAACTTCACAAAATACCATATGCCATGTCTGCTGACCTCATCTAATACTAAGAGAGAGTTGTGGTTATAATCAAGATTGCCCGACTCCTGCTAAAACCAGTTTCATGGCTATTTGACATTATTTCTCGGACCTCGAACTTTTAGATTGCCATTTGTGCTATATATATATATATATATATATATATATATATATTGGAAAAATAGAGGAAATCGTCTGTTTTGAGCAGATCACTTGAGAGGCAATTTTGAGTGGGCTCGACTACGAATTAAAGTCAGGACTTAGTTGGAATACGTAGTACTCCGTACGAGGTTTCCAAAACATATAAGAACACTCAAAATGATTGAGGTATGAATGAGATATAATGTTCCAAAGTGAACCCTTTAAAAATGGGTTTAGGATGTTATCCCACATTGAAAAAAGAAGAGAAAAATTGTGAGTATATAAAGAGATGTGAACAAAGTCTTGTTCAAAAAGTGAGACATGAGTGGATGTGTGACTAGGCGTCCCTCGCGCACACACACGCGCGCGCCCCGCCGTCCTTCCGGCCGGCTCGGCTCGGCCAAACGGCGATTTGGGCGAAATGTCTCGGCGTCTCGAAGTTATCTTTTTACTGCAATTTTATTCGGTAAAAATTTATTTTACTGAAAATACCTCAATTATAAATTCATATTTTCTCGGATCCGGATAAACAATTTAATTGATAATTATCGGACTAATATATTAATAGATTAGGATAAGTGTTGAAGAGACCAATCCTAATTAGAGTTCATCCAGCACATGTCTCTATCATCTTCACCTATAAATAAAGATTTCTTCATATTTTGATCGCTTCAGTGGTAGTTCAGGTTTTATTCTAGTTCGTTGAGGGTGCGATGATTGATTTTTCAACGCATCGAGATGTTGTTTTATCCTAGGAGGCAGACGCTATACACTGCGGTGGGGGCGAATTTGCTTTAAGGAGACAGAAATTCTGGACTCAACATCGCCTATCTTCGGATTTATTTCCTTGCATAACTTATATATATATATATATATATAATATTTACAGCTTGCCTCACTAATGATCTGTATACTACTTTGTTCTTCTCAGATTTGCAGCTCATGCAGGAGATTCAAAACATGGTAAATATACCAACAATCTTAAAGCAAATTATACTATTATTTGTGAAAAAAATGATCCGCTTGATTGCATTGTTGCATATGAATAATTTGTCGAATTAAGAAGAAAGAAAAAAAAAACGCATTTAATAGAGTACAACGAAAATTGGCTAGTTATTTTGAGAAGCTTCGGGAAGAGGCAACCGGCTGCAAATACAAATACACAACATGTTACACAGTTACACAGTTACATATACTCTACAATTGTCTCTTCCTTATTCTCTCTCTGCTTGAGAAAGGTCAACAACTAGTAGATGAAAAAAAAAATACAGATGGGCTAAGCATTTCTCAGCCGTCGTCCATGGCATAAATTATTTATTTATTTATTATTTCCAAGGGAATCAATCATATATGGGGTCAAAGAGGAGAACCTGCTGGCCTGATGTGAATTTCGCTCTTTTTGCAAGTTTTTAAATTTTTTGAACTTAGAATAGCTGATTAGAATAAAAATTATGGATTACATATCGATCATTATAAAGTGTTTATAGTTAATATAAATGAGAAGAATTTATATTATTTGTTGCCCTGCGTTTTGCTAAATAAGATTGTGATTATATTTGATATTATATAATCATGTATGTGATAATTTCGATAAGGTATAACATTGCTTGATAAGAGCCGAATCAATTATTAATTGATTATTCGATTAAGATGTTAAGATTACTTAGTTTAATTAAGATATTAAATAAATAGGATTTGTTGATTGAGTTTAATCAATTTATGTGACAAATGGTATTATATGGCACGTAAGCTATGTCAATAATTTAATTGTTAAATTATATAGTTAACAATTATTTGACCTTTAAATTTATGGAATAGAGTTATATCTTACGTGAATTGTGTGATTTGCCCATCACTTTTGTACACTCCTGATCGAGACAAGGAAGTATCATCCATATAATTGGATATTGGGTTGCACGAATGATTATTCCAATATCATTTTATAATTAATCTTGTTTAGTTATCGTTTGATTATTTGAAAATAAATAATCATTGGAATGTTAAACTCTTGTGAATGCTCGAACATAAAAACCTAACGGGCCTGGTACCTAGTGAGTACAGGTTGTGGGTCGGCTTGAGAATTATAATTTTTTGGTTGGATTTGTTCTTTTGGTTAAATTATATATTCCCGTGTTGGTGTCGTTCTGCTGCGGCAGTGACACACGGGCCTATTACGGTGATCCATGTGATACCTAACACGGCAAATATTGATATTAGCTCCATATGCTGAAAATTCAGAGAAATTCAATAATTGAATTTTAGTGCTAAAAATATATAAGTTATTCTATCGAATATTAAAACCAGAGAGGTTTTAAATGATGATGAAACCTACTCTTATGAGAGGTTGTAATAAGAAATGTGATTACTCTATAAATATAGTATTACATTTGTTACGTGTACTCGATAATGAGTAAGGATGAAGCTAAAAAGAGAAATTTACACTTTAAAAGCTTGAGATACAAAACCAACTTAATCCGGAAATTAAGATGGTTGAATTGTGTTCTAACGGAAACGCAAAAACGATGTTAATCAGTTCAAACTATCTCTGAACATGAGATGTTAAGATTACTTAATAACGGAAATTATTAATTGATTATTCGATTAAGATGTTAAGATTACTTAGTTTAATTAAGATATTAAATAAATAGGATTTGTTGATTGAGTTTAATCAATTTATGTGACAAATGGTATTATATGGCACGTAAGCTATGTCAATAATTTAATTGTTAAATTATATAGTTAACAATTATTTGACCTTTAAATTTATGGAATAGAGTTATATCTTACGTGAATTGTGTGATTTGTCCATCACTTTTGTACACTCCTGACCGAGACAAGGAAGTATCATCCATATAATTGGATATTGGGTTGCACGAATGATTATTCCAACATCATTTTATAATTAATCTTGTTTAGTTATCGTTTGATTATTTGCAAATAAATAATCATTGGAATGTTAAACTCTTGTGAATGCTCGAACGTAAAAACCTAACGGGCCTCGTACCTAGTGAGTACAGGTTGTGGGTCGGCTTGAGAATTATAATTTTTTGGTTGGATTTGTTCTTTCGGTTAAATTATATATTCCCGTGTTGGTGTCGTTCTGCTGCGGCAGTGACACACGGGCCTATTACGGTGATCCATGTGATACCTAACACGGTAAATATTGATATTAGCTCCATATGCTGAAAATTCAGAGAAATTCAATAATTGAATTTTAGTGCTAAAAACATATAAGTTATTCTATCGAATATTAAAACCAGAGAGGTATTAAATGATGATGAAACCTACTCTTATGAGAGGTTGTAATAAGAAATGTGATTACTCTATAAATATAGTCATACATTTGTTACGTGTACTCGATAATGAGTAAGGATGAAGCTAAAAAGAGAAATTTACATTCTAAAAGCTTGAGATACAAAACCAACTTAATCCAGAAATCAAGATGGTTGAATTGTGTTCTAACGGAAACGCAAAAACGATGTTAATCAGTTCAAACTATCTCTGAATATGAGGATATCAATCATGTGGAGACTAGTTAACTTAAAACAAGATCCCATGCTAGGAAATAATTGAAATTTCCTATTAGCTCTGAAATGTAGTAAAACAATTTTAGAAATACTATAAATGTGGGGGTGTGTGGCTAAGGCAAAAGTTCCTAAGCCAAAGCAAGTGAAGGTCTGACCCAAGACGGTCGACTGCATCTTCACTGGATACGCACATGATGCATGATGCGTATAAATTCGTAGTGCAAAAATTTAATAGTCTGACATGTCAGTATGTACTAATCGAGTTAAGGAAAAGCGTGTATCAAACGCATAACTGATTTAAAAACTAAATCAATTATGAGATACCGTGGATTCATCAATGTGAAATGAATCACCAAGTGGTTTTAAAGGTTGAAGCAAAAAGGCTTGAACTTGGAAAATCACTACGTCTGAAATTTCTAGCATGCGTGCTAGAAGATAACTTACAATGCCATATACACTCTTCATATGGTCATATAAGAGAAAGAATAATTCTGTTGTGTAGAATTTTGTTTAATGTTCGGTAGATCTTCCTATGGAATAGATACCGCTAGGACCCAACGTAAATTCAAAAATAAAATAAAATTAAATGGATCCATGGATAAATAAGAGACGAAACTACTAACTGAGGTTGTAGTAACATGAGAGCCTAAAGTACTTTGAGATATATTCTCTAGTAACGAGAAGAAAGTTCATTATTATGATATACATGTAGAAGTATATCAAATGAACATACATGCAGTCTTTCTAAATGGCGTCTGTTGGCCACTAAGTATACTGGATACAGCATGGAAAGTGTTTTAAACAACAAGCTGTACTATTTTAAAATCTGAGTGCGTAGCGGAAGTCTTAAATACAGTAAGTTGTTGTGGATACAGCAACTCGATGTGCAGTGTATACTTAAATAATCACAATTAATAAAACAATAAAGGTAGAAGGTAAATAACACAGTATTTAAAGTGGTTCAAGGTAAACCCCTCTACGTCCACTGGTCCTCCACACAGGAGTAAAAAGTTTATTATAATTACTGCGTACACAACTACGTAATAATAACAACACTTAATTAGTATATCGTTCACACAGATTGATATAAAGATCTTAGCTTTCAACCGTTCACATAGATTGGTTTGCGCTAAGACTTTGACTGGCTTCTTCACACACAGTTCTGAAGCTTCGTCTTCTTCAATGCAAGTCCTTCACACACAGTTCGGGAGTAGCAAAGATTCTCAGTCCACACAGGGTTGATGGGTTTGTTCAAGGTTTAGAACAATATATGAACAACAGCTTTGACTTTCTGAGCTTTTAGCTGATGATGTGTTGTTCACGGTTTGAGCACCGTATATCTCTTCTTTCCGAATAGTAGTGAGCTTTGGAGATATGTTTTGCTCTGATGTATATGATAATAACTTCGTAAGTTTTTGGTAACTTGTAAGTCGTTCAGACGTTCAGTGGATTTTCAGTTGTTGATGATCTTCAAACTCTGGAGATATATATATCCTTCAGAAATATATCCGTTTGAAATCTATCCGTTGGGCAAGATTCTGTGACAACAGACTTTTGACCGAGATCCGGATATTGCGGGATTTGAAGATCTTCTGACTTACAGTATTTAAATACTTTATCCTTTAGTATTTAAATACTTCTTTATCAACGGGACTTGACTTCTAGCGAATACTGAAGATTCCTTCTTGTCCTGTTGAGAGCTGTATGGAAAGATCACTGTATTGTCGATTTGAGACAGTTTCCGTACTTAGTCTTTATGAGACTTCTTTGCTGTATGATGGGTTCCACTGTATGCTGGATCTACGAGAGGTCTTCGATACAGGTTGACACTTTTGACCAGCTTTTCGATACAGTTTACTTACTGTATGCTGGATTGGCATATTTGTCAAAACATCTTATCACCACTATTCGATACAGGGATTGTTTATCCTAACTGTTTCGATACCGGGTATTGTTATCCCAATAATTTCCCCCTTTTTGACAATTTGCCAAGACTTAAATCTTTCAAGCCATCTTGATGATGGCAAAACCTTCTTCATGAAGCTAATAACCTTCTCAATGACTTCGGGCAGATATCTTGGTCTTCTGTCGAATGATCTAGCTTTCAGCAACTTAGACTAATTTATGAACTGCTCGCAGGCGAGTTCGATACAGCTAAGAGTTTTTACAGCTTAAGCTTATGATTGGCACACAGGCACAATCTTACAATGTATTCTAGATGCATACAACTGAATCTATGAACAATTCGCAGACAAGTTCATACAACTTTGATTTTTAAACAAGTTTCTATACTTGTGATTAATTTCAGCAATTAAATTTAAATTACATAATCATACATTAACACAGTAGATTACGAGTTGTAATATTTCAAGACAGGCAAATATTTTATTGATACTGAAACAAGGATTACAATATTTTGCTGTTTTGAAAACATAATTACAAAAAAAAATACAAGGAATTTAACTCCTATAATCTGAGTGTCTCCATGGTCTCTTGTCGGGATCGTTCTCAGTTCCATGCCACCAATGCTGTAGGGAATCATTGCCTCGATCTAAGTAGATTGCTCTACCATCGTATGATTTGTCGAAGGCGAGAATCCAGTCCTCTGGATGGGTGATCCGATCTCCTCGTCTATGTTTGGACTTCATTTCAATTTGGAGAGGGAGCTTCCCTTCTTCTAACAACTTTGTAAATTTATCCGCAGCCTCCGCTAAGGATTTATATCCTTTGAAGATGGCGGATTCCCTGATGAGTTTTGCAAAATATCTCATCAGTTCATTTCTCCTCCATTGCTTCACTTCTTCAGCAGTGGGATGGCGGTTGGTTGGCAGACGAATTTCAGAAGGCCTTTGGATCATGTTTTGCCATGGGATGCTGGGATCATGGAACTCAGGTCGAGAACCTGAAATCCTGTACCCTTGAGCGGGTGCAGCCAATTTGTTTAGTTCTGCAGTAATGCTGTCTTAAGAAGCATTGAATTCTCTTTCATGCTGAAGCCTTGTTCTCCTTGTAGCTTCTCTCGCTTCTTCCCCCTTTTTGGCATCATCAAGTTATGATACCTTTTTATCAAGACGTCCCAGGATCTCCAGAGCGGCATCCTGTTTCGTCTCAATTTTTGACATTCTCTCAACAAGGGAGGAGAGCACCTACGACATATCCTTAATGTTCTTGTCATGATTTCGCAGTTGAGAGCCAGATTCGATCATAGCTGATGCTGTCTTGGCCTCGGACACACGTAGCTTGGATTGCTCTTCTCGCAGGATCTTCTCCTGTTTCTCTTGCAGATTGCTCAGGGCTTGCTTGAAGACTTGTGGAAAGACAGTGAAGACTTCGACTACTCGAGAGACTTCATGCCTTAATCCAGTCATTTCTTCAACGAAAGATGTATGCATCCAATCAAGAGCCTTTTCTACCGAGTGTAGAGCATTGACTGTGTCCTGAATAAATACAGTTTGGAGGCCAAGACCACGTTGACGCTCTTTTCAAACTACAGTGCGGGGAGAATCTGGCTGGGCAAAGTCTTCTACTCCATTCAACCTTCTCAAATTCACGTCAGGTACTGAAGTGAGTTGGACATCCTTAGGTATAGTACCGTCGTCGGATTCCACGGTTGATGGGGCGGGAGCAGCTGTTGTGGGTTCGGTGGCAGGAGGTGCGGCATCCTCCTGTTTCGAAGAGGTATCTATAGACATGGATACAGTGATTCCTCCTGTTCTCTCTTAGCGTTCGCCTGTTCCGGCAGAGGGACTGATTCCTCTTGTTGGAAGGCGCGTGATTCTTCTTATTCGGCAGCGACAGTAGGCTCGGGTGCCTGTTGTGAAACATTTTCTTCTTCCTCGACATGAGGGCCTGAATCCTCATTGCCAGGAACATTTTCTTTCTATGGCGAAGGGGGCTCATTGCGGCTTGATGGCCCTTCATCATTCTTGGCTTGGGAGACTTCTCTTTCATGAGCCTCCTCACGGCTCATTCTCAGACCTGCCTGAAAGGCATCGTCGTCGTCGTCTGAGTCGTGGTCTTCTTTTGGACTTTTGGGAGATTCCTCGGACTTATCCTTTCCTTTTCTTCTGGCATCTGATTTGTGCAAAAGATGGCTTTCAATTAACTCTTTGCAGCATAGATTATCCCATTGGATCAGGGCTTCAACTTCTTGGGAGTCCGTCACTTCCAATATGAATCTTTCTTCATTGCTCCACTCGCTCCAGTTGTATAGGGTATCGTATGGAGCTCGCCTATATCTTTTCCATTGAAGAAATCTTTCATAGGCCTGTTCAATTTGCATAGAAAGAAGGGTTTTATTGATAATACTGTCCGGGGAGGGACTTCGTACAACGTTTGTGTCCGCTGTAGCGATTGATTCCTCTACAGGTATGGGAGCCTGTATCGGAGAGGGATTTCTTACAGGGAATGGTGCCCCGAAGGAAGGTGAATCCTGAACGGGTGTGGAATCCCGTATAGGAGAAGTAGCATTTGGCTCCGAAGGGGCAGCCGACTCGCTTGAGTCTTTTGAGTTGGCAGATGTCCTTGTACCCGTCGTTGTCGCCAAAGGCTCGGGATCTACTATCGATACAGTAACGGGCATCTCCTCCACAGGGGTTGGGCCCTGGGGTAGTTGATCAGTGGGTTGCGTCACGATAAGAGCATCCTCGGAGGGTTCTGTAGATCTAACTTTAGTGAGCCTCCTTAGCTTCCTTTTCGGCTTCTCAGCCGCAACAGGTGTCTTGATGTGAGATCTTTTTCGTTTCTTTTAAGAGTCAGCACTCTGGGACTTCGTAGAAACATCTCTCGGATCGGCAGACAAGGGCATTCTTCGGATGTATGGTCGGTTAGCGATCAGGGTGCTCTGGTTAAAGGCCAAAGGCTTGACGCCTACTAAATAGATCCGGGAACTTATTTTCTTCGCATCTGCGGATTGCTGAAGTCCGCACTTTGTCAAAATGTGGTTTAGAAACAAACCAAATGATTTCTTTTGCGACACAGGTTTTGACACCTCTTCCTGCAGACGCTTCAAAATAATCTGACACCAATTGACCTTTTCACGGGTCACAATTGATACCATCATCCTAAATCTAAGATTTGTGCACATTTCAAAGTTCTTGGTTGACGTAGATCTCCACTCCGCGAATGACGGCGGTGATGTCAGCAACATGGCCTCCCTGGGCCAGCGACAGAAAGCGAACGACAGCATTGAGGTAGGAGTCCTCAACTAAATGAACATCGTATTTCTCGGCGGTGTGGCTCCCAAGGCGGTAAAGGCCTTGCTGACGGATTCTGGTGATGACGAACTCCATGGATTCGACGTCATCAGTTTCAACGTGAATTCGCTCGATGACGACAGATCTGGAAAAGATCCGTCCATCAATGATGTTCGAGGCTTTCTTCAGAGTGGATGCCATTGATGAATCTCAAGAAAATATAGAAAGATTCAAGAAGAATATGCAGTGAAATACAGAAAAACTTGTAGGTTGAATTGCTTGAGTGCTCTTAAAATATGCAGAAGACGTAAAGAGTCTCAAATGGCATTTGCAGTCCTTTTATAGTAGGCGGCGAAGAAGGGTTTTCAGAGAACGAATGGTTAGATTTAATGGATGGAAACCGGCGTTTGAAATGAACGGTCACGATGGACCGAGTGTAACTGATACACTTATCCATTGATTTTTAAAATAAGATCGGGTCCCACTTCTGACATTTGTGGTTACCCTTAATGCCTGAAACGGCGGTATTAAATATTAAACAATTTAAAGACATCGCGGCTTTTGAGATTTGATTGTCCAGATATCGTGTAAGGTATTTAATGTAAACGATGTTTGATATGAAAACAGGGTACGTGGATAAAAATTATTTTTAAAATGAAATATTATAATATATATTGAGTCGAAATCCCATAGTATGTGCTGTATCCGTGACGATACAGTGTTCCCCCTTAAAAGGTACATATAGGTTTCAATTCCATACAACAACTTTTGGATTAATGCTGTAGTCATGGGTCATATTGTATTCCCCCTTAATTATTGCACACGTCAGCTATAGGATGATTCATATTGCTTTGTTCCATACAGTGCTATATTGACGGTTCTGAGTGTACAGATAATTAATGGTGGATACTTTATTCTTGGGTCTTATAGCATTCCCCCTCAATTGTTGAGTAAAAACAGTAAATACTTACAGGAAGTCAGGATGTAGCAATCCTAATTATTGTTGAAGCATGTTGAATCTTGCTGTATCGAGAGGCTTGGTGAAGATGTCGGCCAACTGAATATCTATATGAACCTTTTCTAGCCGAACATCCTTGTTCTCGACATGATTCCTTATGAAATGATTCTTCATGTTGATATGCTTAGTGCGCGAGTGCAATACAGGGTTGTGCGTTATTGAAATTGCACTCGTGCTATCGCACATGATTGGCGTTTTCTTGGCTTCAATCCCATAATCTGACAACTATTGCTGCATCCAAAGGATCTGCATACAGCAACTACCAGCAGCATAGTACTCTGATTCAACCGTGGAAAGTGAATTTGCCAATTACTTCTTACTGAACCAAGAGACAAGTCTAGGTCCAAGAAAGTGACAAGATCCATTTTTACTCTTCCTATCTAGCTTGCAGCCTTCGAGATCCGAGTCACTGTATCCAATTAAATCGAATCCGCCTTCTTTAGGATACCACAGTCCTACATCGACTGTTCCTTTAATATACTTCAGGATTCATTTAGTTGTATTGAAGTGTGATTCCTTGGGTGCTACTTGATATCTCGCACACACTCCTACAACAAACTGGATATCAGGCCTGCTAGCCGTTAGGTATAGGAGCGAGCCAATAAGCTTCCTGTAGAGTGATTGGTCAACCGGCTTTCCGGCTTCATCAGCACTAATTTGCACGGAAGTGCTCATGGGGGTTGACGATGATTTGGAAGTGTTCATTCCAAATTTATTGAGAAGCTCCTTGCTGTATTTTTCCTGGTTGATGAAATTTCCTGTAGGCTACTGCTTTACCTGCAAACCTAGCAAATAACTAAGTTCTCCCATTATACTCATTTCAAATTTACTTTGCATGAGATGAGAGAACCTTTGACATAAAGCAAGGTTAGTTGAACCAAATATAATGTCATCTACATATATTTGAACCATTAGAATGTAATACCCGGTTGTAATTCAGTCATTATCATTCAGTAATTTCATTCGGTGATTGTCACTCAGTGTATTTTCACTCATTTATAATCATTCATCAATCATGTTCATTCACCGTGTTCACCGTTCGGAAAAACTTCGAGTTGTGTATCGTTATTGTTCATTGTTTCAACTTTCCTCATATGAGTTCGACTTTGTTAGCTCACCATTAATTTTTGGTAACTCCAAAAATTCTAAATCTTTGCAATATTATAGAGCATCGAGTTATCTTTCCAATGGTTCAAACTGTGAGTCCATTGGAGTCCGGACGAGATAGTTATGGTCGTTTTAGCTCACCCGCTCATTTTTCAGTTATTGGCCGATCACTGCCGACCGAACTCGGCCGTGTCGTCCGACACGGCCCGTCTTTGTACTCATCGAAATGCGAAGTCTCGCCACGAGGACTCGGCCGTGTCGCAGCACGGCGAGTCAAACTCTTCTGGATAAGCGAGAACCGGCGCAGGCGCGACCGTGTTCGAGGACACGGTCGAGTCATCTTGAGTCATTGTCGGACAGTCACTATCGGAAGGCCCTTCGCGCGCGACCGTGTCAAGCGAGGACACGGTCGAGTCCTGCCGGCCAATTGCGCGCGCGACCGTGCCGATCAGCACGGGCCGTGTCGACAGGCGATCGGCCCTATAAATTCGTTTTTTGAGCATTTCAGCCCATTCTTTCCATTTCTTCCACCTTCATACGAGAGAGAGAGGCTTGAGGGAGAAAATTCTCTTCACCTATCACCTGAGTGTGGTTTTTAATCATTTTCATTCAGTTGTGAAGCTTGGATACTCGATTAAACTCGTGTTCTTCGGATCGAAGTGGTTGGATCTTCAAGAGGTAATTTCTTCAACACCTTGGATTTCGATTCTATGTTGAGATATGATGTTTTGGACATTATAATCATGTTATATGAAGGGATATGTATATGATTATGAGTTTGTATAAATATTCATTGGATTATTGAGGGATTATTCAAGAACATTTTGAATATCGAGTTGAAATTGGGGGTTTTCGATTAATTGTCGTTATAATCACGTTTTCGGATATTCGTCTTGGATTATTAAATCATATTGAAGATGTTTTGTTGGTTTGAAAAACTTCTTGGGGGATTTGATGGTGGCTTAATGAGATTTGATTGTAAACAATCGGAGTTTGGCCACAACGTATTCGATATAATGCCCCAATGAATTTAGTTTAATCGTATCGACGTTTTGAGTTCGTTATATTCATGTTTGATTCGTGTATTGAACGGGTTGTTGGATATTGTATAATTCAAGGTTGTTCGAGCGATCGATATCTCAATTAGGACGTCGTTCGTGGAAGGATAATTGTCACCAGTGTTGTGTAAGTTAATTCTTACTCGGTTAAAAGGATATTCATCCCTTTTGTTGTTGTTCATTCATAATCATAACTCATTCATCATTATATTAACCGTATCAAAACTTGTTGTTGCCAATTAATCACTTCAGTCATAAGGAATGACGGTTCCAATCTTTTCATTGAGCTGTCATTTATTTCTTTACCATTCCACCTCGGTAAGTCATTATTCATTTTCGATGTCACTTTTATTATATCGTGGCATTCCGGGTCATACTGGCGTGCCGGTTGGTATGTGTTGGATTTTCATGTCGGGCACGTTTAAGTCGTGTGTTGGTTGTTGGCCTCACATTGGACTGTGCACACGAGTCATATTGTCTCGTGAGACTGATTAGGTACAAGACCACACGGGTATTCGATCGATACTCGTTGGTGGCTTGTGCACGGACACATTTCCATCCCGGGCGTAGTGTGGCTCCACCCTTTGAGCCGTACTGTTAGTTGATTCATATAGCATGTTTGATTGCGTATGTTTCGACAAGATATTTCATAACTTCAGATATAATCAGGATTGTGTATTTTCAACCCTTGAGGATTGTTGTTCTTTGTAATCGACCGTTTGGGGATTTTGTTTTTCGTGTCTTGGCAAGGCTAAAGTACGGGAGAACACGACGCCGAGAGTCCCAGTGATACTAGTAGGGCCCCCCGATCTTTCAGTTATTCATGTTATTGTCCTTTATTTTCCGCTGCAGACTTTCATTTGAATACTCCATTTCATTCAGTGTTGTGTATTTTATCTTCATATAAAATACACTAGTATTCGGTATTGTCCTGGTGTGTTGTAACTAAACTCCTCATCGGAGTAATTATTGTTGTAATGTAGTTCAGTACTACATTTATCTTGTGTAATTCATTCATTTTCATTTGCCTGGTGGGTCCCAGTTGGGGATCTACGGCACTGTAATATCCGCCTAGTTTGGGGTGTTACAGAGTTGGTATCGGAGCGTGGTTTTGAATACTACCCTCCAAGTCATGTCTCGTTTGAAATCATCGTCATCGGACTAGTATCATTGGACTTTCGCGTCACGTGTGACCTGTACAAATGTCGAGCCAATCTGACCGAAAGAACTGTAAGATTTCTAACGCCATGGTATAATTTCTGGCAATAGTCATTCATTCATCATTCATCAATTAACAATCCTCAAACATCATCATTCATTGTGATTAGGACGATCATGTTAACTCATTAATCACTTAATTCATTTCATTACTCAGTTAATAATCAGGACAATCATGTTAACTCATTAATTACTCAATTCATTTCATTACTCAGTTGTCAATCTGGATGATCATATTATCAATCTTGTTAAGTTATTCAAGATAATCATTTCAAGAATTTCATCAGATAATCATGTAACTTCAGTAAATCATTCATATAATCACTAAGTTAGAACATGTATACTCATTTATCATCTCATGACATAATCATAACGGGATATTCATGCGGGAAATATAATCAGTATGCGACCTTCCTACTTCAGTATGGAGAGAGCTGTCAGAGGATGCACAGGGAGAGGCCGCGGTGCGGGCCGAAACCCGGGAAATAATCACTCGCTGTCGGGAAATCGTGCCCAGGACTCGGCTCGATCAGAAGATGTTCGGGTTGATCCACTCACTTTTATGCAGGCCATGATGACCCATGTGCAGTTGCTCAATCATTATTGCGCCACTCTGACCGGATTAATCGAGAGAACTCTCCCGTATGAGCCAGCTGCTAAGGAAAGTGCTGAACAACAACCTTCATTTGTCAGCAAGAAATCAACGAAGCGTAATCAATCCGAAGGCGGTCAGTCAACCTTCAAGAAGCCTCATGTGAGTCCTATCGTTTCTGAGCGACCTCCTACGGCGCATAATCGTGCGGGATCTCATTCCCGAGCGGCCAGTTCGCCCATCACCTGTTTCAATTGTGGAACGCTGGGTCATTTCAGAACTGAGTGTCTGAAACCGTCTATCACGTGCTATAATTGTGGGAATTTTGGGCATAAGGCCCGTTTTTGCCGAAAGGACTCCAAGTCAGCTCCGGCGGCATATCAGGCCCCGAAGCAACCAGCGTTTCAGAATCAGACTGCTTTGTCATCGTCGTTTAAGACAATGGAAGCAAATAGAGTTGGAGCTCGTATTTATCAGACGGGAGCATCCGGTTCGGGGACCGGCAAGTCCCAAATTCATATGATGAGGAGGATCGACGATCCGGTGGTCCGAATGATTTCAGGTATACTCGTAATTTTATTTCAACTTGTGTGTACCTTTTGATGCTGGTACACCGCATTCATTTATTTTCGAATCATGCTTGAATAGACTTATTTCGGGATAGTCTTATTGCTTGTGGACCTCATACCATCGGTCTACCTGACGATGGAAGAATTTTCGGAATCATACCGAATTAAGCTTAATGACCGCGATTGGTTGATGGATCTAATCGTGGTGAATTTATCTTAGGACGATGTAATTTTCGGTATTAGTTGGTTTGATCGTCTTGATACTATCCTCAGTGTTTGTTAGCGTTTGGTCGCTATCTTTCCGTCGTTGGTTGTCGAATGTGTGCTTCAGGGAAGTAATCCCCGCTGTTCCAGAAGAAGTATTATTATGACGAAAGGAGAGAAATTCCACAATCGAACTATTCAATCATTCATTGTATCATTTTCATCGATTGGCCTTTCTAAGGCAATCGAGTTATTCAATCATTCCTTGTATCATTTCCATCGATTGGCCTTTCTAGGGCAATCGAGTTATTCAATCATTCATTGCATCATTTCCATCGATTGACCTTTCTAAGACAATCGAGTCATTCAATCATTCATTGTATCATTTTCATCGATTGGCCTTTCAAAGGCAATCGAGTTATTCAAACATTCATTGTGTCATCTTCATCGATTGGCCTTTCTAAGGCAATCGAGTTGTTCAATCATTATTGGTATCTCTTTTTATCGATTGACCATTCTAGGGCAATCAAAATGTTCAATCATTCATGGTATCATTGTCATCGATTGACGATGTATTTCCAGACGAGTTATCTGGTTGCCTTCACATAGAGTAGGGGAATTCAGGAGTGAGTTGGAGCCGGTACGTCCCCTTTATCGAAGGCACCGTACCGGATGGCCCCGACCGAAATGCAGGAGTTGAAGAATCAACTTGAAGAATTGTTCGAGAAAGGTTATATCCGACCGAGTGCGTCCCCGTGGGGAGCACCAGTGCTATTTGTCAAGAAGAAGGATGGTTCGTTCCGTTTTTGTATTGATTACCGGGAATTGAACCGGGTGACGATCAAGAATAAGTATCCTTTACCCCGCATTGATGATCTCTTAGATCAACTTCAGGGAGCTTCAGTATTTTCCAAGATCGACTTAAGATCTGGATATCACCAGTTGCGGATTCGAGAGTCGGATATTGCGAGGACGGCGTTTCGAACACGCTATGGTCATTATGAGTTCGTAGTTATGCCGTTCGGGCTAACTAATGCACCTGCGGTATTCATGGAGTTAATGAATCGGGTTTTCATCGACTTTTTAGATCAGTTTGTTGTTGTCTTCATCAATGACATTTTGATTTATTCTCATAGCCGAGAAGAACACGAGATTCATCTTTATCAGGTTCTCGACGTGTTGAGATGAGAGCAACTCTATGAAAAGTTTTCCAAATGTGAGTTCTGGATGACTGAAGTGACTTTTCTCGGACATGTAATTTCATCGGACGGAGTTCGTGTCGACCCTCAGAAGACGGAGGCTATCCGAGACTGGTTACCTCCGAAGAATGTTAAGGAGATCCGAAGTTTTCTCGGATTAGCGGGCTATTATCGGCAATTTGTGGAGGGATTTTCTAAAATCGCTCAACCCTTGACGAACCTTTTGCGGAAGGATAAGAGATACACGTGGTCCGACGCGTGTCAACAGAGTTTTGAGGAACTCAAGAGCCGGTTAATGTCAGCACCTGTACTTTCCTTGCCGCAGGGGACAGAGGGATTTGTGGTTTATAGTGATGCGTCCGGACAGGGTCTCGGATGTGTGCTCATGCAGAATGGAAAAGTTATTGCCTATGCTTCACGACAATTGAGACCTTACGAGGTTAACTATCCGACACACGACTTGGAGCTAGCAGCCGTGGTGTTCGCTTTGAAGATTTGGCGTCATTATCTTTATGGCGTTACCTGTCAGATATTCACCGATCATAAGAGTTTAAAGTATATATTTACTCATAAGGAGTTAAATATGCGGCAGAGACGGTGGTTGGAATTAATCAAAGATTATGATATCGAGATCCTTTACCACCCGGGGAAGGCGAACGTTGTCGCCGACGCCTTGAGTCGTAAGTCCGTTCAGGAGCAGATGCTTGCTCGTTTAACAATTCAGAAGGAGCTCCAACAGGAATTCCTTAGACCCGAGATCGAGGTCTGGCTTCAGCAAATTCAGGGACAGCTTTGTATGTTAGAGATTTCATCATCTCTTGAGGAAACAATCAGGGAGAATCAGAGTTCGGACCCTTCATTGTTGCGCATCCGTGAAGATGTGGCTCAGGGGAAAGCCCCTGGATTCGTGGTCCACGAGGATGGACTTTTGAGGTTTAAGAACCGGTTGTGCGATCGCGAATGACGAGTTGAAAAAGCGTATTTTGAGAGAAGCTCATGCTACCCCTTATTCTCGTTCATCCGGTCCAGCAAGATGTACAAGGACTTGAAATAAAATTTCGTGGAGTAATATGAAGCGAGAAGTCGCAGAATTTGTTTCGAGATGCTTAACTCACAACAAGTCAAGATTGAACATCGGCGTAGTGTATGTTAAAACCTCTTCCTATTCCCGAATGGAAGTGGGAAGACATTTCTATGGATTTCATCACGAGTTGCCGACGAGTCGTCGTGGCATGAATACGATCTGGGTGATTGTGGACCGCTTAACTAAATCAGCTCATTTTCTTGAGATTAAGGATACTTGGGGTCCCGAGAGACTTTCCCAGTTATTCATCAAAGAGATAATGAGACTGCACGGTACTCCTAAAAGTATCGTTTCCGATCGTGACGGACGGTTTGTGTCTCATTTTTGGAAATCAGTTCATCGTGCTATGGGAACTCAGCTTAATCTCAGTACTGCCTTTCATCCTCAGTCCGACGGACAATCAGAGAGAACTATTCAGACATTAGAGGACATGTTGAGGGCATGCGTCCTCGATTGGAAGGACGATTGGGAAGCCCAACTACCACTGATCGAGTTCACGTATAATAATAGTTGGCATGCCTCCATTAAGATGGCACCTTACGAGGCCTTGTATTGTCGATCTCCTTTGTGTTGGGATGACTTGTCAGAATCAATCGGCACCGAGCACGATATGCTTATAGCCGCCCGGGAGAAGGTAGCTTTGATCAAGAGTCGTATGTTGACAGCTTAGAGTCGACAGAAATCATATGCAGATAATCGTCGTCGACACTAGAGTTCGAGACGGGTGACCACATTTTGGTCAAGGTATCCCCGAGTCGAGGTATTTTCCATTTCGGAAAACGGGGGAAGTTGAGTCCGAGATTCATTGGACCGTTTGAAAATTTAGATCGAGTAGGCGAGTTAGCTTATCGATTGGCTTTGCCTCCGGCATTGAGCCGAATTCATAATGTGTTTCACGTCTCTCAGTTGCGGAAGTATGTTGCCGACCCGAGTCACATACTTCAGTTCGATGAAATCGAGATTGCCGATGATCATTCATACGAGGAGCGTCCTGTACGAGTGTTGGAGCGGCGAATCAAACAGTTGAGGAACAAGACGATCCCTTTGGTCAAGATTCAATGGTCCAGACACGGAGTCGAAGAGGCTACTTGGGAAACCGAGGATAGTATGCGGGAAAGTTATCCCGAGTTGTTTGACCCTTAGTTTCGGGGACGAAACTCTTTTAAGGGGGGGGTGTATGTAATACCCGGTTGTAATTTAGTCATTATCATTCAGTAATTTCATTCGGTGATTGTCACTCAGTGGATTTTCACTCATTTATAATCATTCATCAATCATGTTCATTCATCGTGTTCACCGTTCGGAAAAACTTCGAGTTGTGTATCGTTATTGTTCATTGTTTCAACTTTCCTCATATGAGTTCGACTTTGTTAGATCACCATTAATTTTTGGTAACTCAAAAAATTCTAAATCTTTGCAATATTATAGAGCATCGAGTTATCTTTCCAATGGTTCAAACGATGAGTCAATCGGAGTCCGGACGAGAGAGTTATGGTCGTTTTAGCTCACCCGCTCATTTTTCAGTTATTGGCCGATCACTGCCGACCGAACTCGGCCGTGTCGTCCGACACGGCCCGCGGCCGTACTTTGCACGGAAATGCCAAGTCTCGCCACGTGACTCGACCGTGTCGTCTGGCACGGCCGAGTCAAACTCTTCCGGATAAGCCAGAACCGACTGCCCAGACGCCCGACCGTGTTTCAGGACACGGTCGAGTCATGCCGAGTCGCTGTCGAACAGGTCACTATCGGAAGGCCCTTCGTGCCGCGACCGTGTCAAGCAGGACACGGTCGAGTCCCTGCCGGCCAGTTGCGCGCCGCGACCGTGTCGATCGGCACGGGCCATGGCCGACAGGGCAGTCAACCCCTATAAATTCGTTTTTTGAGCATTTCAGCCCATTCCTTCCATTTCTTCCACCTTCATACGAGAGAGAGAGGCTTGAGGGAGAAAATTCTCTTCACATATCACTTGAGTGTGGTTTTTAATCATTTTCATTCGGTTGTGAAGCTTGGATACTCGATTAAACTCGTGTTCTTCGGATCGAAGTGGTTGGATCTTCAAGAGGTAATTTCTTCAACACCTTGGATTTCGATTCTATGTTGAGATATGATGTTTTGGACGTTATAATCATGTTATATGAAGGGATATGTATATGATTATGAGTTTGTATAAGGATTCATTGGATTATTGAGGGATTATTCAAGAACATTTTGAATATCGAGTTGAAATTGGGGGTTTTTGATTAATTGTCGTTATAATCACGTTTTCGGATATTCGTCTTGGATTATTAAATCATATTGAAGATGTTTTGTTGGTTTGAAAAACTTCTTGGGGGATTTGATGGTGTCTTAATGAGATTTGATTGTAAACAATCGGAGTTTGGCCACAACGTATTCGATATAATGCCCCAATGAATTTAGTTTAATCATATCGACGTTTTGAGTTCGTTATATTCATGTTTGATTCGTGTATTGAACGGGTTGTTGGATATTGTATAATTCAAGGTTGTTCGAGCGATCGATATCTCAATTAGGACGTCGTTCGTGGAAGGATAATTGTCACCGGTGTTGTGTAAGTTAATTCTTACTCGGTTAAAAGGGTATTCATCCCTTTTGTTGTTGTTCATTCATAATCATAACTCATTCATCATTATATTAACCGTATCAAAACTTGTTGTTGTCAATTAATCACTTCAGTCATAAGGAACGACGGTTCCAATCTTTTCATTGAGCTGTCATTTATTTCTTTACCATTCCACCTCGGTGAGTCATTATTCATTTTCGATGTCACTTTTATTATATCGTGGCATTCCGGGTCATACTGGCGTGCCGGTTGGTATGTGTTGGATTTGTTAGGAATATGCCCTCGAATGCCACTCAGAGGATGAGAGAGTGAGAGCAATTGTATTGTAATTATGAATATTATATTTAATAAGGCAATTATTATTTCTATATTATTGTATATCACTGGCATTGTGATTTGGTATATAGAATAGTAGTCCTTGCATTTGAGAGTGAACATTCTACTCCTTATAGAGATAAGGAGATAGGCACTAGAAGTGTTTAGAGCTCGAATGCTTAACTAGTTCGCAAGTCGATAAAACTTAACAGGACATTAAGTTTTAATAAGACTTGTATAACTGATGCTAGGACGTGTGCACGTCTTGATAGCATAGTTATAAGTATATTGGTGGGACCAAGATACTCGAACACGACTCATACTCGATTCACCACACGGTATTCACTCTCGAAGAGTCGATGACGAATCGAAAGGTTGTGATAGTATACGTGGACCTTTGACTTGAGGGTTCGAGAAGATGTGTCTGTGACGTTTAGTTTGTCATTAGAGTAGTTAGACTCATTTGCTTAATTCTTGAGTCGACCTCGAAGTGCGGACTATACGGCAGTAGCGATCTTTGTCAGACGCCAAGAAAGGATTCTATCTCCTGTTAGTGAGCGGGCGAATGTCTATACGGTTAATGGCAAATAAGATCATAAGTCTTTGGCCAAAGCATTCGATATAGTCGTATTAGATACACTATTAATCGATCGGTCTTGATTTGCATTAACACATGTATAGAGTTTAGTCAATGAGGGTTTGACTTTACCGTGACCCGAAGACTTGACCGGGACATCCGATGAAGGGTCTATACGTATATAGTATTCACGACATAATGGTTACGGAATGATTCGTTCATTCGTTCTCGATCGGGGTTTACAATGCGGCCCGCTAGTCGGCTAAGTGTTGCCCGCACTCATTGGTTCCTCCCAATGCCGGCCGAGACGAACCTACGAGTCGCGCAATAGGATCATTGATGGATAAATATGAATTAATAATCTCTCTTATAATATTAGATATTAGATATCTAATTTTGATTTATCGGATAAATCAAATAGCGGTCTAATGAATTGTAAGTAGTTCTTGGGTGATTACTTTAATTCATAAATTATATTTCTTAGAGAAATATATATTTGTGTTTGATATAATTAATTAATTGGATTAATTAATTAGTCCAAACACATTGGAAATAAAACGGATTCGTTTGACGAACATCCGGTACACGAGGGATTCGTTTTGACGAACATCCAGTACACGAGCCGAGTAAATTCGACCCGTCTTCTTGAAAATTTCCCTTAAGGCCACCACCCCTCCATCTCTTGTCTCTTATATACTTATTTTATGTCACTAGGTGACATATGTGAGGTGTATTTGATACCCTCAATCATGTGTTAAAGGTAGACTTTCATTCTTTTATATAAATAAAAGTCTTTAAAAAGGAGTTATGATAACTTCTTCTTGCTTTAACTCATAATCACGAATTTGAGAGAGAGAGTAAGGTAGAAAACTTCATCTTGATCTTAGAGACAAGATATAAGAAGAATACATTGAGAGAGAAAATTCATACAAGCTTCCCTAGCCGCATTCTTGAAGAAAGGAAGCTTGTCGATTTTTCCATCAAGTTCCGTGTGAAGTAGAGGCATCTTGCTTTAGGTGCTTGGAACGAAGGGCTCTTCATCATCATCATCATCATACGAAGGTTTTTCAGAGACATCATAGGTATGGGACTTTGATTCCTTGATCTTCGTATTTTTTTTCGTATATACGTTACTTGATCGATCCTCTTAGGGATTCCGTTTATTCTTCCGTTGCGTTTATTTTCCGAGGAATCCCAACAAAGGGTATCGGAGCGAGGTCAAATATATCGTATATACGATCATCTTTGCATTTGGAATGTTATTTGATGATGTTTATGATTTAGAATCATAATAGATATAATCGAAGAAATTTAATCGTTCGTAGTAAGTCAAGTTTCGACTATTTTATGTGAATTATAAATCTGAAAAATTTGATTTTTGTTGATTTATAAGTTCTTCGTGAAGTTAAGAAACTTTTTCGTTTTGGAAGCGAGTCGAAAAATGAGAAAACGGGGTTAAACACGAATACCGCACGAAGACGCAATGCCGGCAGCAGCCATCGGATCGGCCGCTCGCCGCCGAGAGTGACTCGCTAGCTATCAGAGCCGCCGCCACCGCTGGCAAAGGGCCGAGAGTGACTCGTCCCGGCGGTTTCGGGTTTTCGCCCGATTTTGAATCGGGCCGTGGTCGGGCCTCGATACCGATTTTCCGGACTCCATTTTTGTGTTTATATTTCGTTGTAATAATTTCCAAATTTAAATTGGATTTAATTAGATTTAATAAAATATTTGGAATATTTTTTTAAGGGAAATTATTAGACGAGAATATTATTTTGGCGGATTACTTTGAACGGATTAAAATGACGATTATAAATATTAATTTGATTAATATTGTAGAAATTAAATAAATTAATTTTTATATTAATTGGATTAATATATTAATTGATTATTTAATTTTATTTACCGTTACATGTTGTATTAAATGCCTTATGTGATGGTGATATAGCTCGTGGACTTAGTTGTTGATTTCTTCGATTCGATATGGTTGTAAAGGCCATTTTGAGCCTATTTATTTTTACTAGAAAATATGTATAAAAGGATGTATTGTTCAATGATGTAATTATTCATATGGCTATGACGAAGACCGAAGACGACCGACAGGAAGACGAAGAATCAATACTTGTATTTTTCTTTTCGTTATTTGGCTTGGCCCAATACTTAGGAAAAGTCTATGAGCTATATGTTGGTAGTAACTAGGTTGCTATTTATTGTTTTTCATTTTGAATGATTGACAAATCACAAACCGCGCTTATAAACGGATTAATGTGCAAAGTGTAACATATAATCGCGTTAATACTCCCACTTACAAACACTAAGTTATAAAGGTTACGAGGTTTCCTACCCTCCGTCAAACTCATGGAAAATTGAAATCTAAACCGAATATTATTCTTCCGAGTATGTCGGGTAATATTTTTGGGGAAAGTTGATAAATTCCTAGAGTGCATTAGATGCCTTTGGTTGTGACAAATCAAACCCCTATAAACCGTATGGGTTGCCGGGTAAGATTCAATTGTCGACTAATAGGAGTTGACGGTTTAAACTTAGATAGTTCAATGAGCCATAGAAACCGAATGGGTTGAGGGCAAGTGAACTAGGGGTAAAAGAAGATCGAATCATCCATTAGATGGGTTGGTATTAGACACCACTTTATAAAGAATAATAGAATATAAACCGTATGGGTTGCCCTCTATTAAACTTTGTAAAGAAATCGATCACCACTATGAAGTCACCCAAGACTTCCGGATTTAACATGGGAGTGTGTAAATGCCGATAAAATAGTGGAGCCGAGTTATGAATAAAGAAAGTCCTTAAATTCTTTACTCGGATCATAATTAAACAATCACTAACAAATCTCGAATTATTCTCTCAGCTAACAAAACTCTCAATATGACAATGAACCCACTCGCTATACTACTTGAAAAGAACGTCCCGACCGTCCGAACTATGGATCAAGCCGGAACTTGAGGATTGTCCTAACTATGGAAATGCCGATACGTCTTGAGGCGGACATCCCGGCTCCTGCAAGAACCCGAGCCAATCAGAAGATGTCGATGCCCATGAGAAATGGGTAAAGACGACATAAGAGTGCGAGGGTACATGTTAGGCTCAATGACCAATGAGCTTCAACGTGCCCATGAAAAGATGACGTCTTCACGAGCCATCTTAGCGCACTGGCCGAGCTCTATGGAGAGCATAGCCGAATCGCTAGATATGAGATATCAAAGCAATTATTCGGCGCCGGGATGAAGGAAGGAGAGAAGGTTGGGGACCATGTCCTCAAGATGATCTCGATGATTGAGAGATTGGAAGCTCTTGATTTTCGATGCATGCATCTCTCCAACCGACCTTATCCTGCAGTCACTTCCGACTCCTTTTCCCAATTTGTCATGAACTTCAACCGCAATGAGATTGCATGTAACTTAGCCGGGCTAATGAACAAACCGACAACCGCCTGGGTCTCGATGAAGACAAAGGGAAAGGAAGTCGCACTTGTGATTTCTTCTAAGACTTGGAAGTCCAAGAATAAGAAGAAAAGAACAAGAAGCGTAGGTCCGATAGCCAAGATCGACAAGGGAAGGGGCAAGGCCCCAATGGTTCAAAAGAGCAAAGGGGCCAAGAAAACGGATGTATGCCTCAATCATGTGAGCTAGGCCACTGGAAGAGGTATTGTCCAAAGCTTGACCATAATGCGCCTTCAGTGCACGGAACTATTGGTTTTAGAAACAAATTGTTCTCAGAATCGTATATTCTACTTCTTGGATACTTGATTCCGGTGCGAGTTCTCACATTTGTACAATGAATCGGGATCTGAACGGCGTAGGAAGGCTGGATTCGGGGAGGTGATGGTCACCGTCGGAAGTGGGCATAGTGTCGAGGCTTCGATATCGGATCCCTTATGTTGGATTTAGAATCGGTTTTATTCTCACTTTAGATGATGTACTTGTTTTGCCCAAGGGGCACAAGAATATTGTATCAATTCCGGTCATGGACCGAAAGGGATTTCACTTCTTTATTGGAGATGGGTCTGTCGTATTTATTTTAAATAAATTGGTTGGTATCGCTACATTATTAAATGGTTTATACCATTTAAATTTAAAGAATAAGACAATCGTGAACACTATAACTAGGAAGCGTGGTAGGGATGAAACGAACCAAGCACTTAAGTGGCATCTTAGACTTGGTCATATCGGTCGGACCAAGGTTCATAAAATGGAGAAAGATGGGCTTACGGGTCCATTGGGATCGATCCCTATCCAACTTGTGAATCTTGCCTTCAAGGCAAAATGACTAAGTTACCCTTCGCAGGACTTTTGAAAGAGTCCGAAAAACTTGGATTGATCCATACCGACGCCTCGTGGCCCTTTGAAGTGGCACGAGACGGCTTTCGATTTCATTACATTTACCGATGACCATACTGTATGGATTCGTACTTAATGAAACATAAGTCTGAAGCTTTTGATAAATTCAAGGAATTTAAAGCCCTAGTTGAAAATCAAACAGTAACCGTGTTAAGACTCTTAGGTCGACGGGTGGTGAGTACATGAGTACCGAATTTGATGAGTTCTTAAAAGAACTAGGAATAGTGTCACAATTCACACCTCCGGCTACTCCACAATTAAATGGTGTATCGAAAGAAGGAACCGAACCTTGTTGGACATGGTTCGCTCCATGCTAAACTATACCGATCTACCGATTTATCTGGGTTACGCGCTCCTTATCTGTGCATATCTTGAACAGATGTCCTTCCAAACTGTTCCTAAGACTCCCCATGAGATGTGGAGAGGTAGGAAACCAAGTCTTAATCACATTAGGATTTGGGGATGCCCCGCTTATGTCAAGAAGACTAAAGTAGAGAAATTGGAAACTAGGTCGTGAAAGGTCGTTTCATAGGATATCCAGGGATTCCATGGGATATCTATTCTACATGCACGAAGATCATAGGATCATCGTTGCTATACAAGCACACTTCCTGGAAGATCGGTTTATTCAGAAGGAGGGCAGTAGAAATATTTCTTTGGAAGAAATAAAAGAAACACCAAATGAGACACCTATGCAAGATACAAGAACCAAACCTTCAAATACAAATACAACCTCGCAAGTCTAGTAGAATTTCTCAATTACCGGAGAGGTATGGCTATCTCGCATCAAGAGGAACTGGGTGTCCATGAGATGACAGAAAGTAGTCAAGAGAAAGATCCTTCTACATACGACCAAGCGATGGTAGACGTTGACTCCACCAAATGGCAAGAATCTATGGAAGCCGAGATAGACTCAATGCATGCTAATCGTGTCCGGACTTTAGTAGATCGTCCTAAAGGCATAGTGCCTATTGGAAACAAATGGATCTATAAGAGAAAGACTGATGGAGATGGCAAGGTTGATACCTATAAGGCCGGGCTTGTGGCAAAGGGTTATTCCCAAAGAGAAGGAATCGATTACTTCGAGACCTTCTACTTTGTAGCTATGATTAAGTCTATTCGCATGATGCTTGCTATAGCAGCCCACTTAGATTATGAAATATGGCAAATGGATGTGAAAACGGCATTCCTAAATGGATTCCTCGAGGAGGAGATTTATATGGAACAGCCTAAGGGATTCATATCTCAAACCAATATTCATAAAGTATGCAAACTTCAGCGTGCAATTTATGGACTGAAGCAAGCTTCACGGAGTTGGAATCTTCGTTTAACGAGACACCAAAGAGTTTGATTTTGTCCAAAACGAAGAAGAGCCCCGTATTTACAAGAAGTTTAGTGGGATCAAAATTGCGTTCTTAATACTATATGTAGATGACATTCTACTTATAGGAAATGACGTAGGAATGCTCGGTACGTGAAAGCTTGGCTTTCTAAAGAGTTCTCAATGAAAGACTTGGGAGAAGCTACCTATATTCTCAGGTATTCGTCTCTACCGGATAGAGCGAAAAGAATGTTAGGTCTTTCCCAAGCCCTCTACATAGAAAAGATCCTGAAGCGATTTAGGATGGAAGATTCTAAAAGAGGGTTTCTACCTATGCAACATGGTGCAAAACTTTCCTTAGAGATGTGTCCTCAAAGTGAGGAAGATAGAAAGGAAATGAGCAAGGTATCTTATGCTTCAAAGAGGTAGCCTTATGTATGCAATGATTTGCACTAGACCGGACATTGCCTATGCCGTAAGCGTAGTAAGTCGGTTTCGCCAAATCCAGGCGAACATTGATCTGTAAAGAACATTCTTAAGTACCTAAGGAGGACTAAAGACTTGGTTCTTACATACGGCGGTGGAGAACTAAGAGTGATGGGTTATACAGACTCGATTTTTCGGGGACATGGATGCTCGATGTCCACATCGGTATATCTTTACTCCGAATGGTGGGGCGATTTCTTGGAGAAGTGCCAAGCAAAGTTCGATCGCTATCTCCACATGTCAAGCCGAATATCAGCACCACGGAGGTCGCTAAAGAAGCTTTTTGGATAAAGAAGTTCACCGAGGAACTTCAAGTGGTTCCTAACGCAGAGAAGCCCGTGACACCGCTTTGTGACAACGATGGAGTCTGCACGTGCTAAGGAGCCTAGGGCTCACCACAACACCAAACATATTGCGAGAAAATATCATTTTGTTAGAGAAATGGTTCGGGATGGGAATGTTACATCACAGAGAGTAGACACGGAAATAACGTTGCCGATCCGCTTACCAAGCCACTATCTCGAAGGTCTTAGAGAGACATCTGGAGAGTATGGGTATTAGATACCATAGTTTGTGGCATTGAGTGCAAGTGGGAGATTGTTAGGAATATGCCCTCGAATGCCACTCGGAGGATGAGAGAGTGAGAGCAATTGTATTGTAATTATGAATATTATATTTAATAAGGCAATTATTATTTCTATATTATTGTATATCACCGGCATTGTGATTTGGTATATAGAATAGTAGTCCTTGCATTTGAGAGTGAACATTCTACTCCTTATAGAGATAAGGAGATAGGCACTAGAAGTGTTTAGAGCTCGAATGCTTAACTAGTTCGCAAGTCGATAAAACTTAACAGACATTAAGTTTTAATAAGACTTGTATAATCGATGCTAGGACGTGTGCACGTCTTGATAGCATAGTTATAAGTATATTGGTGGGACCAGTATACTCGAACACGACTCATACTCGATTGAGTCACACGGTATTCACTCTCGAAGAGTCGATGACGAATCGAAAGGTTGTGATAGTATACGTGGACCTTTGACTTGAGGGTTCAGTAGAAGATGTGTCTGTGACGTTTAGTTTGTCATTAGAGTAGTTAGACTCATTTGCTTAATTGCTGAGTCGACCTCGAAGTGCGGACTATACGGGCAGGTAGCAATCTTTGCTGTACGCCAAGAAAGGATTCTATCTCCTGTTAGTGAGCAAGCGAATGTCCTATACGGTTAATGGCAAATAAGATCATAAGTCTTTGGCCAAAGCATTCTGATATAGTCGTATTAGATACACTATTAATCAGTCGGTCTTGATTTGCATTAACACATGTATAGAGTTTAGTCAACAGTAGGGTTTGACTTTACCGTGACCCGAAGACTTGACCGGACATCTGATGAAGGGTCTATACGTATATAGTATTCACGACATAATGGTTCTGGAATGATTCGTTCATTCGTTCTCGATCGGGGTTTACAAAGGCGGCCCGCCAGTGGCTAAGTGTTGCCCGCACTCATTGGTTCCTCCCAATGCCGGCTGAGACGAACCTACGAGTCGCGCAATAGGATCATTGATGGATAAATATGAATTAATAATCTCTCTTATAATATTAGATATTAGATATCTAATTTTGATTTATCGGATAAATCAAATAGTCTAATGAATTGTAAGTAGTTACCGGGTGATTACTTTAATTCATAAATTATATTTCTTAGAGAAATATATATTTGTGTTTGATATAATTAATTAATTGGATTAATTAATTAGTCCAAACACATTGGAAATAAAACGGATTCGCTTGACGAACATCCGTACACGAGGGATTCGTTGACGAACATCCAAGTACACGAGCCGAGTAAATTCGACCCGTCTTCTTGAAATTTCCCTTAAGGCCACCACCCCTCCATCTCTTGTCTCTTATATACTTATTTTATGTCACTAGGTGACATATGTGAGGTGTATTTGATACCCTCAATCATGTGTTAAAGGTAGACTTTCATTTTTATAAATAAAAGTCTTTAAAAAGGAGTTATGATAACTTCTTCTTGCTTTAACTCATAATCACGAATTTGAGAGAGAGAGTAAGGTAGAAAACTTCATCTTGATCTTAGAGACAAGATATAAGAAGAATACATTGAGAGAGAAAATTCATACAAGCTTCCCTAGCCGCATTCTTGAAGAAAGGAAGCTTGTCGATTTTTCCATCAAGTTCCGGCGTGTGAAGTAGAGGCATCTTGCTTTAGGTGCTTGGAACGAAGGGCTCTTCATCATCATCATCATCATACGAAGGTTTTTCAGAGACATCATAGGTATGGGACTTTGATTCCTTGATCTTCGTATTTTTTTTTTCGTATATACGTTACTTGATCGATCCTCTTAGGGATTCCGTTTATTCTTCCGTTGCGTTTATTTTCTGAGGAATCCCAACAGGATTTTCATGTCGGGCACGTTTAAGTCGTGTGTTGGTTGTTGGCCTCACATTGGACTGTGCACACGAGTCATATTGTCTCGTGAGACTGATTAGCTACAAGACCACACGGGTATTCGATCGATACTCGTTGGTGGCTTGTGCACGGACACATTTCCATCCCGGGCGTAGTGTGGCGCCACCCTTTGAGCCGTACTGTTAGTTGATTCATATAGCATGTTTGATTGCATATGTTTCGACAAGATATTTCATAACTTCAGATATAATCATGATTGTGTATTTTCAACCCTTGAGGATTGTTGTTCTTTGTAACTGACCCCGTTTGGGGATTTTGTTTTTTAGGTCTTGGCAAGGCTAAAGTACGGGGAGAACACGCTGACGTCGAGGAGTCCCAGTGATACTAGTAGGGGGCCCCGATCTTTCAGTTATTCATGTTATTGTCCTTTATTTTCCGCTGCAGACTTTCATTTGAATACTACATTTCATTCAGTGTTGTGTATTTTATCTTCATATAAAATACACTAGTATTCGGTATTGTCCTGGTGTGTTGTAACTAAACTCCTCATCGGAGTAATTATTGTTGTAATGTAGTTCAGTACTACATTTATCTTGTGTAATTCATTCATTTTCATTTGCCTGGTGGGTCCCAGTTGGGGATCTACGGCACTGTAATATCCGCCTAGTTTGGGGTGTTACAGAGTTGGTATCGGAGCGTGGTTTTGAATACTACCCTCCAAGTCATGTCTCGTTTGAAATAATCGTCATCGGACTAGTATCATTGGACTTTCGCGTAACATGTGACCTGTGCAAATGCCGAGCCAATCTGACCGAAAGAACTGTAAGATTTCTAACGCCATGGTATAATTTCTGGCAATAGTCATTCATTCATCATTCATCAATTAACAATCCTCAAACATCATCATTCATTGTGATTAGGACGATCATGTTAACTCATTAATCACTTAATTCATTTCATTACTCAGTTAATAATCAGGACGATCATGTTAACTCATTAATTACTCAATTCATTTCATTACTCAGTTGTCAATCTGGATGATCATATTATCAATCTTGTTAAGTTATTCAAGATAATCATTTCAAGAATTTCATCAGATAATCATGTAACTTCAGTAAATCATTTATATAATCACTAAGTTAGAACATGTATACTCATTTATCATCTCATGACATAATCATAACGGGATATTCATGCGGGAAATATAATCAGTATGCGACCTTCCTACTTCAGTATGGAGAGAGCTGTCAGAGGATGCACAGGGAGAGGCCGCGGTGCGGGCCGAAACCCGGGAAATAATCACTCGCTGTCGGGAAATCGTGCCCAGGACTCGGCTCGATCAGAAGATGTTCGGGTTGATCCACTCACTTTTATGCAGGCTATGATGACCCATGTGCAGTTGCTCAATCATTATTGCGCCACTCTGACCGGATTAATCGAGAGAACTCTCCCGTATGAGCCAGCTGCTAAGGAAAGTGCTGAACAACAACCTTCATTTGTCAGCAAGAAATCAACGAAGCGTAATCAATCCGAAGGCGGTCAGTCAACCTTCAAGAAGCCTCGTGTGAGTCCTATCGTTTCTGAGCGACCTCCTACGGCGCATAATCGTGCGGGATCTCATTCCCGAGCGCCGCCTGCCATCACCGCTTCAATTGTGGAACGCCGGTCATTTCGTAACCGAGTGTCTCAAACCATCTATCACGTGCTATAATTGTGGGAATTTTGGGCATAAGGCCCGTTTTAGCCGAAAGGACTCCAATTCAGCTCCGCGCATCTCAGCCCCAAGCAACCAGCGTTTGAATCGATCGCTTTGTCATCGTCGTTTAAGACAATGGAAGCAAATAGAGTTGGAGCTCGTATTTATCAGATGGGAGCGTCCGGTTCGGGGACCGGCAAGTCCCAAATTCATATGATGAGGAGGATCGACGATCCGGTGGTCCGAATGATTTCAGGTATACTCGTAATTTTATTTCAACTTGTGTGTACCTTTTGATGCAGGTACACCGCATTCATTTATTTTCGAATCATGCTTGAATAGACTTATTTCGGGATAGTCCTATTGCTTGTGGACCTCATACCATCGGTCTACCTGACGATGGAAGAATTTTCGGAATCATACCGAATTAAGCTTAATGACCGCGATTGGTTGATGGATCTAATCGTGGTGAATTTATCTTAGGACGATGTAATTTTCGGTATTAGTTGGTTTGATCGTCTTGATACTATCCTCAGTGTTTGTTAGCGTTTGGTCGCTATCTTTCCGTCGTTGGTTGTCGAATGTGTGCTTCAGGGAAGTAATCCCCGCTATTCCAGAAAAAGTATTATTATGACGAAAGCAGAGAAATTCCACAATCGAACTATTCAATCATTCATTGTATCATTTTCATCGATTGGCCTTTCTAAGGCAATCGAGTTATTCAATCATTCCTTGTATCATTTCCATCGATTGGCCTTTCTAGGGCAATCGAGTTATTCAATCATTCATTGCATCATTTCCATCGATTGGCCTTTCTAAGACAATCGAGTCATTCAATCATTCATTGTATCATTTTCATCGATTGGCCTTTCAAAGGCAATCGAGTTATTCAAACATTCATTGTGTCATCTTCATCGATTGGCCTTTCTAAGGCAATCGAGTTGTTCAATCATTATTGGTATCTCTTTTTATCGATTGACCATTCTAGGGCAATCGAAATGTTCAATCATTCGTGGTATCATTGTCATCGATTGACGATGTATTTCCAGACGAGTTATCTGGTTGCCTTCACATAGAGTAGGGGAATTCAGGAGTGAGTTGGAGCCGGTACGTCCCCTTTATCGAAGGCACCGTACCGGATGGCCCCGACCGAAATGCAGGAGTTGAAGAATCAACTTGAAGAATTGTTCGAGAAAGGTTATATCCAACCGAGTGCGTCTCGTGGCAAGCACAGTCTTTGTTGTCAAGAAGAAGGATGGTTCGCTCCGTTTGTGTATTGATTACCGGAATTGAACCGGTGACGATCAAGAATAAGTATCCTTTACCCCGCATTGATGATCTCTTAGATCAACTTCAGGGAGCTTCAGTATTTTCCAAGATCGACTTAAGATCTGGATATCACCAGTTGCGGATTCGAGAGTCGGATATCGCGAGGACGGCGTTTCGAACACGCTATGGTCATTATGAGTTCGTAGTTATGTCGTTCGGGCTAACTAATGCACCTGCGGTATTCATGGAGTTAATGAATCGGGTTTTCATCGACTTTTTAGATCAGTTTGTTGTTGTCTTCATCGATGACATTTTGATTTATTCTCGTAGCCGAGAAGAACACGAGATTCATCTTCATCAGGTTCTCGACGTGTTGAGACGAGAGCAACTCTATGGAAAGTTTTCCAAATGTGAGTTCTGGATGCCCGAAGTGACTTTTCTCGGACATGTAATTTCATCGGACGGAGTTCGTGTCGACCCTCAGAAGACGGAGGCTATCCGAGACTGGTTACCTCCGAATAATGTTAAGGAGATCCGAAGTTTTCTCGGATTAGCGGGCTATTATCGGCAATTTGTGGAGGGATTTTCTAAAATCGCTCAACCCTTGACGAACCTTTTGCGGAAGGATAAGAGATACACGTGGTCCGACGCGTGTCAACGGAGTTTTGAGGAACTCAAGAGCCGGTTAATGTCAGCACATGTACTTTCCTTGCCGCAGGGGACGGAGGGATTTGTGGTTTATAGTGATGCGTCCGGACAGGGTCTCGGATGTGTGCTCATGCAGAATGGAAAAGTTATTGCCTATGCTTCACGACAATTGAGACCTTACGAGGTTAACTATCCGACACACGACTTGGAGCTAGCAGCCGTGGTGTTCGCTTTGAAGATTTGGCGTCATTATTTTTATGGCGTTACCTGTCAGATATTCACCGATCATAAGAGTTTAAAGTATATATTTACTCATAAGGAGTTAAATATGCGGCAGAGATGGTGGTTGGAATTAATCAAAGATTATGATATCGAGATTCTTTACCACCCGGGGAAGGCGAATGTTGTCGCCGACGCCTTGAGTCGTAAGTCTGTTCAGGAGTAGATGCTTGCTCGTTTAACAATTCAGAAGGAGCTCCAACAGGAATTCCTTAGACCCGAGATCGAGGTCTGGCTTCAGCGAATTCAGGGACAGCTTTGTATGTTAGAGATTTTATCATCTCTTGAGGAAGCAATCAGGGAGAATCAGAGTTCGGACCCTTCATTGTTGCGCATCCGTGAAGATGTGGTTCAGGGGAAAGCCCCTGGATTCGTGGTCCACGAGGATGGACTTTTGAGGTTTAAGAACCGGTTGTGCGTACCGGCGAATGACGAGTTGAAAAACTCTATTTTGAGAGAAGCTCATGCTACCCCTTATTCTGTTCATCCGGGGTCCAGCAAGATGTACAAGGACTTGAAACAAAATTTCTGGTGGAGTAATATGAAGCGAGAAGTCGCAGAATTTGTTTCGAGATGCTTAACCTATCAACAAGTCAAGATTGAACATCAGCGACCGGCAGGTATGTTAAAACCTCTTCCTATTCCCGAATGGAAGTGGGAAGACATTTCTATGGATTTCATCACGAGTTTGCCGACAAGTCGTCGTGGCATGAATACGATCTGGGTGATTGTGGATCGCTTAACTAAATCAGCTCATTTTCTTGAGATTAAGGATACTTGGGGTCCCGAGAGACTTGCCCAGTTATTCATCAAAGAGATAGTGAGACTGCACGATACTCCTAAAAGTATCGTTTCCGATCGTGACGGACGGTTTGTGTCTCATTTTTGGAAATCAGTTCATCGTGCTATGGGAACTCAGCTTAATCTCAGTACTGCCTTTCATCCTCAGTCCGACGGACAATCAGAGAGAACTATTCAGACATTAGAGGACATGTTGAGGGCATGCGTCCTCGATTGGAAGGACGATTGAGAAGCCCAACTACCACTGATCGAGTTCACGTATAATAATAGTTGGCATGCCTCCATTAAGATGGCACCTTACGAGGCCTTGTATTGTCGATATCCTTTGTGTTGGGATGACTTGTCAGAATCAATCGGCACCGAGCCCGATATGCTTATAGCCGCTCGGGAGAAGGTAGCTTTGATCAAGAGTCGTATGTTGACAGCTCAGAGTCGACAGAAATCATATGCAGATAATCGTCGTCGACCACTAGAGTTCTAGACGGGTGACCACGTTTTGGTCAAGGTATCCCCGAGTCGAGGTATTTTCCGTTTCGGAAAACGGGGGAAGTTGAGTCCGAGATTCATTGGACCGTTTGAAATTTTGGATCGAGTAGGCGAGTTAGCTTATCGATTGGCTTTGCCTCCGGCATTGAGCCGAATTCATAATGTGTTTCACGTCTCTCAGTTTCGGAAGTATGTTGCCGACCCGAGTCACATACTTCAGTTCGACGATATCGAGATCGCAGATGATCATTCGTACGAGGAGCGTCCTGTACGAGTGTTGGAGTGGCGAATCAAACAGTTGAGGAACAAGACGATCCCTTTGGTTAAGATTCAGTGGTCCAGACACGGAGTCGAAGAGGCTACTTGGGAAACCGAGGATAGTATGCGGGAAAGTTATCCCGAGTTGTTTGACCCTTAGTTTCGGGGACGAAACTCTTTTAAGGGGGGGTGTATGTAATACCCGGTTGTAATTCAGTCATTATCATTCAGTAATTTCATTCGGTGATTGTCACTCAGTGGATTTTCACTCATTTATAATCATTCATCAATCATGTTCATTCACCGTGTTCACCGTTCGGAAAAACTTCGAGTTGTGTATCGTTATTGTTCATTGTTTCAACTTTCCTCATATGAGTTCGACTTTGTTAGATCACCATTAATTTTTGGTAACTCCAAAAATTCTAAATATTTGCAATATTATAGAGCATCGAGTTATCTTTCCAATGGTTCAAACGGTGAGTCAATCGGAGTCCGGACGAGAGAGTTATGGTCGTTTTAGCTCACCCGCTCATTTTTCAGTTATTGGCCGATCACTGCCGACCGAACTCGGCCGTGTCGTCCGACACAGCCCGTGCTGTACTCGTCCGGAAATGCCGAAGTCTCTGCCCACAGGATTCGACCGTGTCGTCTGGCACGGCCGAGTCAAACTCTTCCGGATAAGCCAGAACCGACTGCCCAGACGCCCGATTGTGTTCCAGGACACGGTCGAGTCATGCCGAGTCGCTGTCGGACAGGTCACTATCGGAAGGCCCTTTGCGCCGCGACCATGTCAAGCAGGACACGGTCGAGTCCCTGCCGGCCAGTTGCGCGCCGCGACCGTGCCCATCGGCACGGGCCGTGTCCGACAGGGCAGTCAACCCCTATAAATTCGTTTTTTGAGCATTTCAGCCCATTCCTTCCATTTCTTCCACCTTCATACGAGAGAGAGAGGCTTGAGGGAGAAAATTCTCTTCACCTATCACTTGAGTGTGGTTTTTAATCATTTTCATTCGGTTGTGAAGCTTGGATACTCGATTAAACTCGTGTTCTTCGGATCGAAGTGGTTGGATCTTCAAGAGGTAATTTCTTCAACACCTTGGATTTCGATTCTATGTTGAGATATGATGTTTTGGACGTTATAATCATGTTATATGAAGGGATATGTATATGATTATGAGTTTGTATAAGGATTCATTGGATTATTGAGGGATTATTCAAGAACATTTTGAATATCAAGTTGAAATTGGGGGTTTTCGATTAATTGTCGTTATAATCACGTTTTCGGATATTCGTCTTGGATTATTAAATCATATTGAAGATGTTTTGTTGGTTTGAAAAACTTCTTGGGGGATTTGATGGTGGCTTAATGAGATTTGATTGTAAACAATCGGAGTTTGGCCACAACGTATTCGATATAATGCCCCAATGAATTTAGTTTAATCGTATCGACGTTTTGAGTTCGTTATATTCATGTTTGATTCGTGTATTGAACGGGTTGTTGGATATTGTATAATTCAAGGTTGTTCGAGCGATCGATATCTCAATTAGGACGTCGTTCGTGGAAGGATAATTGTCACCGGTGTTGTGTAAGTTAATTCTTACTCGGTTAAAAGGATATTCATCCCTTTTGTTGTTGTTCATTCATAATCATAACTCATTCATCATTATATTAACCGTATCAAAACTTGTTGTTGTCAATTAATCACTTCAGTCATAAGGAACGACGGTTCCAATCTTTTCATTGAGCTGTCATTTATTTCTTTACCATTCCACCTCGGTGAGTCATTATTCATTTTCGATGTCACTTTTATTATATCGTGGCATTCCGGGTCATACCGGCGTGCCGGTTGGTATGTGTTGGATTTTCATGTCGGGCACGTTTAAGTCGTGTGTTGGTTGTTGGCCTCACATTGGACTGTGCACACGAGTCATATTGTCTCGTGAGATCGACAGGTACAAGACCACACGGTATTCGATCGATACTGCTGGTGGCTTGTGCACGGACACATTTCCATCCCGGGCGTAGTGTGGCGCCACCCTTTGAGCCGTACTGTTAGTTGATTCATATAGCATGTTTGATTGCGTATGTTTCGACAAGATATTTCATAACTTCAGATATAATCATGATTGTGTATTTTCAACCCTTGAGGATTGTTGTTCTTTGTAACTGACCCCGTTTGGGGATTTTGTTTTTCAGGTCTTGGCAAGGCTAAAGTACGGGGAGAACACGCTGACGTCGAGGAGTCCCAGTGATACTAGTAGGGGGCCCCGATCTTTCAGTTATTCATGTTATTGTCCTTTATTTTCCGCTGCAGACTTTCATTTGAATACTCCATTTCATTCAGTGTTGTGTATTTTATCTTCATATAAAATACACTAGTATTCGGTATTGTCCTGGTGTGTTGTAACTAAACTCCTCATCGGAGTAACTATTGTTGTAATGTAGTTCGGTACTACATTTATCTTGTGTAATTCATTCATTTTCATTTGCCTAGTGGGTCCCAGTTGGGGATCTACGGCACTGTAATATCCGCCTAGTTTGGGGTGTTACATAGAAGGTCATCGCCTTCCTGTATTTTGAACAAGGTTTTGTCCACAACACCTTTCTCAAATCTATTATCGGTTAGATACTGGGACATGGTCTCATACCATGCTCTAGGGGCTTGCTTAAGTCCATACAGTACTTTCCTCAGCCTGTATACTAGATCGATGCCATCTGTGTTGGCAAACCCTGGTGGTTGTTCAACATAAACTTCTTCGGCAATCTCCATTTAGGAATGCACTTTTGACGTCCATTTGGTATACAATGAAGCTCTTATGGGCAGTAAAGGCTAAAAATATCCTAATGGCTTCTAGTATGGCTACATGGGCAAACGTTTCATCGTAGTCTATGCCTTCTTCCTGTCTATAGCCTTGTGTGACTAGCCTTGATTTATTCCTTATAATTAGTCTATTTCGATCCTTCTTATTTCAAAATACCCATTTGGTTCCAATAACCGATTGATGTGTAGGTCTGGGTACAAGATACCATACATTGTTTCTCTCAAAAATGTTAAGCTCTTCTTCCATAGATGTTATCCAATGAGAATTGTTAAGAGCTTCTATGGTAGAAAAAGGTTCGGACTGGGCTAAGAATACAGCAATTGTGCACGCATTGAGTCTTCTAAGCTCGGATTGAGATTTCCATTCAGGGAATGGTGATATCTCAGTATCTAGTTCTTCTTGTGCACACAGTACATTTTCTTGTGTGCTCTGTATTCTCCTACAGGTAGAAACACCAGCATTAATGTTTTCAATGATCAGCTCTTGCGGGTGATCTCTCAACCATCTTCGGTCGGGTTCTAATTCAGGGTCCCATACTGTATCTTGAGTTGCTATAGATAGAGCTTCAGCTTGTACATCATCGGCTTCATCTACGGTGATTCTTACAGCTGCGGGGTTAATTTCTAGGTTAACAAGAGGTTCTATGGGAGTTGGTGGATCTAAGATGGAAAGTTGTTGGATGTTCTGAGTAACAGCTTCTACTCCTGTAGGGTCTTGGTGAGGTTCGTCGAACACTACATGAACTGATTCCTCGATCGTCAGCTTCCTTTTATTAAAGATCCTGTAAGCTTTGCTGACGGAGGAATATCCTACAAATATTCCTTCATCCGACTTCTCATCAAAGGTTATAAGTTGATCCTTCCCATTATTCAACACATAGCACCTGCATCCAAAAATGTGAAAATACGAAACTAATGGAGTTTTGATGTTCCATACCTCATATGATGTTTTGTTGTGGTGCTTGTTGACGATACAGCAGTTTTGAGTGTAGCATGCTGTATTGGTTGCTTCACCCCAGAAACGCTGTGGCAACTTGCTTGCGGCAATCATTGTCCTTGTTGCTTCTTTCAGCATCCTATTATTTCGCTCGGCAACACCATTTTGTTGAGGTGTACGGGCAACTGAGTATTCGTGCTGTATCCCATTTTCCGAATAGTATTGCTCTATAAAGCGATTAGTAAATTCTGTACCTATGTCGGAACGAATGGACACGATACTCAATGCCGTTTCATTTTGAAGCTTTCTCAGGAGCTCGGGCAGCTTTGATGTTGTTTCCTTCTTCTTGGTTAGGAAAATTGTCCAAGCATACCTGGAGTAATCATCAACAACAACAAGACAGTATTTCTTACCTCCCAAACTTACCGGGTCTACAGGACCATAAAGATCCATGTGTAGCATCTCCAACACTCTGTGGGTTGAAAGGTAGGATTTGCTATTCAGGGTGGACTTGATTTGCTTGCCTTTTTGACATGGTCCACAGACACTATATTTTTGGAATGATACATTCGGCAATACTCTAACGAGTCCCTGTCTTGAGAGCTTGTTAATCGTCTTGAAGTTGACGTGAGACATCCTCTTGTGCCATAGCCAGCTTAGATCTGCAGTGCCTTTGGCAACTAAATAAGGAATTGAGGAGCTCATAGGCTTCCAGTCAGCAATATACATGTTACCTGATCTGCTTCCTGTAAGCACAACTTCTTTGGTCTGGATGTTTTTGACTCTACAGCGATCTATATAGAATTTTACCGAGAACTGTTTATCACAGAACTGGCTAATACTAAGTAGATTGTACTGTAAGCCTTCAACATATGTAACATCGGTGACCTTAAATTTTCCGACAAGAAGGTTTCCTTTTCCTCTTGTTATTCCTTTAGATTTATCACCGAAGTGCACTTTTGGACCGCGACCTTCTACAAAATCTGATAGCTTGCTTCTATCTACGGTCATCTGCCGAGAGCATACACTATCGAAGTACCAGATATCCTCCTCTAGGATGTCCTGTATGCAAAGAGATTAGGTAGATTTAGGCCCCCTTTGATTTTTGAGTCCATGAATGTTAGTGCCTTTAGGTACCCATATTTTCCTAACAGCAATTGGTTTACTGTAGGTTACATTTGGTACAGTGTTGCGGTATCTACGTGGGGCATATACGTAGTCGCTATAACCATGGTAATTGTTATGCATGTAAAATTCAGGGTTATTATTATTAGTCCAGTACGAGTGCCGTCTTGGAGGTGGAGCCATTTTCTTTGGCCTTACAACTTGCCTTCTGGGTCTTCAGCTGGATTCCCAACGCTGTTGTTGATACTGTGCGGACACCTATTTTCTCGAGGAATAACGGGGCTCCTGTATCCAATACTTAGGCGTGCTGTACTGAAAGTACTGTCGTGCGGGCCTTTGGTATTTGGATACAACCTTTCTTCTGAACGACTGTTGGCGCTGTTGATATGCTCGGGGAGCATGCTGTTGAGTGCACCTTTCAGGTCTGAATGGCTGGTGATTCCGCTGTCTGGAGTATGATTGAGGTGGCGGAATGGCAGCCTTTGCTGTTCGCTGTGCAACAGGTTTCTTCACAGGACTCGAAGTTTCTTTCGACAGAGGAATGGGTTCCACACCCCTGACAAACACTGTACTAGTTTTCCCTTTGTTTGAAAATGAGTTGTATCCTAAGCCACTTTTATCATGAGCATGTTGCCAGTGCTTAGAATTTCTTCCATTCGTTTGGATGATTTCTCGAAAGATTTCAGAATGGTCTCAAGTTCGATTTCTCGTTTTTCGAGAGTTTTGACTTTGGCTTGAAGCAGAACAAAATCATTTGTCTTTCTCTCATTGTGAGGTTTAACCTCACTTAGTTCATGAGCAAGTTGATGATTGCTCTCCATGAGTTTTTCATGGTCGACTTTGCTGGTTTCACAGTCAATAGACATATTTTCATAATTTATTTTCAGCAAGTCATTTTCATCTTTCAGCTCTAGGTTAGACAGTTGGAGCTGTATATTCTCATTTTTCAAAGTTTCATGGGCCTTTTGAATGTTCTTAAACTCATTCATCATGTTTTCAAAAGTATGAGATGCATTTACTGGAATAATTGAGGTTGAGCTTACCTCATCGTCGCTATCTTCATCTTCCGGAATGTCCTTGGCCATAAAGCAGATATATGCTTTATCATCGAATTTTTCATCGGATTTGGATGGTGTGGGGGAGGCTTCTGATTCTCCTATCAGTGCCTTGAGCTTGTTTTTCCAAGCACGTCTTCGTTCCTCCCTCTCTTGTTGCTCGGCTTCTGGCAACCTTTGGACTTTGGGATGAGGACATTTGTTTGCATAATGCCCTGGTTTCCTGTAATTATAGCACAGGTTAGCATCACCGGATGAAGTTTCGGTACTTACCCTGTGGACAGGTTTGGGCCTGTAGGGAGTTTTTCCCGATTACTTGATGAACTTCTTGAATTTATGCATGAGAAGCGCCATTTCATCTTGAGACAGGATGTCGTCGTCACTGTCAGCATTCTTGTGACTAGGCTTCGACGAGCTGGGCATGCTGTGTCGACGGTTCGATACAGTGGCTAGTGCTGTAACCTTTGAAGGAAATTCTTCAGCTTTCTCTCTTCTGTCAATATCATACTCAAAAGATTTGAGGTCAGAGAAGAGATCAAAAGTAGATATTTCATTAAGATTGCAAGACACACGCATAGCTGTGGTCTTAATGTCCCATCCGGCAGGGTGAGATCTGAAATTTTTTAAATTCTTCTCCTTTTGGGTATAAGTTTTGCCCAAAGCTTCAAGTTCACCAATAATACCAGTGAATCTGAGGTCAAGTTCCTCAAGTGTCTCAGTTGGTTTCATTTCAAAAGATTCAAATTGCTGAGTCAGTTTTGAAATTTTGTTTTCTTTTGAGAGCTCAGTTCCCTCACAAATCAACTTGAGTCTATCCCAGATTTCCTTGGCTGTTTTACAGCTCTTTACCTTCGAGAACATGCCTTTGTCAAGAGTGACAAATAACGTGTTCTTAGCCACATTGTCGAGGTTGGCGCGCTTTCTTTCATCTGTGGTCCATTGTTCGCGCTCCTTCTCGAGCATCTCAGCATGGGCTTGGCCTTCAATCCTTGCGGCCGTATTTACCTTCATGATCTTAATGGGGCCATCCTGTATAACAAAAATCATCTCTTCGTGCATTGCTGCAAGATGAGCCTCCATTCTAATTCTCTAATCATCAAATTCATTAATAGAGAACATAGGCACTTTGTTGATCATAGATGTATCCATGTGTGAATAAAGGAATGAAAAAGACTGTTTTAAAAATTAAGTGATGTGGATCTGATTCGGTTAAAAATACGACTTATTCTTTGTAGAATCAACCACTCCGATACCACTTGTTGGCCATTAAGTATGCTGGATACAGCTTGGAAAGTGTTTTAAACAACAAGATGTACTGTTTTAAAATCTGAGTGCGTAGCGGAAGTCTTAAATACAGTAAGTAGTTGTGGATACAACAACTCGATGTGCAGTGTATACTTAAATAATCACAGTTAATAAAACAATAAAGGCAGAAGGTAAATAACACAATATTTAAAGTGGTTCGAGGTAAACCCCTCTACGTCCACTGGTCCTCCACACAAGAGTAAAAAGTTTATTATAATTACTGCGTACACAACTACGTAATTATAACAACACTTAATAAGTATATCATTCACACAGATTGATATAAAGATCTTAGCTTTCAACCGTTCACACAGATTGGTTTGAGCTAACACTTTGACTGGCTTCTTCACACACAGTTCTGAAGCTTCGTCTTCTTCAATGCAAGTCCTTCACACAGTTTGGGAGTAGCAAAGATTCTCAGTCCACACAGGGCTGATAGGTTTGTTCAAGGTTTAGAACAATATATGAACAACAGCTTTGACTTTCTGATCTTTTAGCTGATGATGTGTTGTTCACGGTTTGAGAACCGTATATCTCTTTTTTCAGAATAGCAGTAAGCTTTGGAGATATGTTTTGCTCTGATGTATATGATAATAACTTCGTAATTTTTTGGTAACTTGTAAGTCGTTCAGACGTTCAGTGGATTTTCAGTTGTTGATGATCTTCAAACTCTGGAGATATATATAGCCTTAAGAAATATATCCGTTTGAAATCTATCCGTTGGGCAAGATTCTGTGACAACAGACTTTTGGACTGAGATCCGGATATTGCGGGATTTGAAGATCTTCTGACTTACAGTATTTAAATACTTTATCCTTTAGTATTTAAATACTTCTTTATCAAAGGGACTTGACTTCTAGCGAATACTGAAGATTCTTTCTTGTCCTGTTGAGAGTTGTATGGAAAGATCACTGTATTGTCGATTTGAGACAGTTTCCATACTTAGTCTTTATGAGACTTCTTTGTTGTATGATGGGTTCCACTGTATGCTGGATCTACGAGAGGTCTTCGATACAGGTTGACACTTTTGACCAGCTTTTCGATAAAGTTTGCTTACTGTATGCTGGATTGGCATATTTGTCAAAACATCTTATTACCACTATTCGATACAGGGATTGTTTATCCTAACTGTTTCGATACCGGATATTGTTATCCCAACAGCGTCTTTGAGAAAAGCCAACTTGGAAGAACCAAAGGCATATGTGCCTAACGCAACGATTGAAAGTCTGCAACTTAGTGAAAGTATTATGAATCTAAATTGACACTAAAGTAGTGGCATAAAATCTTTGACACTGTGATGTCAAGCAATGACTTCAAAGGATGTGATAAAATCTCCAATTTGACAACGCTCAAATATGGTGATTAAATGACCGAAAAGTACCAATTTGGGGACGCTCAAATTTGGTAGTGTAGTTAATGAAAAATTGCTAATTTTAGGGACGCTTAAAATTAGTAATTTGATCTATGAGAAATTGAAGTCTCGGTTAATAGTTGGTAACGTGTTTTTAAAACGTTAAAAATGCCAATTTATAATGTCAAAAAGAATCAAGACAATGAATATGTCAAGTGTGTATGTGTCAAATACACATGACGATTATGTCATTTACGAATGAATTTGAATGATCGAGTCATTGATGTAAGCAATGACAAGGGGATCAATTCAACAAAGTCTGAAAAGATAAATATATGAGACCAAATAGATGACTTTAAGATGTAAAATCTCAAGTCATTCACAATGTCTCATATGAGGTCATTCATACTATGATGACATGAATCTTGGAAAGATCAACGGAATCAATTGGAATGCCAATGGATATGGTGCATCTATCCAAGCATAAAGGCAACTGATCTTTCAAGAGTAACTAAAAGTCTAATGTACTAAGTGAATTGTACAAGACGAAACACAGTCTATATCGTGAGTAGACTATGTGGATACACGAGTAATCAGGAAACTAATCATCAATTGGTGATTACAATGATATAAAGATTACTTGTGTGTATATGCTGCATGATATGAGATATTCAAAAACTATAAAATGATATAGTAACACAAATTGGATATCTGACATTATGAATAGTGAATATGTTTCACACTAGCTAATGCAGCAGTGGTATGGAAATCTTTAATATAGATGGTTATTGCTCGATTTACAAAGGAATATGAGTTCATAACCTTAGACAAATATGCATGAGAGGCATAATGCAATACCAATTTCTAGAAGATATTTCAAAACGGGCAAAACTGTGACCGCAATATGTATTTATTGTGATAGTCAATCTACGATTGCAGGGCACAGAGCAAAAGAATAATGGTAAGTTTTGTTCTATGAGGCAAATACATAATACCATTTTGCTATCAACATTGGTTATCACTATTGACTACATCAAGAGATAACATTGCGGATCCGTGACCAAAGGGATATCAAAAGACCTTGTTGATAAATCATCAAGAGGAATGGGTTTATTGCCACGAGCTAATAGTTTTATGGAGGATACCCAACCTAAGCTGACTGGAGATCCCAAGATCTAGGTTCAATGGGGCAACCAATTCATAAAACTGGGCACGATCACTGTGGGGGTTACCCCGAACCGACCATTACTAGGATGAAAACAGTGATACCCGTAGGGAGAGGTTAAGCTTATGCTTTTAATGATTCTTAAGTCGACAATGTATAGTCGGGTGGAGTAAAATACGGGTTTACTCAAAACACTTAACGAGAATCACCTATGTTGGATGAAGAGGGGCCGCTTCAAAGGAGAATTGCAAGGCACAATTCTCTAGAAACTCCCGCAGAACCAGGACGGTGTCCACGGACAAAACAGGTACAATAATGAGAACAGAATAAATCAGGGAGGGCACTTGTGAAGGATATACGATCACTTACACAAGCGGTCGGACAGTTCAAAGACATCTAGTCATACTGTCTAGCTAGTAAGGAGAATATATCTTTTCAATGGAAGGTTCAAGGAGCATACTCTACCTATCCTATGCAATGCCTAACCGCAGTAACTATCACCAAGTCAAACTCCGTGTCTGACGTGTGCTGTTGGACCATCAATCTCATTCATGTGGGGGATTGTTGGAAAAATAGAGGAAATGGGCCGTTTTGAGCAGCTCACTTGAGAGGCAATTTTGAGTGGGCTCGACTACGAATTAAAGTCGAGACTTAGTTGGAATACGTAGTAACCGTATGAGGTTTCTAAAACATGTAAGAACACTCAAAATGATTGAGGTATGAATGAGATGTAATGTTCCAAAGTGAACCCTTTAAAAATGGGTTTAGGATGTTATCCCACATTGGAAAAAGAAGAGAAAAATCGTGAGTATATAAAGAGATGTGAAAAAAATCTTGTTCAAAAAGTGAGACATGAGTGGATGTGTGACTAGGCACCCATCGCGCACACATACACACGCGCGCGCCGCCGCCGTCCGTCCGGCTGGCCGGCCGGTTGGCTCGGCTCGACTCGGCTCAGTCGAAAAGCGATTTGGGTGAAATGTCTCGGCGTCTCGAAGTTATCTTTTTAGTGCAATTTTATTCGGTAAAAATTTATTTTACTGAAAATACCTCAATTATAAATTCAGAATTTTTCGGATTCGGATAAACATCAATTTAATTGATAATTATCGAATTAATATATTAGGATAACTATCAAATTAATTGATAATTATCGGACTAATATATTAATAGATTAGGATAAGTGTTGAAGAGACCAATCCTAATTAGAGTTCCTCCGGCACATGTCTCTCTCTCATCTTCACCTATAAATAAAGATAAATAATTTCTCTTCATATTTTGGTCGCTTCGGCGGTAGTTCAGGTTTTATTCTAGTTCGTTGAGGGTGCGATGATTGATTTTTCAATGCATCGAGATGTTGTTTTATCCTGGGAGGCAGACGCTATACACTGTGGTGAGGGCGAATTTGCTTTAAGGAGACAGAAATTCTGAACTCAACATCGCCTATCTTCGGATTTATTTCGTTGAATAACTTATATATATATATAATATTTATAGCTTGCCTCACTAACGATCTGTATACTACTTTATTCTTCTCAGATTTGCAGCTCATGCAGGAGATTCAAAACATGATTTGCAGCTCATGCAGAAGATTCAAAACATGGTAAATATACCAATAATATATATATATATATATATAATCATCCTTCTTCATCTCAACTTTTGTAGTTTGCACATAAGAACGCAACTTAGATTCTGTTTAATTATTCAACTGTTATTCCCCATATTTTCTCTTTGAAAGGTTCAGTTTATAGATGGAAAATACCAAGATTGATCAATTACGACGGCATAGGCTTTATCTACTTATTAATCTTGCTTGATTCAATGATGGAAACAAATAAGCCAAAGAAAGAGCTACCAAGATTAAAGCACGAGCATAATGAAATTTGGAATCTAAACTGTAATTTTGATGATTAAAAAGCTAAAAGAGTATTAAACAAGAAAAAAATGTGAAGGAAGCATGATAAAGAAGGCCACAGATAGAATTTCAGGTGATGTGAAGTGAGCAATCAAACTGTATCAATAATAGCCAGTAGAATTCAAAAAACACAACAGAAATTGGTCATACCTACTTTCCTAAGCCAAAAAATAACAAAATTAAGACAGTTGTGGATAAACAATGATTCAAGAGGCAGCATAAGTATTTCACAATAATATTTCAAGGAAAGAAACTAATGAAACCAAGTTATATGAGATCAAAATGGTATCGAAACATCCACTTCATCATAACAAGGAAAAAAACACATGTATAACAATAAAAGATCAATAATGAATAGAATGGCTTAGGTTAATTGCATATTATTGTTAAAATGTATTTACTACAAGACACATAGTTACTCAGAAATTTTCTTGAGTTAAAGATCCAAGGAACACATGACATAATGAGTATGAACAGAACTAAAACGGCCACAACAAAATTCACAGTCATAGAAAACGAGAGCTAACGATGAAGAGGTTGGTCATGCAGAAATTTCTAATCACAAGATGATAAATCGAACCAGTAAGAATATGGTTCAAATTTGTAGAATTTTAAGCAAAAAAAGGTCACAAAATTTGTTAGACAGTTAAGCTGATACCAAGAAACTTAGTTATATAAGCAGGCACGAGGTACCTGAGTATTACCTCTTTAGTTTTACACATTTAGTCCTTCATACAAGTTCCTTTAGCACCTTCTTCTTCTTCTTCTAAAACTTCATCTATTTTTGCCATCGATATATCTAGTGCTGAGTTCTTTGCCAATCTAATCATAATACGGCATAACAAAACTGTCAAAAAGCAGTTCCCTTTTCAACGAGATTCATTATTTCCAAGAATCTCAAAATTTACAGTCTAGTAAGTAATGTTGGAGAAGTGACGATACTTGAGATAATGTACTTCCCTTTATCAAGGAAACCCTAAATAGTAAACACTATATTTACCCTACTAATTAAGAATCTACAATAAACAATCTAAAACAAAATTTACAATACTTAATATTGTATGCAATCAAGAGTTAATGATATAGTGTGTGTATGTAATACAGATATCACAAAATTGATCATATATACACAAATATATACTCACATGGCTCCAAACTCCCATTGCAATCAAACAAAAACAAGATTGAATATATATATATAGAGAGAGAGTAAATATATATATATACACACACATCCATAGGACCAAGTCAAGTCCATGATCCACCACGGTCTTGGCCCGATCTTCTACTACTTTAGCCACTAAACTTCGATTGCCCTATCAAATTATTCAATTAACTAATCAATCTACTTAACTAATTTAATAAATACCACATTATCGATAGGTAATTTCTTAAGGAAATATTTAATTAAACAACCATACTAGTGAATTTAACTAATTATTCAGTAATATATTTGATTGACTGGGTTCTGATAATTTATCCGATAAATTTGAACATTTAATGTCCAATGGAATAAGATCAAATTAATTCATCTCATTCAACAATTTGAGGATCCAATAAATGTTAGTAACACCTAGCCCGCTCCATAACCCATACTAGAACCCAATTCAAAAAGGATACGGATCATTCCAAACCTTTCATATTAGGAATATTATATATGTAAACTCTCCAATTAGATCTCCAAATCATGATTTACAATAACATCATGAATGATTGTTAACATAAAAAACAAAAAAACAAATACCCGATCGGTCCCTTAATACTAGTCCTGTTTGGAAATAAAATTTATCCCATAATACATGTCATTTTCTATTTTTCATGCAAATTTGTAAAAAAATTCCAAGAATACCCTTAATTTATTATGGACTTTTTAACTTCAACATATACAAACGCATTAATTAATATAGCTAGTTTATTAAATTAATATAATTAATAAAGGCAAATATGAAATTAGTTAATTATCATTAAATTTTCTTAATATTTGTGTAGTTTTGAAACAAGACAACATTAAGGGACGGGGGAGTAAGATACAGTATAACAAAGACGATCACGTGCAACGTGAAGTTTGCTAGCTAAACAAGTACTCACTCCGTCCCAGACTTAATTGCTACTTTTTTCTGGGCACGAGTATTAAGGTTAAAGTTGTTTATTAGTATTATGTGTAATAAAGTGTTATTTGAAGAAGGGTAATAATAGAAATCTGAAATTGCAAGTAAAATGAACTTTTCATTAAGCAAGGATTAGTTCTACAAAGTGAAACGGTACAAAAAGTACACAGTAAAGTGGTCCATTTCAGCCGCAAAAAACAATGTTCAGTTTTGGAGGGTGCAACAGTGCACGATTTCCCTCCTAAAAAGTGTACAGTACATATTTTCATGATTCCCTCCGAAATTTATCAAAAAAAGTCTTAAAGTTCCCTCCAACTTGAAAATGCCATCCATTTAACACTGAATCAGCCTTTAATACACCACCAACAACCTGCAAAAAAAGCCAATAGAAACATTGATGAGCATGTCTTCATCCCAAGTGAAGACAAAAATAAATTGGCTCAATTCCTACTTGAAGGGAGCACTGATGGCGTACTTGAGAGAGGAAAGATGACAGACGCTACCAATTTATTCAGAGTGTCTCGACGGATCGTCACCTCTATTTGGGCTGCAACAAAAAAACAAATGGAACAAGGTAAACCAATTTCATTGAAATCTACAAGGCTTGGAGTACCACAAAAGAAACATTGCATATTTGATGAAGATGCAGTGAAGAACATCGAGTTCAAAGACAGATCAACACTAAGCGATCTTGCTACAGGTTTGAATACAAGTAAGAGTACAGTATTTTGATGGATTAAGGGAGGCCTAATCAGACCACACACTAATGCTATTAAACACTCTCTAACAGATTTTAACAAGCTTCAAAGGATTCAATACTGTTTGAGTCAAATGCATGTTGATTCAGATAACAAAATCATGTTTAAATGCATGATAAATGTTATCCATATTGACGAGAAGTGGTTTTATATCACAAAAATACGAACAGGTACTACAAACTACCTTCCAAAGCTGCTCCATAGAGGAGCTGCAAAAGCAAAAGGTTTCACACAAAGGTGATGTTTTTGTGTGCAGTGGGTAGACCCCACTATGACACAAATGGTGAGTTGTTGTTTGATGGAAAAGTGGGAATATTCCCCTTAACATAAGAGGTATCAGCTGTCAAAAATAGCAAGAACCGGGTGCGAGGTACTTTAGAGATAAAAAACATTGAGTCCATCACAAAAAAGATCATAAAGGACTGCATCATCCATCAGGTGATCACACACTTAGTCTCTTAAACATTGTTGGTTACTTAACTTATTTAATCCTCACTTGTTAGTCTCCTAAACAATGTTGTTGACTAATTTTATACAGGTGATCCCAACACTCAAGTCTAAATGGCCAAAAAATGCAAGCAAAGAGATCTTTATACAACAAGATAATGCTAGACCTCATATTGCAAACACGGCTGCAGATTTTAGAGAAGTTGCAAGATCAGATGGATTCAATATCCAACAGATATGTCAACCCCCGAACTCCCCCGACACAAATATCAATGATTCAGGATGGTTCAGATCCATACAATCATTGCAACAGACAAAGAAAGGACATAATGTGGAAGGAAATGTCGCTGATTCATTCACGGAACTAACAGCAACTACCTTGAACAAGTTTTTTCTAACTTTCCAGGGAATTTGCATTGAGATATTGAAAGTCAGAGGCCAGAATGACTATTCAATCCCACATATGGGCAAAGACAGATTAATCAGAGAATGTGTTTTGCCTGATTGCCTAGAGGTTGAAAGATATCTTGTCAAGGAGTGCATAGACTACTTGATTGAACATGGTGATGAAGGTTTAAACATGCAAGGCTTGCTCACACTAAGGAGCAGCCTAGGGTACTAGGAAGTTTCACCCTATATTCCTCATTTTTTTGTATGGTTATTGCTTAAACATAGCATGATGATAGTGTTTAAGCAATAAACATAGGCTTGTAGGTATTTTTGGGCCAAGGAAATGTGACTCAGGTTTATTTTGTCTTTAATGTATCCAGACCAACAATACTCAAAAGGGACAGTATCAGAAATTCCTTCGCATCAACAGAATACTCAAATCAGACCAACAATACTCAAAAGGGACAGTATCACAATAATAATAATAAAAATTCTAAAAAATGATCAGATTAGAGCACATGCACCTGAAAATTAGGTCTTTAGCAGCCGGAAGTAGAATAACCAGCATATCAACGAACTATTTTCTCGACTCATGTTGCCAGAAAGCAGAGTCTAGAAAATCAGGCTTCACCGATCCAAATATCTCATCGGACAAACTTTGTTCAGAGGTCAAATGACCCATATCAATGGACTTCACCCAAGTAGCTGCAAATTTCATACAGAAAGACCAAATTATTAAATCAAAAATACTCGAAGACAGATCAGAAATTAAAAAAAAAAACAAATTCAAAAGCACTTTATGTACTCGCCTGGTATGGGTGACCCAGCAACAGGGGTGAGATCTGACATGCAGATCTCGGAAAATCCATCGGAGACCGACAGACCAGGGTACAGATACCTCAAAATGGATGAATCGCATCCCAAATTCGACGGGCTTTTGTCGGAAATTGAAAGAGCCGAATCGTGTATGCCAAGCGACGCGACAGTCATTGACGATATCCTCGAAAAGAGAGTCCATCAAAACGGAGTCTAGAAGCTCTGAATCTTCTCACCAGTAATCTAGTGGCCGATCTGCCTAAACGGCGGCGAAATCCGCCGTACACGGCGGTGAGGACCACTCTGAATCGACCACAGACATAGGAGGGAGATAGAGAGGATGAGAGATTAGGGTATTCTGGAAGAGAGAGATACAGATAGAGAGAGAAGACGAAAGGTTCTGGACACTGGTGAGGGAGACGAATAGCCTAGAGAGAGAGAATAAGACCGAGTAGGGTTTTTTTTTTTTTTTGGGTGGGGGGGATATATGGGTTTCGGGTATTATGGGTCCTGATTTGCATTGATTGGTGGGTTTAAGGGTGTTAAGTGGGTTTATGGTTGGGTTAAGTGGGTTTTATTTTTTAAATTGTGTGGGCCCATAATGGAAATTTGTGGTAAATAGATGATCAATTTGGGGTGTATATTTAGAGGGAATGGTTGGTTTATTTCCTTTTACAGTAAGTAGCAATTAAGTATGGGACATACCTAAAAGAAAATGTAGCAGTTAAGTATGAGACAGAAGGAGTAATAGTATCACCTGATGACGATATGCAGTTTGCCACCGAGATGCTTTTGCGTCCACTTCTCACACACGAAGCAAATCGCGTGCAGGAACACCACTCATTTAGACTAGACACAAGGGGTTGTGGACAATCACGCATGGTCTTTTGATAAGTGTCAGTTTTATACACTTATCCGTGATTGGTATTGATATATTTCACCCATGATTAGGAGCTAGTCTACTCGTTTTTATTTTAAATTAATTAATTTTTAATAATTTTATTTTCATAGGATGAAGATGTAAATTGAGTCTTAATCGAATTGAATTATTGATTTACACAAAAAATAACATGTTTATAAAATATTCTATTTATTGAGTTTTATTTATTCATGTTGTAGAGCTTTACGAGACGAGTTCGTCAGTCTTTCAGGATTCAAAATCAGAGTTATATATCAAAAGTTATCATCCGAAGAAGATTTGGGGCGAAAACACAAGAGTCTAAGAAATTCAGGGCTGAAAATGAAGTCTGAAATTCCATACGGGCGTACAAATAAAGTTACGGCTGTGACTCCCACAGCAACTAATGTGCAAATAGCCGAAGCCATGTTACGGCCGTAACATCCAAAGCTTACGGCCGTAAGTCCTCATAGTTACGGCCGTAACTCCTCAATGTTACGGCCGTAACTCTTGACAGATGTATGATCATTTTTAAATCTTTTATACTTTTGGTCTATTATTGAAGGGATGACTGACCTTGATCCGATCTAATGTAATAATGCTGGAGTTTTGGAGCTATTAGATGACTTTAGGTGTATAAATATACCCCTTAGATCCATCATTTATCATCCTTCATCTTACATTTTTCCCACTTTGTAATATTTTTCTTTCTGTGAAGAACACACTTGTGTTCTTGAGAGTGTATGTAATAGTGGTTTGGTTTATGTTGTTGGGGGAGTTTATTGCTTCTTTCTCCTTTATCTACTAAGGGAGTTAGTATCAATTCTTTCTTTTTTTCAACTAATAATGACCACTCAAGCTTGTAATATGTTGAATAAACCCTTCATGGGCTAAGTTATCCTTAGTTGGGATTATAAACAATGTTTGTCATGTTATTTAAGTTTGTATAAAGATCTATAATAGATTTGTTGGGATTCGGTCCAGCATCCTGCATGGGCTTAAAAATGCGCGAGACGCGGCTTGCGATTCGACCTGTGAGATCTGTACTAGAAAGTGGTTAAATGAATTGATTTGGACTACTCATACCAACAATATGCATCTTCTTTTCTGGTAGCCATCTCATAGAAACTCCAAAGTTAAGCGTGCTTGGCCTGGAGTAGTTATGGGATGGGTGACCCCCTGAGAAATTTCTCAAGTGCTCGTGAGTGAGACTCGTGTTGGTACAGTGAGGATAGTCTTCATCATTCTTGGGACCAACAAGATTACTTATTATTGTGTGTGATTTTCATTGTTTTACCAATTTTTATTTATTTGACCAATAAATGATGATATTTATGGTCTTCATATGTTTCGAAAGAAAATATGTTGATTAGATCAAATGATCTTCACTCTAAGTTGTTCTAGGGGATGAAATATACCTCAAGACCTTAGATGATTCTTTGAGTTATTTTCATAAAACCTAATGCTATGTATTGAAGCCAATAAACATAAATATATAGTGGATTGATTCAATATATAAGGGGCGTTTTGACATTCGAAAAAGGAAGGAAAATCGAATCTACACAGCATAATAAGTAAATTCATCTTATGATCTCCTATACATCTTCTATAACTAATGATGAACTACATTTGTAATCCCAACTATTCCATTTTACCTTTTATTAATCTATTATTAGTGCAATCTTTTATTTCTTTAAATTTTAGAGCTATTATTGCATTTTTCTTGTAATTGTCAAACCAAACTCTTAAATTGTTTGTTTCACTCATCTAAATCTCTATAACAAATAGGTAAATAGTGTAAAATTCAATATATAACCTAACTTCCTTGTGGGATCGATAAATCGGACTCAAAAAGTCCACATACTACTTGATACGATATCGTGCACTTGCGATGGTTACACAAAAGACGTGTCAAGTTTTTGGCGCCGTTGCCGGGGAAGTATTAATGTTATTTTTAAAATCTTACATTGTAAACTATTGTTGTAGATACAATTTCTCGACGTTGTAACTTAGTACTAAATTGTGTTTGTTCGGTCAAGTGGCGGATAACGGTACTCCGTGATTATTAAAGTCGGATGTTTCAGTTTCCCACAACAACTGATATTTGAAGATATTTTCTCCTTTTTTTTTTATCATGGAAGAAATTTTGAATAGTATTGAAAAGAGATTTCTCTTTCTTAGCAAAAAAGTCATTTTAAAAATTTACAAGACAAGACTTGAAAGGATGAGGTTGCTTATGAATAAAAGCATACCTTTTGACATTAGATTCATTATTGAAGCCAAAGTGAGAATAGTAGGTGAATTCACTGAAATAACTACTAGATTTTTACCAGGGCTTGGAAAAAGTTCATATGCCAAGAAACGACGAGCAAAGATAATATCCGTTTGCTATAAATTTGCTAGATGGAACTGTAATTCAAAATGTCGATATTTAGGAATTCCATATACAAACAGAGAAGATAAAATTCAGTTCATTAAGGATGGTCTGAATAAAGAGAATTTAGATAATATTGAAATTTCTCTTGACATGCATCCTAGTGGACTCGTACATTACGGAATTCGATGTTTGTGGAATAAATTCAAACCAAAATATGAACAATGTCTTGGGAATCTGACGTAAAAGACCTTGTTTGCCAATTTGTAAGAAAATTGGATGGGAAGCTTCTCCCCGACTCATAGAAGGCATTTAAGCCGTTTGTGAATGTAAAATCAGAGGAAGATGTGAGCCACAATCACAACTACTGTACATACACGTGAGTATCTTTTATTTTTGTCGTATGGTGAGATTTTCTAAATAAAAAAGTGATTCTCAATAAATGCATTCATTATTATATTGAGTAGTTGAAGCGCAATCAACGCAATCACAGATTTGTTAAATATTAATACCTTATTTTTTGTAATACCCGGTTGTAATTCATTCATTTTCATTCAGTAATTATCAGTCTGTAATTGTCACTCAGTAATTCTCACTCATTAATAATCACTCATCATTCATGAATCACTCATTTGCGTTCAATGTTGGCATGTTGTAATCGTATATCAGTTACCGATCGTCATTTTATCACCGTTTTTAGATCGAGACGGGAGTATTATCATTTTCATTGTGATTGATAGCCTTGTACTGGGAGTATCATCTTTGTCTCGTGTTAGACTTGTTCACTTCCACATTCGTATGATATGTCGGATCATTCATCAGTCGTAGCAAGGAATCGGAATTATCGGATTTATTCACATTGGCCAGCATCGAGTTACGGCCGTAAGGTTCTGGGATACGGCCGTAAGTTCAGCGGGTACGGCCGTAAGGCTGGCCGGTTACGGCCGTAAGTGGTCCAGCAGGCTGCCCAGGCATTTTGGACGAAGGTGAGTTACGGCCGTAAGGAAGGTGAGATACGGCCATAAGTGGTGTTCGTAAATTTCGGGTGTTGTCGACCAAGGGTGACTTACGGCCGTAAGGGTTGCGGCATACGGCCGTAAGTCGAGGCAGGTACGGCCGTAAGGCTTGGCCGGATACGGCCGTCTGTGCAGAAGGTTGTCCGCCACTTTTGACGAAGGCGGGTTACGCCGTAAGGTTGGCGGATACGGCCGTATCATCGAGTTACGGCCGTAAGGTGTGCGGTACGGCCGTAAAGGCTGTCGACGGTGTTTTTGAAGGCGGGTTACGCCGTAACTCAGAGAGGTTACGGCCGTAAGTCTGCCGGCGAGCTTTGAAGCCGAGTTACGGCCCGTCTGAGTTGGCGATTCTGGCCGTAAGGCCGTTGACTTGGAAAGTTACGGCCATAAGAGGGCCGAGTTACGGCCGTAACTTCCGGCAGTATTTAAGGACTTGGCCGGGTCATTTTTCCTCACTTCTTCATTTTTCCATCTTCATCCGAGAGAGAGGGTTGAGAGAAAGATTTTGCAATCATCAATCACTTGAGTGTGTAATTTTCATCAACTTCATTCATTGGGAAGCTTGGATACTCGTTTAAACTCGTGTTCTTCGGATCGAAGTGATTGGATCTTCAAGAGGTAATTTCTTCAACACCTTGGATTTCGATTCTATGTTGAGATATGATGTTTTAGACATTATAATCATGTTATATGAAGGGATATGTATATGATTATGAGTTTGTATAAGGATTCATTGGATTATTGAAGGATTATTCAAGAACACTTTGATTATCGAGTTGAAATTGGGGGTTTTCGATTAATTGTCGTTAGAATCACGTTTTCGGATATTCATTTTGGATTATTGATCATTCGGAAGATGTTTGTTGGTTTGAAACACTTCTTGGGGGAATTGATAGTGGCTTATTGAGATTTGATTGTAAACAACCGGAGTTTGGCCACAACGTATTCGATATAATGCCCCAATGAACTTAGTTTAATCGTATCGACGTTTTGAGTTCGTTATATTCGTGTTTGATTCGTATATTGAACGAGTTGTTGGATATTGTATAATTCAAGGTTGTTCGAGCGACCGATATCTCAATTAGGACGTTGTTCGTGGAAGGATAATTGTCACCGGTATTGTGTAAGTTGATTCTTACTCAGTTATAAGGATATTCATTTCCTTTTGTTGTTGTTCATTCATAATCGTAACTCATTCATCATTGTGTTAACCGTATTAAAACTTGTCATTGTCAATAAATCACTTCAGTCACAAGGAACGACGGTTCCAATCATTTTGTTGAGCTATCATTCATTTCACTATCATTTTATCTCGGTGAGTCATTATTCGTTTCCGATGTCACTTTTGTTATATCGTGGCATTCCGGGTCATACTGGCGTGCCGGTTGGTATGTGTAGGATTTTCATGTCGGGCACATTTATGTCGTGTGTTGGTTGTTGGCCTCACATTAGACTGTGCACACGAGTCGATTGCTTCGTGAGACTGATTAGGTACAAGACCACGCGGGTATTCGATCGATACTCGTTGGTGGCTTGTGCACGGACACATTTCCATCCCGGGCGTAGTGTGGCGCCACCCTTTGAGCCGTACTGTTAGTTGATTCATACAACATGTTTGATTGCGTATGTTTTCAACAAGATTGGGTTATAATCTAACCGCTTCATTTTAATCGAACTTGTGGTTTATACTACATATTTATATGATTGTGTTTATTCAACTCTGAAGGATTGTTGTTCTCAGATAATCGACCCGTTTGGGGATATTGTTTCTCAGGTCATGGCAAGGCAAAGGCACAGGGAGAGCACGTTGACGGCGAGGAGTCCCAATGATACTAGCAAGGGTCTCCAGTCTGTTCAGTCATTTATTCAGTCATCTATGTTCCTTTATTTATTCCGCTGCAGACATTCCGTTTGAACACTCATTTCATTCAGTGTTGTGTATTTTATCGTCACATAAATACACATGTATTCTATTTTATCTTGGGTATGTTGTATGAAACTCCTAATTGGAGTAATTGATGTTGTAATGTGGTTCGGTACTACATTTACCCTGTGTAATTCATCCGTTTTCATTCGCCTGGTGGGTCCCAGTCGGGGGTCCACGACACTGTAATATCCGCCTAGTTTGGGGTGTTACAGAGTTGGTATCGGAGCGTGGTTTTGAATACTACCTTCCGAGTCATGTCTCATTTGAAATCATCGTCATCGGGCTAGTATCATTGGACTTTCGCGTCACGTGTGACCTGTGCAGATGCCGAGCCAATCAGACCGAAAGAATTGTAAGACTTCTATCGCCATGGTATAATTTCTGGCAATTATCATTCATTCATAATTTATCAGTTAACAATCCTCAAACATCATTTTCATCTTGACCAGGACGGTCATTTTAACTCATTAATTACTCAATTCATTTCATTACTCGGTTGTTGATCTGGAAGATCATATAATTAATCTTGTTAACTTGTTCAAGATAATCATTTCAATAATTTCATCAGAAATCATGTCACCTCGGTTAATCGTTCATGTAATCACTGTGTTAGAGCGTATGCTCATTTTCATCACCTCATGTCATAGTCATAATGTGATATTCATGCGAGAGATATAATCATCATGTAACTTTCCACTTCAGTATGGAAAGAGCTGGCAGAGGACGAGGAGGACGAGGCCGTGGTGCGGGCCGAGTCCCGAGAGCTCGTGTGAATACACGTGCGAATGCGAGAAACAATGCCAATTCATCGAGCAGCGACGCTGCCACTCATTCACCTGGGCGTGATCATTCACTATCGGGGAGTCGTACCCGGGACACGGCTCAGTCAGAAGGTGTTCGGGTGGACCCACTTGCTTTTATGCAGGGCATGATGGCCCAAATGACGCAGATCGCACAACTTATGGAGACGATGCACAATTCAGTCAATCAAAATCAACAGGCTCCTCCGCCGCCGCCTCAGAGGCAAGAGAGGGGTGTAAGCAATATCATTAGCGATATCTCTCGCCAGCGACCACCTACCTTTGAAAGCTCATCTGAGCCGGCAGATATTGTTCATTGGCTCGAACACTTCGAGAAGTTATTTGCTATGGTGGATTTCCCAGAAGGGCATAAAGTTTCAGTCGCGGCTTACTATCTTGGTAAGAGCGCTCATTCATGGTGGTTATCGTTGAAGCCCATAGACGGATCATGTACTTGGGATCAGTTCAAAACTCTCATGATGGAGAGGTACTATCCGGCCCCACTCAGAGAGGCCAAGTCGCCGAGTTACTCACTCCGACCCTTCATCGACGCGGATGTTCTCGCCATTGCCGAAATTTCAGAACTTCTTCCGTTCGCCTCATCTATCATTCACTCGAGGCGGACAAGATCAAGTATTTCGTAAAGAGGTGAAACCTCGTATGCGCCCGCAATCGCTTAATCATAATTGCACCACGTTGGCCGAATTCATTGAGAAAGCTCTTACTTACGAGCTTACTGCTAAGGAGATTGCTAAGCGGAACCTTCATCTGCGGCAAGAAGTCTAAGAACCGTAATCGATCGATGGGAGTCGGGCCACTTTCAAGAAACCACGTGCGGGCTCTACTTTTTCAGCGCCTCCCCTGGCGTCTAAACCCGCGGAATCTCGATCACGAGCGGCCGGTTCGGCCATCACTGCTTTAATCAGTGAGGAACAGGCCATTTCAGCACTAAATGTCCGAAATGCATCACGTGCCACAATCATGGGATTGCCGGGCATAGGGCCCGTTTTGCCGAAGGGACTCTAAACCCACTCCGGTCATCTCGTGCTCCGTGGCATTCAAAGATGCGTAATCAAAGCCACTCGGTCGGCGTCGTTTAAGACGACAGAGCTAGCAAGGGCGGAGCTAAGAGCTATCGACGGAGCGTGCCTGTTCGGGGCCGGCAAGCCCCGAATTTACGAGATGAAGAAGACCGATGATCCAGAGGCCCGAATGATCTCAAGTACACTCGATATTCTATCCCAGCCTGTGTGTACCCTTTTTGATACTGGTGCATCGCATTCATTCATTTCCGAGTCATGTTTGAGTAGACTACATCTGGGTAGTGCTACTAGCTGTGAGCCTTATGTCATTGGCCTACCTGATGGTAGACGAATTATCGGTAATCGTGAGATTTAGAATTGTCCGATTCAGTTTCATGGTCGTGTATGGCCAGCGGACCTAATCGTAGCAGATTTGCCGAGGGACGACGTCATCTTGGGTATTGATTGGATGGATCGTCATGATGCCACCATTAGTGTCCGTAAGCGTATGATCACTATCATTGCAAACGATGGGGTTGAATGTGTGTTTCAGGGAGGTAATCCCGGCTGTTCTGTTAAGGTCATTAATTTGATGAAAGCGGTACGATTACTCAGTCAGGGATGTGTTGGTTATTGGTGCTATATGACCAAAACCGAGAAATCATCAGTATTGTTGTCGGATATTCCGGTAGTATGGGAATATGCCGACGTTTTTCCAGACGAGTTACCTGGCTTGCCTCCACAGAGAAATGTGGAATTCACGATTGAGTTGGAGCCCGGTACGTCCCCGATATCGAAGGCACCGTACCGGATGGCCCCGACCGAAATGCAGGAATTAAAGAACCAACTTGAGGAGTTGTTCGAGAAAGGTTATATCCGACCGAGTGCGTCCCCGTGGGGAGCACCAGTGATGTTTGTCAAGAAGAAGGATGGTTCGTTCCGGTTGTGTATTGATTACCGGGAATTGAACCGGGTGACGATCAAGAATAAGTATCCTTTACCCCGCATTGATGATCTCTTAGATCAACTTCAGGGAGCTTCAGTATTTTCCAAGATCGACTTAAGATCTGGATATCACCAGTTGCGGATTTGAGAGTCGGATATCGCGAGGACGACGTTTCGAACACGCTATGGTCATTATGAGTTCGTAGTTATGCCGTTCGGGCTAACTAATGCACCTGCGGTATTCATGGAGTTAATGAATTGGGTTTTCATCGACTTTTTGGATCAGTTTGTTGTTATCTTCATCGATGACATTTTGATTTATTCTCGTAACCGAGAGGAGCACGAGGTTCATCTCCATCAGGTTCTCGACGTGTTGAGACGAGAGCAACTTTATGGAAAGTTTTCCAAATGCGAGTTCTGGATGTCCGAAGTGACTTTTCTCGGACATGTAATTTCATCAGACGGAGTTCGTGTCGACCCTCAGAAGACGGAGGCTATCCGAGATTGGTTACCTCCGAAGAATGTTAAGGAAATCCGAAGTTTTCTCGGATTAGTGGGTTATTATCGGCGGTTTGTGGAAGGATTTTCTAAAATCGCTCAACCCTTGATGAACCTTTTGCGAAAGGATAAGAAATACATGTGGTCCGACGCGTGTCAACAGAGTTTTGAGGAACTCAAGAGCCGGTTAATGTCAGCACCTGTACTTTCCTTGCCGCAGGGGACGGAGGGATTTGTGGTTTATAGTGATGCGTCCGGACAGGGCCTCGGATGTGTGCTCATGCAGAATGGAAAGGTTATTGCCTATGCTTCACGGCAATTGAGACCTTACGAGGTTAATTATCCGACTCACGATCTGGAGCTAGCAGCCGTGGTGTTCGCTTTGAAAATTTGGCGTCATTATCTTTATGGCGTTACACTCGATATTCACCGATCATAAGAGTTTAAAGTATATATTCACTCGTAGGAGTTAAATATGCGACAGAGGCGGTGGTTAGAACTAATCAAAGATTATGATATCGAGATCCTTTACCACCCGGGCAAGGCGAACGTTGTCGACGCCTTGAGTCGTAAGTCCGCACAGAGCGGATGCTTGCTCGTTTAACGATTCGAAGGAGCTTCAGCGGGAATTCCTTAGACCCGAGATCGAGGTCCGGCTCCAACGAGTTCGTGGACAACTTTGTATGTTGGAGATTTCATCGTCACTTGAGGAGGTAATCAGAGAGAATCGAGTTCGACCCTTCATTATTGCGCATCTCGTGAGGATGTGGCTCGGGAAAGCCCCTCGATTCGTGGTCCACGAGGATGGACTTTTGAGATTTAAGAATCGGTTGTGCGTACCGGCGAATGACGAGTTGAAAAACTCGATTTTGAGAGAAGCTCATGCTACCCCTTATTCTGTTCATCCGGTCCAAGAAGATGTACAAGGACTTGAAACAAAATTACCGGTGGAGTAATATGAAGCGAGAAGTCGCAAAATTTGTTTCGAGATACTTAACCTGTCAACAAGTTAAGATTGAACATCGACGGCCGGGTATGTGAAACCTCTCCTATTCCGGAGTGGAAGTGGGAAGACATTTCTATGGACTTCATCACGAGTTTTCACGAGTCGTCGTGGCATGAATACGATCTGGTGATTGTGGACCGCTAAACTAAATCAGCTCATTTCCTTGAGATCAAGGATACGTGGGGTCCCGAGAGAGGCGCTCGATTGTTCATCAAGGAGATAGTGAGACCGCACGGTACTCCTAAGAGTATCGTTCCGATCGTGACAGACGATTTGTGTCTCATTTTTGGAAATCGATTCATCGTGCTATGGGAACTCACCAATCTCGCACTGCTTTTCATCCTCAAATTCAGACGGACAATCGGCGAGACTATTCGGACATTAGAGGACATGTTGAGGTAATGCGTCCTAGAAAGGAAGGACGATAGGTAAGCCCAACTACCATTGATCGAGTTCACGTATAATAATAGTTGGCATGCTTCCATTAAGATGGCACCTTACGAGGCCTTGTACGGTCGTCGTTGTCGCTCTCCTTTGTGTTGGGATGACTTGTCGTAATCAATCGGCACCGAGCCCGATATGCTTATAGCCGCCGGGAGAAGGTAGCTTTGATCAAGAGTCGTATGTTGTATTTCGAGTCGGACGTAAATCGTATGCGGATAATCGTCGTCGACCACTAGAGTTCGAGACGGGTGACCATGTTTTGGTCAAGGTATCCCCGAGTCGAGGTATTTTCCATTTCGGAAAACGGGGGAAGTTGAGTCCGAGATTCATTGGACCGTTTGAAATTTTGGATCGAGTAGGCGAGTTAGCTTATCGATTGGCTTTACCTCCGGCTTTGAGCAGGATTCATAATGTGTTTCACGTCTCTCAGTTGCGGAAGTATGTTGCCGACCCGAGTCACATACTTCAGTTCGACAAAATCGAGATCGCAGATGATCATTCGTACGAGGAGCGTCCTGTACGAGTGTTAGAGCGGCGAATCAAACAGTTGAGGAACAAGACGATCCCTTTGGTCAAGATTCATTGGTCTAGACACGGAGTCGAAGAGGCCACTTGGGAAACCGAGGAGAATATGCGGGAGAGTTATCCCGAGTTGTTTGACCCTTAGTTTCGAGGACGAAACTCTTTTTAAGGGGGGGAGTATGTAATAACCGGTTGTAATTCATTCATTTTCATTCAGTAATTATCAGTCTGTAATTGTCACTCAGTAATTCTCACTCATTAATAATCACTCATCATTCATGAATCACTCATTTGCGTTCAATGTTGGCATGTTGTAATCGTATATCAGTTACCGATCGTCATTTTATCGCCGTTTTTAGATCGAGACGGGAGTATTATCATTTTCATTGTGATTGATAGCCTTGTACTGGGAGTATCATCTTTGGCTCGTGTTAGACTTGTTCACTTCCACATTCGTATGATATGTCCGATCATTCATCAGTCGTAGCGAGGAATCGGAATTATCGGATTTATTCACATTGGCCAGCATCGAGTTATGGCCGTAAGGTTCTGGGATACGGCCGTAAGTTCAATGGTACGGCCGTAGTAAGGCTGGCGATTCTGGCCGTAAGTGGTCCAAAGAGTGCCCTGCATTTTGGCCGAAGGTGAGTTACGGCCGTAAGGAAGGTGAGATACGGCCGTAAGTGGTGTTCGTAAATTTCGGGTGTTGTCGACCAAGGGTGACTTACGGCCGTAAGGGTTGCGGCATACGGCCGTAAGTCGAGGCAGGTACGGCCGTAAGGCTTGGCCGGATCTGGCCGTCTGTGCAGGAAGGTTGTCTGGCCACTTTTGACGAAGGCGGGTTACGCCCGTAAGGTTGGCCGGATACGACCGTATCATCCGAGTTACGGCCGTAAGGTGTGCGGTACGGCCGTAAGGCTGTCGACGGGTGTTTTTGACGAAGGCGGGTTACGCCCGTAACTCAGGAGAGGTTACGGCCGTAAGTCTGTCGGCAGGCTTTCGGACGAAGCCGAGTTACGGCCGTACGAGTTGGCCGGTTACGGCCGTAAGGCCGTTGACTTGGAAAGTTACGGCCATAAGAGGGCCGAGTTACGGCCGTAACTTCCGGCAGTATTTAAGGACTTGGCCGGGTCATTTTTCCTCACTTCTTCATTTTTCCATCTTCATCCGAGAGAGAGGGTTGAGAGAAAGATTTTGCAATCATCAATCACTTGAGTGTGTAATTTTCATCATCTTCATTCATTGGGAAGCTTGGATACTCGTTTAAACTCGTGTTCTTCGGATCGAAGTGATTGGATCTTCAAGAGGTAATTTCTTCAACACCTTGGATTTCGATTCTATATGATGTTTAGGACATTATAATCATGTTATATGAAGGGATATGTATATGATTATGAGTTTGTATAAGGATTCATTGGATTATTGAAGGATTATTCAAGAACACTTTGATTATCAAGATGAAATTGGGGGTTTTCGATTAATTGTCGTTAGAATCACGTTTTCAGATATTCATTTTGGATTATTGATCATTCGGAAGATGTTTGTTGGTTTGAAACACTTCTTGGGGGAATTGATAGTGGCTTATTGAGATTTGATTGTAAACAACCGGAGTTTGGCCACAACGTATTAGATATAATGCCCCAATGAACTTAGTTTAATCGTATCGACGTTTTGAGTTCGTTATATTCGTGTTTGATTCGTATATTGAACGAGTTGTTGGATATTGTATAATTCAAGGTTGTTCAAGCGACCGATATCTCAATTAGGACGTTGTTCGTGGAAGGATAATTGTCACCGGTATTGTGTAAGTTGATTCTTACTCAGTTATAAGGATATTCATTTCCTTTTGTTGTTGTTCATTCATAATCGTAACTCATTCATCATTGTGTTAACCGTATTAAAACTTATCATTGTCAATAAATCACTTCAGTCACAAGGAACGACGGTTTCAATCATTTTGTTGAGCTATCATTCATTTCACTATCATTTTATCTCGGTGAGTCATTATTCGTTTCCGATGTCACTTTTGTTATATCGTGGCATTCCGGGTCATACTGGCGTGCCGGTTGGTATGTGTAGGATTTTTATGTCGGGCACATTTATGTCGTGTGTTGGTTGTTGGCCTCACATTGGACTGTGCACACGAGTCGATTGCTTCGTGAGACTGATTAGGTACAAGACCACGCGGGTATTCGATCGATACTCGTTGGTGGCTTGTGCACGGACACATTTCCATCCTGGGCGTAGTGTGGCGCCACCCTTTGAGCCGCATCAAGTTAGTTGATTCATACAACATGTTTGATTGCGTATGTTTTCAACAAGATTGGGTTATAATCTAACCGCTTCATTTTAATCGAACTTGTGGTTTATACTACATATTTATATGATTGTGTTTATTCAACTCTGGAGGATTGTTGTTCTCAGATAATCGACCCGTTTGGGGATATTGTTTCTCAGGTCATGGCAAGGCAAAGGCACAGGGAGAGCACGTTGACGGCGAGGAGTCCCAATGATACTAGCAAGGGGTCCCAGTCTGTTCAGTCATTTATTCAGTCATCTATGTTCCTTTATTTATTCCGCTGCAGACATTCCATTTGAACACTCATTTCATTCAGTGTTGTGTATTTTATCGTCACATAAAATACACATGTATTCTATTTTATCCTGGGTATGTTGTATGAAACTCCTAATCGGAGTAATTGATGTTGTAATCTGGTTCGGTACTACATTTACCCTGTGTAATTCATCCGTTTTCATTCGCTTGGTGGGTCCCAGTCGGGGGTCCACAGCACTGTAATATCCGCCTAGTTTGGGGTGTTACATTTTTCTTCTGTAAATAAACATTGTTCTTGTTTCTTTTTTCATCCCTCAAACTTGCACTTTTTTTTTCTCTCAAATAAGTTTCTTTTCAAAAATGGAATCATCATCTTCCACAAAAAGATTTAACTCAGTCTGCATTTTTGGTGGAGCTAGTTATGGAACAGAGGCATGCTTTACTGAAGCAGCCCACAACTTGGATCATACCTTAGAAGAAAAATGCATTCATGTAGTTTACGGAGGAGGAAGTTTAGGATTAATGGGACGCGCTGCTGTTTCTGCCTATATGGAAGGAGTAAAAGTGTTGGCAATAATTCCCAAACCTCTGGCTGAAAGTAAAATCACTGGGGCAACTATTGGAGATGAGTTTAGAGCTGTAAATATGCAAGATCGCATAACTCACATGATGAATAATTCTGACTCCTTTATCACCCTTCCCGGTGGTTTTGGCACTCTTGAGGAACCTTTTCATGTGGTTACCAGAAACCAGCTAAATGTTCATAAAAACTAATAGGTCTGCTTAATGTCAATGATTTATTTGATGGTTTACTATCTTTCATCGACTACTCTGCTGAAAAAGGTTTTATTTCCGAGCATGCTAAACGAATCATAGTCGTTGCAATAACACCAGGAGAACTAATCAAAAAACTCATTGAATTTGTTCCTCAACCAGATCCAGATCTAGCTAATATTATCTGGATGGAAGATTTTACCATGAGAAAACGAAAAGTGGATTCATTTCTCTCCCTTTGATAACCCATATCAGACCTATTGTTATTTTTACTTTCAGTCGTGTGTAAAAATCGTGCTAAATGATGGCAGCTTAAGGAGTTTCTTTTTGATCTCTTGATGCGCATCTATTCATGATTTATATATTGTTATCTTTATTGCTGTAATTTTTATTATTTGTTTTTAATAAAAGCATTGATGGCAGCGTAAGGTGACTCTTCGGACTTTCCTGAAGCGCATCTTAAAAAATGTGTTATACTTTTGGGTATATTTTTTTTTCTTTTTTTTTTCTTTTGTTGTTTGGCTCGTATATTTTTTTTCTTGCGGATCCAAAAAGGCGTTAGCTCAAGCATCAACTTTCGTAACAGGGAGTATTCTGCTTTTCTCTCTTGCTTTTTATTATTTATTTTTTTAAACTGAGGACAATTTCTTTTTAAAGTTTGGGGGTGGTGTGTTTTGATTATTTTGGTGTGTTTGGTATTTTTGTGTGTTTAGCTTTGATTATTGTGGTGTGTTTTGATTATTTTTGTTATTTGGCTTTGATTTTTTTAGTGTATATTTATATATATATTTACATACATATATATATATATATATATATATATATATATATATATATATAAATATATATATATATATATATATATATACAGCAACAACTGCTTAATTTTGGGGGTCCAAAAATAACAACGAGAAATAAAGGACTAACCCATTGTTGGTGCGTAGCTGCCGTCTCACACGAGATGGAAAATGTGTTGGTGAAAAGAACTACACGTTAGAAAATAACGGTGTGAAAGCTATCACCTAAAAAAAGATGAAAAATGTGTTGGTGAAAAGAGCTAGCAAATAACGGTGTGAAAGCTATCACCTAAAAAAAATGAAAATTTGTTGGTGAAAGAGCTACACGTTAGAAAATAACGGTGTGAAAGCTATCACTAAAAGGGATGTAGATTATGAGCAGATTTGAATTAATTGGTGGCTGAATTTCAATACACTCAATTTCATGAACAATCACAATATTTGATGACGCCCATGAAATTCTTATTCATATTGAGTCGAAAAAAAAACAAGTGGTCGAGAGCAACCATTAAAGGGTGTCGTGTGTGTCACGAGTGGGAAAGAAATAATCAACATTTTGGGGGAAAACCTTGCATTTTGGAATTACAAAAATAAAACCGTGTTTTAACTTCAAAATCATTAGTAGATTTATTTTGAATCTTGATTTATTTTTATCTACTGTATAAAGCTGGTTGTTGTGTACTAATGGCATTTTAATCTTCTTTTCTCTTTATATATAAGTATTTTTCTTAATTTGTGTGTGTTTTATTAATTTATGTGTTATTTTTATTTTTACATTGAGTGTGAATAATAAAGAGTCTTACTCGGGACTAGCAACAATTCAAGTTTGGGGGAGTGATAAGTGTCAGTTTTATACACTTATCCGTGATTGGTATTGATATATTTCATCCATGATTATGAGCTAGTCTACTCGTTTTTGTTTTAAATTAATTAGTTTTTAATAATTTTATTTTTATAGGATGAAGATGTAAATTTAGCCTTAATCGGATTGAATTACTGATTTACTCAAAAAATAACATGTTTATAAAATATTCTCTTTATTGAGTTTTATGTATTCATGTTGTAGAGCTTTACGAGATGAGTTAGGCAGTCTTTCCGGATTCAAAATCAGAGTTATATATCAAAAGTTATCATCTGAAGAAGATTTGGGGTGAAAACGCAAGAGTCTAAGAAATTCAGGGCTGAAAATGAAGTCTGAAACTCCATACGGGCGTACAAATAAAGTTACGACCGTAACTCATACAACAACTAATGTGCAAATAGCCGAAGCCATGTTACGGCCGTAACATCCAAAGCTTACGGTTGTAAGTCCTTATAGTTACGGCAGTAACTCCTCAATGTTACGGCCGTAACTATTGACAGATGTATGATCATTTCTAATCTTTTATACTTTTCGTCTATTATTGAGGGGATGTCTGGTCTTGATCTGATCTAATGTAATACTGCTGGAGTTTGGAGCTATTAGATGACTTTAGGTGTATAGATATACCTCTTAGTTCCATCATTTATCATCCTTCATCTTACATTTTTCCCACTTTGTAGTATTTTTCTTTGTGTGAAGAACACACTTGTGTTCTTGAGAGTGTATGTAATAGCGGTTTAGCTTATGTTGTTGGGGGAGTTTATTACTTCTTTCTCCTTTATCTACTAAGCGAGCTAGTATCAATTCTTTCCCTTTTTCAACTAATAATGACCACTCAAGCTCGTAATATGTTGAATAAACCCTTCATGGGCTAAGTTATCCTTAGTTGGGATTATAAACAAGGTTTGTCATGTTATTTAAGTTTTTATAAAGATCTATTATGGATTACTTATTATTGTGTGTGATTTTTATTGTTTTACCAATCTTTATTTATTTGGCCAATAAATGATGATATTTATGGTCTTCATATGTTTCAAAAGAAAATATGTTGATTAGATCAAATGATCTTCACTTTAAGTTGTTCTAGGGGATAGAAATATACCTCTAGACCTTAGATGATTCTTTGAGTTATTTTTATAAAACCTAATGCTATGTATTGAAGCCAATCAACATAGAAATATAGTGGATTGATTCAATATATAAGGGGCGTTTTTACATTTGAAAGAGGAACCGTCTTTTTAAGGAAAATCGAATCTACACAACATAATAAGTAAATTCATCTTATGATCTCCTATACATCTTCTATAACTAATGATGAACTAAGTTTGTAACCCCAACTATTCCATTTTACCTTTTATTAATCTATTATTAGTGCAATCTTTTATTTCCTTGTTAAAGTAAATACACAGTGTGTGCCTTAGTCTACAGGCTATTGGGCTTCTCCCAATTAGTATAGGGCTAGACCTGTTAGAATGTTCCAGAACATGTAATCTCTCCCTATTTAAAGGGACCATATGAATGAGAATATACATCTTCTTCTGACCTAATTCTTGTCTTGTTTACTTTTACGTTATCAGCACGTACTCTATCAATAGAGCAAGAAAAAACCGACCAAAAAATTCGTCCAAAATTAACCACAAAAAAAGAAAATAGAAAAGTTGGATCTTCTAAACCCTAGTCGCCAACCACCTTCTTCAAGCCTCACCACCACCGGCCATCAACCCTAGCTGAGTGCCTCGCCCAGCCGCCGCCCTCTTCGGAATTCCAATCGGACCACCTCAAATCGACATCATCATCGTCCAAGCAACACCAGCTTCTGCTCCAGTTCGAACCCGAAGTAGCTCAAGTCCATGACCCATCAAATTCCAACCAGTTCCTGCACGGTCGTCCTCCAGCCCGGGAAATACGACCCTAACCTCACCGACGATCAGCTCCTATTCCGACCTCCAAGTCGGACGCCATCCACGACCAGTTCGCCTGCCAGTGCAGACACCAGGTCGCACCAAGTCATCCGCCTCATGCTAGATCGGCCCGCATTTCTGAAACCAGCCCATGTCCAGGAAGTCTATCTCGGCCCGAAAATGATCCAGTCCCTATTGCAGTCAGTCCGACCCGGCCCAACAGTCGCCAAACTCGACTCGGCATCTTCATCAAGTTAGATTTTTATCTCCAATCGTGAAGCAAGGTACACAAGGCGAACCCTACTATTTATTCGTGAATTACTTTGTATGCTTTTATTTGATTTAATAGCATAATATGATTTATCAATTGATTTAATTACACCTAATTAAATCAGATAAATTAATTAACCACTTGAATTAAATGGTTTGATTCGTAATCTTAGATTAATAACTAATTGTTATTGCGCCATAAGATACCTAATTGTTACTGCATAATGTGTATCTAGTTATACCACATAGAAACTATATGTTTATATATATATATATAAATAATTATATATATATATATAATTTGAATGCATATTTAGATATGGCATGCAACTAGGCTACATTCATAGTCTAGTTTAAATGACTGTATTTCTACTACCAATAGTACCATGATAACGAAACTTCATGTGTATCGCATCAAAATCATGACCATATCTTGGTTCTAAACAAAATAATCCCATTATTGAATAATCAATCATGGACGAACTCATGATTATGTGAAACGTATTCGCTTCATTCTCTTGTTTATGAATATGGCCAATCCAACTCGTTCAAAATTCAGCATCTTGGACTCAGAAGGACTTGAGTGTCATAGATGAGATTCTGATTTTAAGACGTTAGCGCCACACTTTCTGTTCATACAAACGACGAACCGTTTGAAGATGTGAAAGAAAGCGCGTTGATGTTCTTAGGTGAAATCTCGACCCTAACTTATGGTAGGAATATCTTTAGTTGAAATCCCCAACAAACTGTGGGATACTCTTAAGGTCCATTTCGAGAATACTATTTCTCGAACTGACCGTGCAGTGGGATGAAATCCACTTGCTTTATTATAACAAGTCAACAGTTTTTCAATAAAAGATATGCTCTACCTTAAGGCACGTCTCATTCTTTTGTGAAAAGAAATTCATAGAAGATGACATGATCCAGAGAAAACTTTCCAATTTCCCAACTTAAGCACTTAGACTAGTGAATCAGTATAATATGGAGTACGATTATGCCCTGCAGGGACGAAGCAAATTTCCGAGGCTAGTCATGGCAAAATGAAATGTGGAAATAACCCCGATGAATAGGGGACTGGACGTGCCAATCTCGAACCACATGGAGTGAATTTGCATGGTGGAAAGGTATGTGGCAGTCGTAGACGTGTGTTACACCCCCAAAACCAATCGGAAATATTACAGCATCGTGGGACCCACATTGGAACCCACAAGGCTAAAATCATTTTCGCAAATGTTTCAAACATGCCAACGATGCAAATACGGTAATGTTTTAAATACTCAAATATTTTCAAAATATAGTTTCCAAATACCGTCATCAAATACCATTTGAAAGCACAAGGCGAAGACGCCGAAAAGGACATTTAAAAAGTATACACGAGCTGGTAAAATACCGAAAGCCATTTAAAGAGACACACGCGGCGGATAGAGACATGATTAAATACATTTGCAGCGGAATAATAACAACCAGAAAAGAATACTCAAATCCCAATAACCATGCCATAGCAGTATCACCGTAAAGCTCATCCCTTCACGACCGCTACTAGCTCGATCCCCGAGTACCTAAAAGATAAAGCCCACGACGGGGTCACCCATAATACTCAACAATGATAACGATCACATCATCATATACAATTACATATCAATGTAATTACAAGGTAAGAATATTTAGAGTGTAACCTTACCGTAGTAACCTTACCAATCCGTGGAATATCAAATCAATTCAACCTTTACCTCAATTCGCACCTCGTATTCTCAAGTGACGGATGAATTTGAAAATAACCATCTGTACTATATCCGAAACGATACCAAGATTCTCAAACATAAACATATCTCCAATATGGAATAATCTGGCCATGTACGATTCTGTCCACTGGATCACACAATCGGATCCCAATTCTGATAAAACCAATATCACACAATACATCTGGAGATCAACTATCCCGAAACAATGGAAAGTCCCGGATATCAATACAAATTATGAATGCTGAGACAATCAATAATAATAACCAACCAGTGCATCAGAACGAGAATATCAATGACATGATAACTCCACACAAGATCGACAAAGGATCAACCACGAACGAGAATACCATGATGTGGTAACTCCAACAAGATCAATAAAGGATCAGCGACCGAGAATCCCAACGATACGGTAAACTCCAACAAGATCAATAAAGGATCAACAACCAAGAATACCAACGATACAGTAAACTCCAACAAGATCAATAAAGGATCAACAACCGAGAATACCAACGATATGGTAAACTCCAAATGAAATTAATAAAGGGTCAATAACAAACGAGTTGACCATCCATATGGTAACTACAAACGAGATCAGTAGGGAACCAATAACAAACGAGATTGCCAATGATATGGTAACTCCAAACGAGATCAATAAAGGGTCAACGGGGACAGATACACTAGAGAATAAAATCGTCAACCATATACTAATCACATATACGGGATCTCGAAGACAAACCCGACTATCGAACAGATCTGATTATACATGGACTGTGAACGACCGATCAATAAGACTTAAGATGGACATCACGATATGCCCGATCCGGACATGTGTCCGTGTACAAGCCAACCACGGGTATTGATCAGATACACGTCTAGTCTCACACCTAATCAGCCTCATGAAGTACGTCTCGTGTGCACGGTTCAATATGAGGTCGAAACCAGCACATGCTACACTTGCCCGCCCTGAAAATCCTACATATGACCGATCAGAACGTATCTGACTCCAGATATGTCGCGATACAACATGACAACGAATCTCGAAGAAACGCATATCCAACAAGGATTAAAAGACTTTCCAAGTGAGCAACGATAACTCGATCATGAAAGACCGACACGACCACAATGTCATATTTCCATCAAACAAAAGTTCACAGCATGCTCAACGATGTATATAATATTAGCGCATAAACTCCTAAGGCCGCAACCAAGGGTCACAGAAGCATCTACTCAGGAATACTCTGGATGTGGGTGCCATTTAGGTTTTATCCCGCACCACAGTTCATGCAATCACAAAATACCCCAAGGTCGCAACCAAGGGTCACGAAAGTATCCACACAGGAATACCTCGGAACATGGGTGCCATTTAGGTCTTATCACCCAACACATCGGCCCAACAGATTACAGCTCAAAGAAAGAGCAAATCATCAAATGTAACAAACAATGATGCACATTCACCATATGAAGCATCAACGCACACATGCAATAATGCAAGAGGATGATTGTAATAATTTAGCAATATTAATTACCTCAAGATGGGGACGCTAACCTTTCAACGACCAACATCCCTGAATGAATACACAGTTATCCGAATAATCCAAAATGAAGTACAGTCCATTACTAATACTAACCCACCATCTCGAACTCAATGTCGGCACGATAGACTACCCTCGACACCCACCATTTCATACAATAGACCAAGGTAATTCACATCTCCGTTTCCACTAGACATCTTTAAAATCATATACATTATGATTTATCTCAGTCCAAGTATAATATACATACCATCATCCCGACAATTCTCCATAATACCATTGCTATATGAATCATAAATGAAATGAAATCGAAACCATTTATTAAACATTATGAACTGAGCAAGCATAACTTACCTCGATACCGATGAAGTTGTTACCAATACCATTGTCTTCATCTACAAGCTCCTCAGCCCCGACCAAGGCGATCCATGCATTCTCCAATCTCAATCGCAACACAAGGGTTAATCATCAACGATCACTTAACGTAACCTAATGAAATAATTGTAGGTCACAAGTCATCCATGAATAAGTCTAGGGGGGGTGAATAGACTTATTGAAACTCTTTTCCATAAAGGGTGAGTTTCTCAGCTGATGGTACATAAGACTTAGAGTCGTCTGTAGTCAATGTAAGTGCGGAAGTCAGCTGATGATGAATACATAAATAATCAATGGAACACTTAAGTATGAATGCAGCAGTTAAGTATGATGATGAAAGCAGTAAAACACACAGGCAGTTATAGTGGTCTCAGAGGTGGGGTAATCCTCTACTAATCCACTTTTCTCCAAACCAGTTGGAGATGTGACTTTCCATAAATATTGACTATTCAACGCATGCTGAAGTAGACTGGAGTACTTGGCTGATTACTTGGCTGACCTCTCTGTGGTCAAATTGGCTGACGTGCAGTCAACCTTCTCTGATGTCGACTTCTCTGATGAGCCGACTTGTCTGTAGTTTTCTGACCTGATTTGAACTTTACTGATCTGATGGTCAGACTACAGATGACTTGAATTTCCTTCTTGACTACAGTCTGATCCAACTTTGCTGATTAAATTTTTTGACCAGAACTTCTCTGACAAGGGTTGTCTGATATGACTCGGTTGTGGTCAATCTTATCTGAACAGGTGAGTTTACCAAGACTCAGCTGATAGATACTTATCTGATTTACACCTAGCCGATTTTTAAGCCTAACTTATATGGCCTATAGAAGATACTCATTTGGTTCTTCTTTACATTTTGCCAAGTATCTAACTTAACAGTTTGGCCTATGGAAGATAATTATTTGGTTCTTCCTTACATTTTTTCCAAGTATCTAACTTAACTGTTTGGCCTATGGAAGATACTCATTTGGTACTTCCTTACATTTTTCCAAGTAATAAACATACATTTGAATGTAAAGATGACATCATCAAAATCTACTAAGTATTCCTAACAAATTCCCCCTATTTTGATGATGGAAAAACTTAAGCAATTATTCAAATGAAGAACAGGTCTGCACATAAGTCAAGAAACAAGCTAAAATCAGTCTTGTTTTGAGACAACTAGGAGTTGTCATTCAAATGATTGTTTATATATTTCTTCTGATTTTGTTTACAAGTACACCAGCTTTAAATGAACAAACAAATACAGAGAAATTACAAGTTCTTTCCAAAATCAAAAATTACAAGAAAAATACAAGTACAAACAAATGTTATCTGCCTCTGCGGACAGTTTGCTTGAGAGGCCTGAAAGTCTTTGCACTAATAGGTCTTTTCTTGATGGGTGCTAGGCCGTACTTCCTCTTGATAACAAGCGACGCAAAATCTTGTTCTTCTTCGGAAGAGAACTTATGCTCTTCGCACAGCTTCCTTATCTCCCTTTGTAATGCTAACTCATCCAATTCATTGTTTTGCAGAGTGGGAGGTTCTTCAGGTATGAAGGGAGGAATCATGGGGTAGACATTCCATGCTTTTGCATGCTTTACTAAGATGGCCCAGAGCTTTGAAAATGTTGACTCTATAAAGTCGATAAAAGTCTATTATGGGGAGCAATTTTTCTCCTGGAGTAATTCCCAGATATAAAATTTTTCAATGAACTGCTTCTTTGCAGATCCCCACATTGGAGCAGCTTCGGTAGGTAGAAAGTCCTCAACGAACCAACGCTCTTTGCCTTCCCATTCTAATGTAGGCTCTGCTCCTTGCCTGATACTCCTCTTCTTCTCTACAGGCTGATCATCAGTCTGCTCAGGGTCAGCTTGTTCCTTCCTCTTTTGACTTGATGTCCCAACTTCAATCAATGGAACATCTTTCCTTTTCTTCGTTCTCAGCTCCTGAACCTGAACTTCTCTTACTTCCCCCTCTTCCCCCTGCTTTCCTTCCCCCTTTTTGCCAGCATTAACCAATATGGTCAACTGCTGCTCTACTCTTTGCATCTAGTCAGACATGCCAAGTGGCATTCTGGTATTGTTGGGAGGAGGAGGTTGAGGAGCATTCCTCTGCAGTAAGGTGTCAATCTTTGCATTGATCGACTGCAGGTCAGGTGAGATTCTTGCGGTAAGATACTCTTCAAAGGATTCTCTGACAATGCTTCGTATCAGCTCAGTCATCACGGGGGAGATGGGTGATGGCTGAGGTGAGTGCTCACCGACGCTTTCTGTGCCTGTAGGTAGGTTTGCAGTGAACCTACCTGTCTGCAGACTCCTGTCTGCATGCGGCTGATCAGGTGGGGTCTGATCTGGTGTCCTCGACTTGTCATCTTCTTCTTCAGCTAGGCTGGCATCTAGGCTGGTGTAGCGGGCAGGTGCCCCAGCCTTATCTTATCTGGCTTCATCTTGGCCTTCTTTTTCTTCTTCAGCCTCTTTCTCCTTTTCTCCTTCCTCTTCCTTTTATTCCTCTTTCTCTTCTTCCTTTTCTTCCTCTTTCTCTTCTTCTTCATCATCCTTTTTATCCTCATCTTTATCAGCATCATCATCATTGTCATCATATTCCTTGTCAACTTCTTCTCCTTCTTTCTCATCTTCTTCTTCTTCTAACTCTTCTATTTTTTCGACTTTCTTTTTTTCACTCTGTTTTTCAACTAAAATATTTTCTTCTTCTTTTTCCTTTTCTCCTTCCTCCTGTCTCTTCTCTTCTTCTTCTATTACAATTATTTCTTCTTTTTCAGCTTCCTTTTCTTCTTCCTCCACAACTTCTTCTATCATGATTTCCTTTTCTTCAACTACTCCATTTTCATTGATAGTTCCATCAAAAATACTTAGCATAATAGAATGGATGAATTGGTCCATGTTGGTTTTAAAATTAGACATGAACCAACTCTCTTGGAGCATTAAAATAGGATCTGACTCATTGCAAAACTCCATGAGTACTTGCTCCGTAGCCTGGGGATACTCTCAGCTACTGTTTTCAACAAAAATTTGTAGTTGAGAGAATGAAAATGATTTCAAGGTTTTCCATTCCTCAAAAATATGTATAAAAGAATGTTTTAGAGCGTGAGGTTTTACCAGTTGAAGCTGCTCTAGAGATAGGTTTAAGAAATTATTCTCGAGCAAGTTGAAAGAATAGTTTGCCTCTGGAATGTGAATGATCAAACCTTCTTCTTCTTCTTCTTCTGAAATGAATTGGGGAGTGAGAAGAGGGACAAGTTGGGTTTCCAGGCTGGAGGGAGCAGGCTAGTCCTCTCTATGAATGGGTTCAGGGGTAGAAAAATGATCTGGCTCCTCCTCATCATCAAACAATCGCCTGGGTCTTTTGGGTGATTGTTGTGGTGAGGAGTGAATCACGGATGGCTCACCAGGGACTGGTCCCCTTCTCTTGAAACGGATGGCAATAGGGGTATCGTCTGAGTCTGAGTCAGACCTGGATGTAGGTTGATCCCTGTTTGCAGCTTGATCTTTGGCTGACTCGCTTGAGCTCGAAGGGTATCTGTAGGGAGTTCGCTCTACAGTCATTTCCCTTAGCAACTGAGCTGCTTTCCTCTCTCCTCCTTGCCTCCTCAGGGTCTCTTGGTCTAAGTGACCAGGCCTCTTGTTGATGTGGAAGGGGTCAGGGTTTCCCTTCGCCACACCAAGTTGCTCCAACATCCAACTAAGCTGCGTTCCAAATGCCAGCTTGTTTTTGAATCTTTTCTCATCGTCCAACCACTGGACTTTGTTCACATCACGTACTAATTGTCTGAAGATATAGTCAGACCAATCAATCAGTTGATCTTGGATAAAGGGCTCCCAAGACCATGAATTTGGCTGACGACAGTTGGTCGTAACTGCCAGCCATACCCATCACTATATTGTTGGTGATATCCAACACATAGCGATATTCCTTCCGAAGCTCACTCCTCTTCGCGGTTAGCTTCAACTTTTCTGGCTGGTCAACAACCTTGATTTTCAGCCACGTGTCGACTGCGTTCTATTTTAGGGCTTCGACAACCATTCCATGAGTCTTCATCCCAAATATTTTCCCGACTGATTCTGGAGTGATATCCACTTGGACTCCACAAATTGAGCTCCCTATGCCTAATTCGAGAATTAGGGCTTCTCGGTAAAAAGCGATAACAACCTCTTTGAAAAGACATTTAGGGATGATATCCAGAAATGGGTAGATCCTATTTGCCTTCATCGATCTGATGAGATGTCGCACATCGTTGTCCAGATTTGCCTCAAGTAGTCCTTCGAAATTGACGACCAGTGAGAAAATGATCTGGTCCTTCACCGCCTTAAGGTTAACTCCGTTGAAGTATGCTTCCATTTCTGCGCAAGAAAAATTCTTCTGAGTGTATGAAATTCGAAAAGGTTTTTTGCTCTGTGAAAATTAGGATTCGTAAGCATGAAGAAGGTAAAGTGAAACGACTTTTCCGTATTTAAAAAGAAATTTGAAGCGACGTTTGAAATTTAATATTATTTTAATTTTGAGTCGGTTCAAATTTTGAATTAGTAGGATCGTGTGAACGTGTAAGCGCGCTAGCTTGTCATCGTGTAATCGTGAATGTGGGATTGCCACATGTAACTAAATAATAATAAAATATTCAGTAGTCGGTCAAAATTAGAAAACTTAGTTGGTTGACCGTTGACTGTTTGACTGCTCTGCATCAGGTGACTCTCCTTGTCTGCTCCAGGTAGGTTCTGATGCCTGTGGTCAGCTTGGTCCGCCCTTCGTATTTTCATCTGATCTGATCAGGTAACTTCCTTTGCTCGTCTGATTTGGTCTTCAGGTAGCTTTCTCGTTTGTACTAGATTCCCAATCTAGTAATCCATGTTCCCTGCTCAGCTCCAAAAACCTTTCTTCTGGTAAAGGTTTGGTGAAAATGTCAGCAATCTGATATTCTGTGCTGACTCTTTCAACTCTGACTCTCTTATTAAGCACGTGATCTCTAATGAAGTGATGCTTAACATCAATGTGCTTCGTCCTTGAGTGCAATACGGGGTTGTTGGTGATTGTAATTGCACTATTGTTGTCGCACCAAATTGGGACTTCATCTCCAATTATGTTGTAATCCCTTAGCTGTTGTCTGATCCACAAGATCTGGGCACAACAGCTACCTGCAGCTAGATACTCTGACTCTGTTGTTGAGATAGAGTTAGATATATGCTTCTTGCTAAACCAGGATATCAGTCTGGTTCCTAGGAATTGGCACGTTTTACTAGTGCTTTTCCTATTAATCTTACATCCTGTGAAATCTGCATCTGAATATCCTGATAGCTCAAAGTTGTCATCTTTAGGATACCATAAATCGACATTAATAGTAGACTTGAGATATTTGATGATCCTCCTAGCTACTTCCAGGTGTGACTGCTTGGATTTAGACTAGAATCGTGCACATACTCCTACATCATATGAAATGTCTGGCCTGCTTGCAGTCAGATAAAGAAGTGACAAATGAGTCCTTTGTAGTGGGTTGAGTCTACTGATATGCCTTCTTCATCTGCTTCTAGATGTGTGCTTGTGCTCATAGAAATTTTTGCTGATTTGGCTGATTCCATTCCAAATCTATTGATTAGATCTCTGGTGTATTTGGCCTGTTGATAAAAATTCTATTTTCCATCTGCTTAACTTGTAGCCCAAGAAAGAAATTAAGCTTGCCCATCATACTCATCTCAAATTCTCCTTGCATGAGATTTGAGAACTTCTCACATAGCTCTAGATTGGTTGAGCCAAATATGATATCATCCACATATATTTGGACTAAGAATATGTGGTCTTTATGCTCCACTCTGAATAGGGTCTTATCCACCTTGCCTTTGTTGAATCCATTCTTCTCAAGAAATATGGATAATGTTTCATAACATGCTCTTGGTGCCTGCTTGAGTCCATATAGAGCCTTCAAAAGCTTGTAGACTTTGTCTCCTTTGACAAAACCAGAGAGTTGCTCCATGTAGACTTCTTCTTCTAGAATTCCATTAAGAAAGACACTCTTTACATCCATCTGGTAGACTATGAAATCTTTGAATGCTCCATATGCAAGGATTAGTCTTATGGCTTCTAATCTTGCAACAGGTGCATAAGTTTCATCAAAATCTATCCCTTCGCATTGTGCATAGCCTTTAGCAACAAGTATGGCTTTGTTCCTAACAACAGCTCTATCTTCATCGCATTTGTTCTTGTACACCCATTTGGTGCCAATAACCTTCTTATGATCTGGTCTGTCTGTTAGTTCCCAAACATTGTTCATTTCCATCTGATTAAGCTCTTCTTGCATTGCATTGATCCATGAGTAGTCTTCCAGGGCTTGCTCTATTTTCTTGGGTTCTATTTGAGACATAAAGCATGAAAACATTGCCATTCCTACGGGTAGAGTAGACTGTCTTGTCTTGACTCCATCAGTTAGCTTCCCAATGATCTGTTGTCTTATGCTCAAAAGATTATACTCGAGTCTTTTGACATAGTGAACTTTGGATATGGTGATGTTTCCTCTGTGCAGCTCTCCAAAACCTTTAGTCTGACCTCTAGAGTTATCTCCAAAGGTTACATCTGGACCTTTTTCTTTGGTATAATTTGCCAGCATCTTCTTGTTCCTGGTCATATGCCTTGAGCATCCAGAATCTACAAACCATTCTTCACCTCCAATGTTTGAATTTGTGGAGATGTGGTAGTTGTCCTTCCACCTTTTCTGCAATCAGACAAGCATAGATTTAGGTACCCAAATCTGTGTGGGTCCTCGGGGGTTAGTTGGTTTCCTGGAGAACTGGTTTCTCCTGGGGTTGTGAAAGTTGCTGTTATTACCCCTAAAAGGTGTGTAAGGTCTGGATCTATATCATCTGTTGGGATTGTGTACCGGATATGCCTCATAAAACTAATGGTGTGGGCTATGCCTAAATCTTGGCTGAGACCATTTATTAAATCTTTGAGGTCTCCACACCTATTCGTTTTGAAAATTAGGATAACCTTGAGGTTTCCATTTGCCCCTCCCATTTTGAAATCTGTTTTTGGGGAGTCTTTGATAATAGTGGGCATGTTGTCTGGGTTGCTGCTTCTGTCTTGGCCATTGCATAGTCTCATGTCTAGGTGGCTGCCTTGTATACCTTGGTTGCAGCCTAGACCTGTGACTTGGTTGTTGCCTATTTTGAAATACAGGTTTGTATATTAGCTCAGCAGTCGAGATAATTGTTTCTCCCTTGATGAAAGTGGTTTTAGAACTAGAGGGAGTGTGTGGATCATATCCAAGTCCTGATCTGTAATATAATGGCCTTTTATTCATACATAACTTGTCCAGGGTTAGAGATACCTTCAGGGAGGTTATTTCCTTCGCCTGATTTTTACTTAGCTGAGTCAGTTTTGCAAACTCAGCTTTGACATGAGCAAGTGAAGCTGATTTTTCACTATTTAAAACAGTTAATCGTTTTATCCTAGCTGTGGTACTGTCAGCCTGGTTTGTAGAGTTATATGCAGCCTGTTTTTCAAGATCAGCTTTGGTTTTATTAAATTCTAGGCTGAGTTTTACAAAGTCATTTTTCAGCTGTCCATTCTCATCTTACAAATGGGTCCTCTCGGCTAATACAGTTTGGTGTGCAGTTTTTAATCTCTCAAAATCTTTGAGAAGCTGATTTACAGACTCGTGTAAGTCCATGTCTTGTGACATGTCTGAGCTGTTATTATTTTGAAACTAAGGGTTGATATGTTACCTCTTCATCAGCTAGGTTGGCCATCAGACAATCATATTCTTCATCATCATCAGAGAAGAATCCGCTGCTTGATTCTACTCGCTCTTGGTATTCTCCAATGATGGCCTTCCTTCGGTCTTATTTTATGCTCACCTCCTTCTTGCTCTCGTCCTTCTTGAGATCAGGACAGTCGATTTGGATGTGTCATGTCTTGTGGCAATTATAACACTCCACATTCCAGCTTCCAGCCTTTTGATTTCTCCTGGGGTTCTCCTTATAATTCTTTTTGTATTTGGAGTAATTCTTTCTGAAGTTGCTGAACCTTTGCATTATGAACGCCATTTCTTCCTCGAAATCGAGTGTATTTGGAGGTTTTACATCAGGTAGGTTCTTGGTGGGGGACTCGGCTGCAAAGGCTATTCCCTTCTTTGCAGGCTCGGTAGATGATGAACTTGGAAGCTCAAACTCATAAGCCTTTAGATCAGAGAACAGCTCTTGGATCAGAGTCGTCTGTAGTCAATGTAAGTGCGGAAGTCAGCTGATGAGGAATACAGAAATAATCAATGGAACACTTAAGTATGAATGCAGCAGTTAAGTATGATGATGAAAGCAGTAAAACACGCAGGCAGTTATAGTGGTCTCAAAGGTGGGGTAATCCTCTACTTATCCACTTTTCTCCAAACCAATTGGAGATGAATTCACTATAATTCTCAACCAGTGATAAATATTACAGTGATTCAACCAATTACAACAGCTTCTAACCAGTGGAATTCCTTGCCGTTGCAACTCCCTTTGACTGCCTTGCACCTCTTGATCTATGATCCTTGGATGCCTTTACAGTCTCTCGAACTTCAACTAATGAAGTACCCCGAACTCAGGTTTTAAAGGCACGAGTGATTGTCTTCTCCAACTAAGACCTTCTTCAAATAAGAACTTTAGAACTCTTGCTCTTTCACGATGTTATTGTTCGCTTTTTGCTTTGTTTGCTTTGATTGCTTGTAAGTGTTGTTCGCACCGTACTGCTCAACTTCAAATCTTAGGATATATATATAGGTGTTTGATCCTTGAGCATTTCTTCATATCCATTGCAAATCTGTAACAAATCCGTCCGTTGGAGAAATGACCTTCTTTGTTTTTCTTTCTGAACGTTGCAAGGCTGGATTCCCATATTTTAATCCAATTCCGGCCGTTGCGAAGACTTCCATGTGATGGCGACGAATCTTTTGAATATAATAAGATTAAAGTCTTCAGTGGTGGGTCTGCATGATTTATTTAAATCATTTCCTTTCCGGTAATCTCTCCAATCTGTCTCTAATCGCCCGCATGTGACTTTCAGTAAATATTGACTATTCAACGCATGCTGACGTGGACTGGAGTACTTGGCTGACCTCTCTGTGGTCAAACTGTCTGATGTGCAGTCAACCTTCTCTGATGTCGACTTCTCTGATGATCCGACTTGTCTATAGTTTTCTGACCTGATTTGAACTTGACTGATCTGATGGTCAAACTACAGATGACTTGACTTTCCTTCTTGACTGCAGTCTGGTCCAACTGCGCTGATTAAATTGTTTGACCAGAACTTCTCTGACAAGGGTTGCCTGATATGACTCGTCTGTGGTCAACCTTATCTGAACAGGTGAGTTGACCAAGACTCGGCTGATAGATACTTATCTGATTTACACTTAGCCGATTTTTAAGCCTAACTTATGTGGCCTATAGAAGATACTCATTTGGTTCTTCTTTACATTTTGCCAAGTATCTAACTTAACAGTTTGGCCTATGGAAGATACTCATTTGGTTCTTCCTTACATTTTTGCCAAGTATCTAACTTAACAGTTTGGCCTATGGAAAATACTCATTTGGTTCTTCCTTACATTTTGCCAAGTAATAAACATATATTTGAATGTAAAGATGACATCATCAAAATCTAATAAGTATTCCTAACAATAATCAATTAACAATACGTTCGAAAACAATCAAAAACCGATATAACCGATCAATCAAACTCAATGGTTCAACGATATCTCGATCATATACGAAACCAAACCATTACAATGTAAACAATACGAATACATGCCGCAATTCGATAATATATAAATTTTAACAAGTGTCTCAACATTCTTGATTCCGACTTCAATCTTAGTTTCGGATTAACACGGCTCATCTTTGTAAATTCATTGGAATAAATTTACCGGTTATCATTATGAATAATCATATGCCAAAATTAACCGTAATCCTTCAAAATTCCATAAAATCACGACATATATAACTCAAGAGTTCTTCAAGAACATGAATTAATCCATAATCATGTTTGTAGCCAACAAAACGACGTAATCCGATGGGTTCTATCATCTAAACCATCATCTAATTCATAATCCAAAGCATACATCATTTTGTTCCTCAATATACAATTCATACAACCTCAAGAATCACTAACAACAACACCGTAACCATCATTATACGAAGACAAACGTCAACTACAATATCAAAATCCGAATCAAAGAGAGGAGTTATCCAACATACCTCTTGAAGAAGAACCACAATGATCAAGCACTTCCAAAAATATCAAGAACTCCAAGTTTCAAGCTTCTAATCGACTCATCAAGGTCTTAACCAATGTATGAGGGTCGGAAATAGGATCAGGAGTGAGGAATGAAGTTTGGGAGGAAAAGATGTGTTTTCTCTCGTGAGGAAATGAAAGACCAACCTTAGTTATATAATCTGTCCGACATGTTACATACGTTAACACCCACAATTAACGTACGTAAGGCTTCCTAACATACGCTACATGTCCTATATAGTGTACGTTATCGGCATCTAGAGCTCACTGCCTCAATTCGTACTGTGTATTACGTACGTAATATAGCCGTTGACTTGCTATAGTAACATACTCGTTTAACGTACGTAATGATCTTCCCTTAGCGTACGTAAGGCTTGGGGTTGACTCGCCTGTCCACATCCGCGCCGAAAGCTGCCGACACTGGTCCCACCTGCCGACCACAGCTCGATCCTATCCGATTGCCTTCTTAACGTACGTTATGTACCTAACCTAACGTACGCTAAACTTCCTTAGTTACGTACATAAGATGCTCTTCTTAGCGTATGCTACGCTCACACCATTACGTACGTAAGCTCCTATGCTTAACATACGTAGTAGATTTCATACTTAACCATTTCTGCTCCTGCCTGCTGTCTTCAATATACCGAACACGTACACCCGACATACTGAATACATATACTCGTTCCGATAAAATTCTCATACGATACATCTGATGCACGATATCCTCAAATACAACTGTCGACCAAGTACGACAATTATACAAATACTCATACAGTATATCCGACTTTGAAAACATATCAAGCATGTAATATCCTAGAATTAAATATAACCTCGATAGATATATTGGTATAGCTGTCACATTTCCCAAAATTATTTATCCATACTGTATCGGTCTCACTCTGTACAGTACAACTCAGATAAAATAATGCGAAAAATCATAGCGAAATTCTAAGATATTACAATGTGGTCATGGTCATGGAGGCTCGTTCAATCTTCTAATATAGCAAGAAGAGATCATGCTCCTGACTCCCAATAAACGAATTGACTCCTAATGTGAGAATGCTGCCATAGGTATACGAATTGTCATGCAAGCAAATATTTCACAACTAGTTAGAAGAGATATTGAGATTTCGATGAATAGGAGACTCACTATATAAAGGAAGACGATCATGACATGACCCTCAATGTCACTTTCACATTTACCGATGGCAGTATCGCACCATACGTGCCAAAGTCATTAGACGCCCCCCTCTATGACTAATTTTATCGGTAGACGTTATAATATTTTTCATTAATGGTATGATGTATTTTGGTTTCGAACAAGATATTATTGTTGATTACGTATACAAGTGGTTGACTTTATTCAAAGTACCGAATATTGTTCCTACGCTTATGGTTCAGAGTTTTTATTACTCGTGTTCTCGTTTGATGAATGAATCGAGGAACACACGAGTGATAAGCAGACGGTAATAGCCTATAAAATATTAGTGACTATGATGATTGGATCATCCTACTTCATCCAAGGACGCGGCACCCCCGGTTCTTGGTGCCTAACAACACAGTTTTACAGTCAACGACACTCTATATGCATTGAGAGTGACTAACTCGAACCTTACAAAGCTTCAAGGATATGCGTATCAATGACTTTCATGTAGAAAATCATTGTGAGAATGGAATAGAGTATCTCGATATCATCTCTAATAAATGCGGTCGAAAGCGCATCTTAGAGAAACTAGTCAATCTAGTAAATTGTACGCCACTGCAATTAGGGTTGTTGAATCCTATGCGATTACCTATAACGAACTTTGTGTAACACCCCAAAAAGCGGCTATTACAGTGCCGTGAATCCCACACTAGGACCAACCAGGCGATATTCAAAACAGATTAAACAAATATTATTTGTGATACCGAACCACAATGAATAGTCATTACTCCGATTAGGAGCTTATTGAAAGATGGCCAACGGCCTTACAATACACAGGATCCAAAAACAAGTATAAACCATATGGAGATGGGAAATACTTCAAATGTCAAATACAACCAAATAGCAATTTAAATGAAACAGGAAATAACATAATGCGGTTTAACATAACCGGACAACAAGAGATGTGGGGGCCCCCGAACTAATATCCCTCGAACCCTTCGCCGTCGACATGCTCTTCCCGTGCCTTGTCTTTGCCTCGACCTAAACTACAATACAAGTATTTCGCCCAACACAGGGTCAGATATACATGATAATCAATTATTCTGACATATACAATTCACATATATAGATTTCAAAGAAATCATTCCGACTATCAATCATACCCCTCGGGCTTATGAAACGATCAGTCACAAGCATCCAATACTATGGACGATTTACAGTATGGCTCAAAGATGGACATCACAGTACGCCCGATCCGGAAATGTGTCCGTGTACATGTCCGCCCCGTATACGGAATCCAGAAATATACGTGGGACAATGTACCTAATTAGCCTCACGAAACTACGTCCCGTGTGCAGTACCCAATGCGTAATAATATCCACCAATGACTATATGTGCCTCGGCTAAAAATCCTACACAATAACCAATCTAACGCAGATATGATTCCTGGATATGTCACGATACAACATGACAACGAATTCAACAAATCACATATCCGATTAAGGATCAAGAAAAACTCACCGAAGTGAAAATAAGGCCAACGAGATCAATGATTCAAAACGACGTACTTGGGAATGCAACCCCATGAAGAAAACGGAATAACGTCAAGGACAATGTCAAATCACGACAAACATTTCATGAACAATTCATACATATGAAAGATATAACCATCAGAAGAATCTAATCATCATTATAACCAAGCAAGATAACTTGCCTCAAATCCGTAAGCGAAAGATAGTCCTTCTCCAAATGATCAAACGGACGGTATCCTCGATTAAACACTCAATCGAACAAGCAACCTTGAATGAAACGTAATTCATTCAATAACATATTCACATAATATTAATATCAATTCGTAGGAAACGACGCCCGCAACCTACTCGAATAATTCATCCCCCCGTGATGAATACCTTAACGATTAATGAAAGGTTTCATTACAACTAATTCATCTTCCAAAATCGGATTACCATACCAAAAGTGTCCTGTAATTCTCTTGTTATTACATGAACAAAAACATCTTCAATTTGCCAATAAGATTGGTTTAAATCAAATTCTCATGTTCTACAACATCTCCTATTAAAAAAGGATAGTCATAATGAATTTGATACTCAATCTACCATGATAGTATCATTCATAAACATCATCATCTACTTAAGAACACTATCTATTTAGCATGATGATGAACCACATTCTAAGTTATCAACACAATAGATTAATGAAAGTTATTGTTTGTAAGATCCTTATCATTCTTCAAAGACTTGTGAAACTGAACCAATATGATTTGTTAAAGCTTCTAAGATTTCTGAACTAGATCATCTAATCTTATCTTTAACATTATCAAGTTCTTCTCAAGGGAAATAAATACCTAAAATGGTGTTTAAACACTTTATGATATCAAGTTCTTGATTAAATCCAGCTATGATGAAGCTAACCGATCCAAAAATGTCCTACTGAGCTAAATTCGTCCAGAAGATGAGTAATGACAACTACAAACATGGTTACCATTACTACAATGTCAAGAACTCATCTAATCTAAACCCTCATTATCATATTCATCAAGAAGTGCTTAAAGAGTTTAATTATAACCATGTTTTACTTGCTTAATCTAACTCTAGGTGAAGTATAATTCGTCATTAATCATCAACATAAGAAAATAATGCAGAGAAGAAAGCACACCAACCTCCAGAAATGAAGAACAACTTCAATGCTATGAGAGAATATATTCCAAGCTTAAAAACAACTCCAAATCTCCAAGGAAATGAGCTCCACTCCGAGATTCAAGGCTTAGAAACAAGTTGGTGAAGGTTGATATCGTTTTGGTAGTGCAGAGGTATGATATGTGAAGAGAGAAATTCGGTTTGGGTTGTGAAGAAATGAAAAACAGGCTGGTCCTATAAATAGACTGTGCAGACTTAACGCACGCTATTGGGACAGATTAGCGTACGCTAATGAACTTACGTACGCTATCCGGTCGATATTACGTACGTAAGCGGCTTACAGTGGCTACTGTCTTGAATTATCGCAGGCCGTTAGCGCACGCTAATGATAAATGGGTTACGTACGCTAATAAAAGTAGATTCTCACCGACATGCCAGCTCAGACTTAGATCTCATGCATGCTAACGGCTAAGGGGTTCACGTGTCAAGTCAATCACGCGATTCCCTCTTAGCGTACGTAACAGAGGAAACCTTACGCACGCTAAGTCACATGATTAGCGTACGTTAATCGTACTGTGTAGCGTACGCTACATTAACAAAAAATTCGAAAATGCAACACTCTAATTAACATCGAATCATCACATATGAAATGAAATAACAACGATATGATATTTTAATCTATAATACCACGACATAATACTAAATGCAACGATTCATGATAATCAGATTATCCGAATAATACAATGACAGGTAAAAATGAAAAGTTACAGTATGATATTACATACTCCCCCCTTAAAAAGAGTTTTGTCCTCGAAACTAAGGGGTGAATAACTCGGGGTATCTCGATCGCATACTATCCTCGGTCTCCCACGTAGCCTCCTCGACTCCGTGTCGTGACCACTGAACTTTTAGTAGGGGAATCGTCTTGTTCCGCAACTGCTTGATCCTCCTCTCGAGTATCCGTACAGGACGCTCCTCGTACGAATGATCCTCTGCTAATTCAATATCTTCGAATTGAAGTACATGGCTCGGATCAGCAACATATTTCCTCAACTGGGAGACATGAAACACGTTGTGAATCTTACTCAAGGTCGGTGGCAAGGCTAGTCGATAGGCCAGATCACCTACACGCTCCAGAACCTCAAACGGCCCAATGTACCTTGGGCTCAGCTTGCCCCTCTTCCCGAAACGAAAAACACCTCGAGTAGGAGACACCTTCATTAACACATGGTCACCAACCTTGAACTCAAGCGGTCACCGACGATGGTCAGCATAAGACTTCTGTCGACTTTGAGCCATTAACAACCGACTCTTAATCAAAGTGATCTTCTCACGGGCGGCTAACAACATATCGGGTTCCGTACCCAGAGATTCTGACAGTTCGTCCCAACACAAAGGGGACTTACAGCGACGGCCATACAATGCCTCATACGGTGCCATCTGAATCGAAGCGTGCCAACTATTATTATAAGTGAATTCCACCAAAGGCAGCTGGGCTTCCCAATCGTTCTTCCAATCAAGAGCACATGCTCTCAACATATCCTCTAGAGTCTGGATGGTTCTCTCCGACTGACCATCAGTCTGTGGATGAAAAGCCATACTGAAATTCAACTGCGTGCCCATCGCACGATGAACTGCCTTCCAGAAGTGTGACACAAATCGCCCGTCACAGTCTGATACAATGCTCTTGGGGGTACCGTGTAGTCTCACAATTTCCTTAATAAACAGCTGGGCCAATCTCTCGGGGCCCCACGTGTCCTTAATCTCCAAGAAGTGGGCTGATTTGGTCAGACGGTCCACAATCACCCAAATCGTATTCATTTCTCGACGACTCGTCGGCAAGCTAGTGATAAAATCCATAGATAGGTCCTCCCATTTCCACTCAGGAATCGGGAGCGGTTTCAGCATTCCTGCGGGTCGCTGGTGCTCAATCTTAACCTGCTGACAGGTCAAACACCTCGAAACGAATTCGGCAACCTCACGTTTCATATTCCCCCACCAATAATTCTGCTTCAAATCCTTATACATCTTGCTAGAGCCCGGGTGAATAGAGTACGGGGTAGCATGGGCTTCTCTCATGATAGAGTTCCTCAACTCTTCGTCAGCGGGTACACAAACTCGATTCCTAAAACGTATCAATCCATCCTCGTGGATCACGAATCCAGGGGCTTTCCCCTGGTTTACTTCATCCCGAACTCGAGATAAGAATGGGTCCGTAACTTGCTTCGATTTGATCATATCATCAAGAGACGAAGAAATCTCAAGGGTGCAAAGTTGTCCCTGAACACGCTGTAACCAAACTTCAATTTCTGACCTCATAAGGTCCAACCGCAACTCTCTCTGTGTCCGCCAAACGGCTCAAAGATCTCGCTCTGCACGGCTTACGGCTCAATGCGTCGGCAACCACATTTGCTTTACCCGGATGATAAAGGATCTCGATATCATAATCCTTGATTAATTCTAGCCACCTTCTCTGTCTCATGTTTAACTCCTTCTGAGTAAAAATGTACTTTAGGCTCTTGTGGTCTGTAAAGATCTGGCAGGAAACCCCATAAAGATAGTGACGCCAGATTTTTAAAGCAAACACCACGGCTGCTAACTCCAAGTCATGGGTCGGATAGTTAACTTCATAGGGTCGCAATTGTCTCGATGCATAGGCAATCACTTTCCCTCCCTGCATTAGTACACATCCCAGACCCTGTCTCGACGCGTCACTATACACCACAAATCCTTCCGTTCCTTTTGGTAAAACCAAAACAGGGGCCGAAATCAATCGACACTTGAGCTCATCAAAACTCTTCTGACATGTTTCTGACTACAAATACTTCTTGTCCTTTCGCAGTAAGTTAGTCATTGGTTGCGCAATCTTAGAAAATCCTTCCACAAACCGTCGGTAGTAACCCGCTAGGCCGAGGAAACCACGAACTTCCTTCACGTTCTTCGGTGGTAGCCAATCTCGAATGGCTTCCGTCTTTTGTGGGTCCACTCTCACCCCTTCGGCTGATATCACATGCCCGAGAAAGACAACCTCAGGCATCCAGAATCCACACTTAGAAAATTTCCCATAAAGTTGTTCCCGCCTCAATGTATCGAGAATTTGGTGGAGGTGACGCTCGTGCTCCTCGTGGTCGCGAGAGTAAATCAGAATGTCGTCTATGAAAACGACTACAAAGCGATCCAGGTAGTTAATAAAAACTCGATTCATCAACTCCATGAATACTGCCGGTGCATTAGTCAGTCCAAATGGCATCACCACGAACTCATAATGCCCATAGCGAGTACGGAATGCTGTCTTTGAAATGTCAGACTCTCGAATCCTCAGCTGATGATAACCAGATCTCAAGTCGATCTTAGAGAACACGGCAGCTCCCTGAAGTTGGTCCAATAAATCATCAATACGAGGCAAAGGATACTTCTTCTTGATGGTTACCCTGTTCAGCTCACGGTAATCAATACATAAGCGTAGAGATCCATCTTTCTTCCGTACGAATAACACTGGTGCTCCCCAAGGGGACGCACTAGGTCGAATATAGCCTTTGTTAGTCAACTCCTCAAGCTGGTTCTTCAATTCTTGCATCTCAGTCGGAGCCATACGGTACGGTGCTTTTGAGAGCGAAGACGTACCTGGTTCTAACTCAATAATAAACTCCACGTCACGATGAGGAGGTAAGCCTGGTAACTCGTCTGGAAATATATCGGGGTAATCTCGACTACCTAATGTCGCCAATTCAATCGTCGATCACTGCTTTGGTCATGTAGCACCAATAACCAATACACCCTTGATTAAGCAGCTTTCGCTTTCATAGCGCTGATGACTCTCCTAACGATCGGGATTATCACCTCGAAAATACACTCGAATCCATCATCGTGGTGACGGTAACCATCCGCTTATGACACCGAGTATTGCATCGTGACGATCCATCCAATCGATACCCAAGATTATATCATCCTTAGGTAGATCGACTACAATCGATTTGACAACCACTCACTGCTCAAACGAATCGGACAGTCCTGGACTTCACGATTTCCAATAATTCTTCTACCATCGTAGACCAATCACGTAGGGCTCACAATTGATAACATGGTCTAGAGGCAAACGACTTAAACAAGAAGAAGATATAAAGGAGTGTGAAGCACCGGTATCAAAAAGAACACATACAGATGGGAGTGGATCTCGAGTATACCAAATCATGCCGGCCTCGGATCGTCACTTTCTTCATCTCGTAAATCCCGGGTTTCGCAGATCGACACCAGTGTACCACTTTGATTTCCACGGCCCATTCCCTATTCGCCCCGTGGTTTGATAGGAAGCGGACAGAGGCGTCCGGTTCGGGACGTAAGATTGAATCGAGCATGAGACGCCATGGATCATGTCCGGCCCACTCATGCAAAAACGAGCACGGTGACCATTCTTCCCACAAGTATGGCATGTGATGGCAAGCTTTGGGCAATTGAAGTTGATATGCCCCTGGCCCCCACAGTTGTGGCACACCACGGAAGAGGGAACCGCCGAGAGTGCGATCCGGCGGGCTTTGACGCCATGGGTGGTCGATCGAAGGGTTTTGCAATGACTGGGCTTCGAATGTCCCCGACTACTCTCACTGGTTCTGGTTCTTGGACCTTTTGTTGTTGGACTAGGGTTGTTTCTTGGAAATCTCCTTCGCGGTGAGTTCGTACTCCAGCCTTCTCGATGAACTCGTAAGGTAGTACAAAGTGGTGATTCAACAATGCATTCTCATTCGGGGTTTAAGCCTCTTGAGAAAGTATTTGATCATGTCGGCCTCTGCTCGGATAATTGTCGTGGCAAAAGGAAGGAGTGCTCGAATTTCTCAAAGAATGATAATACATCATCGTCTTCCGACGGCCTGGGTTCAATAGTTCCGGCGCTTGGCCTCGCGGAGTGGCCCCGGGTAGTAACGGTCTAACATGAGGTTTTAAATTCCTCCCAAGTGTAAACACCATCACCGCCTTACAGAAGCCACTGTGTGTGAGCGCCTTTGCCAAGGTAATACGCGGCTACTGAAACGCGATTCTCTTCCGGGCAGTCCACCATCTGGAAAAGTTTCTCAAAATGCTCGATCCAATGCACAATGTCAGCAGGCTCTGAGGAGCCTTCAAAAGTCGGTGGTCGCTGGCAAGAGATGTCGCTGATAATCCGACTCACGGGTCTGCCAATCACAGGAGGAGGATGGGCCCCCTGCTGCTGGCCAGTAGCGGCCCTCTGCATAGCTTCCATTAGTTGACCCATCTGGGTCATCTGTGTCATCATGCCCTGCATTACGACGTAAGGTTCGACACGCGCATCCCCGCGCCCACTGTGGTGCGATTGTTCCCTAGAAGGTGAACCACTGTCTGCGGAACTCTGATCCGCGTTCGCGCGTCTGTTGGCTCGAGGTATCGGGATTCGGCCCCTTCCGCGGCCTCGTCCCCCTCTGCCACGACCCCTCAGGTTTCTTTCCATACTGAAAGAATCAATCATAATGATAACCATAAGTACAGTTCAAGATACTAAAATTCATGCTAAGTTAATAGCAACAAGGAATCACATATTCAAGGAAAACGGTTAGCGATACCACAAATGTCGCACCGAATATCATATCGGTGTCAAGTCGAACAATTTCAATTGTATAATAAATTCAGCATTTACCTCGGATTATCAATCATATAGATCCTGTCACAATTCCTCGAAATAACATGATCAACAAGGAGACCCATACTGATATCAATATCATGCCAGTAATTAAATCATGGCTCATAAAGTACGTACCGTATTTGGCTCGTAGGGTAAGGCGCTTGCACAGGTCACACGTGACACGAGGGTCTCTTGATACTAGTTCATTTCTCAATGACTCATAAAAAAAAACGACTCTCTGATACCATCTTCTGTAACACCCCAAAAAGCGGCTATTACAGTGCCGTGAATCTCACACTAGGACCCACCAAGCGATATTCAAAACAGATTAAACAAATATTATTTGTGATACCGAACCACAATGAATAGTCATTACTCCGATTAGGAGCTTATTGAAACATGGCCAACGACCTTACAATACACAGGATCCAAAAACAAGTATAAACCATATGGAGATGGGAAATACTTCAAATGTCAAATACAACCAAATAGCAATTTAAATGAAACAGGAAATAACATAACGCGGTTTAACATAACCGGACAACAAGAGATGTGGGGGCCCCCGAATATCCCTCGAACCCTTCGCCGTCGACATGCTCTTCCCGTGCCTTGCCTTTGCCTCGACCTAATATACAATACAAGTATTTCGCCCAACACAGGGTCAGATATACATGATAATCAATTCTTCTGACATATACAATTCACATATATAGATTTCAAAGAAATCATTCCGACTATCAATCATACCCCTCGGGCGTATGAAACGATCAGTCACAAGCATCCAATACTATGGACGATTTATAGTATGGCTCAAAGATGGACATCACAGTACGCCCGATCCGGAAATGTGTCCGTGTACATGTCCGCCCCGTATACGGAATCCAGAAATATACGTGAGACAATGTACCTAATTAGCCTCACGAAACTACGTCCCGTGTGCACAGTCCAATGCAGAATAATATCCACCAATGACTATATGTGCCTGGCTAAAAATCCTACACAATAACCAATCGGAACGCAGATATGATTCCGGATATATCACGATACAACATGACAACGAATTCAACAAATCACATATCCGATTAAGGATCAAGAAAAACTCACTGAAGTGAAAATAAGGCCAACGAGATCAATGATTCAAAACGACGTACTTGGGAATGCAACCCCATGAAGAAAACGGAATAACGTCAAGGACAATGTCAAATCACGACAAACATTTCATGAACAATTCATGCATATGAAAGATATAACCATCAGAAGAATCTAATCATCATTATAACCAAGCAACATAACTTGCCTCAAATCCGTAAGCGAAAGATAGTCCTTCTCCAAATGATCAAACGGACGGTATCCTCGGTTAAACACTCAATCGAACAAGCAACCTTGAATGAAACGTAATTCATTCAATAACATATTCACATAATATTAATATCAATTCGTAGGAAACGACGCCCGCAACCTACTCGAATAATTCATCCCCCCCGTGATGAATACCTTAACGATTAATGAAAGGTTTCATTACAACTAATTCATCTTCCAAAATCGGATTACCATACCAAAAGTGTCCTGTAATTCTCTTGTTATTCCATGAACAAAAACATCTTCAATTTGCCAATAAGATTGGTTTAAATCAAATTCTCATGTTCTACAACATCTCCTATTAAAAAAGGATAGTCATAATGAATTTGATACTCAATCTACCATGATAGTATCATTCATAAACAACATCATCTACTTAAGAACACTATCTATTTAGCATGATGATGAACCACATTCTAAGTTATCAACACAATAGATTAATGAAAGTTATTGTTTGTAAGATCCTTATCATTCTTCAAAGACTTGTGAAACTGAACCAATATGATTTGTTAAAGCTTCTAAGATTTCTGAACTAGATCATCTAATCTTATCTTTAACATTATCAAGTTCTTCTCAAGGTAAATAAATACCTAAGTTTTTACCGACGCCATTTACCGACGCCAGCACCGCCGTTGTTAAACTTATAATTTACCGACGCCATTTACTGACGCCAGCACCGCCGTTGTTAAATTTATAATTTACCGACATAATTTACCGACGCCCGGTTTACCGATGCCATTGCCGACGACCGGTTCGCAGACTTATTTTTTTTACAATTAACGACGCCGTTTACCGACGCCATTTACCGACGCCATTACCGACGCCATTTTGGCGTTGGTAATTTTTTTTTTTTTTTAAATTTACCGACGCCGTTTACGCCATTACCGATGCCATTTTCGGTGTCGGTAATTTTTTAACACAATCCCACATCGAAAAAACATCAATGTTTTTGGTGGTTTATAAACCAAAATCCTTCTCAACCATTTGAAATTGAATGGAGCCCGAACCTGATCCGCCCGGACCCGCAACCGACCCGCCCGGACCCCGACCTGGACCTGACGGAACCCTCCCGCCTGAGCCCGGACCTAACCCGCCTGAGCCCCGCCTGAGTCCTGACCTGACTTTTTTAATTTTTTTTTTTTAATTTAACAACGCCAAAAATGGCGTCGGTAAATGGCGGCGTCGGAAAGTGGCGTCGGTAAAAAATTACCGTCGAGCGTTTTTCCAACGGCGGTTTGCCGTCGGTAATGGCGTCGTTAATTTTTTTACCAACGCCATTTTCTGTTTTACCAACGCCGTTTTGGCGTCGGTAAAAACTGTTTTTTTTGTAGTGTGTTCTACAACATCTCCTATTAAAAAAGGATAGTCATAATGAATTTGATACTCAATCTACCATGATAGTATCATTCATAAACAGCATCATCTACTTAAGAACACTATCTATTTAGCATGATGATGAACCACATTCTAAGTTATCAACACAATAGATTAATGAAAGTTATTGTTTGTAAGATCCTTATCATTCTTCAAAGACTTGTGAAACTGAACCAATATGATTTGTTAAAGCTTCTAAGATTTCTGAACTAGATCATCTAATCTTATCTTTAACATTATCAAGTTCTTCTCAAGGTAAATAAATACCTAAAATGGTGTTTAAACACTTTATGATATCAAGTTCTTGATTAAATCCAGCTATGATGAAGCTAACCGATCCAACAATGTCCTACTGAGCTAAATTCATCCAGAAGATGAGTAATGACAACTACAAACATGGTTACCATTACTACAATGTCAAGAACTCATCTAATCTAAACCCTCATTATCATATTCATCAAGAAGTGCTTAAAGAGTTTAATTATAACCATGTTTTACTTGCTTAATCTAACTCTAGGTGAAGTATAATTCGTCATTAATCATCAACATAAGAAAATAATGCAGAGAAGAAAGCACACCAACCTCCTGAAATGAAGAACAACTTCAATGCTATGAGAGAATATATTCCAAGCTTAAAAACAACTCCAAATCTCCAAGGAAATGAGCTCCACTCCGAGATTCAAGGCTTAGAAACAAGTTGGTGAAGGTTGATATCGTTTTGGTAGTGCAGAGGTATGATATGTGAAGAGAGAAATTCGGTTTGGGTTATGAAGAAATGAAAAACAGGCTGGTCCTATAAATAGACTGTGCAGACTTAACGCACGCTATCGGGACAGATTAGCGTACGCTAATGAACTTACGTACGCTATCCGGTCGATATTACGTACGTAAGCGGCTTACAGTGGCTACTGTCTTGAATTATCGCAGGCCGTTAGCACACGCTAATGATAAATGGGTTACGTACGCTAATAAAAGTAGATTCTCACCGACACGCCAGCTCAGACTTAAATCTCATGCATGCTAACGGCTAAGGGGTTCACGTGCTGAAGTCAACTGCTGCCAGATTCCCTCTTAGCGTACGTAACAGAGGAAACCTTACGCACGCTAAGTCACATGATTAGCGTACGTTAATCGTACTGTGTAGCGTACGCTACATTAACAAAAAATTCGAAAATGCAACACTCTAATTAACAACGAATCATCATATATGAAATGAAATAACAACGATATGATATTTAAATCTATAATACCACGACATAATACTAAATGCAACGATTCATGATAATCAGATTATCCGAATAATACAATGACAGGTAAAAATGAAAAGTTACAGTAGGATATTACACTTTGGGACACTCACTCTGTAACACAACCAAAACCATCCGGGATATTACAGCACCGTGGGCCCCGCGCCGGAACCCACCAGGCTAAAAACCATTTTAAAAAACGTTTCAAACACGCCTAAGAGGCAAAGACGGTAATATTTTGTAAATACTCAAATATTTTCCAAATCATGGTTCTCAAATATCGTCATAAAATTTTATTTGAAAATACAAGGCGAAATGCCAAATCTCGACAGTTTCAAAACGAACGCTAAGCCACAACTTAAACGTACTGATAAAATAGTTTAGGAAAATCGGTTTAACGAAATAACCCAAGTTCGCAAAATACCAAAAGGCCATTTTGAAAGTATACATGAGTTGGTAAAATACCGAAAAGCCATTTTGAAATATGCACACGCAGCGGATAAAAACACAGTTCAAAATATATATTTCCAGCGGAAATAAAACAACCAGAAACAATACTCAATTCTCCGAAAACATGCCACGGCCAGTATCTGTAACACCCCCAATCCACTTAGGGATATTACACACCGTAGACTCTTTCCTCAAGGATCTACCATACTGGTAACTAAAACTAAACATCTCAACATCGCCTTTAAGGCTAAAATAACACAGTAGACCAATTTGGTCTTTTAATTAATACGTACAACTCAATCTCAATACATGCCCACGCAGAGGTCAAAATACAACACACTCTCGTACAACGAGAAAAATATTGCAGCGGAAATAAAGTACAACCAAACCAATACGACATTATATGGAGCCTCATGTGACTAGTATCGATCATCTTTCATCATCTTTCGTGCTGACTCTGTGTTATGCTCCCCAAAACCTGAATGCAATACAGACATCCACCCTGCGATTTCTCGGGGGTTAGCAAAATTCCACTATTTTGCTAGTGCAAGTACATAATCATACAAATTGTAACAAACAAATAGAAATCACGAATCAGGTACGACAATTAACTACCAAAGCCTTCCCGAGAGGTTTTATTAATTAGAAAGCAACCAATGAAGTGTTTGAAAATAAATTCCTCATCTCGGGGATTTTAAAAGTAGAAACCTTATTGGACCTCAGGTCCTTAGTTGAAAAATAACTATTTCAAGACGAATGGGTCTCAGCCCAAAATCACTTTCTGTAAAACGACCTTTACAAAACCGTTGGGATCTCATCCCAAATCTCATCAAATCACAGTACCAGAGGACAATAGCAACGTCCGTTTTCCAACATCACAACCCCACAATTAAAGGACTAAAACACATACGACAAAATACTCTAGTGCCATCCCAGCCAAGTAGGCCAAATTAATAACTTACCTCTTACACACTTAGTCAATGCATGCAATCATGAAATAACCGTTCAAAAACACTCATTTTCGGAAACGCTATAACCCAAAACACATTTGTAAAAATGCACCATAATTAATCGCGACCCACGCCTCTATGGACCCCTACCGAGACCTCGTCGGATCTAACCTGTAGTGGTTAAAAGCAAGCTCGCGGACCCACACCTCTGTGGACCCCTACCGAGACCCCGTCGGATCTAACCCATAGTGAGCACACACACACACACACCTATCACCCATGCAATACTAATATGCTAAGAATGTAAGTTCATTAAGAATACTTGCTAGAAATGGCCACTTACCCGACAAAATTATCATACTCATCACAGTACCTCCATGATGAAGAATCAATCTCAACACAAAAACACGATTAACACGGAATACACGATTCCACAACATTAAACAAGCAGGGATATCATTAAAGCCCTCAACGTTCAAAATAATCAAATCATAATCAATTCACACGAATCATATTCACGAGGGTAAACCAACCATCGTAAATCTAACATGTAAACTCTATTTACAGGACACAAATCGTATAAGAAAAATACTTGCCTCGATAATTGATGCCGAAAGCTCCGACAACCACGGCTCACCCGGTCGATCCCAACCCTTATTATAAATACATAATAGGCAATTTAATATAAGGGTCTAATTTAATATCTTATAATTTCAAGGTAATTAGTCGGCTAATATATTACCTCAGTTGCCGCCCTTAATTAATTAATTGGATCAAACAATTAGCGATACTCAACCCAAGTCCATATTTCGATTATTGCTCCAACCACAAACTCCAAACTCGGACTCGTTCCATGGTTTAACTACACCAATCCGCACATTCACAAAATTACCACCATCTCCATCTATATCTACGTCTTCCCCGTTCACAATCCCAACATGACCACATACACACACATACAATATACGCACAAACACTCATAACTACCCGTATACATACATACGGAATATATATATATATATATATATACACACACACACACACACACACAACAACCCACACAGACTGCACACCTATATATATAATATATATACACACAACGCACACACACACACACACACACATATATATATATATATATATATATATATATACACACGCCTGCACACAAAACACACACACGGAAACACATACACACACAACACATATATAAAATCCTGCGCACGCACACATATATACACACACACACACATATAGCTCACACACACAACACATACAACCGCCGGCTTCCGGTCACTCCGACCACTGGAACCGGAATGCCAAACACTCTTATAAAACCACCATCGTCTACCACATAACCGGAACCACCCGAACCACCATGCTCCGGCCAAATTGGGGACCAACTCCTGAAGATTGAACCCGACCCAGAAACCTGATCCATTTTCAGATTCCCTAAGCCACCTAAGACGGATCTAAAACTCATATGCTGTTGTTTACTTGTCTCGTGAGCCACTTAGCGAAATTCCATAGGCACGGATTCCTTTAGCCCCACCTCGCCGGAATAAGATCTGTATGGCCTGAGTGGACTTCCACAACTCTGATCCACTAGAAAGTCCGGCAAGATCGTTGCTTCTCCATTCATAACCACCACGTTACCGTTGAGCTCCAGTGGTTGCCTCCGGAGACACCAGTCCGCCGTCGTTGACTTCCACGATCCCACCTCGAACCTTCGGCATAGCCTCGTTCACCCATGTCGATAAGCATGGAAGTTCGTCAGTGCACTTCGATTCTATCCAGGGAGTCGCGACTTCGAGCCCAGTCGCACTACCGCTCAGGCTCACTCCTCGCCGACGAGTTCCAGCGATCCGCTGGGTATGTGTAGATAAGGGCCGTCCATGGGCCTGTGCAACCTGTGCTACTGCACAGGGCCCAGGCCCAATGTCAATTTTTCAGGGCCCAATATATAAGTTAACATTATATAAAAGTGTTTTCAGTAATATAATAAGTATTGTCTTGGCCTAGTGGAAAGTAGCATAGCGTTAGGTATACTGGGTTAGAAACTCAGGTTCGACCCCCAAAGTCTGCACTCTTTCTCTTCTTTTTTTCTTAATTTAGTTTTTTCCTTTTTTTTGTTTCACCTTCTTTTCTTTCCCTTTTTTTTGATTTTGTTTTTTCTTTTTTTCTTTTTTTGTGTTTTCCTTTTTTAGTAATAGTTTTTCCTTTGTTTTTTATAATTATTTTTTGCTTCTTTTTATAATGTTATGGAAAACTGATTATATTAAATCTATTATATTATATTGCTTTTAAAATGTATTCAACCAAAAAAATATTGTTTTTAGCAAAAAAAATTGAATAAATATTTGAAAATTTCGGAAAATAAGTTCAACATTTTAAAACCAAAATCAACTAAATTTATATTTATTTTTTAAGAATATTGTGATTTAGTATGCTACACATATTAGCGGATTAAAATAGTTTTTTAGAAATTTAATTTCTTGTAACTACAGTATTTTTTAAATTTATATTTATTCTTCTTATCTTTGATTATTGGGTGTATTCATTAATAATTTTGACTCGCAAGATAAATTTTATAAAACTGAGGTGATCAATTTGATAAAATTAGTGGTTCCATATATAAGATTTGAACAGGGCATCTCAATTGGTTGGGACGTCCCTGGTGTAGATGTGTGTTTGTGTGTGTTTTCACGGGATAGAGGAAAGGACATAGGGATTAGGTGGGGAAAGGAGAAAAGAAAAAAAAATAAAAGGAAGAGAAACGGTGAGAAAAGACTCAGGAAATTTCCTCTGAGATCACCACATGCATATATATATATATATATATATATATATATATATATATATATATATATATATATATATATATATATATAAATGGGTAGTTGGGCTTATCCAACCCGATAGGGTTCGATTATAAATTAACCGAGTAAAAACGAATCAATCTGAGATTCATTATTCCGTCTCCTAGTTCGATCATCCGATTATTACACTGCGTCAAATAACACCAACACTAACTCGCCAATATATTAGTCCAACATCTCAAAGTCCGCCTGACTTATAAATAATCAGTTAATAAAATAAGAGAGAGAAAATAAAAAAAATAAAAAAATTATATCGCCAAAATTTGAGTTTAAAAATTCTCGGATATTACAGTATCACTCGGGAAGCTCACCCCTTCACGACTACTAGCTCGATCTCCGAGTACCTAAAAATAAGGCCCACGACGGGGTCAACCACAATACTCAACAATGATAACGATCACATCATCATAAATAATTACATACCAATGTAATAATACTGTAAGAATACCACCAACGTAATCTTACTGTCATAACCTTATCAATCCATAGCAATCCATATCAAATCAATCCTTACCATAATCCACATTTCGCATTCTCAAATAACGAAATGAACTCAACAACAAACATCTGTACTGTATCACAACAATACTCAAAAATCATCAAAACATCATCATAACTCATAAGTGCGGAATAATCCAATCTGTGCCAAATCCAGTCCGTCGGATTACACAAACAAATCTCAACCTGGATAAACCAATAATACACAACATATCTGTAGATCAACTACCAAAAAACAAAGATGATGAGTCCTGAAACATCGACGTACAGTCCGAATGCTTATCCGATCAATAACAATGATCAACCAATACATCAACCTAGAATATCACTAACGTGATAACTCCGATACTACCAACGAAGGATCGACAATAATCGAGAATACCATCAACATGATAAACTCCAACACAATCAACAAAGGATCAACAATAACAGAGAATACCCTCAACAAGGTAAACTCTAAACACGATCAATAAAGGATCAACAATAACAGAGAATACCATCAACAAGGTAAACTCCAAATGATCAACAATAATGGATCTCAAAGAAATAACTCCGACTGTCGAACATACCCCTCGGGTGTATGAACAACCAGTCGCAAACCGTCGAACATATCCAATCATACATGGACTATGAACGACCAAACAATATGACTCAAAGATGGACATCATAGTATGCCCGATCCGGAAATGTGTCCGTGCACATGTCCACCCCGTATACGGAATCCAGGATATACGTGGGACATGTACCTCAGTAGCCTCACGAACTACGTCTCGTGTGCACGGTTCAATGCGTAAACATCCAGGCATAACGATCATGTGCCCGGCTAAAAATCCTACACAATAACCAGTCGGCACGCATATATAACTCCAGATATGTCACGATGCAACATGACAACGAAACTCAAAGAATCACATATCCAATAAGGATCAATAGACTCACCAAAGTGAACAATGACACACAGATAATGAAAGATCAACACGACCGACAATATCTAAAACAAACATCCTGGGATCACAATCCCCAAAGAATGACCAATGCGAGCAACAATCTCAACACTACCGTCCTGGGATCAACATCCCTGATCGAACAACCAATACGAATCTCATTATACGAAACCTCAACATATACAAAAACTCAACATACTAATTATCCTCATAACTGAACAATGCTTAAATTACCTCAAAGCCGAAGACAATATCCTTTCCACGAACAAATCATCATCCCGACAATTTACACTTATAATATCATTGCTATATGAACTACAAATGAAATGAAAGCGAAATCATTTATTGAATATTATAACTGAACAAGTATAAACTTGCCTCGATACCGATACCACGAAGCCGTTACCAATATCCATTGCCTTCGTCTACGAGCTCCTCAGCCCCGACCAAAAGTAATCTACGAACTCTTCAGCCTCAACCGCAACATAATGGTCGTAATCAACGATCAATTATCACAACCTATTGCAATAATTGATTAACACACATTCGATAACAATCAACAACTGATATAACAAACCAATCAAACTTAGCGGCTCAACAATACCTCGATCATATACAAAACCGAACAATACAACCCAAACAATTATGAACTCATGTCCACAATACCAACCGCAACTCGACAATCATAATTAACAATCAATATTACTGATCAAAAACCCAACGGTTCCACAATGTCTTGATTAAACACAGTATGAACAATCCAATCCAAACCATACTAAATTTATAACCACAACACGAAAATACTGCACTGTCTGCCTACTTAGAACATGTTAAACACATAACGTAGCGTGCACTAAGTTGCTCCCGTTAGCGTGCGCTAGCCAGTAAGCTTAGCGTGTGCTAATGCTGTACAGTTGCATGCATTCCAAGCATCGACTAACACCTTGCGACTACGAATGTGAATGTAACGAAAACCATACTCCAAGATCAAACACAATCTTTCCAAAATCAATCTCATCATCATGATCCATATCTTATCATACGAACTCAATCACTAAAATCAACATAATGTTAGTTTCAATTATCTTATCCATGTTTATAATCAAAACCAATATATATCCTTCCTTTTTAATGTGATATATACCAAGAACACCAAGAATATCATGATTCCATAATCATGTTCATGACAACCATCATAATCCGATATGCTAACATGTAAATAATCACCCAAGTCATATATATCCATATATCATCTTAACATCAAAATCCGAATGAAGGGAGACATAAATCGCCATATCTTTTGAAGATAAACAACACCATAACTATCATCATATGAAGGAAAACATCAATATTCATATATCGACAACAACATCAACATATTTCGGTAATCCAATTCTAAATCATACTTATCAACTCAATAATATGATAATCATCAATTCAAGAACGCCAATATTCAATCCCCAAAACGAAATCCAAAGTGAATGTTAATTACCTTTTTGAAGAAAAGGATTGATTATCACGGTTGAATCCGTTTCCAATCATTTCCAAGCTCCAAATGTTGATAAGGATGATCCACTCTATCATAATCCAGTATTTGGAACCTCAAGACTCTCTCTATGAACTCCATTCCAAGAATCATCAATAATTTCAAGAACAAAGCTTTAATCTATGCTTTCCATCTTAATCTTGTTAAAGAGGATCATCTCTCAGTGTTTAGGAACTTCAAATATCCTCCCAATGCTCTCTCTATAAAGGGAAAGAAAAGAAATGGACGAAATGCCTCTTAACACCAGTCTGTCCCCTTTGATAAAGTATATTACTAGCGTGCGCTAAACCTTATGTTTAGCGTGCACTACAGCCCTAGCGTGCGCTATCCTTCCTTGATAGCGTGCGCTATCGGGCAGTTTAGAGGCTACTGCCTTGCTTCGTATATTAGCTTAAGTACGTAATATCCATGCAATAACGTACGTATATACAGTCATTGACCTGCTATAGTAATACACCATTAGCGTGCACCAATCTTCCACATTAGCGTGCACTAATCGTCGTTGACCCGACAATCTGCACCTTCCCCGAAGATGCCTGGGGTCCACATGCCGAAAGCATCTGACAAGGATAAGATTCCATGTTGACCGATCTGATGTTAGCGTGCGCTAACCATATGCATTAGCGTGCGCTAAGTGCATATAATAGTTAACCTGGGCCTATCTGTCGGCCATCTTCCGAACCTTATTCAGAATACCTTACGTACGTTAGGGGTCCTCCTTAGCGTACGTAATCTAAACCTCTTAGCGTGCGCTAAGTATACACCGTAGCGTGCACTACGTATACATCATAGCGTGCCCTAGGCTTACATTGTAGCATGCGCTAACGTGGCTGTACTTAGCCATTTTCAGATATTCTTGTCCAATGTCTAGGCATATAGAATACAAACATATGGCATACTGAATACATATATTCAATCCAATAATATTCTCACATGATATACCCAATATCAAAAGTATGATAACCTGATGCAAGATATCCTCAAATATAATTGTCGAACAACTACGACCATTATACCAATATAGCTGTCTTAGTTCTCAATTTAGTTTACCCATACTGTATAGACACCAAGCTATCCAGTATATCTCAGATAAAACAACGTGAAAATTTTATACTGAAAATCAGGGTATTACATACAACCCCTGTTAAAATAAGTTTCGTCCTCGAAACTTGCAATCCTGCCACAAACAACATATCAATCCAAAATTTCCAAACTCATCACAAAAGCAATCAATCGTCGCCACAAGCGAATAACCAATATGATGTACTTACAGGTGCGCGAAGCTGATATCTCCCGTGATACTAGCACACGACTCCCATACGAAGTCTCAACACAATACCAACACACACCAATACCACAAATAGCAATTCGAAAAGATCTCAAAAATTTTGGAACCTCTAAAAATCGGTTTGACTCAAAAGTCAGGAAAATCATTTTCAAAAGTCACGCTACTACCGTACTGGTAGAGCCACATAACACAAATGTCGGGGTTTCACAAAACCCAAGCTCTGATACCATCTTCCGTAACACCCCCAAAACCATCCGGGATATTACAGCGCCGTGGGCCCCGCGCTGGAACCCACCAGGCTAAAAACCATTTTCAAAAACGTATCAAACACGCCAAAGAGGCAAAGACGGTAATATTTTACAAATACTCAAATATTTTCCAAAACATAGTTCTCAAATACCGTCATAAAATTATATTTGAAAATACAAGGAGAAATGCCAAATCTCGATAGTTTCAAAACGAACGCTAAGCCACCACTTAAACGTACTGATAAAATAGTTTAGGAAAATTGGTTTTACGAAATAACCTAAGTTACCAAAATACCAAAAGGCCATTTTCAAAGTATACATGAGTTTGTAAAAATACCGAAAAGCCATTTTGAAATATGCACATGCAGCGGATAAAAACACAGTTCAAAATATACATTTGCAGCGGAAATAAAACAACCAGAAAGAATACTCAATTCTCCGAAAACATGCCACATCCAGTATCACCCGGGAATCTCACCCCTTTACGACCGCTACTAGCTCGATCTCCGAGTACCAAAAAATAAGGCCCACGACGGGGTCAACCACAATACTCAACAATGATAACAATCACATCATCATAAATAATTACATACCAATGTAATAATACTGTAAGAATACCACCAACGTAATCTTACCGCAAAACCTTACCAATCCATAACAATCCATATCAAATCAATCCTTACCATAATACACATTTCGCATTCTCAAATAACGAAATGAACTCAACAACAAACATCTGTACTGTATCACAACAATACTCAAAAATCATCAAAACATCATCATAACTCATAAGTGCGGAATAATCCAATCTGTGCCAAATCCAGTCCGTCGGATTACACAAACAAATCTCAAACTGGATAAACCAATAATACACAACATATCTGTAGATCAACTACCCCAAAACAAAGATGACGAGTCCTGAAACATCGACATACAGTCCGAATACTTATACGATCAATAACAATGTTCAACCAATACATCAACCGAGAATATCACTGACATGATAACTCCGATACTACCAACGAAGGATCGACAATAATCGAGAATACCATCAACATGATAAACTCCAACACGATCAACAAAGGATCAACAATAACCGAGAATACCCTCAACAAGGTAAACTCCAAACACGATCAACAAAGGATCAACAATAACCGAGACTACCATCAACAAGGTAAACTCCAAATGATCAACAATAATGGATCTCAAAGAAATAACTCCGACTGTCAAACATACCCCTCGGGCGTATGAACAACCATTCGCAAAACGTCGAACATATCCAATCATACATGGACTATGAACGACCAAACAATATGGCTCAAAGATGGACGTCATAGTACGCCCGATCCGGAAATGTGTCCGTGCATATGTCCACCCCGTATACGGAATCCAGGATATACATGGGACATGTACCTAATTAGCCTCACGAACTACGTTTTGTGTGCACAGTTCAATGCGGAAACATCCACGCATAACCATCATGTGCCCGACTAAAAATCCTACACAATAACCCATCGGCACGCAGATATGACTCCAGATATGTCACGATGCAACATGACAATGAAACTCAAAGAATCACATATCTAATAAGGATCAATACACTCACCGAAGTGAACAATGACACACATATAATGAAAGATCGACACGACCGACAATATCCAAAACAAACATCCTGGGATCACAATCCCCAAATAATGACCAATGCGAGCAACAATCTCAACACTACCGTCCTGGGATCAACATCCAACATCGAACAACCAATACGAATCTCATTATACGAAACCTCAATATATCCAACAACTCAACATACTAATTATCCTCATAACTGAACAATGCTTAAATTACCTCAAAGCCGAAGACAATATCCTTTCCACGAACAAATCATCATCCCGACAATTTACACTAATAATAACATTGCTATATGAACTATAAATGAAATGAACACGATATCATTCATTAATTATTATAACTGAACAAGTATAAATTTGCCTCGATACCGATACCACAAAGCTGTTACCAAAATCCATTGCCTTTGTCTACGAGCTCCTCAGCCCCGACCAAAAGCAATCTACGAACTCTCCAGTCTCAACCGCAAAACTGTTGTCGTAATCAACGATCAATTATCAAAACCTATTGCAATAATTGATTAACACAAATTCGATAACAATCAACAACCGATATAACCAACCAATCAAACTCAGCGGCTCAACAATACCTCGATCATATACAAAACCGAACAACACAACTCAAACAATTATGAACTCATATCCACAATACCAACCGCAACTCGACAGTCATAATTAACAATCAATATTACTGATCAAAAACCCAACGATTCCATAATGTCTCGATTAAACACTGTCTGGACAATCCAATTCAAACCATAATGAATTCATAACCACAACACGAAAATACTGCACTGTCTGCCTACTTAGCGCACGTTAAACACATAACGTAGCGTCTGCTAAGTTTCTCCCGTTAGCGTGCGCTAGCCAGTAAGCTTAGCGTACACTAATGATGTACAGTTGCATGCATTCCAAGCATTAACTAACACCTTGCGACTACGAATGTGAATGTAATGAAAATTATACTCCAAGATCAAACACAACCTTTCCAACTTCAATCTCATCATCATGATCCATATCTTATCATACGAACTCAATAGCTAAAATCAACATAATGTTAGTTTCAATTATCTTATCCATGTTTATAATCAAAATCAATATATATCCTTCCTCTTTGATGTGATATATACCAAGAACACCAAGAATATCATGATTCCATAATCATGTGCATGACAACCATCATAATCCGATATGCTAACATGTCAATGATCACCCAAGTCATATATATCCATATATCATCCTAACATCAAAATCCGAATGAAGGGAGACATAAATCGTCATATCTCTTGAAGATAAACAACACCATAACTATCATCATATGAAGGAAAACATCAATATTCATATATCGACAACAACATCAACATAGTTCGGTAATCCAATTCGAAATCATACTTATCAACTCATTCATATGATAATCATCAACTCAAGAACACCAATATTCAATCCCCAAAACGAAATCCAAAGTGAAGGTTAATTACCTCTTTGATGAAAAGGATTGATTATCATGGTTGAATTTGTTTCCAATCATTTACAAGCTCCAAATGTTGATAAGGACGATCAACTCCATCATAATCCAGTATTTGGAACCTCAAGACTCTCTCTATGAACTCCATTCCAAGAATCATCAATAATTTCAAGAACAAAGCTTTAATATATGTTTTCCATCTTAATATTGTTAAAGAGGATCATCTCTTAGTGTTTAGGAACTTCAAATATCCTCCCAAGGCTCTCTCTATCAAGGTAAAGGAAAGAAATGGATGAAATGCCTCTTAACACCGGTCTGTCCCCTTTTATAAAGTATATTACTAGCGTGCGCTAAACCTTATGTTTAGCGTGCGCTACAGCCCTAGCGTGCCCTATCCTTCCTTGATAGCGTGCACTATCGGGCAGTCCAGAGGCTACTGCCTTGCTTCGTATATCAGCTTACGTACGTAATATCCATGCAATAATGTACATAAATACAGTCGTTGGCCTGCTACAGTAATATAACATTAGCGTGCTCTAATCTTCCACATTAGCGAGCGCTAATCGTCGTTGACCCGACAATTTGCAACTTCCCCGAAGATGCCCGGGGTCCACACACCTAAAGCATCTGACAAGGATAAGATTCCCTGTTGACTGATCTGATGTTAGCGTGCGCTAACCATATGCATTAGCATGCGCTAAGTGCATATAATAATCAACCTGGGCCTACCTGTCGGCCACCTTCCGAACCTTATCCAGAATACCTTACGTACGTTAGGGGTCCTCCTTAGCGTATGTAATCTAAACCTCTTAGCGTGCACTAAGTACATACCGTAGCGTGCGCTAGGCTTACATTGTAGCGTGCGCTAATGTGGCTGTACTTAAGCTATTTTCAGCCATTCTTGTCCAATGTCTCGGCATATAGAATACGAACATACGGCATACTGAATACATATATTCAATCCAATAATATTCTCACATGATATACCCAATATCAAAAGTATGATAACCTGATGCAAGATATCCTCAAATGTAATTGTCGACCAACTACGACAATTATACCAATATAACTGTCTTAGTTCTCAATTTATTTTACCCATACTGTATAAACACCAAGCTATCCAGTATATCTCAGATAAAATAACGCGAAAAATTTATACTGAAAATCCGTGTATTACATACTACCCCCCTTAAAATAAGTTTCGTCCTTGAAACTTGCAATCCTGCCATAAACAACCGATCAATCCAAAATTTCCGAACTCATCACAAAAGCAATCTATCGTCGCCACAACCGAATAACCAAAATGATATACTTATAGGTGCGTGAAGCCGATGATCTCCCGTGATACTAGCACACGACTCCCATATGAAGTCTCAACACAATACCAACACACACCAATATCACAAATAGCAATTTAAAAAGATCTCAAAAATTTTGGAACCTCCAAAAATTGGTTTGACTCAAAAGTCGGGAAAATCATTTTCAAAAGTCACGCTACTACCGTACTGGTAGAGCCACATAACACACATGCCTAGGTTTCACAAAACCTAAGCTCTGATACCATCTTCTGTAACACCCCAAAAACCATCCGGGATATTACAGCGCCGTGGGCCCCGCACCGGAACCCACCAGGCTAAAAACCATTTTCAAAAACGTTTCAAACACGCCAAAGAGGCAAAGACGATAATATTTTACAAATACTCAAATATTTTCCAAAACATAGTTCTCAAATACCGTCATAAAATTATATTTGAAAATACAAGGCGAAATGCCAAATTTAGACAGTTTCAAAACGAACGCTAAGCCACCACTTAAACGTACTGATAAAATAGTTTAGGAAAATCGGTTTAACGAAATAACCCAAGTTCGCAAAATACCAAAAGGCCATTTTGAAGTATACATGAGTTGGTAAAAATACCGAAAAGCCATTTTGAAATATGCACATGCAGCGGATAAAAACACAGTTCAAAATATACATTTGCAGCGGAAATAAAACAACCAGAAAGAATACTCAATTCTCCGAAAACATGCCACAGAGTATCACCCGGTAAGCTCACCCTTTCACGACCGCTACTAGCTCGATCTCTGAGTACCTAAAAATAAGGCCCATGACGGGGTGAGCCACAATACTCAACAATGATAACAATCACATCATCATAAATAATTACATACCAATGTAATAATACTGTAAGAATACCACCAACGTAATCTTACCGTCATAAGCTTACCAATCCATAGCAATCCATATCAAATCAATCCTTACCATAATCCACATTTCGCATTCTCAAATGACGAAATGAACTCAACAAACATCTGTACTGTATCACAACAATACTCAAAAATCATCAAAACATCATCATAACTCATATGTGCGGAATAATCCAATCTGTCCCAAATCCTATCCGTCGGATTACACAAACAAATCTCAACCTGGATAAACCAATAATACACAACATATCTGTAGATCAACTACCCTAAAACAAAGATGACGAGTCCTGAAACATCGACATACAGTCCGAATACTTATACGATCAATAACAATGTTCAACCAATACATCAACCGAGAATATCACTGACATGATAACTCCGATACTACCAACGAAGGATCGACAATAATCGAGAATACCATCAACATGATAAACTCCAACACGATCAACAAAGGATCAACAATAACCGAGAATACCCTCAACAAGGTAAACTCCAAACACGATCAACAAAGGATCAACAATAACCGAGAATACCATCAACAAGGTAAACTCCAAATGATCAACAATAATGGATCTCAAAGAAATAACTCCGACTGTCAAACATACCCCTCGGGCGTATGAACAACCATTCGCAAACCGTCGAACATATCCAATCATACATGGACTATGAACGATCAAACAATATGGCTCAAAGATGGACGTCATAGTACGCCCGATCCGGAAATGTGTCCGTGCATATGTCCACCCCGTATACGGAACCCAGGATATACATGGGACATGTACCTAATTAGCCTCACGAACTATGTCTCGTGTGCACAGTTCAATGCGGAAATATCCACGCATAACCATCATGTGCCCGACTAAAAATCCTACACAATAACCAATCGGCACGCAGATATGACTCCAGATATGTCATGATGCAACATGACAATGAAACTCAAAGAATCACATATCCAATAAGGATAAATAGACTCACCGAAGTGAACAATGACACACATATAATGTAAGATCGACACGACCGACAATATCCAAAACAAACATCCTGGGATCACAATCCCTAAAGAATGACCAATGCGAGCAACAATCTCAACACTACCGTCCTGGGATCAACATCCAACATCGAACAACCAATACGAATCTCATTATACGAAACCTCAACATATCCAACAACTCAACATACTAATTATACTCATAACTGAACAATGCTTAAATTACCTCAAAGCCGAAGACAATATCCTTTCCACGAACAAATCATCATCCCGACAATTTACACTAATAATAACATTGCTATATGAACTATAAATGAAATGAACACGATATCATTCATTAAATATTATAACTGAACAAGTATAAACTTGCCTCGATACTGAGACCACAAAGCTGTTACCAAAATCCATTGCCTTTGTCTACAAGCTCCTCAGCCCCGACCAAAAGCAATCTACGAACTCTCCAGTCTCAACCGCAACACTGTTGTCGTAATCAACGATCAATTATCAAAACCTATTGCAATAATTGATTAACACACATTCGATAACAATCAACAACCGATATAACCAACCAATCAAACTCAGCGGCTCAACAATACCTCGATCATATACAAAACCGAACAATACAACTCAAACAATTATGAACTCATATCCACAATACCAACGGCAACTCGACAATCATAATTAACAATCAATATTACTGATCAAAAACCCAATGGTTCCATAATGTCTCGATTAAACACTGTCTGGACAATCCAATTCAAACCATAATGAATTCATAACCACAACACGAAAATACTGCACTGTTTGCCTACTTAGCGCACATTAAACACATAACGTGGCGTCTGCTAAGTTTCTCCCGATAGCGTGCGCTAGCCAGTAAGCTTAGCGTGCGCTAATGATGTACAGTTGCATGAATTCCAAGCATTAACTAACACCTTGCGACTACGAATGTGAATGTAATGAAAATTATACTCCAAGATCAAACACAACCTTTCCAACTTCAATCTCATCATCATGATCCATATCTTATCATACGAACTCAATCGCTAAAATAAACATAATGTTAGTTTCAATTATCTTATCCATGTTTATAATCAAAATCAATATATATCCTTCCTCTTTGATGTGATATATACCAAGAACACCAAGAATATCATGATTCCATAATCATGTGCATGACAACCATCATAATCCGATATGCTAACATGTAAATGATTACCTAAGTCATATATATCCATATATCATCTTAACATCAAAATCCGAATGAAGGGAGACATAAATCGCCATATCTCTTGAAGATAAAATACACCATAACTATCATCATATGAAGGAAAACATCAATATTCATATATCGACAACAACATCAACATAGTTCGGTAATCCAATTCGAAATCATACTTATCAACTCATTAATATGATAATCATCAACTCAAGAACACCAATATTCAATCCCCAAAACAAAATCCAAAGTGAAGGTTAATTATCTCTTGGAAGAAAAGGATTGATTATCATGGTTGAATCCGTTTCCAATCATTTCCAAGCTCCAAATATTGATAAGGACGATCAACTCCATCATAATCCAATATTTGGAACCTCAAGACTCTCTCTATGAACTCCATTCCAAGAATCATCAATAATTTCAAGAACAAAGCTTTAATCTATGCTTTCCATCTTAATTTTGGTAAAAAGGATCATCTCTCAGTGTTTAGGAACTTCAAATATCCTCCCAAGGCTCTCTCTATCAAGGGAAAGGAAAGATATGGACGAAATGCCTCTTAACACCAGTCTGTCCCCTTTTATAAAGTATATTAATAGCGTGTGCTAAACTTTATGTTTAGCATGTGCTACAGCCCTAGCGTGCCCTATCCTTCCTTGATAGCGTGCACTATCGGGCAGTCCAGAGGCCACTGCCTTGCTTCGTATATCAGCTTACGTACGTAATATCTATGCAATAACATACGTAAATACAGCCGTTGACCTGCTACAGTAATACACCATTAGCGTGCACTAATCTTCCACATTAGCATGTGCTAATCGTCGTTGACCCGACAATCTGCACCTTCCCCGAAGATGCCCGGGGTCCACATGCCGAAAGCATCTGACAAGGATAAGATTCCCTGTTGACTGATCTGATGTTAGCGTGCGCTAAACATATGCATTAGCATGCGCTAAGTGCATATAATAATCAACCTGGGACTACCTGTCGGCCACCTTCCGAACCTTATCTAGAATACCTTACGTACGTTAGGGGTCCTCCTTAGCATACGTAATCTAAACCTCTTAGCGTGCACTAAGTATACACCGTAGCGTGCGCTACGTATACATCATAGCGTGCGCTATGCTTACATTGTAGCGTGCGCTAATGTGGCTGTACTTAGCCATTTTCAGCCATTCTTGTCCAACATCTCAGCATACAAAATACGAACATACGGCATACTGAATACATATATTCAATCCAATAATTTTCTCACATGATATACCCAATATCAAAAGTACGATAACCTGATGCAAGATATCCTCAAATGTAATTGTCGACCAACTACGACAATTATACCAATATAGCTGTCTTAGTTCTCAATTTATTTTACCCATACTGTATAGACACCAAGCTATCCAGTATATCTCAGATAAAATAATGCGAAAAATTTATACTGAAAGTCCGGGTATTACAGAATTATACAGGCTTTGGCATGACCAACTGGGGCATGCAGGTCATGATCTACATGGACAACCTTTTCTTTCGCGTGCAAAGTAGAATCGGGATACGAACCCACATAACAAACTTTGTTGGTGTTCCTCAAGCTGCGTCGTCCAAAGCATTGGAGACATACACCCGTTCTAATGCTTGACCCTGCCAAATGCACATCGTCTCTTATGCAAAGCCTCGACTTTAGCAAAGTAGAAGCGAGACCGTCCTACGCTAAAGATTTGGAAATTCCATTCTTACATAGTATTCAAATACATATTTCTGGCTGATTCAACCAGAGTGCGGACCATTTAGATGTTTTATGGTTCTGGTTAATGTTTCGATATGCTGGTCACATGTCGCCCTCTTGTCCACTAAAGATGCTGCTTTTGCAAAGCTTCTAGCATGGATTATCTGTCTAAGGGCTCACCACCCTGACCACTATGTTCAGTCTATAAGACTTGATAATGATGGAGAGTTCACATCTAAAGTACTTGATTAATACTGCATGTCGATCTGGAGCGACGAAAAGCATCCCATCCCCCACGAGCATACACAAAATGGTCTCGCGGAGGTATCCATCGAATGAATCAGATGGTAGCCCGGGCATTGGTTATGCACACCAATTTGCCTATTTCTGTCTGGGGTTATGTAGTCTTGCATGCAACTTTACTTATTCGCTCATTTTAGACCCTCTGCTAACCAAACGATTTATGCGTACCAGTTGGTAACTAGATAAGTCCTGATTATTACATTTTGGACTTAGACGAGCTTGAGTGCCAATTATGCATATTTGGTTATGTAGTATTGTGCCTTCTGCACTCCCACAGTGCATGGGTCTTGAAAGACGATTAAGTAGTTACATTGGATACGAATCCCTAATGATTACGCTATTTAGAACCTTCGACAGGTGATCTCTTTACTGCTCGATTGCGGAATGTCACTTCGATGAGACAACCTTCCCGTCGTTAGGGGGAGTAGAGAAGACAAATTTTCTCAGGGAACGACAGGAATTATCATGGTGTATCCCTACTTTGTCCCATATTGATCCATGTATTTCGCTATGTGATAGTGAAAATTCTCGATCTTTGAAACGTAGTAGATTCGATGCCTGATGCGTTTACTGATATCGTGAAAGTAACGAGATCATATATACCAGCTGCAACCTGTAAGGTTGAAAGTCCTCGGTAAGAGGCGCAACACCGACAAATCGAGTGCTGTCATTGCACATGGTGGATGTGTGATTTAGGCCATAGCTCTCTAAATGAAGAAGTGGAAGCTACATGGTTCGACTTAACACTCACCTAAGAAGGAGGTAGAGTAAGGCACAAACTTATATATTAGTCATCAATTAACTTGTTTCATGAGATCATACTTGATTTTACTATGTCCATGAGTCATGACGAGGGGGATGCCCCGAAGATTGATATGATTCAGAAAATCAAGAAATCTCGATGAGTCACGAGTGTGTGGACTGATCATCCACCCACTTTGATGATCTATCGTTGCTCAAAGCATAGAGGAAGATGATGTCGAACCTCGCTCTGTTGTATGATATCAACATTGAGTTTTTTTTTTTTTTAAAAAAAAAAGTGATATATTATAGCACAAAGATGATAGGGGGCCTATTCCCTTACATAGCCGATATTTTTCTGGGGGGACAAATCCCAAACATAGCCCGAAAATTAAACAAGCTAACTAAGAACTAGAAAGCAAGTAAATTATAGGGAGGCCAAATCCCTAACATAGCCACACGACAAATGGCACAAACAAATATCTTCAGCTGAGTGTCTGGTTCGAGCTTGAATATTTGTTGAACTGCACCATGAGCCGTGTTAGAATTAGGTACTTTAACGACATACCTAGGTCAAGTTTGAGCGCCAACTGAGTATCAGGCCTTGGTTCAGAGCCAAAACTAAATTCGGCAAATCACCAGTAGCCATCATCAACGAGTCTGCAGCGCCAGCTATAGCATCTTGGAATATGCAGATACGAACGGACCATATCCAAAGCCGAATAAAGGTCTAACAAAATCCCCCATCAATACCTACTTCCTCATTACTGCAATGCGTATTGGCAAACCGACTCCACGCCTCAACATTGAGTTAATTAGCCTTAAAGGATAAAGCATTCCATGCAGAACTAGATTATTTGACAAAGAGACAGGTAATTGGTAGGTAGTGCTAACCTCACCAAGTGTAAATCCTGTTGGACATAAAATAAACCATTGTCAGTAAGCATAATGAGAAGAATGAAGTCATGAAGTACAAGGCTCAAAGGTTCTCATAAATCCCATGGAATTGACTGAGGAGACGTACTCTCCCATAAGCTACTTATTAGCTTAGTAATTTCCGAAGGAATGGAAATGCAGCTCATAAATATGGTTAGTGATATCTCTATGGGGATCTTAATATAGAGATATATATGAAAGTGCTCGATGGCATTTCATTACCCAAGTCAAGTGACTCTAGACCACGGAGTGCATTTGCAGTACAATTGAAACGCTCCCTTTACCGATTAAAACAATCCGGGCAGATGTGGTATACCCGTCTAAGTGACTACTTGATTGGAAGGGGATATAAGAACGACGAACTGTGTCACTGCGTGTTTATTAATAAAACAAGTTCTGGATTAGGGATTGTAGCTGTATATGTCGACGATATGAACATAATCAGTACTCTTGACGAACTAAGAGAAACCACAGGTATCTAAAATCCGGATTTGAGATGATGATCTGGGAAGACTCGGTCTTATCTAGGCATTGAGCTAGAACATCGAGCTAGTGGAATCTTCATCCACCCATCTGCCTATGTTCAAAAGAAAATTAGGCATTTTAACATGGACAATGCACATATGGTTAGCACTCCCATGATCGGTTGTAGTTTGGACTTGAAGAAACCCATTTCGTCCGAAGGAATGTGACGAAGAGCTTTATGGAGATGAAATTACCTATATAAAGTGCAATAAGTACATTATTATACTTGGATCAGTATACTCGACCTGATATAGCTTTCTCAGTGAACTTGTTGGCTAAATATAGTTCTGAGCCCACGCAACGTCATTGGAATGGTATCAAGAACATCTTTTGATACCTTGAAGGAACCATTGACTCGGACTTTTCTTTCCCTATCAGGCTAACAAAACTGCCCATGAATGTGCAATCACTAAAGTAAGTGTGAATGCCAAGGAAACTACCTCGACGAATGTGTTGGTATGTTTTGCTGATGCTGGGTATATTTCAGAACCACATAAAGGTCGATCCCAAACTGGTTATGCATTCACCATTGGGGACACCGCTATATTTTGGAGATCAACTAAGCAAACCCTTGTTGCTACCTCCTCGAATCACGCTGAGATTATCGCTCTACAAGAGGCGGTACGTGAGTGTATTTGATTGAGAACCACCGTTATATATATTCAAGGTAATAGTGGACTAAGTAATGTCACTGATGCGTCCACATGCATATACGAAAATAATGCCGCTTGCATCGAACATATGAAGCTTGGGTATATCAAGGGGGATAATACGAAGCATATCTCTCCAAAGTTTTTCTGCAATCAGCAACAACGGGCCCTCCTCAATATCCAAGTTAAGCAAGTGAAGTCTGAGGAGAATGTGACTGATTTATTCACTAAATCATTGCCCAAGGCCGTATTTCAAAAACATATGAGAAACATTGGAATGCGTAGGCTTTCCGAACTCCCGAGATCGATGTAAGGATCTGATGGGAAGGTGAGGTATAACGAATTTTACCCACCAATGTTGTACTCTTTTCTTTGACCAACGTTTATTTTGTCACAATGGGTTTTGTCACTTGGCAAAGTTTTTAACGAGGCAACGACACATGCACTGTTTTTCAGATTCCTTGATTGAAGAAGTAATCAGGGGGAGATATAGACTTGAGGGGATTCTTACATCCACGTCGCAAGTTACACTCTTTTCCTTAACCAAGGATTCCTTAAACATGTAGAATTGAATGCTTAGTACAGCGGTGTGTTAGCGCTGTACTAATCATTCAAATCCTTATTCGGTAAGTACGTGCTTGAGACATGATTGGTAAAAGAAATCTAATCATATAATTTACTACTCAAATGAAGGGTATCGTATTTACTTGTTTTTGTACAAAAACTACAAGATTACAAAAAACTGTCACTAAATCCTTTTAGTGACATCCGCTAAATGTGTCAGTAATCCGGCAGTCAAAACGCAGTGACACCATTTTGCGGTGTCGCTAAAACTGGTGTCAGTAGTCCCTGTTATACGCATGTAACTATATTCCGATACGATAATGTTAGTATCTTGTAATTAATTTTATGTGTCACTAATCTGTCACACTATAGTGTGAGTATGTAACGATATGATAATGTGAGCAAGTAGTAATAGTATTTCGGTGTCATAATTTTTTATATTTTTATAATATAATTTAAATTGCATCGACACTTGCTTGGTGTCAGTAGCAAATTATTTCTGAAACGAAATAGTGATACATTAGTGAGAGTAAATTGTGACACTTGAATCAAGAAACGCTTGGCACTCACAGAAATTGGTAATTTAATTAATAGTATTATTATAATTAAATTTGTAAGGAAAAACACATATCAATTTATAAATTGAGACATATTTGAATATGTTTTTGATGCTGCAACAATAGTTAATAAAGTCTAAATATAAAATAATATAACCATTACCATCATTTTCCTTAAGTTACAAAGTTCACAAGGTTTAACCAAATATCACATAAAAAACAGTTAACATCCATGCTTCTAACCAACATTGTTTTTCTCAAAAAGTTGGTAATGGTTATAAGAAACAAAAAGATCGCATTGTTTTTCTCAAAATGTATAAATCATCATCCATGCTTCTGACCAACAGTGGCCTTTTCCTTCAGTCTACTCGCCTGTAATTATGAAAATAGGAAAAAATAATGTATATGTAAAATTATTGTTGATTCATATATCAAAGAAAAAATGGAATTAAATTTTTACCTGATTGTTGTAAGCAGCAATTAGCTTCGCAACATATGCAGCCCACTCGTCGCGCAATCGAGAAATATCATCCATATTAAAATCATGGCATTCAGAAAACTATAAATCCAAAATTACATTGAATCAATATATAGCAAGGCAACAATAGGTTAATTTGTAAATCAACCACATGCTAACTTCATTCTAGTAAGAAGCTTAACAAGAATAAACTCACATTATGTTCAAAAATGTGCGGGTCATGCACGTCATCCTGGAGGTACTTCATAATATAATAGCCACATTCAAACGTACTAGACTGTTTTGGACACTAAAGAAAAGAATAGGGGGAAAATAGCACAAGACTTTTTAGGCACTTTTGTTTGACATTTTCTGGACCTACCATTTCTCTTCTTCCACCTAGACACCCCACAACTAGGACATTCTTTTAAATTTGCAAATTCATTCCTATAGAGAATACAATCATTAGGACATGCATGTATTGTAACACCCCAAACTAGGTGGATATTACAGTGCCGTGGACCCCTGACTGGGACCCACCAGGCGAATGAAAATTTATGAATTAAATAATATAATTGTAGTACCGAACCACAATATATCATCAATCACTCCAATGAGGAGTTTTATTACAACACACCCAAGATAATACTGAATACAACTATATTTTATATGGATATAAAATATACAACACTGAATGAAATGAATATCCAAACGGAAGGCTGCAGCGGAAATAAAATGAAGAAAACACGAATGAATGAAAAGGACTGGGCCCCCTACTAGTATCACTGGGACTCCTCGCCGTCAACGTTCTCTACCCGTGCTTTTTCCTTGCCATGACTTGAAAACAATATCCCCCAACGAGGTTAGTTACACAGAACAACAATCCTCAAGAGTTGAATAAACACAATCATGAAATATCCTTTAGTTATGAATTTAAGCTGAAGAGGAGCATCATAGTATGCCCGTAATGTTCTGTGCAAGTGCACAAGACGAGTGCCCGGACACACCCGTCCTTGTACCTAATTAGTCTCACGGAGGTAAGAGTTACCGTTTGCACAGTCCAATGTATCGGTGAACCCAATACATGACTATCGTGTGCCCGACTAAAAATTCCACACATCCGCACCCGGCCACGCAATATGAACCCAGAAGGTCACACTAAAAAAAGTGACCATGATGATTATTAATGAATAACAACCCGAAAAGGGTCAAGAATGACTCACCGAGATGAAATAATAGTGAAATGAATGATAGCTCTTTGAAATGATTGGAAACGTCGTTCCTCGTGAATGAAGTGATTATTCAACAATTACAAGTATCAATACGGTTAATACATTATGAATTAGTTATGATTATGAATGAACAACAACGAAAGGAATGAATATCCTTTTAACCGAGTAAGAACTAACTTACACAACACCGGTGAAAAATGTCATTCCACGAACAAACGTCCTAAATGAGATGTCGGTCGCTCGAACAACCTTGAATAACACAATTACCAACAATCCGTTCAACATACGAATCAAACACGATTATAACTAACTCAAAACACCGATACGACTAAACCAAGTTCATTGGGGAATTATATCAAACACGTTGTAACCAATCTTCGATTGTTTACAACCAATCCTTAACTATACCAATATCAAATCCCCAAGGAGTGTTTCAAATCAACAAAACATCTTCAATACAATCAATAATCCAATATGAATATCCAAATTCGTGATTACAACAACAACTAATCGAAAACCCCCAAATCCAACTCAATATTCAAAGTGTTCTTGAATAACCCTTCAATAATCCAATGAATATTCATACGCACTCTTAATCATACATATATCTCTTCATACAACATGATTATAACGTCCAAAACATCATATCTCAACACAAAATCGAAATCAAAGATGTTGAAGAATATTACCTTTGAAGATCCAAATACTTTGATCCGGTGAAATCGTGTTAAATCGACTATCCAAGTTTCACAAATGAATGAAGATGATGAAACCCGAACAACCAAGTGATTGATGTTGAAAAATCCCTCCCTCAAGCTCTCTCTCTCGGAAAAAGGTGAAGAAATGATAGAAATGAGCTCAAAGTCCCATCCAAGTCCTTTAAATACTGCCATGGTTACGGCCGTAACATCCCAAGTCAACGGCCTTACGGCCGTAACCAGCCACCTCATAGGGGCATAACTGGCCCTCGTCCAAACACCTGCCGACAGTCATACGGCCGTACCCGCACATGCCTTACGAGCGTAACTCGACCGATACGGCCATACCCGGCCAAACTTACGGGCGTATGAAGCCTTCGTCGAAACTGCCTTGGCACCCTGCCCGAATCGTACGACCGTAACCAGCCAAGCCTTACTGCCGTACCAGCCTCATCTTACAGCCTTATGCCGCAACCCTTACGGCCGTAAGTCCTATTCGTCCAAACTGTCCTGAAAACAATGAACGCATGTTGCGGCCGTATCCGAAAATCCTTACGGCCGTAACTCACCTTCGTCCAAAACAACCCTGAGCCGTAATGCCTGACTAGTTATGGCCGTAACTCGCTGCTGGAAGTGACAAAAATCCAACAACTCCGTCTACTCGCTACAAACGGTGAATGATACGACGTACAATACTTGTATGATTGTATTTAAGTCCAATAACACGTGATAGATGATACTTCCAACACAAGACTATATTCACGATGATTATGATAATACTCTCGTCTCGACTCTCAATCGGAGATGAATGATGATCGGTAACTGATACACGGTTACAAAATGCCAACGATGAATATAAATGAATGAATCATGAATGATGAGTGATTATTAATGAGTGAAAATTACTGAGTGACCATTACTGATTGATAATTACTGAATGGTAATGAATGAATTACAACCGGGTATTACATACTCCCCCCTTAAAAAGAGTTTCGTCCTCGAAACTAAGGGTCAAACAACTCGGGATAACTCTCCCACATACTATCCTCGATTTCCCAAGTAGCCTCTTCGACTCCGTGTCTAGACCACTAAATCTTGACCAAAGGAATCGTCTTGTTCCTCAACTGTTTGATTCGCCGCTCTAAAACTCGTATAGGACGTTCCTCATACGAATGATCATCCGCGATCTCGATTTCATCGAACTGAAGTATGTGACTCGGGTCGGCAACATACTTCTGCAACTGAGAGACGTGAAACACATTATGAATTCGGCTCAACGCCGGAGGTAAAGCCAATCGATAAGCCAGACTGCCTACTCGATCCAAAATCTCAAACGGTCCGATAAATCTCGGACTCAACTTTCCCCGTTTTCTGAATTGGAAAATACCTCGACTCGGGGATACCTTGACCAACACGTGGTCACCTATCTCGAACTCTAGTAGTCGACGACGATTATCTGCATACGATTTCTGTTGACTCTGAGCTGTCAACAAACGACTCCTGATCAAAGCTACCTTCTCACGGGTGGCTATAAGCATATCGGGCTCGGTGCCGATCGATTCTGATAAGTCGTCCCAGCACAAAGGAGATCAACAATGACGACCGTACAAGGCCTCGTAATGTGCCATCTTAATCGAAGCATGGCAACTATTATTGTACGTGAACTCAATCAACGGTAGTTGGGCTTCCCAATCATCTTTCCAATCGAGGACGCATGCCTTCAACATGTCCTCCAATGTCTGAATAGTCCTCTCTGATTGTCCGTCAGACTGAGGATGAAAAGTGGTGCTGAGATTAAGCTGAGTTCCCATAGCACGATGAACTGATTTCCAAAAATGTGACAAGAATCATCCGTCACGATCGGAAACGCTCTTAGGAGTATCATGCGATCTCACTATCTCTTTGATGAACAAGTGGGCAAGTCTCTCGGGACCCCATGTATCCTTAATCTCGAGGAAATGAGATGACTTAGTTAAACGGTCCACAACTACCCAAATTGTATTCATGCCACGACGACTCGTTGGCAAACTCGTGATGAAGTCCATAGAAATATCTTCCCACTTCCACTCTGGAATAGGGAGCGGTTTCAGCATACCTGCCGGTCGCTGATGTTCTATCTTGACTTGCTGATAGGTTAAACATCTCGAAACAAATTCTGCGACTTCTCACTTTATATTACTCCACCAGTAATTTTATTTCAAGTCCTTGTACATCTTGCTAGACCACGGATTAATTGAATAAGGGGTAGCATGAGCTTCTCTCAAAATCGAGTTTTCAACTCGTCATTCACCGGTACGCATAACCAATTCTCAAATCGCAAAAGTCCATCCTCGTGGACCATAAATCTAGGGGCTTTCCCCTGAGCCACATCCTCACGGATGCGCAACAATGATGGGTCTGAACCCTGATTCACTCTGATTGCCTCCTCAAGTGGCGATGAAATCTCTAACATGCATAGTTGCCCTTGCACTCGCTGAAGCCAAACATCGATCTCGGGTCTAAGAAATTCCTGCTGAGGCTCATTCTGAACTGTTAAATGAGCAAGCATTTGCTCCTGAATGGACTTACGACTCAAGGCATCGGCAACCACGTTTGCCTTACCCGGGTGGTACAGGATCTCGATATCATAATCTTTGATTAGTTCCAACCACTGCCTCTGTCGCATATTTAACTCCTTCTGAGTAAATATATACTTCAAACTCTTATGATCGGTGAATATCTGACAGGTGACGCCATAAAGGTAATGACGCCAAATTTTCAACGCGAAAACGATGGTTGCTAGCTCCAGGTCGTGGGTCGGATAATTAACCTCGTAAGGTCTCAATTGCCATGAAGCATAGGCAATAACCTTCCCATTCTGCATTAATACACATCCTAGACCGTGTCCGGACGCGTCACTATAAACCACAAATCCTTCCATCCCTTGTGGCAAGAAAAGGACAGGTGCTGAAATTAACCAGCTCTTGAGTTCCTCAAAACTCCGCTGACACGCATCGGACCACGTGTATTTCTTATCCTTTCGCAAAAGGTTCGTCATTGGTTGAGCGATTTTAGAAAATCCTTCCACAGACCGCCGATAATAACCAGCTAATCCGAGAAAGCTTCGGATTTCCTTAACATTCTTCGGAGGTAACCAATCTCGGATAGCCTTCGTCTTCTGAGGATCAATACACACACCGTATGATGAAATTACATGTCCGAGAAACGTCACTTCGGACATACAGAACTCACATTTGGAAAACTTTCCATAGAGTTGCTCCCATCTCAACACGTCGAGAACCTGATGAAGGTGAACCTCGTGCTCCTCTCGGTCACGAGAATAAATCAAAATGTCATCAATAAAGACAACCACAAACTGATCCAAAAAGTCGATGAAAACTCGATTCATTAATTCCATGAATACCGCAGGTGCATTAGTTAACCCAAACAGCATTACCACGAACTCATAATGACCATAACGTGTTCGAAACGCCGTCCTCGCGATATCCGACTCTCGAATTAGCAACTGATGATATCCAGATCTTAAGTCGATCTTGGAAAATACTGAAGCTCCCTGAAGTTGATCTAAGAGATCATCAATACGGGGTAGAGGATACTTATTCTTAATTGTCACCCTGTTCAACTCCCGATAATCAATATACAAACGAAATAAACCGTCCTTCTTCTTGACAAACAACACTGGTGCTCCCCACGGGGACGCACTCGATCGGATATATCCTTTCTCGAACAACTCCTCAAGTTGATTCTTCACTTCGATATTGGAGACGTGCCGGGCTCCAACTCAATCGTGAATTTCATATCTCTCTGTGGAGGTAAACCAGGTAACTTGTCTGGAAACACATCGGCATATTCTCTCACTACCGGAATATCCGCCAACATTATTGGTGATTTCTCGGTTTTGGTCATAAAACACCAATAACCAACACACCCTTGACTGAGTAATTTCACTGCTTTCATCAAATTAATGACCTTACCAGAACAACCGGTATTTCCTCCCCGAGAAACACATTCGACCCTATCGTCTGAAATGATAGTGACCATACGCTTATGGACACTAATGATGGCATCTGACGATCCATCCAATAAATACCCAAAATGACATCGTCTCTCGGTAAATCTACCACGATTAGGTCTGCTAACCAATCATGGCCATGAAGTTGAATCGAACAATTCTTAATCTCATGATTTCCAATAATTCGTTTACCATCAGGTAGACCAATGACATACGGCTCACAACTAGCAGCACTACCCAGACGTAGTCTACTCAAACATGATTCGGAAATGAATGAATGCGATGCACCAGTATCAAAAAGGGTACGCATAGGTTGAGATAGAATATTGAGTGTACCTGAGATCATTCGGGCCTCCGGATCGTCGGTCCTCTTCATCTCATAAATTCGGGGCTTGCTAGTCCCAGCACCGGACGCTCCCGTCTTATGACTATACGATCCATCTTTATTCGCTCCTGTCGTTTTGAACGACGCTGACTGAGTTGCTTGATTCTGAACGGCTGGCTGCTTCGGGGCCTGAGATGCCACCGGAGTATTCTTGGAGTCTCTTCGGCAAAAACGGGCCTTATGCCCAGCAATCCCACAGTTATGGCATGTGATAGTCTACCTCGGACACTTGGTGCTGACATGACCAAGTTCCCCACAGTTGAAACAGGTGATGGCCGAACTGGCCGCTCGGGACTGCGATTTCGCCTGTCTGGGTGCCACAGGAGGTCGCTAAGAGAAAGTAGAGCCCGCACGAGGCTTCTTGAAGGTTGTTTGACCGCCTTCAGACTGATTACGATTCTTTGACTTCTTGCTAGCAGATGAAGGTTGCTGCTTAGCAATCTCCTTAGCAGTAAGCTAATAAGTAAGAGCTTTCTCGATGAATTCGATCAGAGTGGTGCAATTACGATTAAGAAACTGCATCCGCATACGGGATTTCAGCCTCTTGCTGAAATACTTAATCTTATCCGCCTCGGAGTGAATGATAGATGAGGCGAAAGGAAGAAGTTCCTGAAATTTCTCGGCGATGGCGAGAACATCATCTTCCGCTGAGGGGTCGGGAGTGAGTAATTCTGATAACTTGGCCTATCTGAGTGGGGCCGGATAATACCTCTCCATCATGAGAGTCTTGAATTGATCCCAAGTACATGACCCTTCGGTGGGTTTCAACGACAACCACCATGAATGAGCGCTCTTACCCAGATAGTAAGCCTCAACTGAAACTTTGTGTCCTTCGGGACATTCTACCAAATCAAATAACTTCTCGAAGTGTTCAAGCCAGTGAATGATATCCGTCGGCTCAGATGAGCCCTCGAAGGTAGGTGGTCTCTGGCGAGAGATGTCGCCAATGATACTGCTCACACTCCTCTCTTGCCTCTGAGGTGGCGGCGGAGGAGCCTATTGATTTTAGGTAGCTGAGTTATGCATAGTCTCCATCAGTTGTGCCATCTGAGTCAATTGGGCCATCATGCCCTGCATAAAAGTGAGTGGGTCAACCCGAACACCTTCTGACTGAGCTGTGTCTCGGGTACGACTCCCTGATAGTGAATGATTACATCCATGTGAATGAGTGGTAACGTCACTGCTCGATGAATTAGCATTATTCCTCGTGTTCGTGCGTGCATTCATGCGAGCTCTCGGGTTTCGGCCCGCATCGCGGCCTCATCCCCCACGTCCTCTGCCTGTTCTCTACATATGAAGTAGGAAAGTCACATGATAATTATAGATCTCGCATGAATATCACATTATGATTACGTTATGAGATGATAATAACGAGCATATGCGCTCTGACATAATGATTATATGAATGATTAACTGGGGTGACATGATTATCTGATGAAACTCTTGAAATGATTATCTTGGACAAGTTAACAAGATTAATGATACGATCCTCAAGATCAACAACTGAGTAATGAAATGAACTAAGTGATTAATGTGTTAACATGATCATCCTGATCAAAATGAATTATGATGAGGATTGTTGACTGTTGAATGATGAATGAATGATTCTCATTGCCAGAAATTATACCATGGCGTTAGAAATCTTACAGTTCTTTCGGTCTGAGGGGCTCAGCATTTGCACAGGTCACACGTGACGCGAAAGTCCAATGATACTAGTCCTATGACGATGATTTCAAATGAGACATGACTCGGAAGGTAGTATTCAAAACCACGCTCCGATAACAACTCTGTAACACCCCAAACTATGCGGATATTACAGTGCTGTGGACCCCCGACTGGGACCCACCAGGCGAATGAAAATTTATGAATTAAATAATATAATTGTAGTACCGAACCACAATATATCATCAATCACTCCGATGAGTAGTTTTATTACAACACACCCAAGATAATACCGAATACAAGTATATTTTATATGGAGATAAAATATACAACACTGAATGAAATGAATATCTAAACGGAAGTCTGCAGCGGAAATAAAATGAAGAAAACACGAATAAATGAAAAGGACTGGGGGCCCCTACTAGTATCACTGGGACACCTCGCCGTCAACGTTCTCTTCCCGTGCTTTTGCCTTGCCATGACCTGAAAACAATATCCCCCAACGGGGTCAGTTACACAGAACAACAATCCTCAAGAGTTGAATAAACACAATCATGAAATATAATTTGGTTATGAATTTAAGCTGAAGAGGAGCATCATAGTACGCCCGTAATGTTCTGTGCGAGTGCACAAGACGAGTACCCGGACACACTCGTCCTTGTACCTAATTAGTCTCACAGAGGTAAGCGTTACCGTGTGCACAGTCCAATGTATCGGTGAACCCAACACATGACTATCGTGTGCCCGACTAAAAATTCCACACATCCGCACTCGGCCACGCAATATGAACCCAGAAGGTCATACTATCAAAAGTGGCCATGATGATTATTAATGAATAACAAACCGACAAGGGTCAAGAATGACTCACCGAGATGAAATAATAGTGAAATGAATGATAGCTCTTTGAAATGATTGGAACCGTCGTTCCTCGTGAATGAAGTGATTATTCTACAATTATAAGTCTCAATACGGTTAATACATTATGAATGAGTTATGATTATGAATGAACAACAATGAAAGGAATGAATATCCTTTTAACCGAGTAAGAATTAACTTACACAACACCGGTGAAAAATGTCCTTCCACGAACAAACGTCCTAAATGAGATGTCTGTCGCTCGAACAACCTTGAACACAATTACCAACAATCCGTTCAACATACGAATCAAAAACGATTATAACTAACTAAAAACGTCGATACGACTAAACCAAGTTCATTGGGGCATTATATCAAACACGTTGTAACCAATCTTCGATTGTTTACAACCAATCCTTAACTATACCAATATCAAATCCCCAAGGAGTGTTCCAAACCAACAAAACATCTTCAATACAATCAAAAATCCAATATAAATATCCAAATTCGTGATTACAATAACAACTAATCGAAAACCCCCAAATCCAACTCAATATTCAAAGTGTTCTTGAATAACCCTTCAATAATCCAATGAATATTCATACACACTCATAATCATATGTATATCTCTTCATACAACATGATTATTGTTAGGAATACTTGTTAGATTTTGATGATGTCATTAATTTAAAATCAAATGTTTATTACTTGGCAAAATGTAAGGAAGAACCAAATGAGTATCTTCCATAGGCCAAAATATGTTAAGTATAAAACTTGGCAAAATGTAAAGAAGAACCAAATGAGTGTCTTCTGTAGGCCAAAAGTTAGTTAGGCTGAAAAACGGCTAAGTACTAAGTACAGCCTAGTCCATCAGAGAAGTACAGCCGACTCCAGTCAGAGTAGCCCTGGTCAACTAAATTTATCAGAGAAGTTTGACCAGACTGCAGCCGAGGTACCTAAGGGAAGTCACCTGATCAGACAAGTCACAAACAGTGAACAGCCGAGAGGACCTACCTGCAGAGATGTAAGCTGCACATCAGCCTACTCAACTACAGCCTAGTACTCCAAGTCCACGTCAGCATGCTTTGAAAAGTCAAATATTACGGAAAGCTCACATGCAACGTGAAGAGACAAATTGGAGTGATTCTCGCAAGAGATATGATTTATTTAAATCATCCTGACCCACCGTGAAGACTTTTATCCTTTTATATTCAAAAGATTTGGCGCTCACATGCAGAAGTCCTCACAACGGTCGGAAGATAAAATAAAATAATGGGAATCCAGCCTTGCAAATGTTCAGAAAGATTAAACAATGAAGTCTCCCTCCAACGGACGGATTTGTTCAAAAGAATTGCAACGGCTACAAGGAAGAAGCTCAGAGATTGTGATCTATATATACCCGGAGATTTGAAACTGAGCAACTACCGGTGCGAACATACCTTCTAGTGATCAAAGCAAACAAGCAATCTCAAGCAATCAAATAGCATCGTGAAAAGAGCAGATCCATAAAGTTCATATTTAAGGAAGCTCTTAAGTTGGAGAAGACAAACACTCTTGTCTATAATCTTGAGTACGGGGTACTTCACTGGTTGAAGTAAGAGACTGTAAGGGCATCCGAGGATCGAGGATCAAGAGGTGCAAGGCAGTCAAGTGTGTGTACAACGGCACGGATTTCCACTGGTTGGAAGCTGTTGTAGTGTGTTGTGAATCACTGTAATATTTATCACTGGTTGAAAATTATAGTGAATTCATCTCCAACTGGTTTGGAGAAAAGTGGATTAGTAGAGGATTACCCCACCTCTGAGACCACTATAATTGCCTGTGTTATTTACTATTTTACTGCATCATACTCTAACTGCTGCATACATTGTTAAGTGTTTCATTAAGATTAATTTATATTCGTCATCAGCTGACTTCCGCACTTATCCAAGAACAAACGACTCCAAGTCATTTGTTTGACCATCAGCTGAAGAAACTCACTCTTCGTGAAAAAGAGTTCAAGAGTTTCAACAAGTATATTCACCCCCCCCCCCCTCTAGACTTGTTCCTGGACGACTTGTGACCTACAAGTGGTATCGGAGAGGTTGGTTCATTTTTTCTCACGAACCAGATCTATACTAGATATATATCTTATCTCTCACTTTATAATGGAACACATGCACTCTAGACTCCCTGTCTTTTCAGTTGACGAGTATGATCTCTGAAAGATAAGAATGCAGGCACACTTATCTTCAATTCACGACGACATGTGGTGCATCATTGAAGACGGTCCATTCATTTTTGAGAAGGACAACACAGCCGAAGAAATAGCAGCTGGGAGGCCCGAAAAGATTCCTAAGAAGAGAACGGAGCTGACCCCCGAAGAGAGAAAGCTGGCCAATCTTGACAACAGGGCCAGAGATGTGTTATACCAAACTCTTGACTAATCCACCATGGTCAAGATCAAAAACTGTAAGAATGCGAAAGAAATTTGGGACACATTAGCTCTAATGTGTGAAGGAACGGAGCTGATCAAGGAAAACAAGTTGTCAATAGCTATCCAAAAGTTTGACAACTTTAAAATGAAGAACGGTGAATCTATAGATCAAGTGGACACAAGGTTCACTGAAATTATCAATGAGATCAACTCCTTGGGCAAAACCTATGGCAACAGGGAAATGGCACTTAAGGTCCTCAGCTCGCTCAATCCCGAATGGAGCATGAAGGTTGTAGCCATGAGAGAGTCCAAAGACCTGAATAAGATAAAGATTCAGGAGCTGTTCTCTGATCTAAAGGCTTATGAGTTCGAGCTTCCAAGCTCATCCTCAACTGAGCCTGCAGAGAAGGGAATCACATTTGCAGCCGAGTCCCCTGCTAAGAGCCTATCTGATGTGAAACCTCCAAATCCACTAGATTTTGAGGAAGAAATGGCTTTCATAATGCAAAGGTTCAGCAATTTCAGAAAGAACTACTCCAAGTATAAGAAAAACTACAAGGAGAATCCAAGAAGGAACCGGAAAATTTGGAAGCTGGAAAGTTGAATGCTACAACTGTCACAAAATAGGACACATCCAAATGGACTGTCCCGAGCTCAAGAAGGACGAAACCAAGAAGGAGGTGGGCAGAAAGGAAGACAGAAGAAAAGCTCTCATCGGAGAAGACCAGGAGCATGTCGAATCAAGCGGCGGTTTCTTTTCTGATGAAGACGAGGAGTATGATTGCCTGATGGCAAACTTAGCTGATGAAGAGAAAAGATGGAAGGACTACAACCACATCTCCTCAAGCTCAAATTTTGGAGGAGAAGAATGGTTTGTAGACTCTGGATGCTTGAGACATATGACCGGGAACAAGAAGATGCTGACCAAATATATCAAAGAAAGAGGTCCCGATGTAACCTTTGGAGATAGCTCTAGAGGACAGACAAAAGGCTTTGGAGAACTGCACCGAGGAAACATTGTCATATCCAAAGTCCATTATGTAAAAGGGCTCAAATACAACCTCCTGAGCATAAGCCAGTTCTGTGACGAGAAGAATCTAGTAGTCTTCACCATCTTGAAGTGTATGGTGATAGACATCTTATCTGGAGAAATAAAGCTACAAGGTTTCCGAAGAAGAGATGTCTACATGATTGATTGGAACACAGGAACACCTAACTCCTGTTTTCTATCCAAGACTGTAGCTGAGAATGGATGGCTGTGGCACAAAAGACTATGTCACCTAAACTTCAAAGCCATCAACAAGATTAGCTCTCAGAAGCTGGTCAGAGGACTTCCAAATGAAGCATTCAAGAAGGAAGCACTGTGTGATACATGTCAGAAGGGAAAGCAGACCAAGGCATCGTTCAAGCCAGTTCAGCCTACAACGCTCACAACAAGGATCTTAGATCTACTCCACATGGATCTATTTGGTCCTATCAAGCCAAGGACTTTGAGTGGCAGAAAGCATGCACTTGTAATTGTAGATGATTATTCAAGGTACACTTGGATCATTTTTCTATACAAGAAAAGTGAAACCTTGACCAAGTTACAGAAAGTGAGAAGGATCCGAATGAGAAATCCCTCTCCATAATCAAGATCGGATCGGATAGAGGAGGAGAGTTTCTCAACAAGGCGATAATCGATTTCAGCGATCGTAATGGGATCCAAGATGAGCTCTGCGGCCAGACGCCCCGAGAATGGTGTTCTTTGAAAGAAGGAACAGAACCACGAAGGAAGCGGCAAGGTCCATGATTGCGAGCGGACCTACCCAAGAGGTTACAGGCTAAAGTCTGTAACACACTGCCACACCCGAGCAGGGAGTATGATAGTAGGGAGACATGGCAAAACTCCTATGAGGTTTGGAATAATAGAACTCCCTGTTGCTTACTTTCATGTCTTTGGTTGTAAGTGTTTCATCCACAACAACGGTAAAACACGACTAAATGCCTTTGATGCTAAAGCGATGATGGTCTATTTATGGGATATTCCCAAAGAAGCAAGGCATATAGAGTTTTTAACAAAAGAACCTTAGTTGTGGAGGAAACACCCCATGTTGTTTTTGATGAATCTACCGTTGAGTACAGAAACAACTTGAGCAAATTGAGAACAAGCTCAAGTCGGCAACCCTTGAAGAAGTCATTATACATGACACTGGAATGGTGGACTCACTGCAGATCGGCATGATGACCCAACCGCGGTGATGAAGACCCAACTGCAGATCGACAGATCACCAAACCTATCCGATCCAGATTCTGCGGAAGAAGACCCACCGGAGCCGACAAAGACTCGTCTGCGATTCGTAACCAAGCTGCAGATGACAAGGCGGTAGCCGATCCGATTCTGAGAGAACCCAGCTGATGCAGATAATCACCAGAGCAATCCAACAGGGGGAACAAACCCAGAAGAGGACGAGATCCCCAAATGGCTCAAGGATCATCCAATTCAGCAAATCATCGGAAAATTGACTGATGGAGTCAAGACAAGACAGTCAACTCTACCAGCAGGAATGGCGATGTTCTCATGTTTCATGTCACAAATTGAACCCAAGACCACAGAACAAGCCTTGAAAGATTATTCATGGATTAATGCCATGCAAGAGGAATTGGAGCAGATGGAGAGAAACAAAGTTTGGGAACTAACAGACAGATCTGATCACAAGAAAGTTATTGGAACCAAATGGGTGTATAAAAACAAGAGTGATGAAGACGGAGCTGTTGTTAGGAATAAAGCCAGACTCGTAGCAAAAGGATATGCACAATGTGAGGGAATAGATTTTGATGAAACTTATGCACCTGTTGCAAGATTAGAAGCCATCAGACTATTCCTCGCATATGCTGCATTCAAGGATTTTGAAGTCTACCAGATGGATGTAAAAAGTGCGTTCCTGAACGGAATCCTAGAAGAAGAAGTCTATGTAGAGCAACCCCCAGGTTTTTGTCAAAGGAGACAAAGTCTATAAGCTGTTCAAGGCTCTATATGGACTCAAGCAAGCACCAAGAGCGTGGTATGAAACACTGTCTGTGTTTCTTGAGAAAAATGGATTTTGCAAGGGAAAAGTGGACAAGACCCTATTCAGAGTGGAGCACGAAGGCCACATATTAATAGTTCAGATTTATGTGGATGACATCATATTCGGGTCAACCAATCCAGAACTATGCGAGAAATTCTCCAACCTCATGCAAGGAGAATTTGAGATGAGTATGATGGGAAAGCTTAACTTCTTTCTCAGATTACAAGTTAAGCAGATGGAAAAAGGAATTTTCATCAACCAAGCAAAGTATACCCGAGATCTTATCAAGAGATATGGAATGGAATCAGCCAAGCCCGCAAGAATTCCAATGAGCACAAGTACTCACCTGGATGCAGACGAGGCAGGCATATCATTGGACTCAACCCACTACAGAGGACTAATCGGATCTCTCCTGTACCTAACTGCAAGCAGGCCAGACATATCATATGCAGTTGGAGTTTGTGCAAGATTCCAGTCCAAGCCGAAGCAATCACACCTAGATGCAGCCAAGAGAATAATTAAGTACCTAAAGTCCACAATTAATGTTGGACTATGGTATCCCAAGGATGACAACTTCGAGCTATCAGGATACTCAGATGCGGATTTCGCAGGATGCAAAATCAGTAGGAAGAGCACTAGTGGAACGTGTCAATTCCTAGGAACCAGACTGATATCCTGGTTTAGCAAGAAGCAGGTTTCTAACTCCATATCCACTACAGAGTCAGAATACCTAGCTGCAGTATTGTGCCTGCAGATTCTATGGATCAGACAACAGTTAAGGGACTATAATATTATTGCCAACGAAGTTCCAATATGGTGTGACAACAATAGTGCTATTGCATTAACCAACAATCCGGTTTTGCACTCAAGGACGAAGCACATTGACGTTAAGCACCATTTCATTCGAGACCATGTGCTTAACAAAAGGGTTAGAGTTGAAAGAGTCAGCACAGACTACCAAATAGCTGACATCTTCACCAAACCCCTGCCAGAAGAAAGATTCCTAGAGCTTAGCAGAGACCTTGGATTACTAGATTGGGAATCTAGTTCTGAAGCAAGTTGAAGGAAGGACGGACCCTCAGAATCGGCTAGGCAGTGCAGTGAGAAGACGAAGGCCGAGGCGAAGCAACTTAGTCATGTAATACCAGGCGAGAAGTCAAACTCACCTGTTGCAGAGTGGTCAACAGTCAACGAATCAGACCAGCTAAGTTCTCTAAACTGATCTCTAAATTTTTAATTATTATCTGCCATATTTATAATATTATTTTGGCTAACGAAATAGCATTTAAAATATACATTTTATAAGCCAAGTGGCAATTTTAATACATGCGTCAAACGCCTATTTAATTAACCTCTACGATGGCCAATCAGAATCAACCGTCGAATTTTAAATTGGGCCACCGATTCAAATTTGAAATTCAAAAGAATATCAAAAGGCGTACCACCGTTCAAAAATATAATAAACTAATACAAACGTCTTTTCATCTTCTTTATAAGGAAAGAAAACCTTTCACTTTACTCTTTACGCTTACAGAAACCCTAGAATTTACAGAGCAAAAATATACACTAAAAATCCTAAAATCCTTTTTGCAGAAATGGCATCTTTTGAAGGAGTGAACTTGAAAGCGGTGAAGGACCAGGTCATCTTCTGCATGGTCGTCGACATCGAAGGTTTATTAGAAGCAAATCTAGAGGACTTCGATATGCTCAATTTGATCCGGGCGATGAAGCTGAATGGAATCTACCCGTTTCTCGACATCAACCCGCAACATTTGTTCAAGGAAGATGTCGTTGAATTCTATCGTAATGCCTATCTGATTCAGCACGGGATTAACAGCTCAGTCGGTGGAGTACCAGTCACCATAGATACAGAGAAGATCCATTCTGTATTCGGGATGAAACATCGCGGCTTAGCGGTCGAAGCTCTTAAACAATCACCCGCCGAAACATGGAAAACAATCAAAGTCGAAAATGTCCCAGAGAAATTGAAGTTTACAGCGAAGAGGAATGAGTTGAAAAGGATTTATCGAGTTGCGTTGGACATCACCAACAAGATAGTCATGGGGATGGCAGGCAGCTATGACCAACTGTCATCCTCGAAATTCATGGTGTTGGGTGCGTTGATTCAAGAAGAAGAAGTCGATTGGGCGGACTATATTTTCAGACAACTTGTTCGCGAGGTGAACAAAGTCGAATGGCTCGAGGATGAGAAGAAGTTCAAAACTAAGCTGGCGTTCGGAACACATCTTAGTTGGTTTTTAGAGAAAACCGGAGTGGCTAAGGGAAACATTGATCCTTTCCACCCAAACAAGAGGCTTGGTCACATGGACCATGACAAGAAGAAAGTCGGAAGCACTGGGAGGGCAGCCCAGTTGTTGAAGGATTTGCCGGACTCCGTTTCTTACCCAAGATACGATTTATCAGAGGAATCGGACAGACCTGCAGCGGAGATCGGAACTGCAGTCGAGTCCGAGAACGAGTCTGATGATACACCAATAGCTATCAGATTCAAGCGACGGGGACCAGCCCCAGAAGGACCCTCTAACCTGCAGTCATCACCTGAACCCTCTCCAAAGAGGCCAAGGAAGCTGCAGTTCAGCGAGGGAGAGCAGCCTGAGCACCATACCAGCCCATCAGTTCAGTCACCAGTTCATCCTGAAGACTTGCCTGCACCAGATACTGAAACTCGGATTGTACCTGTTATTACACCTCCAGTGTACATATCCGAAGAAGAGGAAGCAGGTCTTATTATCTCTATTCCTGAAGCAGATTACACTTTCAACCTATTAGAAAATAATACTTTTAATCTCTCTATTGAACAACTTCAGCTTGTCAAACCACAAGCAGAAAAACACTCTTTTGTAAATATTTTTAAAGAATGGAAATCCTTCAAAACCATGTCTTTCACAAATCTTCAAACCTTTGTTGAAACTAGTGGTTGGGAATATCCCCAAGCCACCGAGGATGTTCTGACTCAATTTTGCAAAGAGTCAGATTTAGCTTTAATCCTCCAGGATAAATGGTTCATGTCACATTTTAAGACAAACATGGACCACTTTATCCATTCTATAATGTTCAGTATTTTTGATGGCGTTTTTGGAGAGGAGGAGGAGGAGGAAGTAGAAAAGGAGATTAGGATTGAAGAAATTAATGGAGACAATGAAATTATTGATTTGGCTGAAGAAGATGATGAAGAAGAGAAAGAATCTGAAGAAAATATACCAGTTGAAAAATAGTCAGAGGAGATTGAGAAGACAGAAGAAGTGGCTGATAAGGGAGATGAAGAAGAAGGAGAGGAAGTAGAGCAGGAAAAAGATGAAGAAGACAAGGAGGATGAGGATGATGAAGGAGAAAAGGAGAAGGATGATGATAAGAAGAATGATGATGATGATGATGATGATCATGATGATGGAGGTGAAGCAGGAGCAGAAAAAGAAAAAGAAAAAGAAAAGGAAGAAGAAAAAGAAAAATTTGGAGAAGAGGAAGGGAAAGAGGAAGAGAGAGAAGGGGACAAGGAGCCAGAACAAGAGCCGGAGCCGGAGCCTACTCATGAAGCTGCAGATAGGATTGTTGTACCTGCCCGGTACACCAGCCTAGACGCAGAGCTGGCTGAAGACTCCAGGTCAGGGACCCCGGAGAAAACCCAATCTGACCTACCTGCTGCAGCCAGGAGCCTGCAGTCTAGTGGCTCCCTTGCAGAAGGATCAGGAGAACACTCCCCATCAGCTCAGTTATCTCCTACCATGACTGAGCTGATCAAGCAAATTGTCAGAGACACTATTGGGGAGCTGCTATCAACTCAGGTCACTCCTGACCTTCAGACCATAAATGCCAAGATTGACACCCTTCTTCAGAGAGAGATCCCTCAGCCTCCTCCTCCTACAAACAACGAATGCCATTTGGCATGTCCGATTGGATGAGCCGCATGGAACAATGATTGACTACCCTTATTGATGCTGGCAAAAAGGGGGAAGAGAGGATTCAGGGGGAAGAGAGAGAAATCAGAATCAAGAAGAAGCAGGATGTCCCTCAGATTGAAGGACCCTCTAGTCTAAAGACAAAGGAAGCTGTAGATCGAGATGACCAGGCTGTCCAGCCTGAAGGAAAAAGAAGAAGGACTAGAGGCGGATTTGAACCTACTCTAGAATGGGAAGGGTTGGAGCTATGGTATGTTGAGGATTTCGTTCCATTTGAAGCACTTGAGATGTGGGGAGCTACTAGGAAGAGGTTCATCAGAGACTATTATGTCTGGGAACTACTTCAAGATGACAAACTTTCCCCACAGGAAATTTTCATAAACTTCATGGAAGAAATCTATCCGAAGCTTTGGGCTGTTCTGAAGAAGCACGCTAAAGAGCAAAAAGCTTTTCCTATGATCCCTCCATTCAGAGCAGAAGAAGCACCAATCCGTATGGATGGTGAACTTGATGAGTTAGCACTTCATAGGGAAATCAAGCTTGTATGCCTTGAGAACAGATTCAGATCTCAGCAAGAGCAGGATTTCGCAGCACTGGTTGTGAAAAGAAAATATGGCCTTGCTCCAGTCAAGGTAAGACCTATCGGAGCCAAACCATTCAAGCCTGCCAAGCAGCCTACTCGAAGAGGCAGAGGAAGAGGCAGATGACTTTAGTTATTTCTCTTACTTGTAAATTTATTTTCTGTACTTAAAACATTTTTGTAAAATTTCAATGATAAGTCAGAAAATTTTATGAACAGTCTGTTGAATGACAATTTCCAGTTGTCTCAATATTAGACTGATTTCAGTTTTTGTCTCGCACTTAAGTGCAGACTTGGTCATTTGATTTCTTACTTAGTTTTGCCATCATCAAAATAGGGGGAATTTGTTAGGAATACTTGTTAGATTTTGATGATGTCATTAATTTAAAATCAAATGTTTATTACTTGGGAAAATGTAAGGAAGAACCAAATGAGTATCTTCCATAGGCCAAAATATGTTAAGTATAAAACTTGGCAAAATGTAAAGAAGAACCAAATGAGTGTCTTCTGTAGGCCAAAAGTTAGTTAGGCTGAAAAACGGCTAAGTACTAAGTACAACCTAGTCCATCAGCGAAGTACAGCCGACTCCAGTCAGAGTAGCCCTGGTCAACTAAATTTATCAGAGAAGTTTGACCAGACTGCAGCCGAGGTACCTCAGGGAAGTCACCTGATCAGACAAGTCACAAACAGTGAACAGCCGAGAGGACCTACCTGCAGAGATGTAAGCTGCACATCAGCCTACTCAACTACAGCCTAGTACTCCAAGTCCACGTCAGCATGCTTTGAAAAGTCAAATATTACGGAAAGCTCACATGCAACGTGAAGAGACAAATTGGAGTGATTACCGCAAGAGATATGATTTATTTAAATCATCCTGACCCACCGTGAAGACTTTTATCCTTTTATATTCAAAAGATTCGGCGCTCACATGCAGAAGTCCTCACAACGGTCGGAAGATAAAATAAAATAATGGGAATCCAGCCTTGCAAATGTTCAGAAAGATTAAACAATGAAGTCTCCCTCCAACGGACGGATTTGTTCAAAAGAATTGCAACGGCGACAAGGAAGAAGCTCAGAGATTGTGATCTATATATACCCGGAGATTTGAAACTGAGCAACTACCGGTGCGAACATACATTCTAGCGATCAAAGCAAACAAGCAATCTCAAGCAATCAAATAGCATCGTGAAAAGAGCAGATCCATAAAGTTCATATTTAAGGAAGCTCTTAAGTTGGAGAAGACAAACACTCTTGTCTATAATCTTGAGTACGGGGTACTTCACTGGTTGAAGTAAGAGACTGTAAGGGCATCCGAGGATCGAGGATCAAGAGGTGCAAGGCAGTCAAGTGTGTGTACAACGGCACGGATTTCCACTGCTTGGAAGCTGTTGAAGTGTGTTGTGAATCACTGTAATATTTATCACTGGTTGAAAATTATAGTGAATTCATCTCCAACTGGTTTGGAGAAAAGTGGATTAGTAGAGGATTACCCCACCTCTGAGACCACTATAATTGCCTGTGTTATTTACTGTTTTACTGCATCATACTCTAACTGCTGCATACATTGTTAAGTGTTTCATTAAGATTAATTTATATTCGTCATCAGCTGACTTCCGCACTTATCCAAGAACAAACGACTCCAAGTCATTTGTTTGACCATCAGCTGAAGAAACTCACTCTTCGTGAAAAAGAGTTCAAGAGTTTCAACAAGTCTATTCACCCCCCCTCTAGACTTGTTCCTAGACGACTTGTGACCTACAATTATAATGTCCAAAACATCATATCTCAACACAAAATCGAAATCCAATATGTTGAAGAATATTACCTTTGAAGATCTAATTACTTTGATCCGGTGAAATCGTGTTAAATCGACTATCCAAGCTTCACAAATGAATGAAGATGATGAAAACCGAACACCCAAGTGATTGATGATAAAAAATCTCTCCCTCAAGCTCTCTCTCTCTCGGAACAAGGTGAAGAAATGATAGAAATGAGCTCAAAGTCCCGTCCAAGTCCTTTAAATATTGCCACGGTTACGGCCGTAACTCGGCCTACTTACGGCCGTAACATCCCAAGTCAACGGCTTTACGGCCGTAACTAGCCACCTCATACGGGCGTAACTCGCCCTCGTCCAAACGCTTGCTGACAGTCATATGGCCGTACCCACACATGCCTTACGGGCATAACTCGACCGATACGGCCGTACCCGACCAAACTTATGGGCGTATGAAGCCTTTGTCGAAACTGCCTTGGCACCCTGCCCGAATCATACGGCTGTAACCGGCCAAGACTTACGGCCGTACCAGCCTCATCTTACGGCCGTATGCCGCAACCCTTACGGCCGTAAGTCCTATTCGTCCGAACTGTCCTGAAAACAACGAACGCATGTTACGTCCGTATCCGACAATCCTTACGGCCGTAACTCACCTTCGTCCAAAACAACCCAGAGCCAACAAATGCATGTTACGGCCGTAATGCCTGACTAGGTACGGCCGTAACTTGCTGCTGGAAGTGACAAAAATCCGACCACTCCGTCTACCCGCTAAAAACGATGAATGATCGGACGTACAATACGTATATGATTGTAATTAAGTCCAATAACACGTGATAGATGATACTTCCAACACAAGACTATATTCACGATGATTATGATAATACTCTCATCTTGACTCTCAATCGGAGATGAATGACGATCGGTAACTGATACACGGTTACAAAATGCCAACGATGAATACAAATGAATGAATCATGAATGACGAGTGATTATTAATGAGTGAAAATTACTGAGTGACCATTACTGATTGATAATTACTGAATGATAATGAATGAATTACAACCGGGTATTACATGTATTCTCTCATAGTTTAAGCCAAACACCTTCATTGTTTTCTTCGCCTCATACATTGACTTCGGCAAGTTATTACCATTTGGCAATAACTCATTAAGAACCTCTAACAGATTTGAAAACCCACTGCCAGACCACCCATAGTGTCCTTTAACATTGCAAAGTTTCATTAGACCTGAAAGTTTAGAATATTTTGAGCTCGGGTACACAGGTTTTTCCGCATCTTCAAGCACACCCCTAAAAGATCTAAGATTTTTATCACAATGCTCAAAAGTATCATTGACCATACCCCCTAAATTACTGTAATCTTCACATCTAAAACCTTGATTTTAACTCTTTAATTTCTTGGTCTTTGGAGGCTGATTTTTGGGCTAACTCACCATGCTAATCCTAACTATGTACTTTTCTAAGAAACCTTTTTTAAACAAGTGATGCGCAATGACAGTTGGGGGTGAAAAACTCCATATTACAACATGATGTACATGGACACCTAATGGACATTCTATTTTCAGAATTAATTACAGCAAAATCTATGAACTCAAGAACTCCCTGCTTATACTCATCGGATAAGCGATTACAAAAAATTCAAGACTTGTCCATATCAAACGATTTTTCCTATTCATTTTTAGATAGTGTTAGTTTATTTATATTTGTTATAATTTATTAAACATACAAGTATTAGTATAAAAAAAAAGTTCACCTACAGTTGCTTAAGAAAAAAAATTTAAAAATGAAACACATACATCACTGAAAGGTCCCAAATCTGCTAATAAATCAACAATAAGTCTCAAATGTACTCAAACATCAACACAAAAATACAAATAATATTAAAAAAAATGCTAAATTACAAATGGGATCAACACATTGATAGACAGTAAGAATACTTGCAGAAGAGCCTATATAATCCCAAATTCAAGCCATCATCTTTGATTTCTATAAGAGTAAAAAATACCAAATATAAAAACTTAATGGGACTAAAGAATAAACTACCAAAGAATAAACTACCAAAGAAATAGAACTCCAAAAAAAAATATAGTGAAGAACTTAAAGAACCCTAAAAACTGAAAAAACACTAAAGAACATAAGAACAACTAAAGACTGGAAAAAGAAACAATATAACTCAAGAAAACAAAAAACACTAAAATTAGACCCCGTCTCAAGTTCCGAATACCATAAGAATAAAGGATGAGAGAACTTACTGGGATACGCAAAGACCGACGAGTATGTATTAGGACTGGGTTCGTGGATCAGAACTTAGATGTGTAAAGCCCGTGTCCCGGTATGGATTATGTTTATGTTGATTAATATTTTCTTTAATTAAATGTTGTTAAACGGGATTGACGGGATAGGCCAAAAGTGATTTAAGTTGTGTTAGGTGGCTTAAAGTGTTAAATTTTATCTATTGTAGGTGGTAAGGAGAGTATTTGAAAAATTAGGGACTAAATGGATATTTTTGTTAAATGGTGTCATGGGTCGGCCCATGAAGGGAACCGACCCCCTCCCTTCTTATTTCATGCCTTGCGTCGCACACCCAAAAAATCTAAAAATCCTAATCCCCTCTAAACTCACAGCCGACTCTCTTCCCCATCGCCGTTGTTGTTGTCGTCGGGAACCACCGCCACCACCGTTGTTCGTCGGAGTTTTCGAGAGAGAGAGGAGCAGGTGTGGGTGTAAGGTTTCATCGCGAGGTAAGCCTTAATCCTTTGTCTTCTTTTCTGTTTTCTCGTTGCCGGTGATCGGGCATCAACGCCGCTAAATCGCGCATCGGAAAACCGTTTATCATTTCATGTGAAAACTCAGTAATCTGACATTATATTACATAAGCCATAACTTTTTGCTCGTTTCTCGGATTGGGTTGAAACTGATGGTAAAAGTTCCTTTTCTAAGTCTAGTAACTTTTATGTGTTTTATGCAAAATCCAGTTCGAAACGTAGCATAGGTCAAATCGTCGTTTTATACTGAAAGGTGCTGTTTCTCACTGTTCTGCGAACTGTTTTTGTAAAATCCATAGTAAATTGCAGAAAAATCGCCAGGAGGCGTATAATATGTTCGTGGAACCCTGATTCAGAGTACTTTCTGTCTATGCAATAATACTATAGTATTTATGGATTTAAGGAGGTCCGAACAGGTCCCGAACAGACCTATTTGGTTAGACCAGAAAGTTGTTTTAGTGATAGTTTAAGCGTGCGTCGTGTTTTAGGGTCCGGGTTTCATGCTAATACGTTTTAACGTTTGTTTAGGTGTTGGGAAGTGATCTTGGTTGGGGAGATTGAAATTGTTATTTATGAACTGGGCGTGCTTACGAGGTGAGTTCTCTCACTATATTTAATATCAGTTGTTTTACATTACTGTAGCTCGTGTGTGGTAGCCTTAATTATTTGTGATGCGGGGCTAGATAGCGGGGTGGCTAGTCAGCCCTTTGTTGACATGTATATGCGGGTGGCGTTGTCATAAATACGCGGGTGGCGTAAGGACTCGGGGGCCAACGTTTGTATACGCGGGTGGCGTAAAAACTCGGCGGGGCCGAAGATTGTATACACGGGTGGCGTAGAATCTCGATGGGGATAAGAGGTTATACGCGGGTGGCGTAGGGGCAAGAATGCATGTTTATGATTTGTTCGTAGACCTGTATGCTTGTTTATGTGCAACTATCTGTTATAAGGGTAGTGTGGAATAACTGTGTTATCTATGGTGGTTGAATTCACTAATCTTCGTGCTTACTCTTTCCCAATAAATTATTGTTTCAGGTACGAATGGCTCCAAGGCGTGACGAGTACACACTGGCGCGTGTGAAGGGCTGATTACTTTTACGACTTTTAATTTTAGACATTTATTCTGCTGTTTAACGTTATAGAGAATATTGATGTTTGGGTTGCAAATATAATTTTTATTTTAGACATTTATTCCGCTGTTTATTGTTCGGGAGAATATAAATTATGGATTTGCAAATGAGGCAATTGAATTATTAAAGAATTCTTATTAATGAAATGTTACTTTAAAAATTTTAAATTCCTTGAAATTTTTGGGATGCTACAACTTGGTATCGTAGCACGGCTTGAGTGAATCAAATGCATTTCGGTGTGTTTGATCTCAAGTTTGTGGCGATAATTTTTTCTTAAAAGGTTTTGGAAAATAAGAGGAAGGAAAAATCTGCTTGAGAAACGGTGATCAAGGGCACAGTGTGTACAGTCAGGAGCCAGAGGGGAAGGTACAATACTTGGTGTTTTATTGCTTTCTAGATCATAGGGTATGCATGCTAGATTGCCTGTTGTTAACACTACGCTGTATGTTGTACTGCTTGCTATTAGGAGTTTATGCTAATTATGATAGGTTACTATGTGGATGCCCTCTAGGTTGTATGCAGTAAGAGATTTATAGCCTTAGAATATTCGATGTAGTTCTATTACGCAGCTCTTGTTTGAGTCCAACCGTTCTAGGATAGAATCTGGTATTTGAATGTCGATTTGTTTCGCACTGCATATAATCTAGTATTCGCGAGGCCACTCGTTATGATTAGTAGGAATTCGGTAGTAGCAAGGGTAGTGGATTGGATGGAATTCCTAAGGAACTAGGAAGAGTGAGTGCATATGCTGGTGCGGGCATATGTATATAGTTTCGGCGAGAAACTACTTGGACCCCTCGGGATGGAACTCGAAACGGGAAATGATAGGTGTGGATGGTAGTAGTAGAGCTCCTACTACCAGAAGCACAGGATCAATGCTCGAGTCGGGGAAGTCACTAGGAATTCAAGGAGTTGAGCGTGAGTGTAGTTAGTATGAGTTATTATGTGCTAATAACTCATTATAAATTCTTTTTCCTAGAATGGCCATCACTAGAAGAAACAACATGTTTGAGCTGCGAACTGAGACGGGGATCACTAAAGATCATATTCGAGAGATGATTGCATCTGAGGTAGCGCACGCGATCGGGGAAGCGATCCCCGAGACCATCACTGCCATCCGGAATGAGTGGTTATGATGGAGGAACGATTTCAGCGATTCCGCCACCTGCTGGGGGACAGACCCGTAATTGAGAGTTCCAGTATCGGGATCTCTATGCTTGTTCTCCACCTGAGTTCAAGGGAGACCCGAATCCGATTGTTAGTATGCGTTGGATATCTGACATGGAGTGTGCTTTTCTGACCAGTAGCTGCCCGGATAATCTGAAGGTCCGCTTTGCAGTGAACTTACTTCGCGACGGGGCCAATGACTGGTGTGCCACGACGTTGACGCTTGCCGAGTGCACTACCCTGACTTGGGAGGAGTTCGTCACTCACTTTCTTTCCGAGTACGTGCCTCCGGTAGAGATGGAGCGGATAGCTAAGGAGTTTTTGGAGCTCACGCAAACAACAGAGATGGTGAAGGAGATGAACAAGAAGTTCACAGAGATGGCATTGTTTTGTCCTCAATATGCTGCCTCGGAGGATATGAAGATGTCTCGGTACAAGGACATGTTGCGTACCGAGATTAGGGAATTCGTGAGCACGGCGCAGTATGCTTCTTTATCAGCGACGATGGACACGACCCGAAGGAGGGAACTGGAGTTGGTGACCCAAGCAAAGAAGAGAAATGCAGCACAGGCGGTGACGCCAATCTCTGTTGTGCCAAAGAAATCGAAGTTCACAAATTCGCGCGGGAGTTCGAAGAACGGTGGGTTCAAACCAGGTGTGCCGGTGGGAAGTGGACGGATAGATGTTACAAGTGTGGGCAGTCCGATCATATCAGTCGAGATTGTAAGTCGCCACTGATGGTCTGCTTTAACTGCAAGCAGACGGGCCACGTGAAGGCAAATTGCCCGAATCCGAGGGTTGTTAGCGTGGGTGGGGCACAAAGAGCCCCTGCAGCTGCCTTCTTGCTTATTACTGATGGCAGCGTGGGTCAGGCTAGACCCGAGGCAGCCCAAGGTAGGGTGCACCAGCTGAAAGTGGAGGAGGCACAGGCTATGCCTGAAGTGGTGACAGGTACATTCTTAGTTAACTCGGTGCCTGCTGTAGTGATGTATGATAGCGGAGCTACTCATTTATTCGTATCCCGCACTTTTAGTGAGTGTTTCGTCCGAGTCGCAGGTAGGTTAGGTTATACACTAGTGGTTGAGGTTGCCGATGACAGGACCTTGACGGTTACGGACGTGTATCAAGGATGCACTTTGGAAATCTCTGAGGTGAGGTTTCCTATATATTTGATTCCAATTGCTATGCGTGAGTTGTGCGTGATTGTGGGCATGAATTGGTTAGATGCTTTTGATGCTGAGATTGTTTGTCGTCGCAAACAAGTGCGAGTTTGAACCCCAAGCGGGGGAGAACTGCTGGTTCAGGGAGACTCGCCTAGGCGGGCCTCAGCAATATGTTCGGCTGCGGGAGCGCGGAGGTACTTACAGCACAGTGGCCAGGGGTATTTAGAATATGTGATAGATACGCGCACTGATGAAGAGAAGAAGACTGCGGGGATGTGCCAATTGTACGGGAGTTTGCCGATGTATTTCCTGATGATTTACCGGGGATACCTCCCGAGCGACAGGTGGAGTTCCGCATTGACTTGATTTCGGGTGCTGCTCCGGTGGCCAAGGCACCTTATCGCATGGCTCCACCGGAAATGAAAGATTTGTACACTAAGTTCCAGGTACTTCTCGAGAAGGAGTTCATCAAGCCGAGTTGTTCACCGTGGGGAGCCCCGATTATGTTTGTGAAAAAGAAGGACGGGTCCCAACGGATGTGTATAGACTACCGCGAATTGAATAAGCTTACAGTGAAGAATAGATATCCTCTGCCAAGAATCGATGACTTGTTCGACCAGCTACAGGGAGCCTCGTGGTTCTCTAAGATTAATATGAGATCGGGGTATCGTCAGATGCGGGTGAGGAATGAGGATACGTAGAAGACGGCCTTTCGCACACGTTACGGCCATTATGAGTTTGTGGTGATGCCTTTCGGGCTCACCAATGCACCAGCAGCGTTCATGGACCTTATGAACAGGGTGTGCAGGCCAATGCTGGATCGGTCGGTGATTGTGTTCATCGATGATATTCTTGTGTACTTCGAAGTCAAAGAAAGAGCACGAGATGCATTTGCGAGAAGTTTTAGAAGTTTTGAGGCGAGAGAAACTTTATGCTAAGTTCTCCAAATGTGAGTTCTGGTTACGAAGGTCCAATTCCTAGGACATGTCGTGAACCAGAATGGTATTATGGCCCATCCAGCCAAGATTACTGCAATGATGCGGTGGGAAGTGCCGAAGACTCCCACTGAAATACGGAGTTTTCTAGGATTAGCAGGGTACGACCGAAGATTTATTCAGGACTTCTCCAAGATTTCTTTACCTTTAACCCAATTGACGAAGAAATATGCGGCTTTTAGTTGGGGTGAGGAACAGCAGAGGGCTTTTGAGGAGTTACACAGACGTTTATGCGAGGCTCCAGTGTTGACTTTGCCCGAGGGTATAAAAGATCTAGTAGTGTATTGTGATGCTTCTCACCAGGGTTTGGGCGCCGTTCTCATACAGCGCGGTAAGGTCATAGCTTACGCTTCGAGACAGTTGAAGCCTCATGAGGCGAACTACCCAACTCATGACCTAGAGTTGGGAGCAGTGGTGTTTGCCCTCAAGATTTGGAGGCATTACTTGTATGGCGTCAAGTGTACGATATACACTCACCATAAAAGCCTCAAATACTTGATGTACCAGCAAAACCTCAATATGCATCAGAGGAGGTGGCTTGACGTAGTCAAGGATTACGATTTTGAGATACTTTACCACCCGGGTAAAGCAAATGTTGTTGCAGACGCCCTTAGCCGACATCCGGTTGGTGAACCATTATGGGGTTTGTGTCAGCGGTTGACAGTAGTTACACCTCTCCTTGAATCGATAAGTAGTGCTCAAGAAGTGGTAGTTCTGTACAAGAATGCTAGGCAGGAGAGAGTTTCCGATGAACTTCCAAATTTTGTTTGTGATAGTCGAGGTTTACTGACTCGGTATGGTAGAGTTTGGGTTCCTTGCACTGGTGGGAAAATGCAGATATTGTTGGATGAGGCGCATAAGTCCAAGTTTTCTATTCATCCCGGAGCTACGAAGATGTACCGCGACCTGCGAGATAGTTATTGGTGGCCCGACATGAAGCGGGATGTCGCCAAGTGCGTAGAAGTGTGCTTGACTTGTCGGAAAGTCAAGGCTGAGCATCAGCAGCCGCATGGAAAATTGCAGCCTTTAGAGATTCCTGTATGGAAATGGGAGCAGATCACGATGGATTTCATTACGAAACTTCCAAGTACTCCGCGTGGGAGTGATGCTATTTGGGTGATTGTCGATCGTCTTACCAAGAGTGCTCACTTTTTGGCCATCGGGGAAAGCTCCTCGGCAGAGAACCTCGCAGAGATATTCATGCGAGAGATTGTAGCCAAGCACGAGGTGCCAATTTCGATTGTCTCTGATAGGGACACCCGTTTTACCTCCCGGTTTTGGGAGAGGTTTCAAGAGGAGATGGGTACGCGGTTGCATTTTAGCACTACTTTTCATCCACACACCGATGGTCAGAGTGAGCATACTATTCAGACCCTTGAGGATATGCTTCGGGCATGTGCTATTGACTTTGGAGGTAGTTGGGATCAGTACCTTCCTTTGCCAGAGTTTTCACAACAACAGCTTTCATTCCAGTATCGGCATGCCGCCGTACGAAATGTTGTATGGTAGGAAGTGCAGGACGCCCGTTTGTTGGGGCGAGGTTGGTCAACGAGTATTGGGGAGAACCGATATTGTGCTGAAGACGACTGAGATGATATAGATGGTGAAGGACCGTTTAATTACTGCACAGAGTCGGAAAAAGAGTTATGCCGACAAAAGACGATCAGATTTGGAGTTTCAGGTGGGAGATTATGTGTTGCTGAAGGTGTCACCCTGGAAAGGGGTGATTAGGTTCCGTAAACGAGGAAAGTTAGGGCCCCGTTACATTGGACCCTACAAGATCATCGCTCGAGTGGGAAAGGTAGCTTATCGCTTAGAGTTACCGGATGAGCCGAGTTTGATCCACAACACTTTCCACGTGTCACAGTTGCGGTAGTGCGTAGTGAATGAGTCTGCGGTGATTCCCCTTGAGGAAATTCAGATCGACGAGCGGCTTAATTACGTGGAAAATCCGGTTGCCATTCTCGTTAGGAGGACGAGGACCTTGCGTAACGAGGTGATCGGTTTAGTGAAAGTCCATTGGCAACACCGAAAGGGTTCCGAGTGGACTTGGGAACCCGAGGTTGAGATGCGAGAGAACTACCCAGATCTATTTGCAGGCGGAGACTTCGAGGACGGAGTCTAATTCAAGCGGGGGAGAGTTGTAAAGCCCGTGTCCCGGTATGAATTATGTTTATGTTGATTAATATTTTCTTTAATTAAATGTTGTTAAATGGGATTGACGGGATAGGCCAAAAGTGATTTAAGTCGTATTAGGTGGCTTAAAGTGTTAAATTTTATCTATTGTAGGTGGTAAGGAGAGTATTTAAAAAATTAGGGACTAAATGGATATTTTTGTTAAATGGTGTGCATGGGTCGGCCTATGAAAGGAACCGACCCCCTACCTTCTTATTTCATGTCTCCTTGCGGCTCACACCCAAGAAATCTGAAAACCCTAATCCCCTCTAAACTCACAGTCGACTCTCTTCCCCATCGCCGTTGCTGTTGTCGTTGGGAACCACCGCCACCACCGTTGTTTGTTGGAGTTTTCGAGAGAGAGGAGCAGGTGTGGGTGTAAGGTTTCATCGCGAGGTAAGCCTTAATCCTTTGTCTTCTTTTCTGTTTTCTCGTCGCCGGTGATCGGGCACCAACGCCACTAAATCGCGCATCGGAAAACCGTTTATCATTTCATGTGAAAACTCAGTAATCTGCCACTGTATTGCATAAGCCATAACTTTTTGCTCGTAGCTAGGATTGAGGTAAAACTGGTGACAAAAGTTCCCTTTATGAGTCTAGTAACTTTTATGTGTTTTAAGAAAAATCCAGTTCGGAACGTAGCATAGGTCAAATCGTCGTTTTATACTGAAAGGTACTGTTTCTCACTATTCTGCGAACTGTTTTTGTAAAATCCGTAGTAAATTGTAGAAAAATCTAGAGGAGGCGTATAATATGTCCGTGGAACCGTAACTCAGAGTAATTTCTGGCCATGTAATAATACTATAGTATTTATGGGTTTAAGGAGGTCAGAACAGGTCCCGAATAGACCTGTTTGGTTAGACTGGAAAGTTGTTTTAGTGATAGTTTAAGCGTGCGTCGTGTTTTAGGGTCCGGGTTTCGTGCTAATACGTTTTAACGTTCGTTTAGGTGTTGGGAAGTGATATTGGTTGGTGAGCTTGAAATTGTTATTTGTGAACTGGGCGCGCTTACGAGGTAAGTTCTCTCACTATATTTAATATCAGTTGTTTTATATTACTGTAGCTCGTGTGTGGTAGCCTTAATTATTTATGATGCGGGGCTAGATAGCGGGGTAGCTAGTCAGCCCTTTGTTGACATGTATACGCGGGTGGCGTTGTCATGTATATGCGGGTGGTGTAAGGACTCGGGGGCCGACGTTTGTATACGCGGGTGGTGTAAGAACTTGTCGGGGCCGACGTTTGTATACGCGGGTGGCGTAGAATCTCGATGGTGTAACACCCCCAAACTAGGCGATCATTACAGTGTCGTGGACCCCCGACTGCGACCCACCAGGTGAATGAAAATAATATAATTGTAGTACTGAACCACATTATATCATCAATTACTCCGATTAGGAGTTTTATTACAACACACCCAAGATCATACAGAATACATGTATATTTTATATGAAGATAAAATATACAACACTGAATAAAATGAGTATTCAAACAGAAGTCTGCAGTGGAAATAAAATGAAGAAAATACGAATGATTGAAAAGGACCGGGGCCCTCTACTAGTATCACTGGGACTCCTCGCCGTCAACATGCTCTTCCCGTGCCTTTGCCTTGTCGTGACCTGAAAACAATATCCCCAACGGGGTCAGTTACACAGAACAACAATCCTCAAGAGTTGAATAAACACAATCATGATATATCTTAGTTATGAAATGACGCTGAAGAGAGGCATCATAGTACGCCCGTAATGGTATGTGCACGTGCACAAGACGAGTGTCCGGACACACCCGCCTTTGTACCTAACTAGTCTCACGGAGGTACATTACCGTGTGCACAGTCAATGTGTCGGTGAACCCAACACATGACCATCCCATGCCCGACTAAAAATTCCACACATCCCCACCCGGCCACGCAATATGAACCCAGAAGGTCATATAGACAAGAAATGACCATGAAGAATATTAATGAATAACAATCCGACAAAGTCAAGAATGACTCACCGAGATGAAATGATAGTGAAATGAATTATAGCTCAATGAAATGATTGGAACCGACGTTCCTCGTGATTGAAGTGATTAATTGACAATTATAAGTCTCAATACGGTTAATACATTATGAATGAATTTTGATTATAAATGAACAACAACGAAAGGAATGAATATCCTTTTAACACTACTACAAAAAGGGCTATTCTTGATGCGCAATGCGCGTCAAGAAGAGGAGTTATGACGCACAAATGCGCGTCAAGGATGGACCCGTCATAAATTTTAATGACTCGCATATGTGCGTCATCGATCTATGACGCGCATTTATGACACGCATTTTATGACGCTCCTTTTTGACCTTCGTAGTAGCGCGTCATAACTTTTATGACCCACTTTTCTGTCATATGTTTTTGTGTGTCATTACCTTAAAAAATCATTTTTTTTTATTTTTTCTTATTTTTAAAACCTGATTATATACAATAAACCTGATTATATACAATAAACCTGATTATATACAATAAACCTGATTATATACAATAAACCTGATAATTGTACAAAATTAAGTACATTATTCATTACATAACAATTCAACATACAATCAAATTCGACACAAGTTTATGATTATTGTTTATCTCCAAATGAAATTCGACACATAAATTGCCCATTCTTCTCGAATATCGTCGAAATCCACCTCCGTGTACTCGTTGCTATCACCACCAATCTAGTCAAATAAAACAACATTTTAGAAACAATTAATTACTACTTAAACTACTTAAAACAGTTAAGTACTTACATTGTCATTTTCGAGAACCCGAACTCCATGTTTAACTACTTCCTTCATAAACTTCAACGTGAAGTACCCACATTCGGTGCATCAGGCCTGACGTGGACACTACACAAGAAACACAAATTGTATATGAAACAGTCTATACAAGAAGTCATTTCAAGAACATTTCAAGAAAAGTCTACTACTAATTCAGTATACTAATTCATCTATCAAACACAAACTACTTAAAACATCTTTTAACAAGAATCAGTCTACTATTGGAACTCATTGTATACATCTAAGACTAATTCAGTCTACTAATTCATCTACTAAGTCATTTCAAGAACATTTGCAACTATAGCAGTGTTACTTAACAAACAGCAACTAACTACACACAAGATAATAGTGTTACTTAACAAACAAGCTAGAACACAAGATAATAGTCAACAAATAACTAACCTTAGAATTAACCTTGATTAAGTTTAGTCCTCTTATTGATTCCACTTCTACATCATACAATGCAAGTGCCCTACAAAGAATTAACTTGATTAAGTATTACATTATACATCATAAAGATTCTATAATTTGTATTACTTACACATCCACTATTTGCTTGAACTGATTACTGACGTCGCTAATCGATAGGGAATCAAGATAATAGCAGGTACTTGTCTTCATGTTAAGCACGCCTAACACCCAATGTCTTCTACAAAAAACAAAAATCAAATTATGTTAATTACTGTTAATTTTTATTAATTAATTTAAATGTTGTCGAAAATCTAACCCGGGATTGTATGGCAATAAGACGAGGTCATTTTGCTTCCTTGTCGATAACCTTTTTGCAATAACTCGACTTGCATCCTCGATATTCTTGGCCCTCGCTTTACGTTCATGATGCATGATTGCACTCGGGGTCATGAAACAAACTCCATGATCTCTTTGTGACCCATTCTTGATTTGCCCATACAGGTACCTGTTAACAATTAAACATACAAAGTTTACATTCAATTAGTCCTGTTAACATACAAGTACCAATTTTTGATAAACTATATTTATCACTTACATGATATAAGAACCAATGACAGCCCCGCTGAACTCATCCATTGCAAATAGACTGTCAAAATCATTCCAATTTAAGTACGTGTAACAGTGGTGCCCAAACAAATCGTCCTCGCATTGCACTTTTATGCAATCGACCTTTGCAACTTGTCCATCAACCATCATTGCAGTCATTTTCAATCCGATCCTTTCTTTAATTCTTTTCCTTCCTCTCTTCTGACCTCTCGTCATCATTTTTTTCAACGGATAACTTTTCTTAGTCCTTTTTGCAGCGGAGGCGCGATTTTCTGGGCTCAAACCTTCTTCAACCGCAATCAGAAACAAACACAAATGATATTCACACATACTAACTGTCTTATGTTTACATGCACCCATATACACTTACATAACCGTTGACATCAATGGTTGTAACTGTCCAAACCAAGTGATGCAACGCTTCATCAATTCGAACTAATCATCAATCTAAAATACGACTTTGGATCCATTTGATCTGTTGGCCTTCGGCCCAGATCAAATGACCAATTGGGTGGGCTTTATTGTTATTATTTACAGGCCCTGATAGTTCTAACTTATATATATATATATATAGCATAAACTATCGAATTATGTTAAGTAACATATGATCTTAAAAAAACTCCCAGTTTTTGGCATCGTACCTATTTTTGGCATCTTCGCTTCGTCTTCGTTGTCGGGTTCTCTTTGTCGCTTCTTCTTTTTTTCTTCTTCTTCTTTTCTTTCTTCTTCTTTTCTTTCTTCTTCTTTTCTTTTTCCTTCTTCTTCTTCTTCTCTTCTTTGTTCTGGTTCTGGTTATGTTCTTTTTCCTTCTTCTTCTCTTCTTTGTTCTGGTTCTGTTCTTTTCTCCTTGTCATCAGCAGCCTTTTTCTCCTTCTTTTTGGCCACTATCTTGTTCTGCAAAAATATAAAAAAGTCTTACCAAACCATTTTGTTCTAATGATTAAACTGATTATATAAAAAAGTCTTACCAAACCAGAGCATGGAATGACTAGGTGACTCGGCCAGCTTAGTATGTACCCAATGGCATCTTTAACAGTCTCAACGAACTCCTCGGGAATTGGATTCGGTATCAAAGCTTCTGCTTGAACAGATGTGTCCACCTTAACTTCAATGTTCACATCTAATATATGAACAAATAAATATTAAATAAGTAAGAATATATATAAATATTAAATAAGTAATTTAACTTCAAATACCCGAGACAGTATGATTCATTATGGTTCCTTTGGTGACTATATTTGAAGGATTGTCGACCGCAAGAAAGCATGATTTATCCTACAAATTAATGTACACAATATTATTAAAACAGACATGAGGATTGCAATGAATTTATGACAAATGAAGACTTACATTTGGTTCTTCGTCTCCATCGCTCCACATTTGACAATTACTTGCAACCTCCGAATCATTGGTACTTGCCCATCTTCTTATTTTTAACTCATCTTCAACAGCTTTTAGCCATTTATTCATCATGTTATCATGTAGTTTCAGGTATTGCTTGACATTCCTGGGTATTAAAAAATACTGGTTCGGTGTTATATATCGACCCATCCCATGTACACGCCCACATTGTTCTTCAGTACCCAGGGCCTCTGTAAGCAAATCTAGTGATCCCATTGGATCCTCTAAATAATCCTTGTCCTTCTTTAGCATCTCCTGAGTAAGCAAACATACCAAAAATAGATAGTTAGCACCAATCTGCAAAGGGAGACCTGATCTAGTCCATCTAATTTCCTAGATCTACTAAAGCTAGAAGGTCACAACTTTAACTAACTGAACATCAAATAACTTAACATCAAAAGTCAAACTTTAAATAAAACTGTTAAATCTAACTGAAAGTTAACAAAACTAACTAAAAATACCAAAATAAAACTGTTAAATATGAATACTTACAATTTTATCGAGAACTTTTTGGACAGCTGGGTCGAAACCTCCTTTTTTCTTTTCTCTTGCTTTTTTCCAACATTCTACCCTATCAATCTCCTCTTCCTCTTTGCCGGTTTCTTCTATCTAAAAAAGTTAAAAGCAAAAGTTAAAAAGCATCAACATAAGCAATAAAAAAGTTAACATAAGCAATAAATTACATACTATCTCAGAAATGAGTCCGGCATATCCCTTTCGGCTCAAACGATGGTTGTATTTATTACGTGAACGGTTAGCTGAAGCCTTCTGACTTATGTCCTGCATAAGTATATTTTAACATGTTAGTAACTGTTTTTGTGATAAATAACTGTTTTTGGAAACTTAAACAAATACCTCAAACGAAGTCTTAGTTCTTTGTGATACGAAAAGTTTCCAGTCTTTTTTTTTTCACGGACGGATACTTTGCAGGAGGAGTATATAATTGATTCCTGGCCTCCTTACACTTATCATCTTTTAGTGGCTTAATGAACTTCTTATAAAGATAATGTTTGAAGTTTTTCCACTTTGTCCCGATTGATTGGATAACTTGCTTCCGACTCTTTTGGTGAAGTTCAAAATGTCTCTGAAACGTAAAAAATGAATCAAAACATAGTTAGAATAAAATACTAAAACTAAAACATAGTTAGATATAAATAATAAAATACTTACCTTAACATATTGCCAACAAGCTTCCTTTGTTTCGTTATCTACGTGCAACCAAGAATCATAGGTTATGAGAACCATAGATCTTGCCACCAATCCCTCAAAAGTAGATAGTTTTTTTGCTCCCGGTCCAGTTGGCACACCTCTTTTATTATAAGTAATAACTGTTTCTTTATTCGCCTTCGCTTTTATTGTCGGGCCTCTATGCGATTTGGAATCTAATTCGGCATCCAAATTCTGCTCAGAACCAGAACCCGCATTATCTTCGCGGTCCGAATCAGAAATCGAGGCCATCTTTTATTACCAAAATGCAACCTGTTTAAAATAAACAAAATAAACAGTTATTTTCATACCAACAACTTTAAATAATCAATAATGCTTGACAGACTTTAACAAATAAATAGTTATTTCATACCAAAAACTAATGATCTATAACGAATATGCCCTCGTCATCCGAGCGCGTATACTTAAAATCATCGTCTAGGTCTATTAAAGACAGGTTCATATCTTGTGTAACATCAAATTCAAACATATCATCAATTTCACCATTATTATCTCCATACTTATGCATCCTATGTGGTGTGAAGCCAACAACAGACAGGTTCCTATCTTGTTGATTCTGAACATAAAAAACTTGTCTTGCTTGACTAGGTAATATGAAGGGTTCAGACCCATGACCAAGCCTATCAAAGTTAACCATCGTGAATCCTAAATCATCTTTTTTTACTCCATGACTATCTACCCACTCACACATGAAAACAGGAACCGTAAATGTACGATAATCAAGATCCCATATTTCCAATATACGACCGAAGTAGGTAACAGCGCCGTACACCGGATTGGAGTCTTTTGCACTAGCAATCTGCATAGCATTTGCAACTATAGATACTCCACTACCTTGAGTGGTTTTAGATTCATCACGCTCTTTTATATGGAATTGATACTCATTTACGGCAAACCCGGTATATTTACTAACAGCAAAATCAGGGCCTTTTGCCAACCAACGAACACTATCACCGATATTTTCCCCGTTAGCCAAACACTTTTCAACCTCGTTCTTAAACCAGTCAATAAACGTCCGACTATGTTGGCTCTGCAACCATGTATTATTTCGACGCGGGTTAAGATCCTTCAGTTCTAACATATGCTGCTTTATGTATGGTTCAACGTCGGAGGAGTTTCCTAATACATAAAGATGAGCTTGATCAAGTAACTTAGAATCCACAACACGGATGGTAGCCTGCGATAAAGGTTTACCAGTGCGGTTTCTTTCATCAGCACGATCATGAGGATTGCCAATTGATTTCATGTTTTCCAAGTAATAGGAACAGAATTCTAATGCTTCCTCTGCCACATAACATTCTGCCATGCAGCCCTCGGGTCGATAATGATTTCGTACATAACCTTTTAGTGTTTTCATGTACCTCTCAAACGGATACATCCATCTAAAGTGGACTGGGCCACATAACCTGACCTCTCTGACTAAATGCGCCATCAAGTGAATCATGACATCGAAAAACGAAGGCGGAAAATACTTCTCTAGTAAACACAAAGTTACTACGATGTCACTTTGCAGCTTGCCTAGCTTACTAACATCAACTACTTTACTACACAGCTCGTTGAAGAAGTGACACAAGCTTATAATAGTCTTCCTAACTTTCACGTCTAACACCCCCTTTATTGCAAAAGGAAGAATCTGTTGCATTAGTACGTGACAGTCGTTGGGCTTCAATCCATTCATCTTCGAATTATCATCGGACACGAGATTCTTGAAATGGGAGGAATACCCATCAGGCACTTTTATGTTAGACAGTGTGTCATAAAAATACGTTTCTCCGTGCTATTTAATGTGTATATGGCAGGCGGCAGATAATGACCCTTCCCTTTTGGTTGACTTATTAACTCAGGCTTAATCCCTAACTCCTCGAGATCTTGTCGTGCCTTTAAACCATCCTTCGTCTTGGCTTGCAAATTCAGTAACGTCCCATAAACACTCTCACATACATTCTTTTCTATATGCATAACATCTAACTGATGACGAACAAAAATGCTTCCAGTATCTAGTTCAAAAAAGATTGATTTTTTACGCCAAACTTTCGATCTCGCATCGATAGTTTCTTTCTTCTTTTTTGGCCTTCTCTGCTGACGTGGCATTTTCTTCTTTGATTTTTTCTTCTTTAACGCCCTCCAGATAACTTCCTTCTTTGCCTTTTTCTGCTTCCCCCATTTAGTCGTAAAACCTTCCAGATAGTCGTAAACTTGTTCACTCGATCTCGGTTTTTTCATCACACCGCTCTCTTGTTCATTATTGAAATCTTTTTTTCTTTTGCGAAAGGGATGTGTAAGTGGCAGGAATCTTCAATGCCCGAGGAAGCATACTTTTTTGGATTTTGGCAACCACTGTGAGTAGGTATCCTCTGAGCATACTGGACACGCATTATAACCTTTGGTAACACACCCCGACAGGTCACCATACGCGGGAAAGTCATTTATAGTCCAAAGTAAAGGCGCTTTTAGATTGAAGAACTGTTTCTTATAAGCATCATACGTCTTAACGCCAGTTCCCACAAGCTGTTTCGGATCTGCTATTAGTGGTGCCAAGTAGACATCAATCATTACCAGGTTGCCTTGGACCTGATATCAGTAAAGTCAACATCATGAACTTTCTTGACATACACAAATAAGAAGGCAGATTGTATGTTGCTAGGGTAACCGACCAACAACTATACTTTGCACTTAATGACTTGTGAGGGTTTATACCATCTGCGGACAAGGTTAATCTCAGATTCCTATCTTCCTTTCCAAATTCTTTCCACTTGTCGTCAACAAGCTTCCAAGATGGGGAATCACAAGGATGTCTTAGCTTGCCATCACTGACCCGACCTTGCGCGTGCCAAGTTAGGTCATGTGCAGTTTCTGGTGACGAGAACATTCTTCTAAATCTAGGAATGGGCGGGAAATACCAAACAACTTTTCTCGGCACCGTCTTGCTATTCTCCTTCCACCGAGAAGTGCCACAAGTTGGACATTGAGAAGCATCCTTGTGCTCATCCCAGAACAAGACACAATCATTCTCACAAGCATGATACTTAATGTATTATATGCTTATTCCTTTTAGCAACTTCTTGGCCTCGTATATCGACTTAGGGATTGTATTATTTGAAGGCAAAACATCATTTAGCTCGCCCAATAAAGCATCAAAGCTTGTATCAGACCAGCCAAATTGACCCTTCAAATGTTGGAATTTCAGCAATCCATTTAGTGCATTATACTTAGACCCTTCATACAGTGGCTTGTCGCATTCTTCGAGAAGTGACTTCAATAAACTAGGTTCATTCTCTGCATATGTGAAGGCCTCATGTAGCATCTCCTTTGTGTAATCGAACTCGGGAGGTCTAGACTCATTAGGGCATTGAGCTTCATCCTTAGATGAATTTTCTCCATGGAAGGACCAAACACTATAATTCTCATCGAAACCGTGTCTAAACAGGTGATAACGCACGTTGGAGATGGAAGTGTGACACAAATTGATACAATTTACACAAGGACACGGAATGGCGTCAGAATTTGGGTTATTGCATTGTGCAAACTCTAAAAAGGCATTCACACCTTCCTCGTATGCGATTGATAATCGATCGGACAAAATCCAAGATTTATCCATTACCTAAATGTCGAGTAAGTGTATAACAGAATCAGAACCCAGCAAATCAGACTATGTATGTTTACAAATATTCAAGTATTTTAATTCTTAGATACACAGATAATCAGAGTTCAAGAGGGGTAGACAACTAATGGTTCTGTATGCTGTGAACTAATAGTCCCTAATAAACACTCACTATAAACAAAAACTCTACAACAGATAACAAGTAACATAAACAAATAGGAACTGAAAATACGTTCAATATTTCAACCCTTTAAATTTGTAATGATAACAAAGTTTTACCTGGTGGGTGGCGACGGTGATGGTGATGGAGTGGCGATGGTGACGGTGACGGAGTGGCGGCGGTGGATGGTTGCAATCGGTAAAGATGAATAGATTAGGGCAAGGTGAGTGTTTTATGTGTGTGTGTTCTAGTCGATTGAAAGTGAAGATGAATAATTGAATATAGGCGCTTGTATTTTTCACTTCCCTGTTTAACTGATTATGAATCATATGTTATGACGCTTCTGAAAACGAGTCATCCCCAATAGAAAAATGACTCTTATGTTATGACGCTCATTTTTGAGCGTCATCTTTCAGCGAGCGTCATAAAATGCACGTCAAAGATAGCCCTCTTTCTAGTAGTGTTGGATCTTGGCAATTGGTCTTTGGGTTGTTCTTTGGGCCTGGTCATGAGATTGGCCTTGGGCTAGGCCTTGGCTTGAATGGCCTATCCAGGCGCGTCCTGACTGTTCAAATTCAGTCCAAATCCGGAAGTAACCTCCCAGGTGTAATGAGGAGGAGTAATTGACAGGTCTGAATTCTGTAACTCCTGCCAATTTTTTGAAATTCGAAACTCGTGTGTTCAATGCAGGCATGAATGCCTGCATTATGACAGCTTTAAGGGTTGTGTTTAAACCTCCCCTGCAGGTGTGAATGACCTATAAATAGGCATGCATTCTTTTGCATATGTATATGCAATTTTTCGAAAACTCCAGAATACAGCATACACACAGTTTTCTGCATACATATCATAAAGTCGGAGATCTGTCCTCGCCTCGTTCTAGTTCGCCGGAACTTGAAGGTCTGTGGTGCTACTACCTTTGAGACGAAGCCGTTATCTTTGGGGACGACACGCCTAAACCGAGAGCACTACCGGGGTGTTTCTCATCTTGCGGAAAGAGAGGGCCTTCCTCGAATCGGCTACTTAGCATACGGTTTTCTATCCTTTTAATTTATTGTTTATTTGTTATCTCAATTCAGTTTTGTATATTTCTGTTTTTTTCTCGAGCTGTAATCCAGTTTCGAGTTTTGTATTTTCATTTTCGTACGATTTTGTAATTTCCATTTTCGAGTTGTAATTTTTGTTTTTAGTTGTAATCTGGTTTCCGACCGGCAAGTTTTCCCGAACATGAAATTAACAACACAAAGTACTTCCCACTAAGTATAGCATAAGTCATAATCTTGCTAGCAGCTTCCGTGAGATGAACTCCATCCCAGCTCACGTAGTTCTGCAGATCACTGCAAGCCCACGCCGTCACATTCTTCCCATCCACAACCCTGGATGATTCACAGAATACGCGTGGGTGGAAATTGTAAGAACCGCCCCATATCCACAGCATGCTGTAGTTCCATGCAGTAGCCCTGCCAAAAAAGAGTACATTATAACTTATAAGATGTTGAAATGTGTTTGAAAAAAAAAAGTCTAACATCTTATAAGATGTCGAAATAAGTTAATTAGAGCTTATAAGCTCTTTAAAAAAAGGTAAGACAATCCCAACTTATTTTGGAACTTATAAGATGTAATTAAATTACAAAAATATCCTTAATAATATTTATGAGCATAACATGAGTTTTTATAAGGATGTCTATTTTGGTAATTACAATTTTAAAAAGAACTTATAATGTCAAATATAAAATGCTCAAAATAAGTTTAGCCAAACGGGCTCTTAATGATTTTGGACTGAAAAACAGAACCATGGGATCAGGGGCGGTCCTGAGATTTCTGATGCCCATGGCGAAAGACCAAAAAATGCCCCTATATTATAAAAATGAAAAACAATTTAACGGGGTTTGGAACCTAGTCAAGCTAGGCAGCTGATCCCCATGCCGGGTTTTTATTAAAAAAACAAAAATAGTACAACGAGTGGGACATAAACCAAAACCCCGTATAATAGATCATAAAATACATTACTTAAAACGATGCCTTCGTGCATTTTTTGAAGCAAAAGTATCAATTATTTTATCATAGCTAACATCCGCTAAAAACTTACTCTCAATACTCAAATCTGCTAACCCATTCAATCTTTCTTGTCCCATAGTAGAACGTAGATATGACTTCAACAACTTTAACTTCAAAAAGCTTCTTTCCGCAGATGCAACAGTGATGGGTACGGTCAACAAAATCCTATAAGCAACCAAGACATGTGGAAACATGTCCATCTTCTTTGCAAACTCCAAAATTTTATGGATGTCCAAGGATTTCCACTCTTAGATGCCTCTTCCGGTAACATTTTCTATAAAACATGCAACTCCATAAACAAATATTCCCCATCTATATCAGATTCATCACCATTTGTTAAACATAGTTCAAGATTCATACAACTTTTTTTCAACTCATCAACATGTAAGGTTACCAACTTTATTCCATCAAACAAGAAACCAAAAATAGATTCAAATTCTTGCATTTGTTCAAATCTAGTTCGTAGTTGAGAAAGAGCCATATCAACTAAAACAAGAAAGTAATCCGTTCTAAAACACTCTTGAGCAGATTGTTGTTCTCTCTCGGTATTTGGAATTTCATCAAAAAAAATTTCGAGAGAGAACATTTTACAGTAAATTCCGGCTCAACTCCAATATCATTTGCAATTTCTTTTGCTTCATTTATAGCACATGAAAACCCATTTTCTCTATATTTTTCAAAAAAGTCAACTAATCCCTTGAGATTATCAATGGCAATATCAAGAAGCATATCTTTAGATTGTAATTTCTTAATTACCAAATTAATTCTATACAAAACTTCATGCCAAATAACCAAACTAACAATAAAATCAAAACTTGAAAGCTCGCCATCAACCAAAGAAGTGGCATCCCTACACATTTTATGATCCTCGGTTACCTTGGCCAATTGTATTAAACTGAGTTATGATGGCTTTAACACTTTAAATATGGCTTTCCCACCGAGTAGTGGATAAGGATTTCAAAGTCAAATCATCAATATGTTCTAACAACACAGTCCATCTTTTTATAGAATTAGAAAACACATTGTAAATCGCTTGACAAATACCAAAAAAGTTTTTCGCTTTGAAACAAGAGCTTGCCATATCACATAAAACCAATTAAGACTATGACAACCGCATGGCATATAAAAGGCCCTAGGATTTATATAAAGTAATCTTTTTTGCACGCCTTGATGTTTTCCTTTCATGTTAGACCCATTGTCACACCCTTGCCCCCGCACACAATTAATATCCAAATCAAGCGATTTCAACACATCGTGTAATGCATTAAAAAGTCCTAAACCAGATGTATGTTCTACAACTAAAAACTCAAGAAAGAACTCTTCTCCTTCAACAGGCGAACTTGACATATCAACACATCTAATAATCAAAGTCATTTGTTCTTTGTGGCTTACATCCGGAGTACAATCAAGAATAACCGAAAAATATTTTGCTTCTTTGATCTTTTTTATGATTGCATTCTTTACCTCGAATGCCAACATTTCAATCAATTCATTTTTAATTTTATGGCTAAGATAATGATAATGAATTTTTTTGCCTTCAATAAGACGAAAATGTTGTTTCATAACGGGATCAAACTCGGAAATCGCTTGAAGGAAGCCCAAAAAATTACCATTAGACTTTTGAAAAAGTTTTTCCTTCCTCCCACGAAAAGGTATGTTATACGTTGCTAAATATTTCACGGTAGCAATTATTCTATGCAAAACATCTTTCCAATGATCGGTATCTTTTTTATTAATTCTTGCAAATCTCTATCAAGTGTTTGATTTTTATTCAATCTCAATTGCAACTCACACCAAATTCTAAAATTAGTGAAATATTCCAAACTTTTTTCATGAATGCTTAATCTTTGACCAAGTTGTTTCCAATAATTTAAATCTTCGGTTGCTAATTGACTTTTTGACCGACCATCTATGAAAAGCTTACAACAAAAACAAAAGAATTTATCTAACTATTTAGAATAAACCAACCACTTTCTATCATAACAATCACCATTTCTTATTTTACGGACATAGTATTCGGAAGAGAAATGCCTACCTACATTATCTTTTGAAAATATGATGATAGTTTCCCTTATAGGCCCTTTTTCAGCAAGTAAGTCTCATTTTTGAATTTAACCCATCCCAAACTCTAGGATCAAATATATTCACACCAATGTTATCATCATCACAAGCATTATCATCAACCGGATGTTCAATATTTTCATTATCATCAACTGGATCCGGATGCTCAATATTTTAATTATCATCAACCGGATGCTCAATGTTTTCATTATCATCAACCGGGTGCTCAATAGGAGTTTCAACTGGATTTTCAATAGGATTTTCAGAATGTTTGATGGTTTAACAAGAAATTTATTCAGAGATCCTTGCATCGATTTTTCAATTTCTTCTTGTTGTTTTTTACTTTTCCTCTTTTGAGCGCCCGAAGGTTGTAATCTTGGAAACATGTCTATTACTCTAATACTCTATATAAATAATAAAGCAAACTGATTTAGATCCAGCAAGCAAAGCAAGCAAACCAGCAAACGAGATGAGAGGGAGATTACTCCAATAAAACAGCAAACCAGCAATAAAACATGCAATAAAACCACAAGAAGTTCAAACAATCAAACTTAAAAAAAGGATAGAAAATACCTGATTTAGATTTTAGGGCAGAACCCTAACTTGAATCGAGAGGAGAAGTGGAGAACTAGGGCAGAACCGAGCAAACGAGAGGAGAGGGAGATGAATCACACTTGAATCGCAACCATGACTCTTCTTATTAGAAATCGGAAATCGCAAATCGCAACCCTGACAGCCTGACTTGAATACTTCTCATATCTCGATGTCTCTTGCGAGAGGAAGGAAAAGGCGGATCCCTTTCCACTTCAGTCTTCTCCAGAGATGATTTTCTGATTTTTCTCAGCCCTAAATCGATGCTATATACTATAGGGCTTAACATTTTGGGGATGCCCCTGCTGGACTTGAGGCCCATGGCCCAAGCCACACTTGCAATGGGCCAGGGCCAGCCCTGCATGGGATGTAGGGTTTGATGGGAAATACGTCACAACGGTAAACAAAGAAATGTGGAATAAACCTTCGTTCAACAACACTTTCCCGACTCGAATGAACCTTTGAGAATGCAAACAAATAGGGTATCCAAACACAACTGAAATCAGCCCCAAAACAGAATGAAACTATCAATCAAAACAGCCCCAAAATAGAAACAAACAACCACAAATGAGATACTGATATTTTACGTGGAAAACCCCTCAAGACGAGAGTAAAAACCATGGGACCTAGTCCGCTTAAATCCATTATCACCAATACGAGAGAAATATAAAGTCTTCTCTAGATATACTAGAGGCATACAACAATCATCATGTAGGTCACAAGTCGTCCAGGAATAAGTCTAGGGGGGCTGAATAGACTTATTGAAACTCTTAAACTCTTTTCCACAAAGAGTAAGTTTCTTCAGCTGATAGATATGCAAATGACTTAGAGTCGTTTGTTCTCAATACGTGCGGAAGTCAGCTGATGACGAATACAAAGCAACTAATGAAACACTTAATAATGAATGCAACAGTTAAAGTATGATGCTATAAAATAGTAAAATACTCAGGCAATTATAGTGGTCTCAGAGGTGGGGTAATCCTCTACTAATCCACTTTTCTCCAAACCAGTTGGAGATGAATTCACTATAATTTTCAACCAGTGATAAATATAACAGTGATTCAACCAAATTACAACAGCTTCCAACCAGTGGAAATCCTGGCCGTTGTAACACCCTTGACTGCCTTGCACCTCTTGATCCGCGATCCTTGGATGCCTTTACAGTCTCGAACTTCAACCAGTGAAGTACCCCGAACTCAGGATTAAAGACACGAGTTTTTGTCTTCTCCAACTAAGAGCTTCTTCAAGTATGAACTTTTGAGGACCGCTCTTTTCACGATGCATTATTTCGCTTTTAGATTGCTTGAATGCTTTTATTACTTGAGAGTATGTTCGCATCGTGTATTGCTCAACTTCAAATCTTCGGATATATATAGGTGTTGATCCTTGAGCATTTCTTCATAGCCGTTGCAAATCTGTAACAAATCAGTCCGTTGGAGAGAGACTTCTTTGTTTATTCCTTCCTGAACGTTGCAAGGCTGGATTCCTATATTTTAATCCATCGATCGACCGTTGTGAAGACTTTGCATGTGTGGCGCCAAATCTTTTGAATATAGTAAGATTAAAGTCTTCAAGGTAGGCCTGGATGAATTATTTAATTAATATCCTTTGCGTGAATCTCTCCAATTTGTCTCTTCACGTTGCATGTGACTTTCCGTAATATTTGACTTTTCAACGCATGCTGACGTGGACTTGGAGTACTTGGTTGATCTCAAGTAGGCTGATGTACAGTTAACTTCTCTGCAGTCTGGACTTCTCTGATGTTGACTGTTCGGGTCTCGCCTGATCAGATGACTTGTCTGAGGTTACTTGACTGTAGTCTGGTCAAACATCTCTGATGATTTTTGATGACCAGAATCTTCTCTGATTTGACTTGGCTGTACCTCTCTGATGAACTCAGCTGTACATTTGTACTTAGCCAATTTTTAGCCTAACTTATTTTGGCCTACAGAAGATACTCATTTGGTTCTTCTTTACATTTTGCCAAGTTTTAAACTTAACATAATTTGGCATATGGAAGATACACATTTGGTTCTTCCTTATATTTTTGCCAAGTAATAAGTATTTGAATTTATATTAATGACATCATCAAAATCTAACAAGTATTCCTAACAAATTCCCCCTATTTTGATGATGGCAAAACTTAAGCAAATATTCAAATAAACAAGTCTGCACTTGAGTGCAAGACACAAACTAAAATCAGTCTAGTTTTGAGACAACTGGAAATTGTCATTCAAAAGACTGTTATAAAATTTTCTGCTTTGATTACAAATACATGTCTTAAATTTACAAGAAAATTTTACAAGTACAAAAATAAATATAAGTCATCTGCCTCTGCCTCTGCCTATGCCTCTTCGGATAGGCTGCTTGGCAGGTCTGAATGGTTTAGCTCCAATTGGTCTTATATTAACAGGAGCAAGACCATACTTTCTCCTTACGACAAGAGCTGCAAAATCTTGCTCTTCTTGAGATGAGAACTTATTCTCAACACACAGTTTCTTGATCTTTCTTTGGAGTGCAAGTTCATCCAAAGCATTACCTTTCTCCAAAGTGGGAGGTTCTTTGGCCCTGAAAGGAGGGATCATAGGATATGCATTGTGTCACATCCCAGGACCCCTCCGCCGTAGCATGATATTGTCCGCTCTGGGCACTCTCCTCTGAGCTAGCCCTCACGGTTTTGTTTCTGGGAGCCCAACGAGCAGCTTCCCAGGAGGTCACCCATCCTGAGACTGCTCCTCGCACCAGCACGCTTAACTTCGGAGTTCTCATCACCCCGAAGCCACTGGGCTCCCAAAAGGCCTCATGCTATAAGGTGTTACGGCACGCTCAAATAAGGCACTTCGCCCGCTCTCTGCTAGTCGGTGTGGGATATCACACATTGCGTTTCTCAGCATGTTTTAGAAGGATGGTCCAGAGTTGTGGGTGAGCTTCTTCCATGAAATTGATGAAGATCTGCTGTGGGGAGCAATTATTATCCTGGAGTATTTCCCAGATATAGTAGTCTCTGATGAACCTTTTCTTTGCAGATCCCCATATGGGTAAAGCTTCGATAGGTACAAAATCTTCAACGAACCACAACTCTTTGCCTTCCCATTCTAGAGTAGGCTCGAATCCTCCTCTGATCCTCCTTCTTTTGCCTGCAGGCTGATCATCAGTCTGTTCTGATTTTGAAGCTTCTCCCTTCCTTTTAGCTGAAGATGTCCCAGCAGTGATCAACTGGACATCTTGCTTCTTCTTAGATCTCAGCTCTTCCCTTATTTCTCCTTGAACGCTGCCTTCCCCCTGAATCGTTTCTCCCCCCTTTTTGCCAGCATCAACCAAAGTAGTCAACTGCTTCTCCATTCGATGCATCCAGTCAGACATGCCAAATGGCATTCTGTTGTTTGTAGGAGGAGGAGGTTGAGGGACTTCCCACTGCAGCAAGGTATCGATTTTGCATTGATGGATTGGAGATCAGGGGTGACCTGAGATGCAAGCAACTCTCCAATAGTATCCTTAACTATTTGTCTTATCAGCTCGGTCATCGCAGGTGAGATCTGCGATGGTGGAGAGTGCTCGCCTGAGCCTTATGCGAATGATCCACTTGACTGCAGGCTCCTATCTGCAGCTGGCACTCCAGATGGGGTCTGTTCAGGTGTCCCCAATCTGGAGTCCTTAGCTAACTCTGCGTCTAGGCTGGTATACCGGGCAGGCGCCCCAGCCTTGTCTGCAGCCTCTAATTCTGGCTCTTTCTCCGTCTCCTTCTATTTCTCTTCTTCTCCTTTTTCTAACTCCTTCTCTTGTTCTTCCTCCTTTTCTTATTCGTCAACATTCTCTTTCTCAGCCACTTGTTCTCCTCCTTCATCCTTATCATCATCATCATCATCATCATCATCATCATCATCATCCTTATTGTCCTTATCATCTTTTTCATCCTTATCGTCCTTATCATCTTTTTCATCATTCTCATCATCATCCTTTTCTTCTTCATCATCCTCCTGATCGACCTCTTCCCCTTCTTCTTCTTCATCATCTACTAATTCCTCTGTTTTTTCAACTTTTTCTTCAGTTTCTTTTTCAACTAAAATGTTTTCTCCTCCTTCCTTTTCTTCCTGCTCCTCTTCTACTTCTTCTCCATTCACTTCTTCAATCCTTATTTCCTTTTCTTATTCCTTCTCATCTTCTTTCCCAAAAGATCCATCAAAAATACTGTACATGATAGAGTGGATGAATTGGTCCATGTTGATTTTAAAATTGGACATGAACCAATTCTCCTGAAGAATCAAAACAGTGTCTGATACTTTGCAAAAGTGTATCAGCACATCCTCTATGGCTTGGGGATATTCCCAACCACTGTTTTCAACATAGGTTTGAAGTTTAGCAAACGACAGTGATTTAAAAAATTTCCACTCTTCAAAAATATGAACAAAAGAGTGTTTTAGAGCTTGTGGTTTAACTAATTGTAATTGCTCCTAGGGACAAGTTGAAAAGATTGTTGTCCAGTAGGTGAAAAGTGTAGTCTGCTTCATGGATGGAGATAATTAAACTTGCTTCTTCCTCTTCTGAAATGAATGCTGGAGTGAGGAGAGGAACGATCTGAGTCTCAGTGCCGGGAGCAGTGGTCCTCAGTGGATAGGCGACACAGTGCAGGAATGAAAAATATTCAGTGCTCTTCCTGGCTGAACTTCAGTCGCCTAGGCCTTTTCGATGAAGGTTCCGGCGAAGAATGTATGAATGATGGCTCACCAGGGGCTGGTCTCCTTCTTTTGAACCGAACAACAATCGGCGTGTTGTATGACTCCGAGTCTGACTTGGCTCCAGTTGGGTTGTCATCTGCTGGTTGGTCCGACTCGTCTGGTGAGGGTCTGTAGTAAGTCCTTGTGTCAGACAACTCCTTTATCATTTGGGCTGCTCTTCTGTTGCCTCCCAACTTCCTCAACGTCTCTTGGTCTAGGTGACCAAGTCTCTTGTTGATGTGAAAGGGGTCAGTATTACCCTTTACCACACCCATCTTCTCCAAGATCCAACTTAGCTGCGTTCCAAACGCCAGCTTGGATCTGAATTTCTTCTTATCAACAAGCCATTCGGCCTTGTTGACCATGCGAACTAATTGTCTGAAGATGTAGTCAGAACAATCAATTGGTTCGTCCTGAATAAGTGCTCCCAGCACGGTGAATTTAGCTGACGCAGTTGGTCGTAACTGCCGGCCATACCCATAATAATTTTGTTGGTGATATCCAACACGTATCGATACACCGTTTTGATTTCTCTCCTTTTGGCGGTGAGCTTCAGCTTCGCCGGCTGATCGTTGTAACACCCCCAATCCACTCATGGATATTACACGCCGTAGACCCTCTCCTCGAGGATCTACCAGGCTGATAACTAAAATCAAACATCTAAACATCGCCTTTAAGACTAAAATGACTCAGTAGACCGACTTGGTCTTTCAATAATAACATACAACTCAATTCCAAACACATACCCACGCAGGGGTCAAAATACAATAAACTCCCGTACAACGGGGAAAAGATACCGCAGCGAAAAAGAAAATACAACTGGACCAATACGACATCAACGGAACCTCGTGTGATTAGTATCGTTCATCTTTCATCATCCTTCGTGCCGACCCTGTACTATGCTCCAAAACCTGAATGCAAAAATAGACATCCACCCCTCGACTACTCGGGGGTTAGCAAAACTCCACTGTTTTGCTAGTGCAAGTACAAGTGCAAATATACGAGCCATACAATTCACATTTCACAAATAACAATAACCAGGAATCCATAAAAATCCAAACGTAACGAAAAGCACTTCCCGAGGCAAGAGTTTGGTAAAATATTCTAAAACCGAAAGGTCACAAATCAAGGGAAAACAATTTATAAAACCGTTTAAATGCCATCGAGAGTTTTGATAGAAAACAACTTAGGATTTTCAAATCCTTATCTTTCCAAAAATCAACAGGGTCACAGCCCAAAGATTTTGTTTTCGCAAATAGAAAACCGACCACAATACACAGGGTTGAAACCCACGTCACGCATCCTCGACGGACATAAAAATACACACGCACCCGTGAAGTTTCACTCGTGAATCCAGGTCGAAGCCAATGGAATTCCCTCCGTGGCCCCGTCGAACCCTCCCGAGGTGAGCAAACACATTCACAAAACAAAAGCAACCGCACTCGTGAATCCAGTCGAAAGCAATGGAATTCCCTCCGTGATCCCATCGGACCCTCCCGAGGTGAGCGAAAAACAATCACAAAATATACACACGTAGCGGTGAAGTTTCACTCGTGAACCCAGGTCGAAGCCATTGGAATTCCCTCCGTGGTCCCGTCGAACCCTCCCGAGGTGAGCAAACACATTCACAAAACACGTACTCGCATCGCCTAGGACCGGGACGAAGCCACAAATCCCACTCCGTGATCCCGTCGGTCCCCCCGAGCTGGCTAGCGAAATACTCAAGCACCACACGTCGCCTAGGACCGGGACGAAGCCACGAATCCCACTCTGTGATCCCGTCGGACCCCCCGAGATGGCTAGCAAAATAATATCAAGCACGAGTAACATATCACACCAAGGATATCCAAACAATTCACCCAGAGGCATCAAACACTTAGTAAAACAATACGTCAAACCACAATGCACCAAAATGAAACAATATACATCCACACGCAAATACCAAGTGCATCATCAATACCAAACATATCCATAAGATTCACATACTCGTTCACCAATCACACCAATCACAAAACACACACGGTTTTGAAAGAGGGCCTTTAACAAGGCTAACCAAATCTTTTGAAAACTCATTTCAAACAAACAAACAAACACACCAAGACGATCACCAATCATCATATCCACAAAACAAGAAAAGTATGGACAAGGTACTTGCATCGATATCACGAGCAATGGATAAATGAACGGATACGGCCGGGTAGCCCTCAATTTCCCGAACACTATCTAGAACGCGATAGCACCGAAATTACTACGGGAAAACACCACATGAATCATCAATCACCAACGGAATTCAACATCGGAATCATCGAGCACCTATAATCCTCCGTAAGGAATAATAAAACATGATTACAACGAGAATCAAGGCCGAAAACAACGGAAATCCCAACAAACTATCAAAGGGAACTCATTCGAACATTTAATCGAACATTAAATGTTCAAGACCCTTCAAGAACAAAGAAATCACCCCTCGGGTCGAGCAGACAAAGATACGAGTATCGATCCATAGAACAAGTTCAAAATAACGTTTATACAACAATTAATTGATCAAAAACGGATTGGAATCGAAATCAAAAAGGAAAATCCCCAAATCTACAAAAACAAGGGTTCAAGCCAAAATACCTTGATTTGGATGAAGGATTCAAGTAGAGGTCGAAAATCTACAACAAGACTTGAGGTGGATGATCTCTACAAGTTTGGGAGCAATCAAATCGCCCAAAATCGCCCTTAGAATCGCCTAGAATGGGAGGAGGAAGAAGAGAGGAGAAAATGAATGTTTCTCCTCGAAAATCTGCTAAAAAACGCAGAAAAAGCCCGTGTGCCGTGGCACAGGACAAGTGTGCCGCGGCCCAGGACCAAGAAAAACGCCCAGGAATCAGCCTAGTGCCGCGGCACAGCTGAAGTGTGCCGCGGCACACGGTACAACCCACTCCAACACGAAAAAGGCACATCGTGTAGTCTTAGCTATTTCGACCATAACTCCCTCGTCTGGACTCCGATTGACTCACCGTTTGAACCATTGGAAAGCTAACTTGATGCTCTATAATGTTGCAATGATTAAGAATTTTTGGAGTTTCCAAGAATTAATGGTGACTTTACAAAGTCGAACTCCCATGTGAAAAAGTCGATTAAGGACACGGAACTCAACAAAACGACACCGAAACTAACTCGGGTGACAAAAAGTGCAGAATTAATCATTCTCGGAATGACGAAACGGTCATGATAGAGTTGTCAAAACGAACTTCCTCCGAAAAAAGAAAATTACCAAAATTCGAAATTGCGGATATTACATTCTACCCTCCTTAAAAGAAGTTTCGTCCCAAAACTTAAAACAAGTAGGGGGAGCAATATACCTGCCAGGAAAACTCGACGAGATACACAAAAATAGAAAACTCGCGCCCAACGGCGAAACGCTGCAAGAAACGCAAAGAGACATACGGCGTGAAAACACGCTCCACGACGACTAACACAACGTCGCCGTTAGGGATATAATAAAACCAACCAATGACAAGCGTCATCAAATGGATAATATAGTCAAGTCAATTATCCGAACAATCACAAAACACGACGAACGAAAATCAATATAATCGACCACCCCAACGGTACGTCAATCAAAATGCGAGCCAATCGCTGAAGAAATACGGAATTCCACCGCCCAAGGGTTGGAAGACCAAAAACGAGACTAATTTCCCGAACATAAGGAAATTAGGAAGGAGTCTGAACGCTCAACAATCACGAAACGAGATCAACAAGAACCGAACAATCAAACGATCGAACCACAACGATCGAGACAACAAAAATCGAACACTCATGTTCGAATCACGAAGAACAATAAAATTCAAACAACAACTCCAAGCTTCACATCTCGACTCGAGACAATATATGATCCGGTGAAACAACAAGATGTGCATTCACATAAGATCCACACGAAAGGGAATAGCGATTGAAAAGTCACAGCGACAAACGAGTTATTCCAAAACAATACCACACTCGTTCGATCAACAAAAGCAAGGGATAGGGAAAGTTCAGAAATGTCAACGAACATAAATGAGTCGACGGAGTCGAAAATACAGAAATTCAAAATCCGATCCACGTCGAATAGAAGAGCTAGTAGAACCAAAGGGTGTTACTTCTGAACAAGGTTCACAAGAATCGAACCGAACTCGAAAAAGTCACAGCGATAACCAGATCGACCCAAAACAAGATCACAGCTCGTTCGAACGATGAAACCGGAATACAGAACAAGTTCAGAGAGTATCAACGAACACGAGCGAGTCTATAGAATTGAGAAAGAGAAAATGCGAAGCCGAAAATAATACGGGTATTATATTCGACCTCTTCTAAAGAAGGTCGTCCCGCTACTCACAAAAAGCGAAATCAAGGAGACGACACAACAGTGATCGCGAAACATCCTTCAAAGGCCTCTCAAAGCCGATTCTGATATCTGTGCTGAAGAGCGAACTCCGAAAGTCTCGGTAGCCAATTCGCAAAACTGAATTCGGTGTCCCTCGAGTCCACACTCGAAATGTGTTACTGACGAGAAGGACAATTTGCACGTACATCCCCCCGGCACATCACGGTTGAAATGCCTCGGCTCGGCATACCGAAAATACAAATGCTAGATACAATGGAACATAACACTGCAAAACAACATACCGGAGATGCCAACTCAGCACAACAAGGAATCATAACACATACAATATATAACGATTACCATCGTAAAGTAATACACACACAAACACTACAACAACGACGGTATCGTTCGGCGACCTCAACGGCCCAAACGATAACCAGCACATAATTACAAACATCATGAAACAATCACACATGTGCATAAACGCAAAAAAATCCAAGCTTTAACAACCCACACTCGGGCGACAACACGCAAATCACCACGAGGTGATAAACAGTAAACACCAGTTCACACCTCTCACAGAGGGCTAGTGCAACAAATGCGTGGCAACGCCTCGACATTCATGCCACCAATTCGATCATACTCGGGAGTAACATCATAACGACAAAGCAAACATCATACATACATATCCAGCCCTCAAACGGGAATGGATAGGTTTTTAAAATGAAAACATCCTTTTGAAAATAATTTAGAAAAATGCCGGTTGATCTTGAGTATCACCTTTCAAGAAAAAGTACAAACGTGAAACATCGTTATCGAGACTTTGTAGAACCATCTCGCATTTGATAAAAATGAGGACACTTTCTTTTCGTGAAAAACTTTCGGAAATATTCGACCCTCGGGTCTAAGTAAAAGTGTTTATAAAACATTGAAAATATCTCAAAACATTTTGGGTCCTCGCGGTAGAAGAATTTTGAAACATATTGTGGCATCTTGGATGTACCACGAGAAAATAATTCATTTTGAAAGTACGTCTCGAAATTTATTTTCTAAGATACTCAAGTTTTTCAAAGATAATTCAATGGGCTAGAATGCCCAAAAATTTCAGGTAATTACACAAAATATTATAGCGCCGTGGGTCCCGCGCCGGAACTCACCAGGCTAAAAACCATTTACAAAAACGCCAAAAGGCCGATGACGGTAATATTTCAAAGACTCACGAAAGCCATTTACAAAATACTAAATACCGTCATAAGAATTTCGCCAAAGCGATCAAGGCCATAATGCCAAAAACTCGGTTAAGGGAATCGATTTTCGAAATAAAACTCGGTCGGTAAAATACCGAAAGTCATTACAAAAGAACTCACGCAGCGGATAAAAGAAATACAGTTCAACATGCACAATCCAGCAACACTACTCCTCATATGAACGAAATATGAGAGTCAAATAATCACATATCACGAAATCAAAATCCATAAGAGGATTCCGTCACTTAACAAATAATCATAAAAATAGCTCGTGTCACACGAGGCACAACACAAAGAAGGGAGACTTACATTCACAGGTCGCACGAAGATGATGATCGCCCACGATACTAATCACGACCAACAAACTCAGACGACGCGTCGCGACACGACTTAGTCAGACATAATCCGACAAGACAAAACTCAAGACACCATCGACCCGGCGGCTAGGTTTCCACAACCTAAGCTCTGATACCATTTATGTAACACCCCCAATCCACTCTGGGATATTACACGCCGTAGACCCTCTCCTCGAGGATCTACCAGGCTGATAACTAAAATCAAACATCTAAACATCGCCTTTAAGGCTAAAATGACTCAGTAGACCGACTTGGTCTTTAAGTAATAACATACAACTCAATTCCAAATACATACCCACGCAGGGGTCAAAGTACAATAAACTCCCGTACAACGGGGAAAAGACACCGCAGCGAAAAAGAAAATACAACTGGACCAATACGACATCAACGGAACCTCGTGTGATTAGTATCGTTCATCTTTCATCATCCTTCGTGCCGACCCTGTGCTATGCTCCAAAACCTGAATGCAAAAATAGACATCCACCCCCCGAATACTCGGGGGTTAGCAAAACTCCACTGTTTTGCTAGTGCAAGTACAAGTGCAAATATACGAGCCATACAATTCACATTTCACAAATAACAATAACCAGGAATCCATAAAAATCCAAACGTAACGAAAAGCACTTCCCGAGGCAAGAGTTTGGTAAAATATTCTAAAACCGAAAGGACACAAATCAAGGGAAAACAATTTATAAAACCGTTTAAATGCCATCGAGAGTATTGATAGAAAACAACTTAGGATTTTCAAATCCTTATCTTTCCAAAAATCAACACGGTCACAGCCCAAAGATTTTGTTTTCGCAAATAGAAAACCGACCACAATACACAGGGTTGAAACCCACGTCACGCATCCTCGACGGACATAAAAATACACACGCACCCGTGAAGTTTCACTCGTGAATCCAGGTCGAAGCCAATGGAATTCCCTCCGTGGCCCCGTCGAACCCTCCCGAGGTGAGCAAACACATTCACAAAACATAAGCAACCGCACTCGTGAATCCAGGTCGAAGCCAATGGAATTCCCTCCGTGATCCCATCGGACCCTCCCGAGGTGAGCGAAAAACAATCACAAAATATACACACGTAGCGGTGAAGTTTCACTCGTGAAACCAGGTCGAAGCCATTGGAATTCCCTCCGTGGTCCCGTCGAACCCTCCCGAGGTGAGCAAACACATTCACAAAACATGTACTCGCATCGCCTAGGACCGGGACGAAGCCACAAATCCCACTCCGTGATCCCGTCGGACCCCCGAGCTGGCTAGCGAAATACTCAAGCACCACACGTCGCCTAGGACCGGGACGAAGCCACGAATCCCACTCCGTGATCCCGTCGGACCCCCCGAGCTGGCTAGCGAAATAATCTCAAGCACGAGTAACATATCACACCAAGGATATCCAAACAATTCACCCAGAGGCATCAAACACTTAGTAAAACAATACGTCAAACCACAATGCACCGAAATGAAACAATATACATCCACACGCAAATACCAAGTGCATCATCAATACCAAACATATCCATAAGATTCACATACTCGTTCACCAATCACACCAATCACAAAACACACACGGTTTTGAAAGAGGGCCTTTAACAAGGCTAACCAAATCTTTTGAAAACTCATTTCAAACAAACAAACAAACACACCAAGACGATCACCAATCATCATATCCACAAAACAAGAAAAGTATGGACAAGGTACTTGCATCGATATCACGAGCAATGGATAAATGAACGGATACGGCCGGGTAGCCCTCAATTTCCCGAACACTATCTAGAACGCGATAGCACCGAAATTACTACGGGAAAACACCACATGAATCATCAATCACCAACGGAATTCAACATCGGAATCATCGAGCACCTATAATCCTCCGTAAGGAATAATAAAACATGATTACAACGAGAATCAAGGCCGAAAACAACGGAAATCCCAACAAACTATCAAAGGGAACTCATTAGAACATTTTATCGAACATTAAATGTTCAAGACCCTTCAAGAACAAAGAAATCACCCCTCGGGTCGAACGAACCAAAGATACGAGTATCCAATCCATAGAACAAGTTCAAAATAACGTTTATACAACAATTAATTGATCAAAAACGGATTGGAATCGAAATCAAAAAGGAAAATCCCCAAATCTACAAAAACAAGGGTTCAAGCCAAAATACCTTGATTTGGATGAAGGATTCAAGTAGAGGTCGAAAATCTACAACAAGACTTGAGGTGGATGATCTCTACAAGTTTGGGAGCACTAAAATCGCCCAAAATCGCCCTTAGAATCGCCTAGAATGGGAGGAGGAAGAAGAGAGGAGAAAATGAATGTTTCTCCTCGAAAATCTGCTAAAAAACGCAGAAAAAGCCCGTGTGCCGTGGCACAGGACAAGTGTGCCGCGGCCCAGGACCAAGAAAAACGCCCAGGAATCAGCCTAGTGCCGCGGCACAGCTGAAGTGTGCCGCGGCACACGGTACAACCCACTCCAACACGAAAAAGGCACATCGTTTAGTCTTAGCTATTTCGACCATAACTCCCTCGTCTGGACTCCGATTGACTCACCGTTTGAACCATTGGAAAGCTAACTTGATGCTCTATAATGTTGCAATGATTAAGAATTTTTGGAGTTTCCAAGAATTAATGGTGACTTTACAAAGTCGAACTCCCATGTGAAAAAGTCGATTAAGGACACGGAACTCAACAAAACGACACCGAAACTAACTCGGATGACAAAAAGTGCAGAATTAATCATTCTCGGAATGACGAAACGGTCATGATAGAGTTGTCAAAACGAACTTCCTCCGAAAAAGAAAATTACCGAAATTCGAAATTGCGGATATTACATTCTACCCTCCTTAAAAGAAGTTTCGTCCCAAAACTTAAAACAAGTAGGGGGAGCAATATACCAGCCAGGAAAACTCGACGAGATACACAAAAATAGAAAACTCGCGCCCAACGGCGAAACGCTGCAAGAAACGCAAAGAGACATACGGCGTGAAAACACGCTCCACGACGACCAACACAACGTCGCCGTTAGGGATATAATAAAACCAACCAATGACAAGCGTCATCAAATGGATAATATAGTCAAGTCAATTATCCGAACAATCACAAAACACGACGAACGAAAATCAATATAATCGACCACCCCAACGGTACGTCAATCAAAACGCGAGCCAATCGCTGAAGAAATACGGAATTCCACCGCCCAAGGGTTGGAAGACCGAAAACGAGACTAATTTCCCGAACATAAGGAAATTAGGAAGGAGTTTGAACGCTCAACAATCACGAAACGAGATCAACAAGAACCGAACAATCAAACGATCGAACCACAACGATCGAGACAACAAAAATCAAACACTCATGTTCGAATCACGAAGAACAATAAAATTCAAACAACAACTCCAAGCTTCACATCTCGACTCGAGACAATATATGATCCGGTGAAACAACAAGATGTGCATTCACATAAGATCCACACGAAAGGGAATAGCGATTGAAAAGTCACAGCGACAAACGAGTTATTCCAAAACAATACCACACTCGTTCGATCAACAAAAGCAAGGGATAGGGAAAGTTCAGAAATGTCAACGAACATAAACGAGTCGACGGAGTCGAAAATACAGAAATTCAAAATCCGATCCACGTCGAATAGAAGAGCTAGTAGAACCAAAGGGTGTTACTTCCGAACAAGGTTCACAAGAATCGAACCGAACTCGAAAAGTCACAGCGATAACCAGATCGACCCAAAACAAGATCACGGCTCGTTCGAGCGAGGAAACCGGAATACAGAACAAGTTCAGAGAGTATCAACGAACACGAGCGAGTCTATAGAATTGAGAAAGAGAAAATGCAGAAGCCAAAAATAATACGGGTATTATATTCGACCTCTTCTAAAAGAAGGTCGTCCCCGCTACTCACAATAACGAAATCAAGGAGACGACACAACAGTGATCGGCGAAACATCCTTCAAAGGCCTCTCAAAGCCGATTCTGATATCTGTGCTGAAGAGCGAACTCCGAAAGTCTCGGTAGCCAATTCGCAAAACTGAATTCGGTGTCCCTCGAGTCCACACTCGAAATGTGTTACTGACGAGAAGGACAATTTGAACGTACATCCCCCCGACACATCACGGTTGAAATGCCTCGGCTCGGCATACCGAAAATACAAATGCTAGATACAATGGAACATAACACCGCAAAACAACATACCGGAGATGCCAACTCAGCACAACAAGGAATCATAACACATATCATATATAACGATTACCATCGTAAAGTAATACACACACAAACACTACAACAACGACGGTATCGTTCGGCGACCTCAACGGCCCGAACGATAACCAGCACATAATTACAAACATCATGAAACAATCACACATGTGCATAAACGCAAAAAAATCCAAGCTTTAACAACCCACACTCGGGCGAAAACACGCAAATCACCACGAGGTGATAAACAGTAAACACCAGTTCACACCTCTCACAGAGGGCTAGTGCAACAAATGCGTGGCAACGCCTCGACATTCATGCCACCAATTCGATCATACTCGGGAGTAACATCATAACGACAAAGCAAACATCATACATACATATCCAGCCCTCAAACGGGAATGGATAGGTTTTTAAAATGAAAACATCCTTTTGAAAATAATTTAGAAAAATGCCGGTTGATCTTGAGTATCACCTTTCAAGAAAAAGTACAAACGTGAAACATCGTTATCGAGACTTTGTAGAACCATCTCGCATTTGATAAAAATAAGGACACTTTCTTTTCGTGAAAAACTTTCGGAAATATTCGACCCTCGGGTCTAAGTAAAAGTGTTTATAAAACATTGAAAATATCTCAAAACATTTTGGGTCCTCGCGGTGGAAGAATTTTGAAACATATTGTGGCATCTTGGATGTACCACGAGAAAATAATTCATTTTGAAAGTACGTCTCGAAATTTATTTTCTAAGATACTCAAGTTTTTTCCTAGATAATTCAATGGGCTAGAATGCCCAAAATTTGAGTAATTACACAAAATATTATAGCGCCGTGGGTCCATGTAGGAACTCACCAGCTAAAAACCATTTACAAAAACGCCAAAAAGGCCGATGACGGTAATATTTCAAAAACTCACGAAAGCCATTTACAAAATACTAAATACCGTCATAAGAATTTCGCCAAAGCGATCAAGGCCATAATGCCAAAAACTCGGTTAAGGGAATCGATTTTCGAAATAAAACTCGGTCGGTAAAATACCGAAAGTCATTACAAAAGAACTCACGCAGCGGATAAAAGAAATACAGTTCAACATGCACAATCCAGCAACACTACTCCTCATATGAACGAAATATGAGAGTCAAATAACCACATATCACGAAATCAAAATCCATAAGAGGATTCCGTCACTTAACAAATAATCATAAAAATAGCTCGTGTCACACGAGGCACAACACAAAGAAGGGAGACTTACATTTACAGGTCGCACGAAGATGATGATCGCCCACGATACTAATCACGACCAACAAACTCAGACGACGCGTCGCGACACGACTTAGTCAGACATAATCCGACAAGACAAAACTCAACAGACACCACTGACCCGACAGCCTAGGTTTCCACAACCTAAGCTCTGATACCATTTATGTAACACCCCCAATCCACTCTGGGATATTACACGTCGTAGACCCTCTCCTCGAGGATCTACCAGGCTGATAACTAAAATCAAACATCTAAACATCGCCTTTAAGGCTAAAATGACTCAGTAGACCGACTTGGTCTTTAAATAATAACATACAACTCAATTCCAAATACATACCCACGCAGGGGTCAAAGTACAATAAACTCCCGTACAACGGGGAAAAGATACGCAATGAAAAGAAAATACAATGGACCAATACGACATCAACGGAACCTCGTGTGATTAGTATCGTTCATCTTTCATCATCCTTCGTGCCGACCGTGCTATGCTCCAAAACACGAATGCAAAATAGACATCCACCCCGAATACTGGGGTTAGCAAACTCCACTGTTTTGCTAGTGCAAGTACAAGTGCAAATATACGAGCCATACAATTCACATTTCACAAATAACAATAACCAGAATCCATAAAAATCCAAACGTGCGAAAAGCACTTCCCGAGGCAAGAGTTTGGTAAAATATTCTAAAACCGAAGGTCATAAATCAAGGGAAAACAATTTATAAAACCGTTTAAATGCCATCGAGAGTTTTGATAGAAAACAACTTAGGATTTTCAAATCCTTATCTTTCCAAAATCAACAGTGGTCACAAACAAAGATTTTGTTTTCGCAAATAGAAAATCGACCACAATACGAGGTTGAAACCCCGTCACGCGTCCTCGACGGACATAAAAATACACACGCACCCGTGAAGTTTCACTCGTGAATCCAGGTCGAAGCCAATGGAATTCCCTCCGTGGCCCCGTCGAACCCTCCCGAGGTGAGCAAACACATTCACAAAACATAAGCAACCGCACTCGTGAATCCAGGTCGAAGCCAATGGAATTCCCTCCGTGATCCCATCGGACCCTCCCGAGGTGAGCGAAAAACAATCACAAAATATACACACGTAGCGGTGAAGTTTCACTCGTGAACCCAGGTCGAAGCCATTGGAATTCCCTCCGTGGTCCCGTCGAACCCTCCCGAGGTGAGCAAACACATTCACAAAACATGTACTCGCATCGCCTAGGACCGGGACGAAGCCACAAATCCCACTCCGTTATCCCGTCGGACCCCCCGAGCTGGCTAGCGAAATACTCAAGCACCACACGTCTCCTAGGACCGGGACGAAGCCACGAATCCCACTCCGTGATCCCGTCGGACCCCCCGAGCTGGCTAGCGAAATAATCTCAAGCACGAGTAACATATCACACCAAGGATATCCAAACAATTCACCCAGAGGCATCAAACACTTAGTAAAACAATACGTCAAACCACAATGCACCGAAATGAAACAATATACATCCACATGCAAATACCAAGTGCATCATCAATACCAAACATATCCATAAGATTCACATACTCGTTCACCAATCACAGCAATCACAAAACACACACGGTTTTGAAAGAGGGCCTTTAACAAGGCTAACCAAATCTTTTGAAAACTCATTTCAAACAAACAAACAAACACACCAAGACGATCACCAATCATCATATCCACAAAACAAGAAAAGTATGGACAAGGTACTTGCCTCGATATCACGAGCAATGGAAAAATGAACGGATACGGCCGGGTAGCCCTCAATTTCCCGAACACTATCTAGAACGCGATAGCACCGAAATTACTATGGGAAAACACCACATGAATCATCAATCACCAACGGAATTCAACATCGGAATCATCGAGCACCTATAATCCTCCGTAAGGAATAATAAAACATGATTACGATGAGAATCAAGGCCGAAAACAACGGAAATCCCAACAAACTATCAAAGGGAACTCATTCGAACATTTAATCGAACATTAAATGTTCAAGACCCTTCAAGAACAAAGAAATCACCCCTCGGGTCGAACGAACCAAAGATACGAGTATCCAATCCATAGAACAAGTTCAAAATAACGTTTATACAACAATTAATTGATCAAAAATGGATTGGAATCGAAATCAAAAAGGAAAATCCCCAAATCTACAAAAACAAGGGTTCAAGCCAAAATACCTTGATTTGGATGAAGGATTCAAGTAGAGGTCGAAAATCTACAACAAGACTTGAGGTGTATGATCTCTACAAGTTTGGGAGCACTCAAATCGCCCAAAATCGCCCTTAGAATCGCCTAGAATGGGAGGAGGAAGAAGAGAGGAGAAAATGAATGTTTCTCCTCGAAAATCTGCTAAAAAACGCAGAAAAAGCCCGTGTGCCGCGACACAGGACAAGTGTGCCGTGGCCCAGGACCAAGAAAAACGCCCAGGAATCAGCTTAGTGCCGCGGCACAGCTGAAGTGTGCCGCGGCACACGGTACAGCCCACTCCAACACGAAAAAGGCACATCGTGTAGTCTTAGCTATTTCGACCATAACTCCCTCGCGGACTCGATTGACTCACCGTTTGAACCATTGGAAAGCTAACTTGATGCTCTATAATGTTGCAAAGATTCAGAATTTTTGTAGTTTCCAAGAATTAATGGTGACTTTACAAAGTCGAACTCCCACGTGAAAAAGTCGATTAAGGACACGGAACTCAACAAAACGACACCGAAACGAACTCGGATGACAAAAAGTGCAGAATTAATCATTCTCGGAATGACGAAACGGTCATGATAGAGTTGTCAAAACGAACTTCATCCGAAAAAATAAAATTACCGAAATTCGAAATTGCGGATATTACATTCTACCCTCCTTAAAAGAAGTTTCGTCACGAAACTTAAAACAAGTAGGGGGGAGCAATATACCTGACAGGAAAACTCGACGAGATACACAAAAATAGAAAACTCACGCCCAACGGCGAAACGCTGCAAGAAACGCAAAGAGACATACGACGTGAAAACACGCTCCACGACGACCAACACAACGTCGCCGTTAGGGATATAATAAAACCAACCAATGACAAGTGTCATCAAATGGATAATATAGTCAAGTCAATTATCCGAACAATCACAAAACACGACGAACGAAAATTAATATAATCGACCACCCCAACGGTACGTCAATCAAAACGCGCCAATCGCTGAAGAAATACGGAATTCCACCGCCCAAGGGTTGGAAGATCGAAAACGAGACTAATTTCCCGAACATAAGGAAATTAGGAAGGAGTCTGAACGCTCAACAATCACGAAACGAGATCAACAAGAACCGAACAATCAAACGATCGAACCACAACGATCGAGACAACAAAAATCGAACACTCATGTTCGAATCACGAAGAACAATAAAATTCAAACAACAACTCCAAGCTTCACATCTCGACTCGAGACAATATATGATCCGGTGAAACAACAAGATGTGCATTCACATAAGATCCACACGAAAGGGAATAGCGATTGAAAAGTCACAGCGACAAACGAGTTATTCCAAAACAATACCACACTCGTTCGATCAAAAAAAGCAAGGGATAGGGAAAGTTCAGAAATGTCAACGAACATAAACGAGTCGACGGAGTCGAAAATACAGAAATTCAAATTCCGATCCACGTCGAATAGAAGAGCTAGTAGAACCAAAGGGTGTTACTTCCGAACAAGGTTCACAAGAATCGAACCGAACTCGAAAAAGTCACAGCGATAACCAGATCAACCCAAAACAAGATCACAGCTCGTTCGAACGAGGAAACCGGAATACAGAACAAGTTCAGAGAGTATCAACGAACACGGGCGAGTCTATAGAATTGAGAAAGAGAAAATGCAGAAGCCAAAAATAATACGGGTATTAGATTCGACCTCTTCTAAAAGAAGGTCGTCCCCGCTGCTCACAATAACGAAATCAAGGAGACGACACAACAGGCAATCGACAGAAACATCCTTCAAAGGCCTCTCAAATCCGATTCTGATATCTGTACTGAAGAGCGAACTCCGAAAGTCTCGGTACCCAATTCGCAAAACTGAATTCGGTGTCCCTCGAGTCCACACTCGAAATGTGTTACTGACGAGAAGGACAATTTGTATGTACATCCCCCCGGCACATCACGGTTGAAATGCCTCGGCTCGGCATACCGAAAATACAAATGCTAGATACAATGGAACATAACACCGCAAAACAACATACCGGAGATGCCAACTCAGCACAACAAGGAATCATAACACATATCATATATAACGATTACCATCGTAAAGTAATACACACACAAACACTACAACAACGACGGTATCGTTGGGCGACCTCAACGGCCCGAACGATAACCAGCACATAATTACAAACATCATGAAACAATCACACATGTGCATAAACGCACAAAAATCCAAGCTTTAACAACCCACACTCGGGCGACAACACGCAAATCACCACGAGGTGATAAACAGTAAACACCAGTTCACACCTCTCACAGAGGGCTAGTGCAACAAATGCGTGGCAACGCCTCGACATTCATGCCACCAATTCGATCATACTCGGGAGTAACATCATAACGACAAAGCAAACATCATACATACATATCCAAATTCTCAAACGGAATGGATAGGTTTTTAAAATGAAAACATCCTTTTGAAAATAATTTAGAAAAATGCCGTTGATCTTGAGTATCACCTTTCAAGAAAAAGTACAAACGTGAAACATCGTTATCGAGACTTTGGAGAACCATCTCGCATTTGATAAAAATGAGGACACTTTCTTTTCGTGAAAAACTTTCGGAAATATTCGACCCTCGGGTCTAAGTAAAAGTGTTTATAAAACATTGAAAATATCTCAAAATATTTTGGGTCCTCGCGGTAGAAGAATTTTGAAACATATTGTGGCATCTTGGATGTACCACGAGAAAATAATTCATTTTGAAAGTACGTCTCGAAATTTATTTTCTATGATACTCAAGTTTTTTCAAAGATAATTCAATGGGCTAGAATGCCCAAAAATTTCAGGTAATTACACAAAATATTATAGCGCCGTGGGTCCCGCGCCGGAACTCACCAGGCTAAAAACCATTTACAAAAACGCCAAAAAGGCCGATGACGGTAATATTTCAAAAACTCACGAAAGCCATTTACAAAATACTAAATACCATCATAAGAATTTCGCCAAAGCGATCAAGGCCATAATGCCAAAAACTCGGTTAAGGGAATCGGTTTTAGAAATAAAACTCGATCGGTAAAATACCGAAAGTCATTACAAAAGAACTCACGCAGCGGATAAAAGAAATACAGTTCAACATGCACAATCCAGCAACACTACTCCTCATATGAACGAAATATGAGAGTCAAATAACTACATATCACGAAATCAAAATCCATAAGAGGATTCCGTCACTTAACAAATAATCATAAAAATAGCTCGTGTCACACGAGGCACAACACAAAGAAGGGAGACTTACATTCACAGGTCGCACGAAGATGATGATCGCCCACGATACTAATCACGACCAACAAACTCAGACGATGCGTCGCGACACGACTTAGTCAGACATAATCCGACAAGACAAAAGTCAACAGACACCACTGACCCGACAGCCTAGGTTTCCACAACCTAAGCTCTGATACCATTTATGTAACACCCCCAATCCACTCTGGGATATTACACGTCGTAGACCCTCTCCTCGAGGATCTACCAGGCTGATAACTAAAATCAAACATCTAAACATCGCCTTTAAGGCTAAAATGACTCAGTAGACCGACTTGGTCTTTCAATAATAACATACAACTCAATTCCAAACACATACCCACGCAGGGGTCAAAATACAATAAACTCCCGTACAACGGGGAAAAGATACCGCAGCGAAAAAGAAAATACAACTGGACCAATACGACATCAACGAAACCTCGTGTGATTAGTATCGTTCATCTTTCATCATCCTTCGTGCCGACCCTGTGCTATGCTCCAAAACCTGAATGCAAAAATAGACATCCACCCCCCGAATACTCGGGGGTTAGCAAAACTCCACTGTTTTGCTAGTGCAAGTACAAGTGCAAATATACGAGCCATACAATTCACATTTCACAAATAACAATAACCAGGAATCCATAAAAATCCAAACGTAACGAAAAGCACTTCCCGAGGCAAGAGTTTGGTAAAATATTCTAAAACCGAAAGGTCACAAATCAAGGGAAAACAATTTATAAAACTGTTTAAAAGCCATCGAGAGTTTTGATAGAAAACAACTTAGGATTTTAAATCCTTATCTTTCCAAAAATCAACAGGGTCACAACCCAAAGATTTTGTTTTCGCAAATAGAAAACCGACCACAATACACAGGGTTGAAACCCACGTCACGCGTCCTCGACGGACATAAAAATACACACGCACCCGTGAAGTTTCACTCGTGAATCCAGGTCGAAGCCAATGGAATTCCCTCCGTGGCCCCGTCGAACCCTCCCGAGGTGAGCAAACACATTCACAAAACATAAGCAACCGCACTCGTGAATCCAGGTCGAAGCCAATGGAATTCCCTCCGTGATCCCATTGGACCCTCCCGAGGTGAGCGAAAAACAATCACAAAATATACATACGTAGCGGTGAAGTTTCACTCGTGAACCCAGGTCGAAGCCATTGGAATTCCCTCCGTGGTCCCGTCGAACCCTCCCGAGGTGAGCAAACACATTCACAAAACATGTACTCGCATCGCCAGACCGGACGAAGCCATAAATCCCACTCCGTAATCCCGTCGGACCCCCGAGTGGCTAGCGAAATACTCAAGCACCACACGCCGCCAGACCGGACGAAGCCACGAATCCCACTCCGTGATCCCGTCGGACCCCCCGAGCTGGCTAGCGAAATAATCTCAAGCACGAGTAACATATCAAACCAAGGATATCCAAACAATTCACCCAGAGGCATCAAACACTTAGTAAAACAACACGTCAAACCACAATGCACCGAAATGAAACAATATACATCCACACGCAAATATCAAGTGCATCATCAATACCAAACATATCCATAAGATTCACATACTCGTTCACCAATCACACCAATCACAAAACACACACGGTTTTGAAAGAGGGCCTTTAACAAGGCTAACCAAATCTTTTGAAAACTCATTTCAAACAAACAAACAAACACACCAAGACGATCACCAATCATCATATCCACAAAACAAGAAAAGTATGGACAAGGTACTTGCCTCGATATCACGAGCAATGGAAAAATGAACGGATACGGCCGGGTAGCCCTCAATTTCCCGAACACTATCTAGAACGCGATAAAGACCAAATTACTACGGGAAAACACCACATGAATCATCAATCACCAACGGAATTCAACATCGGAATCATCGAGCACCTATAATCCTCCGTAAGGAATAATAAAACATGATTACGACGAGAATCAAGGCCGAAAACAACGGAAATCCCAACAAACTATCAAAGGGAACTCATTCGAACATTTAATCGAACATTAAATGTTCAAGACCCTTCAAGAACAAAGAAATCACCCCTCGGGTCGAACGAACCAAAGATATGAGTATCCAATCCATAGAACAAGTTCAAAACAATCTTTATACAACAATTAATTGATCAAAAACGGATTGGAATTGAAATCAAAAAGGAAAATCCCCAAATATACAAAAACAAGGGTTCAAGCCAAAATACCTTGATTTGGATGAAGGATTCAAGTAGAGGTCCAAAATATACAACAAGACTTGAGGTGGATGATCTCTACAAGTTTGGGAGCACTCAAATCGCCCAAAATCGCCCTTAGAATCGCCTAGAATGGGAGGTGGAAGAAGAGGGGAGAAAATGAATGTTTCTCCTCGAAAATCTGCTAAAAAACGCAGAAAATGCCCGTGTGCCGCGGCACAGGACAAGTGTGCCGCGGCCCAGGACCAAGAAAAATGCCCAGGAATCAGCTTAGTGCCGCGGCACAGCTGAAGTGTGCCGCGGCACACGGTACAGCCCACTCCAACATGAAAAAGGCACATCGTGTAGTCTTAGCTATTTCGACCATAACTCCCTCGTCTGGACTCCGATTGACTCACCGTTTGAACCATTGGAAAGCTAACTTGATGCTCTATAATGTTGCAGAGATTCATAATTTTTGGAGTTTCTAAGAATTAATGGTGACTTTACAAATTCGAACTCCCACGTGAAAAAGTCGATTAAGGACACGGAACTCAACAAAATTACACCGAAACGAACTCGGATGACAAAAAGTGCAGAATTAATCATTCTCGGAATGACGAAACGGTCATGATAGAGTTGTCAAAACGAACTTCCTCCGAAAAAAGAAAATTACCAAAATTCGAAATTGCGGATATTACAATCGTCTGCCTTAATCTTCATCCAGGTGTCGGCTGCTGTCTGTTTGAGGGCTTCGACCGCTATGCCATGGTGTTTCATACCAAAAATTGTATGAATCGTCTCCGGTGATATGTCAACTTGAATTCCGCCGATAGTGATCCTAATTCCTGCCTCAATCACATGAGCTTCGCGGTAGAATGCGATGACGCCTCCTTGTACAGGTGTTTGGGACTGATATCCAGAAATGGGTAGATCCCATTTAGCTTCATCGAGCGAATAAGGTCAAGGACGTTGTAGTTTTTCAGATTTGATTCCAATAGACCTTCAAAATCAACGACCAGAGAAAAGATGATCTGGTCATTGACAGCCTTCATGTTTACTCCTTCAAAATAGGCTTCCATTTCTGCAAATAAGAGATTTCTTAGTGTATTTGAAGTTCAAAGGATTTTTGCTCTGTAAATTAGGGTGTTTGAAAGACTGGTAAAGGTAAAGGTAAAGTGAAGGGTTTCCCCGTTCTTATAAGAAAGATGAAACGACATTGGGATTAAATTATTATTTATTTTAAATCGGTGGTCCGCCTTTTGAGATTCCTTTTTAAATTTCAAATTCTAATCAGTGGTCCAGGTTTTGAGTTTAAAATTGAACGGTTAGATTTTAATTGGTCACAGTGGAGGTCGATTTAACCTATGATTGCCACGTGTATTATTATACCACTTGTGAACCAAAAAATAATATAATATTATTATATATAGCAGATAATAATAAAATATTTAGAAGTCGGTTGAGTTTAGAAAAACTTAGCTGGTTGGCTGTTGACTGTTGACTGCTCTGCATCAGGTGAGTTGACTCCTTTGACTTGTCGCCTGAGATTTGATCAGCTAGGTTTCTTTGTTCGTCCTTCGTCTTCTTGTCTGCATCAGCTAGGGTCTGATTCCTATAATCAGCTAGGTCCGTTCTTCCTCTGACATGCTTCAGCTTGCTTTTTCTTCTGTACTAGATTCCCAATCTAGTAGACCAAGTTCTCTGCTCAGCTCCAAAAATCTTTCTTCTAGCAAGGGTTTGGTAAAGATGTCAGCTATTTGGTAGTCTGTGCTGACTCTTTCAACTCTGACTCTCTTATTAAGCACGTGGTCTCTAATGAAGTGGTGCTTAACATCAATGTGCTTGGTCCTTGAATGCAAAACCGGGTTGTTGGTTATTGCAATAGCACTATTGTTGTCACACCAGATAGGGACTTCATTTGCAATGATATTATAGTCCCTCAGCTGTTGTCTGATCTATAAGATCTGGGCACAACAACTACCTGCAGCTAGGTATTCTGACTCTGTGGTGGAGATAGAGTTAGAAACCTGCTTCTTGCTAAACCAGGATATCAGTCTGGTTCCTAGGAATTGGCACGTTCCACTAGTGCTTTTCCTATTTATTTTGCATCCTGCGAAATCTGCATCTGAATATCCTAACAGCTCGAAGTTATCGTCCTTAGGATACCATAGTCCAACATTGACTATAGACTTAAGGTATTTAATTATTCTCTTGGCTGCATCTTGGTGCGACTGCTTTGGCTTGGATTGAAATCGCGCGCATACTCCTACGGCATAAGATATGTCTGGTCTGCTTGCAGTGAGGTATAGTAGTGATCCAATAAGTCCTCTGTAGTGGGTTGAATCCACTGATATGCCTGCCTCGTCTGCATCTAGGTGAGTACTTGTGCTCATAGAAATTCTTACTGGTTTGGATGATTCCATTCCAAATCTCTTGATTAGATCTCGGGTATACTTAGCTTGATTGATGAAAATTCCATTTTCCATCTGCTTAACTTGTAATCTGAGAAAGAAGTTAAGCTTTCCCATCATACTCATCTCAAACTCTCCTTGCATGAGGTTTGAGAATTTCTCACACAGCTCTGGGTTGGTTGAGCCAAATATAACGTCATCCACATATATCTGAACTATCAATATGTGGCCTTCGTGCTCTACTCTGAATAAGGTCTTGTCCACCTTTCCTTTACAGAAACCATTCTTCTCAAGAAACACAGATAGTGTTTCATACCATGCTCTTGGTGCTTGCTAAGTCCATAGAGAGCCTTCAACAGCTTGTAGACTTTGTCTCCTTTGACAAAACCTGGGGGTTGCTCTACATAGACTTCTTCTAGGATGCCATTTAGAAATGCACTCTTTACATCCATCTGGTAGACTTCAAAATCCTTGAATGCAGCATATGCGAGGAATAGTCTGATGGCCTCTAATCTTGCAACAGGTGCATAGGTTTCATCAAAATCTATTCCTTGACACTGTGCATATCCTTTAGCAACAAGTCTGGCTTTATTCCTAACAACATATCCATCTTCGTCGCTCTTGTTTTTGTACACCCATTTGGCGCCAATAACCTTCTTGTGATCTGGTCTGTCTGTTAGTTCCCAAACGTTGTTCCTTTCCACCTGTTCCAGTTCCTCTTGCATGGCATTGATCCATGAATAATCTTCCAAGGCTTGTTCTATTGTATTGGGTTCTATCTGAGACATGAAGCAAGAGAACATGGCCATTCCTGTGGGTAGAGTAGATTGTCTTGTCTTAACTCCATCAGTCAGCTTCCCGATGATTTGCTGGATTGGATGGTCTTTGAGCCACTTGGGGATATCATCTTCTTCAGGGTATGTTCCCCCTGTTGAATTGCTCTGGTGGATTTCTGCATCAGCTCGGATCTGGTCTCCTTGGTCTACAACTAGATCAGCTACCGTATTGTCATCTGCAGGTTGGATCTGATCTGCAGATGAGTCTTTATCAGCTACAGTTGGGTCTTCATCAGCGGCAACTGGATCAGATAGGTTTGGTGATCCTGTCTGATCTGCATTTGGGTCTTCAACAGCTACAGTTGCGTCTTCAGGCTGGTCTGCAGATGAGTCTACCATTCCAGTGTCATGTACTATGAGTTCTTCGAGGGTTGCTGATTTGAGTTTATTCTCAACTAGCTCAACTTGCTTTATGTACTCAACAGTAGATTCGTCAAATACAACATGGGGTGTTTCTTCCACAACTAGGGTTCTTTTTTTAAATACTCTATATGCCTTGCTTCTTTGTGAGTATCCCATAAAGAGACCATCATCAGTTTTAGCATCGAAGGCATTTAGTTGTGTTTTACCGTTGTTGTGGATGAAACACTTACAACCAAAAACGTGAAAGTAAGCAACAGTAGGAGTTCTATTATTCCAAACCTCATAGGGAGTTTTGCCATATTTCCCTACTATCATACTCCTGTTCTGAGTATGGCAAGCTGTGTTGATAGCTTCAGCCCAGAACCTCTTGGGCAAGTCTGCTTCTGCAATCATGGACCTGGCTGCTTCCTTCAAGGTTCTGTTTCTTCTTTCAGCAACACTATTCTGCTGTGGGGTCCTGGCTGCAGAGAGTTCATGCTGGATTCCATCCTGATCGCTGTAATCAGTGATCGCCTTGTTGAGAAATTCTCCCCCTCTATCTGATCTGATCTTGATGATGGAGAGGGATTTCTGATTCTGAATCCTTCTCAGCAGCTCAGGTAGCTTGGTCAAGGTTTCGATTTTCTTGTACAGGAAGATGATCCAAGTGTACCTTAAATAGTCATCTACTACAACAAGTGCATGCTTTCTGCCACTTAGAGTCCTTGGCTTGATAGGACCAAATAGATCCGTATGGAGTAGATCTAGGACTCTTGTTGTGAGAGCTGTAGGCTGGACTGGCTTGAATGATGCTCTCGTCTGCTTCCCTTTCTAACAAGCATCACAGAGAACTTCCTTCTTGAATGCTTCATCTGGAAGTCCTCTGACCAGCTTTTGAGAACTAATCTTGTTGATGGCTTTGAAGTTCAGGTGACATAATCTTTTGTGCCACAACTATCCGTTCTCAGCTATTGTCTTGGATAGAAAATAAGTGTTGGGAGTTCCTGTGTTCCAATCTATCATATAGACATCTCTCCCTCTGAATCCTTGTAGCTTCACTTCTCCAGAGAGGATATCTATCACCATACATTTCCAAATGGTGAAGACTAATAGGTTCTTCTCATCGCAAAACTGGCTTATGCTTAGGAGATTATACTTGAGCCCTTTGACATAGTGAACTTTGGATATGACAATATTTCCTCGGTGCAGCTCTCCAAAGCCCTTCTTTTGTCCTCTAGAGCTATCTCCAAAGGTTACATTTGGACCTCTTTCTTTGGTGTATTTGGTCAGCATCTTCTTGTTCCCGGTCATGTGCCTTGAGCATCCAGAATCTACAAACCATTCTTCACCTCCAAAGTTTGAATTTGTGGAGATGTGGTAGTAGTCCTTCCACCTTTTCTGCAATCATACAAGTAGAGATTTAGGTACCCAAATCTGTGTGGGTCCTTTCGGGTTAGATGGTTTCCTGGAGGATTGATTTCTCCTTGGATTATTAAAATTGTTATTATTATTACCCTTGTAAGATGTGTAAGGTCTAGGTCTGTATCTTCTGTTGGAATTGAATACTGGATATTCCTCAAAATATTGATAGTGTGGGCCATTTCTAAATCTTGGTTGAGACCATTTATTAAATCTTTGAGGTCTCCACACTTGTTCATTTTGGAAATTAGGATAACCTTGAGGTTTCTATCTGCCCCTCCCATTTTGAAATCTATTTTTGGGGAGTTGTTGATAATAGTGGGCATGTTGTCTGGGCTGCTGCTTCTGCCTTGGCCAATGCCTAGTCGCTTGTCTAGGTGACTGCCTTGTGAACCCTGGCTGCAGCCTAGACTTGTGACTTGGCTTTTGCCTGTTTTTAAATATCGGTTTGTATATAGGCTCAGCAGTCGAGACTATTGTTTCTACCTTGATGAAAGTGGTTTTAGAACTAGAGGGAGTGTGAGGATCATATCCAAGGCCTGATCTGGAATATAGTGGCCTCTTATTAGTACACAATTCGTCCAGAGTTAAAGATACTTTCAGGGAGGTTATTTCCTGCGCCTGAGTTTTATTTACCTGAGTCAGTTTAGTAAATTCGGCCTTCACATGAGCAAGTGCAGCTGATTTTTCTATAATTAAAATAGTTAGTCGATTTATCTCAGCTGTAGTGATATCAGACTGGTTTTTCAAATTAGCTGCAGCCTGGTTTTCAAAATCAGTTTTGACTGTATTCAGTTCTAGGCTGAGTTTTTCAAAATCATTTTTGAGCTACCTATTCTCATCTTGCAGCTGAGTTTTCTCGGCTGATACAGATAGGTGTGTGGATTTCAGTGTTTCAAAATCTTTAAATAGCTGATTTACAGATTCGTGCAGATCCATATCTTGTGACATGGCTGAGCTATTTGAACCAGAGGGCTTTGATATTACCTCTTCATCATCTAGGTTGGCCATCAGGCAGTCATACTCTTCATCACCATCAGAGAAGAATCCGCTGCTTGATTCTACGCGCTCTTGATCTTCTCTGATGAAGGCCTTCCTTCTGTCTTCTTTTCTGCTCACCTCCTTCTTGCTCTCTTCCTTCTTAAGATCAGGACAGTCGATTTGGATGTGTCTTGTCTTGTGACAATTGTAGCACTCCACCTTCCAGCTTCCGGCTTTTTGGTTCCTTTTGGGATTCTCCTTATAATTTTTCTTGTATTTGGAATAGTTTTTCCAGAAGTTGCTGAATCTTTGCATTATGAACGCTATATCTTCCTCAAAATCTAATGGATTTGGAGGCTTTATATCAGATAAGCTCTTGGAGGGGGACTCGACTGCAAAGGCTATTCCTTCTCTGCAGGCTCGGTTGAGGATAAACTTGGAAGCTCGAACTCATAAGCCTTCAGATCGGAGAACAGCTCTTGGATCTTTATTTTATTAAGATCCTTGGATTCTCTCATGGCCAATGCCTTCATGCTCCATTCAGGATTGAGAGATCTTAGTACCTTCAGCGCCATTTCCCTATTGCCATAAGATTTGCCGAGGGAATTGATCTCATTGAAGATTTCAGTGAACCTTGTGTCCACTTGGTCTATAGATTCGCCATTCTTAATTTTGAAGTTGTCAAACTTTTGAGTAGCGATTGACAACTTATTCTCTTTGATTAGCTCCGTTCCCTCACATATTAAGGCTAATGTGTCCCAGAGTTCTTTGGCATTCTTGCAATTCTTGATCTTGACCATGGTGGATTTGTCAAGAGTTTGATACAGCACGTCTCTAGCCCGGTTGTCAAGGTTGGCCAGCTTTCTTTCTTCGGGAGTCAGCTCTGTCCTCTTCTTTGGGATCTTCTCTGGCTTCCCTGCTGCAATCTCCTCTGGAGTGTTGTCCTTCTCGAAGGTGAGTGGCCCGTATTCTATGATGCACCACATGTCATTATGGATTGAAGATAAGTGTGCCTGCATCCTTATCTTCCAAAGATCATACTCGTCAACTGAAAACACATGTAGTCTAGAATGCATGTGTTCCATTATAAAATAAGAGTAAAATATATCTCTGATATAGATCTGGTTCGTGAAATAAATGAACCAACCTCTCCGATACCACTTGTAGGTCACAAGTCGTCCAGGAATAAGTCTAGAGGGGGGGTGAATAGACTTATTGAAACTCTTAAACTCTTTTCCACAAAGAGTAAGTTTCTTCAGCTGATAGATATGCAAATGACTTAGAGTCGTTTGTTCTCAATACGTGCGGAAGTCAGCTGATGACGAATACAAAGCAACTAATGAAACACTTAATAATGAGTGCAGTAGTTAAAGTATGATGCTATAAAACAGTAAAATACTCAGGCAATTATAGTGGTCTCAGAGGTGGGGTAATCCTCTACTAATCCACTTTTCTCCAAACCACTTGGAGATAAATTCACTATAATTTTCAACAAGTGATAAATATTACAGTGATTTAACCAAATTACAACAGCTTCCAACCAGTAGAAATCCTTGCCGTTGTAACACCCTTGACTGCCTTGCACCTCTTGATCCGCGATCCTTGGATGCCTTTACAGTCTCGAACTTCAACCAGTGAAGTACCCCGAACTCAGGATTAACGACACGAATTTTTGTCTTCTCCAACTAAGAGCTTCTTCAAGTATGAACTTTTGCGGACCGCTCTTTTCACGATGCATTATTTCGCTTTTAGATTGCTTGAATGCTTTTATTGCTTGAGAGTATGTTCGCACCGTGTATTGCTCAACTTCAAATCTTCGGATATATATAGGTGTTGATCCTTGAGCATTTCTTCATAGCCATTGCAAATCTGTAACAAATCAGTCCGTTGGAGAGAGACTTCTTTGTTTATTCCTTTCTGAACGTTGCAAGGCTGGATTCCCATATTTTAATCCATCGATCGACCGTTGTGAAGACTTTGCATGTGAGGCACCGAATCTTTTGAATATAGTAAGATTAAAGTCTTCATGGTAGGCCTGGATGAATTATTTAATTCATATCCTTTGCGTGAATCGCTCTAATTTGTCTCTTCAGGTTGCATGTGACTTTCCGTAATATTTGACTTTTCAACGCATGCTGACGTGGACATGGAGTACTTGGCTGATCTCAAGTAGGCCGATGTACAGTTAACTTCTCTACAGTCTGGACTTCTCTGATGTTGACTGTTCGGGTCTCACCTGATCAGATGACTTGTCTGAGGTTACTTGACTGCAGTCTGGTCAAACATCTCTGATGATTTTTGATGACCAGAATCTTCTCTGATTTGACTTGGATGTACCTCTATGATGAACTTAGCTGTACATTTGTACTTAGCCGATTTTTAGCCTAACTTATTTTGGCCTACAGAAGATACTCATTTGGTTCTTCTTTACATTTTGCCAAGTTTTAAACTTAACATAATTTGGCCTATGGAAGATACTCATTTGGTTCTTCCTTACATTTTTGCCAAGTAATAAGTATTTGAATTTATATTAATGACATCATCAAAATCTAACAAGTATTCCTAACACATCATATACTTGGAACAAAGATACATCAAGATATGGGATCAACTCATGAAAAATGAGAAATATTTCACCCAAAAACTGCTACTGTCTAGCCCATGAAAACTGACCTCTGGAGCTCCAAAACCAATCTCCACCATTGAAAGTGTTTGTCCAGATGCTATGAAGCTACCTTCAAAATTTCAAGACGATCGGACCGCTCAATCTCTGGGAAAAGGCTAAATTCTGCTGCTGGGTTCTTAAGATCCGAAAACCTCTCTCTCTCTCTTGTTTCTCTGTTTCTTTTTTCTGAAGAAAATAGCTTAAATTAATATCATAATTAATTGTGGTAATTAATGATATTAAATGGTATATTTGGAATCTATATTTTGTGTAGATTAATTTAGTGTATTTACTTGTTCAATTTCATTAAGGAATGGATAAGTAATTAATGCACAAAGATAAGCCATTTAATCGATGGGAATGTGGTGTGGACTTCCATCCCGCATTGAAAAAACAAGGAAGTGTTCTATTTATAAATGACTTTCCACCATAAAGAAGCAATCAAGTGTGCTCCATTATGGTGCACCCTAGTTGGCTTTAATTAGTTTTTTAAGGCTAAAATTCGAATCCTATGAGGAAGGTGCAAAGGACCTTCCGAATCCGAGTCCGAGGCCGAGCACGTTCACATCGCACTTGTCGCAACGGAAAGGCTTGGGCTTCTGACTACACGTCGCACTCTTCGCACCAGACCACAAGATGTCTGTTCAGCTAGAAAGTCACATTGATTCGGACAGGGTCGTTTACAGGCTATAAATAGCCCCCTGCTGATGATGATTGCATATACAGAATTAACCAAGATAATTAACACACTCATTCTAGCATAGAATTTATACTCAAGTCCCGAGTATTCAGTAGTTCGCCTAGAATTCGATTCCTAGTACAAGGTATCGAGTTCATACAAAACTGTTGTATCTTGGGGACGTTTGCCGTTGATCCGTGTGTATTATGCGGGGTAATTTCATCTTACGGAGAGAGAGAGTCTAACTCTTGCCTCGGTTTTATATTGTTTCGTCATTTTCTACATCATACCAAACAACAATTAAGTTGCAGGTAATATAATTACCTCACCCACTGAAATAAAACCTGATTATAGGATATATTTATGTGGGCTAAAAAGCTTGGGCTTCTGACTAATGGGCTAAAAACCAAAATAAAGCCCAATAAATCTCCCCCTTTTTAGCCTATTAGGAAGAGTTCGCCATCCCGATGATCGAGCAACACATCTTCAACTTCTCCCTTACCAAAGCCTTTGTCACCATATCGGAACCATTATCATCGGTATGAAGTTTATCAAGTTTAAACAACCCATTTCAAGAGCACCTCTTGTAATATCCGTACCTTTCTATTTTCAGCAGTTTCTATTTTTGGCACATGTCTATTTTTATTGACTTGCTTGTAACCGTTTCGACGTTTTGAATCTATTTTGTTCTTGGTGTTTTTCCATTTGGACGAGTGTTTTTACGTAATTTTGCTTCATGTTATGTTTTGTCGCATGTATGTTCGATTCTTGTAAAACTGGTTTGGTTTCGTTGTTTCTTCATTTTCTTGAGTCCATATGGTTGAGTTATTCATGTTGTGAGTTTCGGTTTGATAATCCGACGTCGTATCGTGATTTTTGGACGTTTGGTCCATTTTGTAATGTCCTAGAAGTTTAGGGAGTTTTATCTCCTTTGACGTATTTCGAATCTTCCGATAGTCGGAATCGTACTTTCTTTAAGCACTTAGCTTCGTCGTCATGAATACTTCGTATTTATGTTTGGGTTCTGTCCTTGTTTTGCGTTTCGACCTCGTACTTTCCTGAGCAGCGAACTGCATTCAGCAGTGTTGAACTGCTGCATGAATAATGTACGTTATTCATGCTTTCTTACGTGCGCTATCGATGCATGTGTAATGTACGTTAAACCTTAGTGTTAACGTACGTTATTGTGCTCAGCGTTTTGGGCAGAAGCTTCTACACAGTTTCTGCCTAGACCTTACGTACGTTAGCATATGAGTGTTACGTATGTAAGAGGCATACCATACGTTAACCTCACCATGTTAACGTACGTAATGAACTGTCAGGTATTTAAAGTCTGAACAGGTCAGTCGTGTTATTTTTCCTTCTTTTCTTTCCCTTGTCCGCGACATGAGTTCTTCGGGCGATTTCGAGCGATTCGTACAGAGCAATCCGTAGAGTTACTCTATAGATCGATTGTTGTGCTTCAAGCAAAGTTTATCATCATCCTAATCCTTCTCTCTCGCCCTAATCCAAGGTATTATAGCTTAGAACCCTAACTTTGTTCATTGGGTTTTTTTTTGGGATTTGTCTAATTAAACTCGAATTGTTCGTTTGTGTTGCTATATATCCAATCAATTATTGTTATTGAGTGTTTCCCAATCCGTTTCCATCATGTTTAATCCGTGGATTGTTGATTTGGGGAGGTTTTGTGAAAACCCTCGCCTGTATTGATCGTACACGTATTGTTAAGATTGTAATTGGGGTTGTGGGCGTATTCCGTTCGATCGTTTAGGACTGAGTTGTGTTAACCTTGCGTTTAGGAGCGGTCGTGGTCACTCTGTGGCACTACTAGCCGTCGTTTACTTTTCGTCTCGTCAAAGATGTCTCAAAGGCAAGTACTTTACATTTATATGCATATTCTAGTATTTGATTTATGGCTTCCCGTGTATGTTGTGGATGTGAATGCATATGTTCACCCAGTGATGGTCTAATGGGGCCTCTGGGGATATGTAGTGCCATGTGTATGTGTATTGTGGAACTGGGGTTAACCACCCAGGGATGGTCCGATGGGGCCTCTGCGGTGTGTGGTGGCCGAGAGTGTCATACCAACGGTTATCCTTTGAAATGTTTTGTTGGAGAACCGTGTTTTGTGCCTGTGCACCGTAATATTCCGGAATATAAAAATGTTTTCTAAAATGATTTTGGCGCATATTTCATCTGATTAGAATAGTAGTTCAAATGGATTGTACTTGCACTAGTTGTTGTCGCTAACCCCTTAAATGCGGGAAATACTTTTGTATTTCAGGTACAGGTCATGGAGGCGAACGAGCATGTGGACAGTACGAGGATGATGGGCAAGAGTGATTCTGTTCAATGGTCATTTGTTTGGCGTGTTGTCTTTTTATTTTAACATTTATGTCATTTGTTTCAGTACTCGAGTACTTCTTCCTTTGAACTTGTATTTGCTTGTGAACCCTGTTTGGGAAGGATTTTGTTTGTTACTGTCACTTTCGGTCCATTTGTCTTGAATGTCTTAAATTGTGGAATTATTTTTATGTTAATGAAGTTTGTCATGGGTCATGGTGTTGAGTTTGTACATTAACCTGGTGGATTCCAAAGGGTCGGGTCCACGGTGCTGTAATATGCCCTGAACGTCTTGGGGGTATTACAAAATATGGTATCAGAGACTAAGGTTTTATGGATACCTAGGATGTCGGTTATTTGGGTCTAGTCGGGTGTCGTTTCTGAACAGTATCACTACTATGCCATCATCTCAGTACGCCGGTGCTCATAAGTTTTCTTAACTTGACTCATTGCGTTATCCTGTGTTGTTCATTCTTAGTATTGTGATGTGTTTTGTGTTTGAACTATACTCACTAGTTACTTCTTCAGAATGCCTGCTGGTAGAGGAAGCGTACGCGGTAGGGGACGTGGCGCAGCCGGTGGGGCGGCCATGTCCGATAGCTATGGGGCTGGTTCGGCAATGCCTTATTTGTCGAACAGTGTCCCACCTAGTGCTGTCTGCTAGCTTCGGCAATACCAATGATAACGTCGGGGTAGCGAACATTCTGCTGCAAGTAGCGAATCAGATGGCGCTACTAACCCAAACGGTCCTGGTTAACCAAGCTAATGCTAATCTGGTTCCGCCTACTGGTTCTGGTACCGATAAGTTGCTTCAGGACATGATCCATATGCATCCACCACAGTTCGATGGTACTTCCGACCCTTCTGGTTGGGAGAGTTGGTTATTCGAGATGGAAAAAGTGTTCGAGGTAGCAAACTGCTCCGAGGAGAGAAAAGTACCAATTGCTCAGTACTTCCTCGCCAAGGAGGCGGCAACATGGTGGCAAGCAGTAAAACCACGTGACTGTAACACCCCAAACTAAGCGGACATTACGGTGCCGTGGATGTTGGAATATTTATTCCACATATTTATAGATAGTGTTTTGATGATTAAGTTGCTAAACAAAGCAAAACAATAAAGAGGCGATGCAAAACAACGAAACAGACGAGGACGCAAAAAGCCGGACGAAATACAAAGCTAGGGCACGCTAGAAATATAAGTTAGCGCACGCTAACGGGTCCCGGCTGCAGATCAGACGAGTTCGAAGTTACCTGAAGTGAAGTCATCTGATGAAGATAGCGCACGCTACACATGTATACTAACGCATGCTATCGAAGTCCATATTACCGTTGTGAAGAGATTCAAATACAGAATGACGTATGCAGTGAAGTAAGACTTAGCGCACGCTACAAGTGATATTTAGCGCACACTAAATATCAATTTGAAATCAAGTCAATCAATCCATTGGGAAGATTCTGATCCAAAGTCAAAAAGTATAAACGGTTATATGAGGCATGCAATGATGCAAGATTAGCGCATGCTACAAGGAAGTGTTAGCGCATACTAACTGTCCATGACAGTAGCCATTGTACTGAAACTGGAAGACATTAACGTACGTAACACGAAGGCATAACATACGCTACAGGCAAAATGCGCGATAACGCACGCTAAGAAGAAGAGCTAGCACATGCTAGCAAGTCAAAAGTCAGCAACGGCTAGTTTGATGAAGAAGGCTATAAATATCACATCCTTGGTATCAAACCATACAACGACTTCAAGCAATCAAGACATTGATTTGATATTCATATTCATTATATTGTTGTTGTGATATTGATCTTATATTGTTAGTTTGAGTGTTTTTACATTCAACACATATACGAGAGGTAAAAGAAAAGATACGATTGGATTCGGCGTTATTAGGATCAAGGATCCAAATTGTTAGAATCGGAATCGCTATCTTAGTGAGGTTTATCTAGTACTGATAGAAAGCTAGAGTGGTTGATTCCTTGTCCAATAGAAAAAGAAAACGGTTTAACTTGGACCGACATAAGGACAAGTACAAGGGGTAATATCTCGACCGATAGAAGAGAGATTGAACGGTTTACTCGGACCGATAGAAGACAGGCTTGTAACGGTAATCCCTCGACCGATAGAAGAGAGGTGCAGAGGTTTTGATCTTCAACCTATTGAAAAAGATACAGAGAAAGAGGACGTAGGCATGTTTGGACGAACCTCTATAAATCCGTGTGTCGATTTATTTTCCGCACTTTATATTTATGCTTCCGCAACACGGCACAAATATCGATTTTGCTCCAACAATTGGTATCGGAGCGGTTCCTCCAATAAGCGGCTTAACATCCGAGGAGTCGATCTAAATGGCGTTTCAATATGCTCTAGTCGAAGGTCTTGCTCTCAATCGACCACCATTTTTTGATGGATCGAACTTTACGACGTGGAAGAAAAAGATGTCAATATTCATCCGAGCGTATGAGGAAGGTGATTTGTCTTGGTCCAAAAATTCCCACGAATTCCAACGGTACGCTTAAAACTTTAGAAGAATATGACGATTCCGATTGGAAAAATGACCATTACAATTGTAAGGCAACTGAACTCCTTTAGTTTGCCTTAAATCCGGAAGAACACAACCGGATATCATCATGTGATAGTGCCAAAGAAATTTAGAAAATGCTTGAGGTAACACACGAAGGTACATCTCAAGTCAAGGAGACGAAGATAAACATGCTCCTTCACGAATACGAACTATTCCAAATGAAGGACGATGAATCCATCAAGATCATGCTCGACCGATTTTCGGTCATCACAAATGGATTAGCATGTTTCGAAAAACCACTTTTGAGTAGTGAGAAAGTAAAGAAAATTCTCCGATCACTACCTCGAGAATGGAATGGTACGGTGACGGCAATAATGGAATCCAAAGATTTAAAAATCTTGATTTTAGTGCTCTCGTTGGTTCTCTTATCAACTACGAGATTGTTCTAAAATCTCGGATTGCCAAACCGAAACCAAAGGAAAGATCGATAGCCATGAAGGCTAAGATGTCAAGATCTAAGGAAGAAATCCCGGTGGACGAAAGCGACGAAGAATCGGCATATTATGCCAAAAATATTAATAAGTTCCAACACTTATTAAACCGGAAAAAGAAAGACATCCAAGCGGGCGAATCTAAGAAATTCGACAACACTTGTCGATTATGTGGTAAACCAGGCCACTTTGCAAAGAATTGTCGTGTAAAACCAACAGAGGTTTTAATTGCAACATGGAGTGACGAAGCTATTGATGATAATTTCATCGATCAAAATAACCTTTGCATTTATGGCCCGGAGTTCATTCCACGATAGCGACGTCGAAATCCAAGTAAGTATTTCTTACGACGAACCTTTTGAAGTATTTTGAATTATTGCATACGGATTATCAAAATGCTTTAAATGAGATTAAATCCCTTAAATCTAAATATATATCATTGGAAAATGAAAATTCCAAAATTCTTGATAAAGGAAAATTTGTTGAAATCGATCATTCAAAATGCATTGAAAACAAAAATATTTTAAAGGATGATCTTGTTAAAGTTCAAACCGAGGTAAAAAATTTAACGTAGAAATTCTCTCTCGAAAACGAGAAATTTGAAAATATGCTCTCGGTTCAAAAATACACGTTAAATAAAGAGGGGTTAGGATTCAGACCACGTTTTAAAAACGAATCCGTAAATTTTAAAATACCGCGGTGATAAAAATATTTGAAAATCGGGCATCACATTTCGAATTGCAAAAGCCCAAGACGGACGATAAAAACTAAGAAAATTTGGATTCTCAAAGGAACGTTTATTCCTAATATCGTCTATGTCTCAAAACAAAAACCGACTTTCGGTTAGATCCCCAAAAATTAATTTTTAACAAATTGATATTTTACAAAGGGAGAGATAATATTTTCAGGGGGAGTTATTTCCTATTTATGCATAATTATATTCGTCAATTTGTATCATGCATATTCAATAATTGGTATCCTCTATATTTTTTTTTACACTTTTCTTGAATACAAAAAGGGGAGAAGGGTTGAATCGGATAAAAAGCGTCATGAAAGATATGATGAGAAAAATAAAAAGTAAAAGGGAGGAGAAAATAATAAAAATCGAAGAAGTCGAAAAGGAGAAGAAAGCATACAAAAAGGGGGAGAAATGAAGGAGTTGAAAAATGAGAAATGGAGAAGTCGAAAATGACAGAAAAAGAAAAAGATGGGTGAAACTAACGAAATGAACAAAGCCGAAAACTTTGAAACGAACAAATATATATACTTTTATTTTACAGGTTTTATCCAATTCAAGGGTTGTTTTGTAATCATCAAAAAGGGGAAGATTGTTGGAATGTTTATTCCACATATTTATAAATAGTGTTTTGATGATTAAGTTGCTAAACAAAGCAAAACAACAAAGAGGCGAAGCAAAACAACGAAGCAGACGAAGATGCAAAAAGCTGGACAAAATACAAAGCTAGCGCACGCTAGAAATATAAGTTAGCGCACGCTAACGGGTCCTCGCTGCAGATCAGACGAGTTCGAAGTTACCTGAAGTGAAGTCATCTGAATAACGGGTCACATGTATACTAACGCACGCTATCGAAGTCCATATTACCGTTGTGAAGAGATTCAAACACAGAATGACGTATGCAGTGAAGTAAGACTTAGCGCATGCTACAAGTGATATTTAGCGCACGCTAAATATCAGTTTGAAATCAAGTCAATCAATCTGTTGTGATGATTCTGATGCAAAGTCAAAAAGTATAAACGGATATATAATGTATGCAATGATGCAAGATTAGTGCACGCTAACTGTCCATGACAGTAGCCACTGGACTGAAACTGGATGACGTTAACGTACGTAACACGAAGGCATAACGTACGCTACAGGCAAAATGCGCGATAGCGCACGCTAAGAAGAATAGCTAGCGCACGCTAGCAAGTCAAAAGTCAGCAACAGCTAGTTTGATGAAGAAGGCTATAAATACCACATCCTTGGTATCAAACCATACAACAACTTCAAGCAATCAAGACATTGATCTGATATTCATATACATTATATTGTTGTTGTGATATTGAGCTTATATTGTTAGTTTGAGTGTTTTTACATTCAACACATGCACGAGAGGTAAAAGAAAAGATACGATTGGATTAGGTGTTATTAGGATCAAGGATCCAACATTGTTAGAATAGGAATCGCTATCTTAGTGAGGTTTATCTAGTACCGATAGAAAGCTAGAGTGGTTGATTCCTGGTCCAATAGAAAAAGAAAACGGTTTAACTTCGACCGACATAAAGACAAGTACAAGGGGTAATATCTCGACCGATAGAAGAGAGATTGAATGGTTTACTCGGACCGATAGAAGACGGGCTTGTAATCCCTCGACCGATAGAAGAGAGGTGCAGAGGTTTTGATCTTCAACCTATTGAAAAAGATACAGAGAGAGAGAGGACGTAGGCATGTTTGGACGAACCTCTATAAATCCGTGTGTCGATTTATTTTCCGCACTTCATATTTATGCTTCCGCAACACGGCGCAAATACCGATTTTGCTCCAACAATTGGTATCGGAGCGGTTCCTCCAATAAGCGGCTTAACATCCGAGGAGTCGATCTAAATGGCGTTTCAATATGCTCTAGTCGAAGGCCTTGCTCTCAATCGACCACCATTTTTTGATGGATCGAACTTTACGACGTGGAAGAAAAAGATGTCAATATTCATCCGAGCGTATGAGGAAGGTGATTTGTCTTGGTCCAAAAATTCCCACGAATTCCAACGGTACGCTTAAAACTTTAGAAGAATATGACGATTCCGATTGAAAAAATGACCATTACAATTGTAAGGCAACTGAACTCCTTTAGTTTGCCTTAAATCCGGAAGAACACAACCGGATATCATCATGTGATAGTGCCAAAGAAATTTGGAAAATGCTTGAGGTAACACACGAAGGTACATCTCAAGTCAAGGAGACGAAGATAAACATGCTCCTTCACGAATACGAACTATTCCAAATGAAGGACAATGAATCCATCAAGATCATGCTCGACCGATTTTCGGTCATCACAAATGGATTAGCATGTTTCGAAAAACCACTTTTGAGTAGTGAGAAAGTAAAGAAAATTCTCCGATCACTACCTCGAGAATGGAACGGTACGGTGACGGCAATAATGGAATCCAAAGATTTAAAAATCTTGATTTTAGTGCTCTCGTTGGTTCTCTTATCAACTACGAGATTGTTCTAAAATCTCGGATTGCCAAACCGAAACCAAAGGAAAGATCGATAGCCATGAAGGCTAAGATGTCAAGATCTAAGGAAGAAATCCCGGTGGACGAAAGCGACGAAGAATCGGCATATTATGCCAAAAATATTAATAAGTTCCAACACTTATTAAACTGGAAAAAGAAAGACATCCAAGCGGGCGAATCTAAGAAATTCGACAACACTTGTCGATTATGTGGTAAACCAGGACACTTTGCAAAGAATTGTCGTGTAAAACCAACAGAGGTTTTAATTGCAACATGGAGTGACGAAGCTATTGATGATAATTTCATCGATCAAAATAACCTTTGCATTTATGGCCCGGAGTTCATTCCACGATAGCGACGTCGAAATCCAAGTAAGTAATTCTTACGACGAACCTTTTGAAGTATTTTGAATTATTGCATACGGATTATCAAAATGCTTTAAATGAGATTATATCCCTTAAATCTAAATATATATCATTGGAAAATGAAAATTCCAAAATTCTTGATAAAGGAAAATTTGTTGAAATCGATCATTCAAAATGCATTCAAAACAAAAATATTTTAAAGGATGATCTTGTTAAAGTTCAAACCGAGGTAAAAAATTTAACGTAGAAATTCTCTCTCGGAAACGAGAAATTTGAAAATATGCTCTCGGTTCAAAAATACACGTTAAATAAAGAGGGGTTAGGATTCAGACCACGTTTTAAAAACGAATCCGTAAATTTTAAAATACCGCGGTGATAAAAATATTTGAAAATCGGGCATCACATTTCGAATTGCAAAAGCCCAAGACGGACGATAAAAACTAAGAAAATTTGGATTCCCAAAGGAACGTTTATTCCTAATATCGTCTATGTCTCAAAACAAAAACCGACTTTCGGTTAGATCCCCAAAAATTAATTTTTAACAAATTGATATTTTACAAAGGGAGAGATAATATTTTCAGGGGGAGTTATTTCCTATTTATGCATAATTATATTCGTCAATTTGTATCATGCATATTCAATAATTGGTATCCTCTATATTTTTTTTTTACACTTTTTGCTGAATACAAAAAGGCGGAGAAGGGGTTGAATCGGATAAAAAGCGTCATGAAAGATATGATGAGAAAAATAAAAAGTAAAAGGGAGGAGAAAATAATAAAAATCGAAGAAGTCGAAAAGGAGAAGAAAGCATACAAAAAGGGGGAGAAATGAAGGAGTTGAAAAATGAGAAATGGAGAAGTCGAAATGACGAAAAGAAAAGATGGGTGAAACTAACGAAATGAACAAAGCCGAAAACTTTGAAACGAACAAATATATATACTTTTATTTTACAGGTTTTATCCAATTCAAGGGTTGTTTTGTAATCATCAAAAAGGGGAAGATTGTTGGAATGTTTATTCCACATATTTATAAATAGTGTTTTGATGATTAAGTTGCTAAACAAAGCAAAACAACAAAGAGGCGAAGCAAAACAACGAAGGCATTTAAGATGCAAAAAGCTGGACAAAATACAAAGCTAGCGCACGCTAGAAATATAAGTTAGCGCACGCTAACGGGTCCTCGCTGCAGATCAGACGAGTTCGAAGTTACCTGAAGTGAAGTCATCTGAATAACGGGTCACATGTATACTAACGCACGCTATCGAAGTCCATATTACCGTTGTGAAGAGATTCAAACACAGAATGACGTATGCAGTGAAGTAAGACTTAGCGCATGCTACAAGTGATATTTAGCGCACGCTAAATATCAGTTTGAAATCAAGTCAATCAATCTGTTGTGATGATTCTGATGCAAAGTCAAAAAGTATAAACGGATATATAATGTATGCAATGATGCAAGATTAGTGCACGCTAACTGTCCATGACAGTAGCCACCGGATCAAATCGATGACGTTAACGTCGTAACACGAAGGCATAACGTCGCTACAGGCAAAATGCGCGATAGCGCACGCTAAGAAGAATAGCTAGCGCACGCTAGCAAGTCAAAAGTCGAAATGACTAGTTTGATGAAGAAGGCTATAAATACCACATCCTTGGTATCAAACCATACAACAACTTCAAGCAATCAAGACATTGATCTGATATTCATATACATTATATTGTTGTTGTGATATTGAGCTTATATTGTTAGTTTGAGTGTTTTTACATTCAACACATGCACGAGAGGTAAAAGAAAAGATACGATTGGATTAGGTGTTATTAGGATCAAGGATCCAACATTGTTAGAATCGGAATCGCTATCTTAGTGAGGTTTATCTAGTACCGATAGAAAGCTAGAGTGGTTGATTCCTGGTCCAATAGAAAAAGAAAACGGTTTAACTTCGACCGACATAAAGACAAGTACAAGGGGTAATATCTCGACCGATAGAAGAGAGATTGAATGGTTTACTCGGACCGATAGAAGACGGGCTTGTAATCCCTCGACCGATAGAAGAGAGGCGCAGAGGTTTTGATCTTCAACCTATTGAAAAAGATACAGAGAGAGAGAGGACGTAGGCATGTTTGGACGAACCTCTATAAATCCGTGTGTCGATTTATTTTCCGCACTTCATATTTATGCTTCCGCAACACGGCGCAAATACCGATTTTGCTCCAACAATTGGTATCGGAGCGGTTCCTCCAATAAGCGGCTTAACATCCGAGGAGTCGATCTAAATGGCGTTTCAATATGCTCTAGTCGAAGGCCTTGCTCTCAATCGACCACCATTTTTTGATGGATCGAACTTTACGACGTGGAAGAAAAAGATGTCAATATTCATCCGAGCGTATGAGGAAGGTGATTTGTCTTGGTCCAAAAATTCCCACGAATTCCAACGGTACGCATAAAACTTTAGAAGAATATGACGATTCCGATTGGAAAAATGACCATTACAATTGTAAGGCAACTGAACTCCTTTAGTTTGCCTTAAATCCGGAAGAACACAACCGGATATCATCATGTGATAGTGCCAAAGAAATTTGGAAAATGCTTGAGGTAACACACGAAGGTACATCTCAAGTCAAGGAGACGAAGATAAACATGCTCCTTCACGAATACGAACTATTCCAAATGAAGGACAATGAATCCATCAAGATCATGCTCGACCGATTTTCGATCATCACAAATGGATTAGCATGTTTCGAAAAACCACTTTTGAGTAGTGAGAAAGTAAAGAAAATTCTCCGATCACTACCTCGAGAATGGAACGGTACGGTGACGGCAATAATGGAATCCAAAGATTTAAAAATCTTGATTTTAGTGCTCTCGTTGGTTCTCTTATCAACTACGAGATTGTTCTAAAATCTCGGATTGCCAAACCGAAACCAAAGGAAAGATCGATAGCCATGAAGGCTAAGATGTCAAGATCTAAGGAAGAAATCCCGGTGGACGAAAGCGACGAAGAATCGGCATATTATGCCAAAAATATTAATAAGTTCCAACACTTATTAAACTGGAAAAAGAAAGACATCCAAGCGGGCGAATCTAAGAAATTCGACAACACTTGTCGATTATGTGGTAAACCAGGCCACTTTGCAAAGAATTGTCGTGTAAAACCAACAGAGGTTTTAATTGCAACATGGAGTGAAGCTATTGATGATAATTTCATCGATCAAAATAACCTTTGCATTTATGGCCCGGAGTTCATTCCACGATAGCGACGTCGAAATCCAAGTAAGTAATTCTTACGACGAACCTTTTGAAGTATTTTGAATTATTGCATACGGATTATCAAAATGCTTTAAATGAGATTAAATCCCTTAAATCTAAATATATATCATTGGAAAATGAAAATTCCAAAATTCTTGATAAAGGAAAATTTGTTGAAATCGATCATTCAAAATGCATTGAAAACAAAAATATTTTAAAGGATGATCTTGTTAAAGTTCAAACCGAGGTAAAAAATTTAACGTAGAAATTCTCTCTCGGAAACGAGAAATTTGAAAATATGCTCTCGGTTCAAAAATACACGTTAAATAAAGAGGGGTTAGGATTCAGACCACGTTTTAAAAACGAATCCGTAAATTTTAAAATACCGCGGTGATAAAAATATTTGAAAATCGGGCATCACATTTCGAATTGCAAAAGCCCAAGACGGACGATAAAAACTAAGAAAATTTGGATTCCCAAAGGAACGTTTATTCCTAATATCGTCTATGTCTCAAAACAAAAACCGACTTTTGGTTAGATCCCCAAAAATTAATTTTTAACAAATTGATATTTTACAAAGGGAGAGATAATATTTTCAGGGGGAGTTATTTCCTATTTATGCATAATTATATTCGTCAATTTGTATCATGCATATTCAATAATTGGTATCCTCTATATTTTTTTTTTACACTTTTTGCTGAATACAAAAAGGGGGAGAAGGGGTTGAATCGGATAAAAAGCGTCATGAAAGATATGATGAGAAAAAATAAAAAGTAAAAGGGAGGAGAAAATAATAAAAATCGAAGAAGTCGAAAAGGAGAAGAAAGCATACAAAAAGGGGGAGAAATGAAGGAGTTGAAAAATGAGAAATGGAGAAGTCGAAAATGACAGAAAAAGAAAAAGATGGGTGAAACTAACGAAATGAACAAAGCCGAAAACTTTGAAACGAACAAATATATATACTTTTATTTTACAGGTTTTATCCAATTCAAGGGTTGTTTTGTAATCATCAAAAAGGGGAAGATTGTTGGAATGTTTATTCCACATATTTATAAATAGTGTTTTGATGATTAAGTTGCTAAACAAAGCAAAACAACAAAGAGGCGAAGCAAAACAACGAAGCAGACGAAGATGCAAAAAGCTGGACAAAATACAAAGCTAGCGCACGCTAGAAATATAAGTTAGCGCACGCTAACGGGTCCTCGCTGCAGATCAGACGAGTTCGAAGTTACCTGAAGTGAAGTCATCTGAATAACGGGTCACATGTATACTAACGCACGCTATCGAAGTCCATATTACCGTTGTGAAGAGATTCAAACACAGAATGACGTATGCAGTGAAGTAAGACTTAGCGCATGCTACAAGTGATATTTAGCGCACGCTAAATATCAGTTTGAAATCAAGTCAATCAATCTGTTGTGATGATTCTGATGCAAAGTCAAAAAGTATAAACGGATATATAATGTATGCAATGATGCAAGATTAGTGCACGCTAACTGTCCATGACAGTAGCCACTGGACTGAAACTGGATGACGTTAACGTACGTAACACGAAGGCATAACGTACGCTACAGGCAAAATGCGCGATAGCGCACGCTAAGAAGAATAGCTAGCGCACGCTAGCAAGTCAAAAGTCAGCAACAGCTAGTTTGATGAAGAAGGCTATAAATACCACATCCTTGGTATCAAACCATACAACAACTTCAAGCAATCAAGACATTGATCTGATATTCATATACATTATATTGTTGTTGTGATATTGAGCTTATATTGTTAGTTTGAGTGTTTTTACATTCAACACATGCACGAGAGGTAAAAGAAAAGATACGATTGGATTAGGTGTTATTAGGATCAAGGATCCAACATTGTTAGAATCGGAATCGCTATCTTAGTGAGGTTTATCTAGTACCGATAGAAAGCTAGAGTGGTTGATTCCTGGTCCAATAGAAAAAGAAAACGGTTTAACTTCGACCGACATAAAGACAAGTACAAGGGGTAATATCTCGACCGATAGAAGAGAGATTGAATGGTTTACTCGGACCGATAGAAGACGGGCTTGTAACGGTAATCCCTCGACCAATAGAAGAGAGGTTCAGAGGTTTTGATCTTCAACCTATTGAAAAAGATACAGAGAGAGAGAGGACGTAGGCATGTTTGGACGAACCTCTATAAATCCGTGTGTCGATTTATTTTCTGCACTTCATATTTATGCTTCCGCAACACGGCGCAAATACCAAAAATATGAATAAGTTCCAACACTTATTAAACCGGAGAAAGAAAGACATCCAAGCGGGCGAATCTAAGAAATTCGACAACACTTGTCGAATATGTGGTAAACCAGGCCACTTTGCAAAGAATTGTCGTGTAAAACCAAAAGAGGTTTTAATTGCAACATGGAGTGACGAAGATATTGATGATGATTTCATCGATCAAAATAACCTTGCATTTATGGCCCGGAGTTCATTCGATGATAGCGACGTCGAAATCCAAGTAAGTAATTCTTACGACGAACTTTTTGAAGCATTTGAAAATTAATGAATTAAATAATATAACTGTAGTACCAAACCACATTATATTACCAATTACTCCGATGAATAGTTTCAAGTACATTACACCCACGAATACAAAATACATATATATTTCATATGAAGATGAAATATACAACACTGAATAAATAAAAATCCAAACGGAAACTGCAGCGGAAAATACACATAAAAGAAACATGAGTAAATGGAAAGACTGGGCCCCCCTACTAGTATCACTAGGACTCCTCACCGTCAACGTTCTCTTCCCGTGCCTTTGCCTTGCCATGACCTAAAAAACAACATCCTTAACGGGGGTCAGTTACAAAGAACAACAATCCTCAAGAGTTAAACAAATACGATAATCACATGACTTAGTTAAGAAATCACATTGAACGAGGGGCATCATAGTACGCCCGAATGGGATGTGCAAGTACACAAGTATACCGAGTGCCGAGCTTCCTGCATAAACACCCACAAAACTTGGCCTAATTAGTCTCACGGGGGCACGTTACCGTGTGCACAGTCCAATGTGTCCGGATACCCGTATATACACAATGACCTTAGTGTGCCCGACTAAAAAATCCATATATATATACCACCGCAACGCAATACAATCCCGGAAGGTCACAAAAGCAAAATCAACCACAATGAATGATAATGAATAGAAATCCGACAAGGCCAAGAATGACTCACCAGGGTGAATTAATAATGCAATGAGTGATAGCTCAAATGAAATGATTGGAACCGTCGTTCTTCGTGAATTAAATGATTACTTTGATAATTACAAGCCTCAACATGATTAATATACTATGCATGAATTATACATATGAATGAACAACAACGAAAGGAATGATTATTCTTTTAACTGGGCAATGATCAACTTGCCTCAAATACCGGTGAAGAAAGTCCTTCCTCGAACAAACATCCTTAATGGAGTTATCAGTCGCTCGAACAACCTTGAATAACACAATTACCAAAAATTCGCTTAATATATATCAATTATGATCATAACCAATTCAAGAAGTCGATACAACAAACCCAAACTCATTGGGGCATTTTGGCAAACATGTTGCAAACATTATTCCATTGTTTACAACCAATTCCAATTATATCGAACACCAACCTACAAATGAGTGATTCAATCCTACAAAACATCATCAATGAAATCGATAATCCAATAGGAACACACAACTGGAGATTACAACAACATCTAATCGAAATACCCAATTCCAAATCAACATTCAAAGTGTTCTTGAATAATCCTCCAACAATCCAATGATCACTCCTAAAAACTCATAATCATACGTATATCCATTCACATATCATGATTACAACACCCAAAACATCATACTCCATCTCAAAATCGAAATCTAAGGTGTTGAAGAAATTACCTTTGAAGATCCAAACTCTTCGATTCGTTGAACTCGTGTTAAATCGACTTTCCAAGCTCTATAATCGAAGATAGATGATTAGAACATTAATACACGTGTTTTGATGAAGAAAAATCCTCTCCCAAGCACCTCTATCTCGGACTCAAGTGAAGAAATGGAGAAATGAGGGTAAAAGACCCGTCCAACTCTTTAAATACTGCACAGAGTTACGGCTATAACTCTCCCATCTTATGGCCGTACCCAATCCAAGTCAACAGCCTTACGGCCGTAACCAAATTCCATTACGGGCATAACTACGCCTCATCAAAAAACTATCATGTCCAAACTTCTCGACTTACGGCCGTAACCAGACTACCTTTATGACCGTAACTCCCCTTCGTTGACAACACCCAGAACACCAAAAACATTTCTTACGGTCGTATCCTGTAGCACTTACGGCCGTATGTTGGCTTCGTCAAAAACATCCTTAACCCAACGTACGCATGTTACGGCTATAGCCTGCCCCTTCTTACGGCCGTATCTCGTCTTCGGCCAAAAAACACAAAATCACAAACGTATGTTGCGGTCGTAATACAAAATAAGTTACGGCCGTGACTAACTGCTGGAATTACAAATAAGTCAACTCTTTTTCACGATACAAATGATGAATGAACTGACATACATAACTTGCATGAGTATGGAAAGTCCAATAACACGCAGTAAACGATACTTCCAATACAAAACTACCAATCACGATGAAAATACAGTCGAATGGAAATGAATGATGAATGATTATTCAAGAGTGAAGGTTACTGAGTGATGATTACTGAATGATAATAAATGAATTTACAACCGGGTATTACATACTCCCCCTTAAAAAGAGTTTCGTCCTCGAAACTAAGGGTCAACCAATTCGGGATAACTCTCTCACATACTATCCTCGGTTTCCCAAGTAGCCTCTTCGACCCCGTGTCTAGACCATTGAATTTTAACCAAAGGAATCGCTTTGCTCCTCAACTGTTTGATTCGTCGCTCTAGGACCCGTACATGATGCTCCTTGTATGTATGATCATCTGCTATCTCGATTTCATCGAACTGAAGTATGTGACTAGGGTCGGCAACATACTTCCGCAACTGAGAGACGTGAAACATGTTATGGATTCGGCTCAAATCCGGAGGGAAAGCCAATCGATAAGCTAGATTGCCTACTCAATCCAAAATCTCAAATGGTCCAATGAATCTCGGACGTAACTTTCCCCGCTTCCCGAAATGGGAAATACCTCAACTCAGAGATACCTTGACCAAAACGTGGTCACCTGCCTCGAGCTCTAATGGTCGATGATGATTATCTGCATATGATTTTTGTCAACTCTGAGCAGTCAACAAACGACTCCTGATCAAAACTACCTTCTCGCGGGCGGCTATTAGCATATCGGGCTCAGTGCCGATTGATTCTGATAAGTCATCCCAACATAAGGGAGATCAACAACGACGGCCGTATAAGGCCTCGTAAGGTGCCATCTTAATCGAAGCATGCCAACTGTAGTTGTACGTGAACTCAATCAATAGTAGTTGGGCTTCCCAATCATCTTTCCAATCAAGAACACATGCCCTCAACATGTCTTCTAACGTCTGAATAGTTCGCTCTGATTTTCCGTCGGACTGAGGATGAAAAGCTGTGCTGAAATTTAGCTGAGTTCCCATGGCACGATGAACGGATTTCCAAAAATGTGACATGAATCGCCCGTCATGGTTAGAAACGATACTCTTAGGAGTACCGTGCAAATTCATGATCTCTTGGATGAACAACAGGGCAAGTCTCTCGGGACCCCACGTATCCTTGATCTCAAGGAAATGAGTTGAATTAGTTAAACGGTCCACAATTACCCAAATTGTATTCATGCCATGGCGACTCGTCGGCAAACTCGTGATGAAGTCCATTGAAATATCCTCCCACTTCCACTCTGGAATAGGAAGCGGTTTAAGCATACTCTCCAGTCGCTGATGTTCTATCTTGACTTGCTGACAGGTCAAACATCTCGAAACAAATTCTGCGACTTCTCACTTCATATTACTCCACCAATAATTTTGTTTCAAGTCTTTGTACATCTTGCTAGACCCCGGATGGATAGAATAAGGGGTAGCATGGGCCTCTCTCAAAATCGAGCTTTTCAACCCTTCATCCGCCGGAATGCATAAGCGGTTATTAAATCGCAAAAGTCCATCCTCATGGACCACAAATCCAGGGGCTTTCCCTGAGCTACATCCTCTCGAATGCGTAACAAAAATGGGTCTGAACCCTGACTCGTTCTGATCGCCTCCTCCAGTGGCGATGAAATCTCTAGCATGCAAAGTTGCCCTTGCACTCGCTATAACCAGACTTCGATCTCGGGTCTTAGGAATTCCTGTTGAATTTCCTTCTGAGCAGTCAAACGAGCAAGCATCTGCTCCTAAACGGACTTACGGATCAAGGCGTCGGTGACGACGTTCGCCTTACCCGGGTGGTATTGTATCTCAATATCATAATCCTTAATAAGTTCCAACCACCGTCTCTGTCGCATGTTTAACTCCTTTTGAGTAAATATATATTTCAAACTCTTATGAACGGTGAAAATCTGATAGGTTGCACTCGCTGTAACCAGACCTCGATCTCGGGTCTTAGGAATTCCTATTGAATTTCTTTCTGTGCAGTCAAACGAGCAAGCATCTGCTCCTGAACGGACTTACGGATCAAGGCGTCGGCGACGACGTTCGCCTTACCCGGGTGGTATTGTATCTCAATATCATAATCCTTAATAAGTTCCAACCACCATCTCTGTCACATGTTTAACTCCTTCTGAGTAAATATATATTTCAAACTCTTATGAACGGTGAAAATCTGACAGGTGACGCCATAAAGATAATGACGCCAAATCTTCAACGCAAATACCACGGCCACTAGCTCCAGGTCGTGGGTTGGATAATTGACCTCATAAGGCCTCAGTTGCCGCAAAGCATAGGCAATCACTTTCCCGTTCTGCATTAGTACACATCCAAGACCGTGTACGCACACGTCACTATAAACCACGAATCCTTCCGTCCCTTGTGGTAAAGAAAGGACATGCGCTGAAATTATACGGCTCTTGAGTTCCTCAAAACTCTGCTGACATACGTCAGACCACGTATATTTCTTATCCTTCCGCAAAAGGCTCGTCATAGGTTGAGCGATTTTAGAAAATCCTTCCATAAATCGCCGGTAATAGCCTGTTAATCCGAGAAAACTTTGGATTTCCTTAACATTCTTAGGAGGTTGCCAATCTCGGATAGCCTCCATCTTCTGGGGGTCGACACGTACTCCGTCTGATGAAATCACATGTCCGAGAAACGTCACCTCAGACATCTAGAATGCACATTTGGAAAAGTTTCCATAGAGTTGCTCTCGTCTCAACACATCAAGAACCTGATGAAGGTGAAGTTCGTGTTCCTCTTGGTCACGATAATAAATCAAAATGTCGTCTATGAAAACAACCACGAACTGATCTAAATAATTGATAAAAACTCGGTTCATCAACTCCACGAATACCGCAGGTGCATTAGTTAACCCAAATGGCATCACCACAAACTCATAATGCCCATAGCGTGTTTGAAACGTCGTCCTTGTGATATCCGACTCTCGAATTCGCAAATGATGATACCCAGATTTTAAATCAATCTTAGAAAATACTGAAGCTCCCTGGAGCTGATCTAAGAGATCATCGATGTGGGGTAGGGGATATTTATTCTTGATCGTCACCCTGTTCAGCTCCCGATAATCAATGCATAAATGAAATGAACCATCCTTCTTCTTGACAAATAACACTGGTGCTCCCCACGAGGATGCACTCGGTCGGATATAACCTTTCTCGGTCAATTCCTCCAGTTGATTCTTCAGTTCCTGCATTTTGGTCGTGGCCATACGATATGGTGCTTTCGATATTAGGGATGTACCAGGCTCCAACTCTATCGTGAACTCTACATCTCTTTGTGGAGGCAAACCAGATAACTCGTCTTGGAATACATCGGCGTATTCTCTCACTACCGGGATATCCGCCAACGTCACTGATGGTTTCTCGGTCTTGGTCACATAGCATCAATAACCAATACACCCCTGATTGAGTAATTTCACTGCTTTCATCATATTAATAACTCTTCCGAAAAAGCTGGGATCACCTCCTGAAATACACACTCGACCATCGTCTGAAACAATAGTGACCATACGCATACGGACACTAAGGATGGCATCGTGACGATCTATCTAATCAATACCCAAAATAACGTCGTCTTTAGGTAAATCTACCACGATCATATCCACCAACCAATCACGACCATTAAGCTGAATCATACAATTCTTGACTTCACAATTTCTGATAATTCTTCTACCGTCTGGTAGGCCAATGACATAAGGTTCGCAACTAGTAGCACTATCCATATGTAGTCTACTCAAACATGTCTCAGAAATGAATGAATGCGATGCGCCAGTATCAAAAAGGGCACACACAGGTTGAGATAAAATTTCGTGTGTACCTTAGATCATTCGATCCTCCAGATCATCGGTCCTCTTCATCTCGTAAATTCGAGGCTTGCCAGTCCCAGAACCGGATGCTCCTGCCTGATAACTATGGGCTCCACCTTTAGTTGCTCCGCGTCTTAAACGACGTGCACTGAGTGACTTGATTCTGAACAACCGACTGCTTCGGGGTCTGAGATGCCGTCAGAGTAGGTTTGGAGTCTCTTCGGCAGAAACGGGCCTTATGCCCAGCAATCCCACAGTTGTTACACGTGATGGTCTAATTCGGACACTTAGTGCTGTAATGACCCTGCTCTCCGCAGTTGAAACAGGTGATGGCCGAACTGGCCGCTCGGGACTGAGATTCCGCAGGCTTAGGCGCCATAGGAGGTCGCTCAGAAAAAGTACATCCCATACGAGGCTTCTTGAAGGTTGGCCGACTACCTTCGGACTGATTATGATTATTCGATTTCTTACCAGTAGATGAGGTTTGATGCTTAGCAATTTCCTTTGCAGTAAGCTCATAGGTAAGAGCTTTCTCGATGAATTCGGCCAGGGTGGTGCAATGATAATTAAGCAATTACATCCGCATACGAGGCTTCAACCTCTTACTGAAATACTTGATCTTATCCGCTTCGGAGTGGATAATGGATGAGGCGAATGGAAGTAGCTCCTGAAGCTTCTCGGCGATGGCGAGGACATCTTCTTCCACTGAGGGGTCGGGACTGAGTAATTCCGATAACTTGGCCTCCCTGAGTGGGGCCGGATAATACCTTTCCATCATGAGGGTCTTAAACTGGTACCAAGTGCAAGATCCGT